>JAIUCV010000480.1:0-647089 GCA_026724425.1 Erythrophleum ivorense
TTTGTTACTATTCCATTGATTTTTGATAGCTCAATGCCCATGTTATGGTCTAGAATTATTTTATCATAAAGTAGATATATGTAGCTTTCTAGAATGATATAGTGTGCTTGATTTCAATTTTTTTATATTTAGTTATGAGTTTCCAAAGTTTAGGCATATAATTTAGACTTGGTACCCGAGACAGCAACCATGGATTTTTTTATGTGTAAACTAGAAGCTTGGGTTCCTAGCCACATTTTAAGATGAAATGAAATTGTATGTTTGAAAATAAATTGAGGAATGTCATGGATATGATTAGATGGCCCACAAGACACAAAATAAGGAATTTTTCTATTGTGCAACTTAAATCAAAAGCACTTTAAGAAGGGAACTTTGCTATGTATTGTTATTCTTAGCTATGGAAATTGTCATGAATGAACAAGATGAGTTAAACAAGTAAGGTTTTGCAAAAAATCATACATGTACAGCAAATATAAGATTTAAATTGACATGTACAAAGAAAAAAAAATTAACTTTGGTTACCTTACTCTCGGGACAATTTTTTGAAGGCTACCAGTAGTACCAAAATCACCCTATGATCACAACATTAAACAATTACTACTATAAATTATCATTTTATAGCAGTTAGAACCAGATACCCATAGAATTAAACTACCAATGACTATCTAGAGAACACTTACCTAGCCATTATGGGGTCCCCAAATTCGGACTTGAGCCTCCACCCATCTAGAAACTCCAAAATACCACTCAGTTTTTTAGGTAAATATCACACAAAATAAATGCCCATTTTATAAATCAACTATAGAGGTCTTAAATCAGTAAAAACTATTTCAATATAGGAAAGAAATACTTACCCTATCGCCCTCCTGCCTTAACCTCTGAAATCCTCCATGAAAATATCAAATAACACATTTCAGATTTGGGGTGGTGGGTGAAATGCTCCAAATGCAAAATGAATCGGGCCAAATTAAAGAGAAAAAATAGAAGATTAAGTTGTATATAAGTTATCTTGGCTAAATCTTGCTTTAGGAGTGGAAAATAATGGAATTGTGCTAAGAGCTCTAGCCACCTCCTAAGACCTCCAAATTTTCTTTGCTCTCAAAGTGTTTCTGTAGAATGGGGGGAAGGCTAAATTGGTTTTAGGGTTTAAGTTGGGTTATGGGATGACCTAAAGACCCAAATCTAAGTAGGTTTAGATTTTTAACTTGTTAGGCCAAACTTGATGGGTTAGGCTACAGAACTTCTAGGGTTTTAGTAGGTTCTTAGGCTAACTCCAAAGCCCAACTCTACACTTGCCTATGTTCTTGGTTTTGGGCTTCTAAATCATTAAATTAGATTGAGCCATTGTTAAGTAGTTTCTCTTAGGCTAAGTCTCACAAGAGGAATTTGAGTCTACACAAAATATAATTGGGCCTTCAATGGTCTTTATCCTTGGCGGACTGAATTTAATTATGAGCCAAGATTAAGTTTCTAACCAATTGAATCTTAAATCCACATTAATAATTTATTTCTCCATAAGTTCAATTTCCCTTTTTTCACTTAATTACTTTTCTTAATTACCCCACTAATTCTCTAATTTATCATAATTATTCTTAGTTAATTTCGGAGGTGTTACAATCTTCACTTTGAGAAATCTACCAATGAGGGATCTCTTATGTCATAACATACTCATATAGCTAAACTCATATCATTTCATCTTTAAGGCAATAAAATACAACTATAATAAAACTTAATGTGGCAATTTTTTATCCTTTTCTATGACAAATGAGTCTCTATAGGTCCAAATTAGATTTTCTTTCCATTTTAAATTCATAAACTCCATTGACAATATTTTTTTCAACCCACATAATCCTCATATAAGACTAATTGCATACGGAAGTTATATATCCAATTTTGGCATATAATAATCGATAATTCAGAAACTGAACTAAACTTGGTAAATTGATATAGGAACACCTTCAAGCAAGGAAAATTAAGGCTAAATGAGATTAGGATGTAATTAGAACATCTAAAAATATGGTTTAGAGTCTAATGTTAGCTCAAAATTAGAGCCAAATTGACAAAATAGAAGAATTGAAAATGTGATGGCAAAATCATAATTTTGGGCAACTTTTTGAAAACTCAAAGGAGGGAGCTTTAAATGAGAAAATTGAGTTTCTCGAGATTCTCAGAAGTCCTAAAAATCATAGGAACCTTTAAAATGGCCAAAACCCATCCATATGTATTTTAGATTATTAGTTGACCAAAACTTTGACCGAATGATCTATGTAGATTTTAAATCCAATTTGGGTGAAACCAAAAGCATTTTATGAATTAGAGGATCAAAATTTTATGATGAAAAAGAAGGTTCTCAAAAAGGAGTTGAAATGAGTCCAAATGGAAAGAACTAAGATGAGAGACTAAATTGAAAATTTAAAAAATGTCATAATTGGGCTCCCTTGCTCTCTATATCTCACCCCACTTCTCCCCATCACCCAATTGACTTTCTTCTAGACAAAAATAGAACCAAGATTTGCTAGAAGTGTGTGCACCAAAGAGGGAGCAAAAGGGAAGGAAACTAAGCTTGAAAAGTGTAAGAAGTTGCTACTTTTTCACACTCCTCCTTTATTAAACTTCTTCTCCTCTTTCTCCTCTCTTATCTCATGGTTTTTGTGACTTAATTGGTGTTGTTTCATGGTTGGTTTAGTAGAAGGAAGAGAGGAATTAGGAAACTCTTAGGAGCCTAAGAAAGTGTATCTTGTGAGCTTTTAAAACAAGGTAAACTTCTCCTTTAATAACTTATTGTCTTGCCTCTTCCATGGGTGTATTGTTTTGCTAGACCTAGAGGCATATGTAAGGAGTTTCATTTTGATCCAAACTTGATAGTAATTAGGGTTTTGAAGCATGGAGAATCACATGAAACAATTAGAATTCAAAAAGAACCTATATAGATAACAAGTTATGGCAATTAGGGTTTTGGTTGCACTTAGGGAAATTTGAAGCTTTTTAATGATATTCTAGGTTGTGTAAAAGTATGTTTGAGTTCATAAAAATCTAGGAAGCTCAGAAGTGGTAATTCCCTAGAAAAACTAACAAAACTCCATGGGCTCCCATATGTGTGCATGTCTCGGCCAAAGGATCTATGTGGTATCTAAGGAGAGTTTCTTTGATTCTAATGATAGAAATAGTCTAGATATGAATAATAACATCAAAGGGACCATTGGTTTGAATTTAGAATCCATTTTTTGAAAGTCAAAAGTTTAGGTTTCTTTTAGGCATAAAGAAGCAACTTGATGTTTACCTCATTGAATTGAGTTTGTGATGACTCTAATGAGTTTAAATGGAACCATGTGACTTAGATTAGTGAGAAATTAGAGCCAAGATGATGAATTATATGAGTAGCTTCATTATACCCTTGTATGGAACTATAAGCATGTCATAAATTAGAAATTTGTGTAGAGTTTATGTGAGGCTAGAGATGTTCCATTGGTATGTTTGTATCTTGTTTGATGTGTCTAGGCCAAACAAATCAAGCCTTCTCCAAGTGTGTGTGTGAGGTTAAACCAAGAAGCTAAGGAATCAAGGAAAAATTGTGCTTTCTTGACCCAAGGCAGCTCTTCATCCATTCTTGTATACATTTCTTAGTTGTATGATTGTCATTGATTACTTGTATGTATGTTTGAATCATGAAACATACCTATTAGCTATTGGTTTTGATGTTATGGTACTATTATGATTCTTAAATTGCACTTTGAATGGAGATGGCTCTTGATAGGTGAGGTTGTGCCAAAAGTCTCTTAGATTAGGTGAGGTGAAGCCAAAAGTTCCTAAGGATAGGTGAGACAAGGCCAAAAGTCTTAAGAATGAGTGAAGCGAAGTCAAAAGCCCCTAAAAAGTGGGTGAGGCTAATTCAAAGAGTCCCAATAATTGGGTGAGATTAGACTAAAAGTCTATAGACTTGCTTTTGATCTTGATATATCCATGTGGCCTTGAAAATATGTTTTATGTTTGGTAATTGGAAGCACTTGATTGCATGCTTGCCTTCTTTGACATGATTACATGTCATATATGCTTACTTGAAAGGGTGAATGAACTATTAGGATCTTTGAATCTCACTCTCCCCCACTTTTATCTAACTATGTCTAGGTGATGCTTATGAAGCCAAGAATAGAGGCCAAGGAGCTTGAGACATTTTACTTTCACAATAGAATAGGATTGCGTTTAAATTGATGTCAATGTGTAAGTTATTTATGAGATGTAACTCTTTGCTCATGTGTAAAAGTATGTAAATATGTTGTATGAATCAGATTTGGGACCAAATGTATGAGATCTTGAGATTTTGCCATACTTTGAGCTATGGAATGGATGTGTATATAAACAAGTGAGAGAGTGATTTTGAGATCTATGAGGATTTGGACCTGATGTGATGCTTCTACATGCTGTATTTAAGGTTTTAGATGTGCTCAAATGGTCACATTGTATGTAAGAAGCCATTTTGGCTCATTTGGAACCATTTGTGCATTATTTTAGACCATATTCTTTCCCTAAACCAAAACTAGACCAAATGGACAAATTTTGGCATGAAATTTGGCAGGCATTTAGATCTCATCTAGCATTTTCAATAGAACAAAACAACACAAATTTTGGAGCTCTAAAGAATTTATTATAATTTTTAAAAGTTGGCTAAATTTTGCAGAAACTGCCTATGCACTATTCAATTGGTCAATATATTTTTTGGTGTATTTGAGGGCCAAGTGAAGTCTAATGATCATGAAAATTTATAAGCACATAGGTGGCATCATAAGCTTTCCATAGCCACCAAGATCACTCAATGTGGAGCTATGTAGTGAGAGATATGAATTTTTAAAGTTGCATGTCTATAACAGTTCCATTAGAATTTTGTGGGTCAAATGATATTGTTTTGATATGAAATTTTTATAGTGATTAGATGATGTCCTAAGCTTTCCAGAAAGTCCTAATTTGTATGAGTTGGAATTTTCTTGCTCAAGTTATGAATTTCTAAAGATTGTGATAGAATATGAAATTGCATGGAGCTTATGAATTTGGCTAGTCTTGATGTGTATGCTCCAAACCCGAATTCGATGCCTCATTTTATAATGATTTTGTATGAACAATTGTATTAAGGATGGGAAATGAGTTTGGTAAGATGAAATGGCTCATTTAATCATAAATAAGTTAATTTGACATTTAATGTCAGTAAATTTCACTGATAAAAGTATTTAATTTATGAAAATGGATATTTTAGGCACTGTGATAGATATTAAGTGCTATCTTGATATGGTATTACAGGCCACCTTTGACATAATATGGGCTAAATTTCAAAAATTTCAAACTTGGACTGAATAACTCTGATTTACACAAACTAAATGTCCATGAAAAACTTATAATCTAAACTTTATGTTGTAAAAATTTCAAGTGGAAAATGAATCCATTTGATCCTTGAAAAGACACAAAAACTAAGGGCTGTGCACAATGAATAGTGACTGCAAAATTTTACCAAATATTCTATAGAGTTCAGAAAAATATTATCTTTAGCTTATTGAAAAGCTCTCTAAGTGTCTATTAAATTTTAGCCTTAAAGATGCAATTTATGGCTTATTTGGACTAAAAAGTGGTCCATTTAGGCCCTAATATGCAATTTTTTTCCTTGAGTAAATTTTAATCTATTCATACTTTATTTCCATGAGAACCATTGTATGAAATATGGCTAGTTGCAAAAATTCACCATCTCACACCCAGCTATACATATAAGGCAAGCAACATCTCATATACAAAAGCATGTTCCATTTATAACCTTTTTCATCAAAATAACATTCATACATATTCTCAACTTTGAACAAGATTTATCATTAGATGTCTTCATCATATACATAATAATTCATCACAATTTGTCTGAAATTTATACATGAAATACATGAATACGTTGAAGACTTATACTAGACATCATAAGTCTTTAAATGTAACACTGTATGTGGCAAACATTTATTCTACATCACAAATAGCTAAAAGTGTTCATCTTCATGAATTTAGCACTTTTGGTAGCAAATATTTGTATCATTGAAAGCCAAATTAATGCATTCTTGGCTTAATGGATTATATGAGCTTACCAAGTTTATTTTCCATCCCTAACACATTTGTTCAATCAGAAATATCACAAATTGAAGCTCAAAACTTGGGTCCAAGGCATACATATGAAAATCACATTACACTTTGCAAAATCCCATTAAATTCCATATTCTGATATGAATTTTAGAAAATCATAACTAATTCTAGAAAAATTCAAATCATGCAAAATATAGCTTTCTAGAAAGCTTAGAATGTCATCTAGTTGCCACAAAAATTTCAAATTAAAACAACCACATTTGACTCACAAAATCTGATAGAATATTACTTTGAGTCTAGTGGTCATTCTGTAGCAAACTAGAAATTTGAAAAATTTGTTTCTCCTCTACATATCTCCAAATTAGGTGCTCTTAGTGGCTATAAAAAGCTTATGATGTCTAATATATGATTGTAAAATTTTATAAGTATTAGACTTTATTTAGCCCCTGAGTGATACAAAAAACCAAATTGACCATATGAACAGTGACAATGATAATTTCTACATAATTTTGGCCAATTTTGAAAAATCATAATAAATTCTCTAGGGCTCTAAAAGTAGCACTCTTTAACTCTGTGAAAAGCTCTAGATAAGGCCTATTTGCTTGCCAAAGTTCATGTAAAAACCTATCTATTTGGTCAAACTTTGATTTAGGGTTTCAAAATGGTAAAAAATGGAATCATAAAGGGTTCAAATGATGCCAAATGATTTTCTAAGTATACTATGACCACTTGAATATGTCCAAAAGTATAAATACAACATATAAAAACATCCTAAATGGTTCAAATCATTATAGAACTCAAAATCACCTTCCTAGTTGTTTATATGCACATGTACATCAAGGCTCATGAATGTTAAAAACTCACATACTCATACATTTGGTTCCAAAATTGATTCATACATGATAATTACATGCTTTTACTTGTGCTCAATGATTTACATCTCATGAACTTCATATACATACAAACTTTGATATCAAAATGCATAAATTTCCTATTCTATTATCAAAGTCTCATTCTTTAAGTTGCTTAACTCTCATTTTTTGCTCCATGTGACTCACCTAGACATGGTTAGACATAATATAGGGAAGAGTGAGATTCAAAGAATCCCAATAGCTCTTTTACCCTTTCAAGTATACATATATGGTATAGTTTTATGTCAAAGAATGCAAGTATGCAATGAAAGCTTCTAGTAAAAATACATAATCTTTTTTCAAGTTATATAAACTTATTTAAATCAAAATAGGCTCTAGAGACTTTTGGTTTAGCCTCATCTAATTTCTTTAGGACTTTTGGATTTGCCCTACCTATTTTTAGGGGCTTTTGACTTAGCCTCACTATTTCTTAAGACTTTTGGCTTTGTTTAACCCATTCTTAGAGACTTTTAGCTTCTTCTCACCCATTCAAGCCATCTTACATTCAAAACTTGTTTCAAGAAGCATAATGGTACCAAGCATTACATTATAGCTATAAACATATCTTATGGTTCAAACATACATGCAAGTGTCCAATGACAATCAAACATCCAAAAGATGCATACAAGAAAGGATAGAGGGCTACTTTGAGTCAAAAATCACAAGCTTTCTTTTTGGAGTTTTCCTTCCTTTTCTCAACCTTACACATACACCTAGGAGAATCTTGATTTACTTGGTATAGACACATCGAATGAGACACAATTACATTATTGGAACAAGTTCTAGCCTCATATAAACTCTATGCAAGATTGTCTTAACTCATAGCATGTTTATGGTTCCATATAAGAGCATAATGATGTAACCCCTAGAATTCATGATCTTGGCTCCAATTTCTCATTCAATCTAAGTCACTCCATTTAAACTCATTAGAGTTATCTTTAATTCAATTCAAGGAGTCTAACTCAAGTTGCTTCTTTTTATCTTAAAAAGGAACCTAAATTTTCATCTTATAAACCATGACTTCTAAATTTAAACCAATGGTTTCTTTGGTGTTTATTATTTATAACTAGACCATTTCTATCCTTGGAATCAAAGAAAACTCTCCCTAGGAACCTTTTCCCCTCCTTGACTGAGACATGCATACCTATAGGAGCCTATGGAGTTTTCTTGTTTTTTTTAGGGAATTTGGCCTCTATGAATCTTTTTAAACCTCTTAAGAACTCATACATACTCTTACTCTTATATAAGCTAGATTATCATTATAAAGCTTAAAAAATTACTAGGTGCAACAAGAACCCTAGGTAACATAACTTAATTTCTAAAGCTTCTCTTTTAGTTCTAATTGTATATTCTTACTCTTCATACCTTAAAACCTTTATTCCTACCTTGCTATGACCAGAAATCCTTCCCTCCTTGATAGGCCTAGGTCTGGTTGAAACACACAAGGAGAGAGAAGATAAGAAAAATCAAAGTAATCTATGGTTTCTTACCTTATTTGTAAGCTTTTCCAAGGAGCTTTCTATAGCTTCTAATCTTTCTTTGAATTCCTCTCCTCCTCCTACTGAACTAGCCATGAAATAGCTCCAAATAAGTTATCAAAACTATAGGAAACGAGAGGAAAAAGAGGAGAAAAATTTGGAAGAAGGAGAAAGCATGAAAAATCATGAATTTCTTACACTTTTCTACTTGGTTTCTTCCTTCCTTGCTTTCTCTCTTATGCGCCACTCTAGGGTTGCTTGGTATAACACCCATCATTCTGAAAGCCTAAAACTAAGCAGATTACAAAAGGAAGTCCCCTAAATGGAATAATTAGAGGCTAAATAGAATTAAAGTAATAATCTAAACATCTAAAAATGAGGATACAAGGCTAAAGGTGCTAAAAAACCAAAGCCATAATAGCTAAACAAAATTAAATGAAAAGGCAGTGGCATTTTTGGTAATTTTAGCCAATTTTTAGAAAACTTAAAGGAGGGATTTTTAAATGAAAAAATTAAGTTTCTCAGGATTCTTAGAGGCCCTAAAACCATAAAAATTTCTAAAATGGTTAAAACCCCTTTCAGTTTACATTTTAGAACATTGGTTGACCGAAAATTTGACCAATTTGTTCAGAAAGGTTTTAAATCTAATTTGGGTGAAACCAAAGGTATGTTATGAACTAGAGGACCTACATTTCATAATAAAAAAGATGTTTTTAAAAAAAGAGTTGAAGTGAGCCTAAATGGAAAGAACTAAGAAAAGGGACAAAATAAGAATTTTGAAAAAGTATTAAAATGACCCCTCTTGCTCCCTATTTACACATCCCACCTCCTTCTCGTCTTTTAACTTACTTTCATCTGCTCCAAAATAGAACTTGGAAAATCTTGAGGAGGTACACAAGAGGGAGAGCAAGGAAGGAGGAAAATCAAGTAGAAAAGGTAAGAAAATCCACAGTTTTTCATGCTTCCTCCCTCACTAACCTTTTTCTTCTCTTTCTCCTTTCTTTTCCTATAGTTTTGATGATTACTTTGAAGTGGATTCATGGCCAGTTTAAGAGGAGGAAGAAAGGAATTGAAGGAAAGCTTAGAAGCTTTAGGAAGTGCTCTTGAAAAGGCTTGAAACCAAGCTAAATATCATAGCTTTCTTTGCTTCTTCTTGGTTGTTTCTCTCATGGTGATTTTTGGCCAACCCTAGACCATTAAAGAGGGAATGATTTCTGGTCTTAGAAGGTAGGAACAAGGGTTCTAAAGTATGAGAAACAAGAATATGCAATTAGATTTAAAAGAGAAGCTTTAAAATATAAGTTATGTGACTTAGGGTTCTTGTTGTACCTAGCAAATTTTGAAACTTTCTAATGATAATCTAGCCTATGTAAGAGTATGTATGAGTTCTTAAGACATCTAGAAAGCTTCACAAGTATCATTTCCCTAAGAAAAACTAAGCAAACTCCATGGTCCTTAAGTTGCTCTATGTCTTAACCAAGGATAAGAACAAGTATCTAGGGAGATTTTTCTTTAATTCCAAGGATAGGAATGGTCTAGATATGATTAATAAACACCAAAAGAACCATTAGTTTGAATTTAGAAGCCATGGTTTATGAGATGGAAGTTTAGGTTCCTTTTTAAGACATAAAGAAGCAATTGGAGTTAGGCTTCTTGAATTGAATTGGTAATGATTCTAATGAGTTCTAATGGAGTCATATGACTTAGATTGAATGAGAAATTGGAGCCAAGATCATGAATTCTAGGGGTTGCTTCATTATGCATTTATATGAAACCATAACTATGCCATAAGATAAAGTAAGCTTGTATAGAGTTTATGTGAGGTTAGAACTTATTCTAATGATGTACTGGTGTCTTATTTGATGTATCTAGGCCAAGCAAATAAAGCTTCTCCTAATTGTGTGCGTGTGGCCGAGAAGGAGAAAGAGAAACTCAAGGGGAAAAGTGTGTTTCTTGATTTGAGATAGCTCTTTATCCTTTCTTGTATGCATGTCTTGGATGTTTGATTGTCAAAGGATACTTGTATGTATGTTTGAACCATGAGATATGTTTATAGCCATTGATTACATGCTATGGTATCATTATGCTTCTTAAAATATGTTTTGAATGCAAGATGGCTTGAATAGGTAAGGTTATGCTAAAAGTCCTTTAGAATGGGTGAGGAGATGCTAAAAGTCCTTAAAGATGGGTGAGATAAAACCAAAAGTCTCAAGAAGGAGTGAGGCTAAGTCAAAAGTCACTAAAAGTGGGTGAGGCAAATCCAAAGGTCCCAAAGAATTGGGTGAGGCTAGACTAAAAGCCCTTAGATCTTATGTTTGGCTTGTATGAGTTTATGTGACATAAAAATATGTTTTTGTATGTTTAGAAGAGACTTTTATGACATGCTTGTACTCTTTGACATGAAAATGTGCCATATATGTATGATTGAAAGGATAAAGAGCTATTAGGATTCTTTAAATCTCACTCTTCCCCATATTATGTTTGACCATGTCTAGGTAAGCCACAAGGAGTAAGAAATGGGAGCCAAGTATCTTGAAGATGAAACTTTGACAATAGAATAGAGAATTTATGTATTTTGATGTCAAAGTTTGTATCTATATAATGTATATGAGATGTAAGCACTTGGGCATGTATAAAACTATATGATTATGATATATGAATTAATTTTGGAACCAAATGTATGCTTATATGAGAGTTTGATATTCTAGAACCTTAATGCATATGTGTATGAGAACAATTAGGAAGGTGGTTTTAGATGTATGATGATTTGGACCATTTGTGATACTTATGTATGCTGTGTTTATGCTTTTGGATGTGCTCAAATGGTTATGGTTTGGTTAGAAGGCCATTTGACACCATTTGACATTACTTGAATCCTAAAAATTGCCATATTCTTGGCTTGAATCACAAACTAAACAAATGGATCAGTTTTTAAATGAAATTTGGCAAACAAATAGGTCTTATCTAGAATTTTTCATAGAGATAAAGAGTACTATTTTTTTAGCTCTAGAGAATTTATTATGATTTTTTAAAATTAGCCAAATTATGTAAAAACTGTCATTGTTATTATTCATGTGGTTAGTTTACTGTTCTATGTCACTTAGGGGCCAAATGAAGTCTAATGTTTATAAAATTTTATAGAAATATAATAAACATTATAAGCTTTCTATAACCATCAAGAGCACCTAATTCGGAGCTCTATAGAGGGAGAAATGAATTTTTGAAGTTTTTGTTATGCTACAGAATGACCACCAGACCTAATGTACTATTCCATTCGTTTCTATAGGCCAAATGTAGTTTTTTTTATCTAAAATTTTTATGGAAGCTAGATAACATCTTGAACTTTCTAGAAAGCTATATTTGCATGATTTGGATTTTTCTAGAATCATTTATGATTTTTTGAATTTCATATCAAAATATGGGATTTATGGCAAAATGCAATGTGTAATGCAATTTCATGTTCTATGGCTTGGACCCAAATTTTGAACTTCAAATTATGATATTTCTAATTGAATTAATGTGTTAGGGATGGAAAATAAATTGGGTAAGCTCACATGGTCCATTAAGCCAATAATGAATTAATCTAGCTTACAATGACATAATTATCCTTTGCTAAAAGTGTTATTTTATAAAAATAAGTGTTATATGCCAATTGTGCTATGAGTTGAGACCTATATAGATATTATGCTATATTTATTAGTATCAAAGCAAAATTTTAGGCACTTTAGTATTGGTTATGGCTTGAGAATATGAGATTGCCAGTTATGTGTGACATGTATACAGATGAATTGAGTGATAACTATGGCTTGTGTTCCTATTTGTGTTAACATGATATTGATTTGTTTCAGATAAGATGGTGAACACCAAGAGAGGTACACGCACTAAAGAGGCTAGAGCAGAGCCTAGTGATCCCATGGCTAGAGCCCCATAAGCTATTATAGCTCACTTGGATCAACAGCAAGCCATGATTATGTAGTTATAGGAACGACTTGCTTAGATAAATAGTGAGACGCCTACTCCTCCTCAGCCATAGCACCTAGATCATCTTGAGCATTTAGAGGTGATTCTCTTAGGCCTGTAACTATAGATTCAATAGATTCCTTAAACTCCACCAGCTTAGACACCTATTCCTGAGTAGCCTTCCATGAGATAAATTATAGCTCAGTTTAGGAAATTTGGGCCTCCCACCTTTGATGGTGAGTTGAATATAGAGAAAACAGAGGCTTGGATTATGCAGTTAGAGAGGATATTCAGGGTGATGGAGTGCAAGTTTGAGTAGAAAGTCATGATGGTCACATTTTAGTTAGAGAAAGAAGTAGATTACTGGTAGAAGAGCATTGAATCGATCATAAAGTCAAAGAATCTTCAAATCAACTGGGAAACCTTCTTGCAAGCATTCTATGAGCAGTACTTCCCTAGTTTCATTTGAGACAAGAAAGAGTCAGAGTTTGTACTTCTGAGGCAGATAGAAGGGATGTCAGTGGACCAATATGTGTCAAAATTTGTAAAACTCTCCAGATATTCCTCTTATCTATAGAAACATGATGATGAAAGATGGAAAGTAGACAAGTTAGAGAAGGGACTACTACTAGAGATTAGAGACAGAGTAGTTCCTTAAAGAATTAGGGATTTCAACACCTTCGTTGAGGTTTGTAGGGTTATAGAGGTAAACTTGAGAATGATGCACATAGTCTCTAGTGCAAGACTTTCCATTCTTGAGGATAAAAGGCCACGAAAAGAGTTACCAAATACCAATAGTAGTAAGAGAGTGGGAAAGGATAGTGAAACTAAAGAGGAAAGGGTAGAAAGAAGCCAGTTCAGTCTACCAGAGGTAGTTCCACTCTAGCAACTTATAGTCAGTGTAGTAGAAATCACGAAGGTAAACCATGCTACACAAGCCAGAATGTATGTTACAGGTGTATAGACTTGGGCATATAGCCAGGGATTACACACAGTAGAGGAAGGTAGCTCCTGCCCTTAGACTTTAGACCCAAGGTAGAGTCTTTATCTTGACACAGCAAGAGACTAGTAGATCCCTGAGTCTAATTCAAGGTACTATTAAGATTAATGATTATACTGTAAATGCATTATTTGATTAGGGTGCTAGTCATTCTTTTATATCCTGTGACTGTGCTAGGAGATTGGGTCTGAGCATATGTATATTTCCCTATGATTTGCATGTATCCCATATAAGGAATCGAGCTGTTACCTCTTATGCATGTTTCAATTATGTAATCCAGTTTAATCATTATTTTACCACACTTGACCTAATTTGTATGCCTCTGATTGATATTAACCTAATCGTTAGAATGAACTGGATGTCTACAAATAATGGCATACTTAATTGCTATAACGGGTGTATTATTTTACCTAAATGTGAAAATGTACCTAGTGTCAATACTGAGCTAGCCTTTATGACTACCTCTAAGGTTGAGAGGTCTATTGAGTATGGTTGTCAAGGGTTTTTAGTTTTCTTTTTCTGTACAGGCTGAGGTAGAAAAGGGTATAGAGGAGATAATTGTAGTAAGAAAGTTCCTTTAGGTATTTCCTAAAGAAATTAGTGGATTACCCTCTAATAGAGAAGTAAAGTTTGCTATAAACATTTTACCTCGGGTAGGTCTAGTGTCTAAGGCCTCATATAGGATGGCTTCCACCGAGCTAGTTAAGTTAAAGAAAGAGATAGAAGAGTTATTAGAGAAAAGTCTTATTAGACCTAGTGTCTCATCGTGGGGAGTTCCAATCCTATTTGTAAAGAAGAAGGATGGGAATCTTAGACTATGTATAGATTACAAGGAACTAAATAAGATTACTATTAAGAATAAGTACCCTTTTCTCAGGATAGATGACCTCTTAAATCAGTTAGTAGGAGTGTCAGTATTTTCTAAGATTGATCTTAGGTCAGGATATTATCAACTTAGGATTAAGGCTGAGGATATCCCTAAGACAGCCTTTAAAACCAGATATGGACATTATGAATTCTTATGCTTTTTGGGTTAACAAATGCACTTGTAGTATTTATGGATTATATGAATAGAGTGTTTAGGTCATACTTAGATACATTTATAGTTATCTTCATAGATGATATTCTCATCTATTTTAAGAGCAGAGGAGAGCATATTCAGTATTTGAGATTAGCCTTGGAAACCCTGAGAGGAAATAAATTATATGCTAAACTTAGTAAATGTGAGTTTTGGCTCACTGAGGTGACATTCCTAAGCCATGTAATCTCCTAAGTAGGGGTCGCAGTAGATCCCCATAAGGTTAAGGTAGTACTTCAATGGGAGAAACCTAGGATAGTGATAGAGATAAGGAGCTTTCTAAGTTTAGCAGGTTATTACAAGAGGTTTATTCAAGTCTTTTCTCATATAGCTATGCCACTGACTAGGCTCACTAAAAAGAATGTACTATTTGTGTGGGATGAGAAATGTGAATAGAGTTTTTAGAAATTGAAGCATAGGTTGACCACAACCTCAGTATTAATGATCCCTAATCCTAGAGAGACTTTTGTAGCCTATAGTAATGCTTCTAAGAAAGGGTTAGGATGTGTGCTTATACAGGGAGGCAGAGTGGTAGCTTATGCTTCTAGATAATTAAAATCACATGAAAAAAACTATCCCACTTATGATTTAGAGCTAGCAGCAATGGTATTTGCTCTTAAGATATGGAGACACTATTTGTACAGTGCATCCATAGAGATATACAATGACCATAAAAGTTTTAAGTATTTGTTTGAGTAGAAAGAGTTAAATATGAAGTAAAGGAGATGGTTAGAATTTTTGAAAGACTATGATTTCACTTTAAAATACCATCCAGGTAAGGCTAATGTGGTTGTAGGTGCAATGAGTAGAAAATCTATACATATGGCCTACATGATGTTAAGAGAGCAAGAACTTATCGAGAGATTTAGAGACATGAATATCTTATGTCAAGTGTATTCTGGAAAATTATTGATGAGTGAAACTCAAATAGAGAGTGACCTAAGAGATCAAACAAGGAAAGCCTAGCAAGCAGATGAGTATATGAGAAAAGTGAAGACTCATATGTCCCAGGGTAGCACTTCACACTTCAATCTGTCTGAGGATGGAGTGATGAGGTATAGGAATAGGTTGTATGTGCCTAGAGATTCAGAATTGAGAGAAAAGATATTAGAAGAGGCACATAAAAGTAAATACACCATTCATCTAGGCACTAATAAAATGTATCATGACTTGAAGAAAATGTTTTGGTAGCCTAGGATGAAAACATATATAGCTGAGTATATCTCCTCGTGTTTAGTATGTCAGAGAGTTAAAATAGAACACCAAAGGCTAGTTGGGTTACTTCAGCCCCTAGATATTCTAGAGTAGAAATGGGATAGTATAGCTATGAATTTTGTCATGGGTTTACTGTAACGTTCGGTTTTCGTTAAAATGACAGAAATGAATACATTTTCAAAGTGGATACTCTAAAATGAATTGGTTAAGGTCTAAAAAATTTAGAACAATAATCTAGACATTAAATAATGAATTTAGGAGGCCAGAGATACCCTAAAATAAAGGCTAAAATGGCTAGATAGAAATTAATGAAATAGTTACAAAACTTAATGGTATTTTCGTAATTTTAAGCAAATTTTAGAATTCTCATCGGATGGCTTTTTCAATGGTAAATTTGAGTTCTTTGGGGTTCTTATATGCCTTAAAAACCATGGAAAGCCCCGAGATAGTTAAAACTCCTCCAGTGTACGTTTTCTAACGTCGATTGACCTAAACTTTAACCCTTTTGTTTGGGAAGGTTTTAGCTCCGATTTGAGTGATTCCAAAGGAATTTTATAAGATTGAGGACCTAAATATTATGATTGTAACACCATACTTCTAGGACTCAATTCATATAATTCCCATGCCTCATCTTATGTTTGTTCTATGGAAACAATATAGTGACATAGGGAGTTATGAATAAAAATGCATTTCTCTACAGGTAAAATTTCTCTTTTGGAGTCCCGTAGGCCATATGAAAGCATCTATCACTTTTTCATACTTAAATACATGAATATAACTCATTTCCATCATCAAACTTGGCCTACAACTCATGGAAAGCAAAGGAGCATATGAAATCCGTGTTTGCATTTTCAGCTAGGATTTCCTCTTTTCTGTCACAAAATTTGGAAAATCATAACTAAATCTAGAAAAATAAAAAACATTAAATCTTGGTCATTATGGAAATCTTGGGACGTCTACTTCATGATAAAAATATGTAAAAGTCATAACATCCCACACACAGAGCATTTGACATGCAAAGGATTTTGGAGGTTGGATTGGGTCCTGATGCTATCACAGTTTACTGATATGAACTTCAAAAATGTCCAATTAATTCCAAAAAAATATAATCCATGCAAATGATACCAATATGGAAATATGTGGATGTTAAATAGAGGGGAAAAATATCTCTAGATCAGTTCATCAAGCCTAGATCTCAAAAATTGATGGAACAGTACTTCTGGTCGGGCTAGGTTACTGATACTGGACAGAAATTTCAAAAATTCATATCTCCCTCTCTAGACCCCAAATGAGGTGCTTCCAGTTGGTATGAGTCACTGTGATTATCTAGTTTCTTTGTACAAAATTTCATGGCAATTGGATATCATTTGAATTTCGGGTGACAGAAAACAATTTCGGATCAAATGAATAGTGCAGCAAACCAGAAACATAAATTTTGCCAACTTTGAAAAATCCTCAAATATTCTGTAGACCTCCAAAAATTATGATTTTTATCTTTCTAGAAAGCTCTCAATGAGACCTAATATCATGCCAAATCTCAAATCAAGACTAACTCATTTGGCTAAAAAGTGATATAGGATTCCATTATGGTCAAATTTGGCTCCATATGAGATACCAAATTTGCCAAATGGCCTTCCCTTGGTTGTGGCACCTTTTAAGCAAGTCCAAAAGTACATTTGAGACTTAAGTGAGCTGCCCAAATGGTCCCAAATCTTATGCATCTCAATTTGGCCATTCAACCCACACTTATGCATACATTCACCAAAATCCATATTGCACACCTTGGCCTCCCATACTCAAAATAAGTGCTATAAGTCATATATCATTTTCATACATCTAAACATCACATAATAGTATATTTACACATGTCTTATGGTTCATGGTACATGGTACATATATAATATCATATATATCATATATATTATGAACTATCATTATGGTTCCAAAATGGCTAAAATAACACATAGGCTTGTCAATCCTTGCTCTTCATGGTTGTTGGCTCCCTTCACCATAATTACTTGGTCTACCTAGCATGTTAGATCATTGGAGAGGAGGGGATGAGATTCAAAGAATCCCAATAGCTCATCTCCCATTCAATCACACATAATATGTGCAAAGCAAGCTTTACAAATGCATGCATGGAGGAAATAAAAGCCATGGACATTTTTAAAGTAAACTTGGCATGTGAACAACTCATACAAATCATTCAAGAGCTCATCAAGTGTTTGGATTGGCCTCACACTTCTCCTCATAGATTTTGGATTGGCCTCACACTTCTCCTCATAGATTTTGGACTTGCCTCACCCATTCTTGAGCATTTTGGACTCAACCATACTCTTGGGAGCCCACTTTGCTTTTGGGAGACTCTTTGCTTTGTCTCAACCAAGCTCGAGGGTTCTTGGCTCATCTTCACCCAAGGAAAGAGTTCTTGGCCTCTCCACACTCAAGTAAACTCATACAAACATCATGCACTCATTAGAAAACATAACATGGCATCAAGGATCATAGCATATAAAGGAATGTTAGCATACTTTTCATAGCTTGAAATTATACATACACACATTCTAAAACAAGCTAAACACACATCCATGCATGAGAGAAGATGGAGAGAGCTACCTTGTATACAAGCACACACTTTTTCCTTAGCTTTCAAGCCTCTTCTTTCGGCCACACACCCACAATTTGGTGGAGATGGTTTCTCTTGGCCTAGATACAATTTATGGGAGCCAATTAGGTTCATGAAACAAACTCTAAGGTCATACAACTTGCTTAAATACTAGATTGCTCTATAGGCTCCATTATGGTCCATAAATGCACCTAATGAAGCAACACTCCTCAAACAATTTCTAGGCTCCATTCTTTCCTCTCAAATATGATTCTTGACTCCTTTTAAGCCTCTTGGAGTCATCATACAATTAAAACAAAGAGCCTAATATCATGTTGCTTCCTTAGGTCAAAATATGGAACCTAAGGCACCAAATCACTTTCTATGAGTTCTAAATTTTTTCCAAGGCCTCCCCTCAATTTCATTCATCAAATATGACTCAAGAATGACCTTAGAAAAATTTAAAACTCTCCCTAGCTAGGAGAACCCATCTAGGCCAAGGCTATGAAGCATATTGGGTTCCATGGAGCTTTCTTTGTTTTCTCAAGGGAAGAAGCATATGGGGAGCCTCTTAGGGATCTTGGGAGCTCATTTAAACTCTTACTTAGGTCTAGGAATCATCATACAAAATCAGATTTTACAAGGTGCAATTGAAACCCTAGAACTTGCATCTTGAAATCTAATGGTTATTTTGTTATTTTCTTTGGATATTCTTATTCCTCTCCATCAAATACCTAAGAATCATGCTTGGTTGGGCTTGGAAATCAGATCCTCCTAGGGTTCTTAGTCTAGGTCGAAATGGAGAAGAAGTGGGGTGAAAAGTATCAACCATAGGATGCATTTTTACCTTGTTTCCTTGCTTAGTTTGGCTTGAATCTTGATTTCTCCAAGCTCCTCTTTTCAAATCCGAACTTTCCCTTGAATATCTCCCTTGAATCAGATTTATAAACCTCATTTTAATCCAAGGAAAGAAAGGAGAATGAAGGAGAGGTGGTGGAGGTGGAGAAAAGCAAGGAAAATTGCCATGCTTGGCTTTCTTCCTCCTTCTTCTTCCTCTCTTGGGCGCCTCTCCCTTAGGGTTCTTCTTCTAATTTGGGGCTAAACTTGGTCGTGCATGAGGGGAGAAGAAGGGCTCATCATATATATAGATGGGAGGAAGTTACACTTTTCAAAATTTTCCATTTTGCCCTTTGTTATTGGCATTTTCATTTCTCCTTCGTTTTAGCTCCTTTTTGAGAACCATCTTTTCCATTATAAAATTTAGGTTCCCAATTTAGTAAAATGCCTTTGGAATCACTCAAATTAGAGCTAAAACCTTCCCGAACGGATTCGTCAAAGTTCAGGCACACCGACGTTAGAACACGTCCACCGGAGGGGATTTAACTGTCTTGGGGCTTCCCATGGTTTTTAGGGCCTCTAAGAACCCTAGAGAACTCAAAAATTTCATTTAAAAAGCCCTCTGTGTGAATTCCAAAAATTACTCAAAATTATGAAAATGCCATTACGTTTCGTAGGCTTTTCGTGAGAAATTGTTTCTTCATTCTAGCTCTGTTTTTCTTTCCATCTGAGCCTGGGGTTCTCATATTTAGGAGTCTAGAATGCTTCCCAAATTTTTTGGGACCTTAACTCCATCATCTTGGGGGACTTCCTTTTGTATCTGGTAAGTTTCGTTTGTTAACAGAGAAACTGTACGTTATGTTTCTCGCGTTTTCTCTGGTTTTCAAGGAACCAGATGTTACAATGATGGAAAAGACAGTTCTAAAAAAGGAACTAAACTGAACTAGAAACAAAAATACTAAGAGTTAGGGACATAAATAGAATTTTTTAAAGAAATTATCTTTTGAACCTTCTATAAGAGTCACGCCCCTTCTTCTCCTTTCTCCACTCACTTTATTTCTGTCCAAAAATCAAAGAAGACTCAAGAGAGGGAGGCACACAAGAACAAAGGGAAAGAGGAGGAGAAAAGCTAAGGAAAAGGTGAGAAATTCATGGAAATTCTTGTTCTTCCTTTAGTAAACTTCTTCCTCTCCTTTCTTCCTCTCTTCTTATGCACTTAGTAAGGTGTTTGGATCTTTTTTGAGGGTAGAGCAGGGAGGAGATTTTTGAATTCAAGGAGAAGAAGCCAAGCAAGGTGAAAAACAAGCAAGGGAAACCAAGGAAACTAGGTATTTTGCTATCCTTATACTTGATTCTCCTTCTTTCTTCTCTTGTGTGTGTTTTGCCCTACCTAAGACCATTCGAGGGAGGTTGGATTTCTAGCTAAACCAAGGATGAATCTTAGCAAAATGAGGGAGGAGAACAAGAATATGCAAATAAAATAACAAAAGAACCATTAGATTTCAAGATAGAAAAGTTAGTGTTTCAAGTGTTTCTTTAAAATTCTGATTTGATTCAAGAATTCCTAGGCCTAAATGAGTGTTTGGATGAGCTCCTAAGATCCCTAGAAGGCTCATCATGTGCATATTCCATTAACAAAAGAAAGCAAACCCACTTGGTGTCTTTATGCTCCATAGCCACGGCCTAGAGAGGTTGGAGCACCAAGGGGTAGTTTCAATTTGTTCCAAGCTTATTTTTTAGTCATATATGATGGAATATGATGAGAGGAAGCCTTGGAAAAATTTTAAAAGCCATAGATAATGAGATGTAGTTATAGGTTCCATATTATGGCTTAAAGAAGCAACACCTGGCTAGGCTCCTTGAATAATTGTGTGATGACTCTAAGAGACTTAAATGGAGTCAAGAATCTTAAATGGATGGAGAGAAGGGAGCAAAGATCATGTTTTTATAGGGTTGCTTCATTAGGTGCATTATGGAACCATAAAAGAGCCATATGAATTACCTAACTTTTCTAATGAATGTGTAGCTTTAGAATTTGGTTCAGGAGTATAATTGGCTTCCATATGATGTGTCTAGGCCAAGAGAAACAAATCCCATCTTCTTGTGAGAGTGTGGTCGTGGGAGAGGAATCAAATCCAAGTAGAAAAGTGTGCTTGTGTAACAAAGGTAGCTCTCTCTTCTTTCTCTCATGCAAGAGTGGATGAATATCTTGTCTTTGAATGTGTGTATGTGTGTGTTAAGCCATGAAAGTGTTCTAGTATGTATTCATATGCCATGATACCATGATGTTGTTTTTATGCATTCAAATGATACTTTGTGACTTTGCTTTGGTTTGCTTGAGTGTGGTGAAGTTAAAAACTCTCTAGAATGGTTAAGACAAAGCCAAGAGTCTTAAGAATGAGCTAAGACAAAGCCAAGAGTCTCCCAAGAGTAAGCTATAATACCATGATTCTATGACTCATCTCATGCCATTTGTAGGTTCATTTCCATGAAGCACATGAATTCTTAAGAAAAGGCATTAAAAATATTGAATAAATTTTGCGTTGCATAGGGGATGAATTCTTCATTCGGTGTCTTGGGGACCATATGAACTCATTCAACTCATTCTTATATTTAATTATACTAATAAAACTTAAAACCATCTAAGGAAGTGGCCTAAAACTCGTGCAAGTGGATGGAAAACACAAAAATGCTAGGTGCAGCCTCGGCTAGAATTTCTAGCTTATTGTCATAAAATTTGAAAAATCATAACTAATTCTATAAAAATAGAAATCATGCTTCTTTAACATTATAGAAAGCTACAGATGTCTACTTTATGCTAAAAATATTTCCATATGTCAACAGGGGCTGCTATTTACCGAAAATTGATGGAACAATATCAAAGGTTGACTATCATTCCTGGTACTGATCTCTAACTTCAAAAATTCATATCTCCCTGCCCAGAGGTCCAATTGGGTGATCTCAGTGGCTATAGAAGGTTATCATGTCTAGTTTATGCCTATAAAATTTCATAAGCATTGGACATCATTTGACTCTTAAATGACACAACCCAAATTTTTGACTATATGAATAGTACCTGTATTAGTTCAACAGAAAAATGCCAACTTTGAAAAATAATAATTAATTCCACAGAGCCCCAAATAATCTGATCTTTGGCTTTTCAAAAAGATCTAGATAAGATCTATATGTCTACCAAATTTCATGGGTAAATTCGTTCATTTGGTCAGATCTCGATGTTGGGTTGTGAAATGGTCACTTTTAAACATTACAAAGGATCCAAATGGTCCAATTTGAGCTCCAAGGTAACCATGACCACTTGAGCAAGTAGGAATGCACCAAAATGACCTTTTAAACTTATCTCAAAGGT
Source organism: Erythrophleum ivorense (assembly GCA_026724425.1). Taxonomy (NCBI): domain Eukaryota; kingdom Viridiplantae; phylum Streptophyta; class Magnoliopsida; order Fabales; family Fabaceae; genus Erythrophleum; species Erythrophleum ivorense. Next base: position 22,554 of record JAIUCV010000480.1, read on the forward strand.
CTACAAACCCAGAATTTAAAAACTCACTCTCTCACCCCATGCCATACATAAGGTTACATAGGTCTAGTCTTGCCCTTCCATACCCAAAATAGATATTACCATTCATTTAGCATCAAACCTTATACATACATCAAACATTTGGATAATTACATATGCTCAAATGATTACATAACAATTCTATCATAAAATTACATCATATGCCATATGTATGGCTACAAAAGTGACAAAACCAGGTGTCTTGATGTCAAACTCTCATCTTCTAAGTTGATAGCTTCCATTACCTTATTCACTTGATCTATCTAGCATGTTAAGGCATGGGAAAGGAGGAAATGAGATTTAAAGAATCCCAAGAGCTCATCTCCCTTTCAATCATACATAAAATATGCAATTCAAGTCTCAAAAATACATGCATGAGTACAAGGAACAATATGAGCATTCAAGAAACATTCTTGGCATATGAGTAAGTCATACAAAGCATCCATAGGCTTGCCAAGTAAGTGGATTAGTTTCACCCATTCACTCATGGATTTTGGACTTGCCTCACCTATTTTCTCTAAAAGGTTTTGACTCAACCTCACTCTTGGGAGACTCTTTACTTTATCTTAACAATTTCTAAGTGTTATTGACTCATCCTCCCTATAGCTAAGAGTTCTTGGCTTCTCCACACTCAAGCAAGCCCTAGCAAACATGTTGGACATCATTTGAAAACATAATGCATCATCATGGTGTCATAGAATAAAAGCTCATGCTAGAATACTTTTCATAGCTTAAAACATACATGTAAACATTCAAAGACAAGTCAAGCATACATTTATGTATGAGAGAAAGAGAAGTAAGCTACCTTCTTTTCTCATGAAATAATGCTCCCTTCCTCAGCCTCACACACACAAAGGTGTGGGATTTGCTTCTCTTGGCCTAAACACAATTTATGGAAGCTAATTAGGTTCTTAGATTCATTTCTAAGGCCATACATCTACTTGGAACTCTAACTTTGCCTTATGGTTCATTTATGGTTCCTAAATACACCTAATGAAGCAACACCCATCGAATGAGTTTTAGGCTTCATTCTTTCCTTTCATATACGATTCTTGACTCCTTTTAAGCCTCTTGGAGTTATCACACAATTAAAACAAAGAGCCTAACTACATGTTATTTTCTTAGGTCATATTATGGAACCTATGACACCAATTCATTCTCTAGGCCTCCTAAATTTTTTCCAAGGTTTACCCTCATCTTCACTCATCATATATGACTCAAAAATGGGCTTGGAAGAATTTAAAACTATCCCTAGGTATATGGAATCCTCTTGGTTGAAGCTGTGCATATTCTTGGCACTCATGGACTTTGCTTTATTTTCTTAGTAGAAGATGCATATGGGGAGCCTCTTAGGGATTTTAGGAACTTATTTAAACATTCATTTAGGCCTAGAAAGTATGGTATCAAATTAGATTTTGTAAGGGACACTAAAAACCCTAAGTTTACTATCTTAATTTTCCATAGTTATTTGTTAATTTTTTTTGCATATTCTTATTCGCCTCCCTTAAATTCCTAAGATTCACCCTTGGTTCTACCTAAAATCCAAGCCCTCTTAAAGTTCCATAAGTGGGATGAACTAAGGAGAAGAAGGAAGCAAGGGGTAGCTACCATGGAAAGAAGATTTACCTTGTTTTTCCTTGTCTTCTTGCTTGATTCTTCCTTTCCTTGGCCTCCTCTCTTCAAATCCGAATTTTCCACTCTATTCTTCCCTCAAAATAGATCCAAGAACTTCAATAAAACCATAGGAATGAAAGAAAAATGGAGAAGAAAAGGTTTGCTAAAGAGAAAACATGAAAAGAACTAAGAAATTCATACCTTTCTCCTTTGTATTTCTCCTTCCTTTGTCCTCCTCTTGGTGCACCTTACTCTTAAGGATTTTCCTCTAATTTAGGGTAGAAACTAAATGAGCTAAATGAGTGAGGAGGTGGGGCGCCCTATATATATAGGTAGGTTTAAGAAAGGCTTTTCAAAAATTTCAATTTTGCCCATTCGTCTTGGCATTTTCGTTTCTGGTCTGTTTTAGCTCCTTTTTGAGAACTGCATTTTCCATTATAAAATTTAGGTTTTCAATTTATTAAAATGCCTTTAGAATCACTCAAATCGGAGTTAAAACCTTCCTAAACGAATCTGTCAAAGTTTGAGTCAACTGATGTTGGAAAACGTCAATCGGAGTGGTTTTAACTGTCTTGGGTCTTCCTTGGTTTTTGGGGCTTCTGAGAACCCCAGAGAACTCAAAAATTTCATTTAAAAACCTCTTGTGTGAATTCTAAAATTTACTCAAAATTACAAAAATATTATTACGTTTCGTCAACCTTTTGTTCAATTTCACTTTTTCATTCTAGCTCTGTTTTTCTTTTCGTTTGAGCCTAGGATTCTCATTTTTAGGAGTCTAAAATACTACTTAAATTTCTTAGGACCTTAACTAAATTATTTCAGGGGACTTGCTTTGAAAATGTACTCATTTTTGTCATTTAAAAAAAATAGGACATTACATAAGCCCTAGTTCAAAGTGTAACGTCCAGTTTTCGTTAAACGACAGAAACAGGCACGTTTTCAAAGCACATCTCTTGAAATGAATTAGTTAAGGTCCCAAAGAATTTCAATAACATTCTAGATCCTAAAAATGAGAATCCTAGCTTCAGACAGAAGGAAAAATTGAGTTAGAATGAAGAAACAAATTTTGATGGAAATCTTACGAAATGTAATGGCATTTTCGTAATTTTGAACAAATTTTGGAATTTACATAGGAGGGCTTTTTAAATGAAATTTTTGAGTTCTCTGGGGTTCTCAGAGGCCCTGATGTGATAATCCTATCTTCTAATCATTGTAATTGTCGCTACATACATGATTAATAATTAATTATCAAGGTTTGGAGTCGTTACAATTTGTTATATTATGAAAATATAGGAAAATTTGAACCTTGATATTAGGGTCATCATTAAACAATCACAAATGGGAGAATGCATAAAAGAGATTATACTGTCATGAGGGGTTTATGATTTGTCCATCTATCAATTTCAACACACAAAACCTCTCATAAGTGTTCCTATATCATTTCCTAGCATTACCATTGAAGGAACTAAGATTTCAAGGCAGTTTGGGGACTTACGCCGTGACCCATACTATTCCCGCTACGGTTAAGTTGCTTTCTAGAATTACTGGCCGTGGCGAGTTGGACCATCGCCGCGGCCAGCCTATGTGGTGCTGTGGTGGAAATGCCTTATGGAGTTACTGTTCTAAGTCCCACGACTCTCGCCTTGGCGTAATACACTCGCGCTGTGGCGAGATTCGCTACTAGACACCCCCTAGTTTGTTCCCTCAACTAGTGTTGTGACGGTACATGATGCGCCACAGCGAGGTTTCATTCTGTTACCCTTCTGGGCGATTTTTTTTCACTTCGAGCCACAACTAGTTTCCTCACGTCGCGGCATTCCTTGACACTGTTACTCTCTAGGAAATTTTTATTCGCTTGTGCCGAGGCGATATTGCTCATGCCGTGGCGCTCCTCTGTCACTCATTTGGCCACGGCGGAGCCTTCTTAGCTGCGGCATGACTCCCTCCTGTAACTACATCTCTCAAATTTTGTCCCCTACACTCCAATTCTCATCTTGAGACTACCCTAGGACACTCTCACTTATTTTATATGACTTTAATGGTATTTATCTACCCTATACACCCAGCTATTCTACCATTACCAATTCAAAACTTAAATGTAAATTTTCACTCCTCCAACTATCCTATACCGGTAAGTCCATAGAATAATAGCAACACGAATTCATGCATTATTGGAAATTAAAATTTGATATAATTCCGTCAAAGGTTTCATACATCAATGGTTCATATTACATCTAATACATCATATAATTATATTTCCAATAGTATACCATACCATAAAATTCAGCAAAATTCATACGTCAAGTGTTATGGGTTCATACATCCGATATCAAGCTAAAATGAAGTCTAACTCCTCAATGAATACATCCTAGAGAATCAAAATATAAGAGCCTACACTTGGCAACATGAATACATGATGATGCTATACAATAAGGAATACAAAATTTAGCATCTATACTAGATAAGTCAACCTATGTGTAGCCTTCTCCCCACATGTTAGAGCTCATGGATTTTCATCCACTTGCTTTCCCTTATCCTTACCCGAAGAACCTTCACCTGAAATATTAATCCCATAAAACGGGGTGAGATGCGAATCTCAGTAACCAAGATAATTCCATCATATAATCTAGTTTAATTAGCATACATGCATAATTGCACATAAGCATAAGAAGAACACCAGTTATATCAGTAAATGAAACAATTAGGCTATCATGATCACTATCCCATACTAGCAATTATATTTTCACATGTTAAAGGCCAATAACATCGGGAGAGACCCGTCCATGGCACCTACTCCCCTTTGAGCACAACCAGGGCTTAGTGCATCTGGGGTCTGATCATAACCTGGTGCCTGATCGAAGCACATGCACGGGTGGTAGCCGTACCACAGTTCCACCATGGACTCACAAGGTCCAATCACAATACAATAGATAGCAAACCAATTCATTCAACATTTCAAATCATTCATGTATAGCAAATATGAAATTAAAACAGATATATGCATGGAATTAATATAGACCCAGTTACCTCACTTATAGACAATTGCAACAGCCACCAATGGTACAAAAATCTCCCTAATACCATAACATCAAAAAATTACTACTTTAATTCATCATTAATAGTTGCAACAAGTGTCTAAAGAATTTAAAATGCTAATGACTACCTAGGGAATACTTACCCAGCCACCACAAATTCCAAATTCGGATTGAAGTATCCTCTACTAGAAATCTTAATATTTCACCTAAAATCCTAAGAAAATTCGTACAAAATTAATACCCATATTATAAATCAGCTATGGGGGTCTAAAACTAGCAAAGAAAGCATCAAAATGAAGGATTTATACTCACCTAATGTCAGCCCTAGCCTCAACCTACGAATTTCACCAAGAAAATCCCAAACAACCACATTTCAGATTTTGGGTATGGTGAAAATACTCCAAATGAAAAACTAATTAGACCAAAATGAAGAGAAAGATGAGAGGATTAAGTTATATAACTATTACTTTGGCTGAATCTTGCTTTAGAAGTGGGAAAATGTAAAAATATGCCAAGAACCCTAGAGCCTCCTTTGGACCGCCGAATTTTGAGATGGGTGTTTGTGTTTCAGGAAATGGGGAAGAGGCTGAAGCATTAGGGTTTTAGTTAGGTCAAATATGGGTCATGGGTTGCTCTAAGGTCCAACTCCATTTAGGCTTTAGATTTTAGCTTTGTTGGGCCAGCTCTTATGCATTGGGCTGCTGAAATTCCATTGGGTCGGACTTAGTTTTAAGAACTCTATTGTTTGGGTCTGCACAAGGTTCATTGGGCCATTCCTAAGAGCTTGTGCAAGTTGGGCCTTGGGTCTCTACCTGTTAAATCAAATTGGGTCTGCACCTACTTATTGGGCCTCCATGAGCCTCTTATCATGATCTCTTACATTAATTTGGGCTTAGATGAAATTTTTATCCCAATTAAATCTCAAACCCATATTAATAAATTTTATCTTTCTAAAATCTCCTTTCACCTAACTTTTCCAATTATCCCATATTAATTATCCCTAATTAACCTAATCCATGATTAACACCTTAATTAATTTTTAGGGTATTACACCTGAAAACCATGGGAAGCCCCAGGACAATTAGATTTCCTCCAGTGGACGTTTTCTAACGTCGATATACCCAAACTTTGATGGATTCATTTAGGAAGGTTTTAGCTTTGATTTGAGTGATTCCAAAGGCATTTTACTAAATTGGGAACCTAAATTTTATAATGGAAAATACGATTCTAAAAAAGGAGCTAAAGAGAAGGAGAAACGAAATTGCAAAGAACGAAGGGCAAAATGGAAATTTTTGAAAAATGCCTCCTCCTCCCCCTATAAATAGGTGGTGCCCCACTTTCTCCCTCATTTAGACTCAGAAATGTCTAGCCAATTTTAGAGAAGGGAGCTAAGGTTTTAGGCGCACAAGAGAGGAAGAAGAAGAAGGAGAAATCCAAGCTTTAAGGTATGCTTTCTTGGTAGTTTTTCATGCTTTCTTCCATCCAAACCTCCTTTCCTTCATTCTCCTTTATTTCCTTTGATTAAAATGAAGTTTAAAAATCTGATTTAAGGGAGAAACTTAGGGGAAATGTTGGATTTGAAGAGAGGAGCTTGGAGAAAGCAAGATTTAAGAAAGAAAAATAGATAATTTCTCTTCCTATGGTTGATACCTTTGGTTCCTCTCCTCCTCCATTTTGCCTAACATGAGAAACCCTAGGAGGACTTGAATTTTAGGCAGAACCAAGGATGAATCTAATGAAAAATGGTGTGGAGATTAAGAATATGCAAAGGGAATTAACAAAAAAATCATTAGATTTGAAGATGTAATTTCTAGGGTTTCAATTGCACCTTATAAAATCTGACTTTGTATGATAATTCTTGGGCCTAAATAAGAGTTTGATTGAGCTCCCAAGTTCCCTAAGAGGCTCCCCACATGCATCTTCCCTTGAGAAAACAAAGAAAGCTTCAAGAAGGCCAAAAATGCTCCTTGTCTCAACCTAAGTAGGTTAGGGTAGCTAGGGAGAATTTTAAAATTTTTCAAACCCATTTTTGAGTCATATATGATGAATAAAAATGAGGGGAGACCTTGGAAAAAATTTAAAACTCATAGAAAGTGAGTTGGTGCTTTAGGTTCCATATTATGACCTAAAGAAACAACATGTAGTTAGGCTTTTAGTTTTGATTGTCTGATGACTCCAAGAAGCTTAAAAGGAGTCAATAATCATATTTGAAAGGAAAGAATATAGCCTAGAATTTATTTGAAGGGTGTTGCTTTATTAGATGCAATTATGGAACCATAATGAGGTTATAAGCCAACCTAGTGTCTAAGCAAATTGTATGACCTTAGAATTGAGTTCATGAACCTAATTAGCTTCCATGAATTGTGTCTAGGCCAAGAGAAAGCATCTCCACACTTTTGTGTATTTGTGGTCAAAAAAGGGAGCATTCTTTCAAAGGGAAAAATGTGTAATTGTGTGCAAGGTAGCTCTCTCTACCTTCTCTCATGCATGGATGTGTGTTTAGCTTGTCTTAGAATGTATGTATGTGTATTTTCAAGCTATGCAAAGTATGCTAGCATGATTTCATGATGATATATTATGTCTTTAAATGATGTTCTGATGTTTGTTTAAGTTTGCTTAAGTGTGGAGAGGCTAATAACTCTTAACCATGGTGAGGATGAGCCAAGAACCCTTAAGATTAGTTGAGACAAAGCAAAGAGATTCCCAAAAGCAAAGTGGGCTCCCAAGAGCATGGTTGAGTCCAAGAATCTCTTAAAGAATGGGTGAGGCTAGTCCAAAATCTATAAGGAAAAGGATGAGGCCAATCCATCCACTTGGCAAGCTCTTGGATATCCTATATGACTTATTCACATGCCAAGTTTGCTTCTTGAATGTTCATAACATCTATTATATCTATGCATGTATTTTTAAGACTTACTTTGCATCTATTATGTATGATTGAATGGGAGATGAGCTATTGGGATTCTTTAAATCTCATTCCCTCCTCTCTAATGATTTAATATGCTAGGTGGACCAAGTAGACATGGTAATGGAAGCCAACCACCTTGAAGAAAAGAGATTGACAACAAAATGCTTGGTTTTTGGTTCTTTAAAGCCATATTCATGTCAAATGATGTAATCTAATGATGTATATGGTCTATGACCTCTTAGATATATGTAATTATGATAATATACGATGTTGAAATGAAAGAATGTGTTATGTGAATGATAGAATGTAAATTGAGTATGTATGGACAATGTGGCTTCATGAATGATAATATAGAATTATGCATATATGTGGATAAAATGGCCAAAATGAGATGCATGGAGTTTGGAACCATTTGGACAGCCTACACAAGTCCTAATTATGCTTGTAGACTTACTCAAGAGGTGCCAAACCCCAAGGAAAGCCATTTGGACAATTTGGTATCCTATATGGAGCCAAATTTGACCAATTTAGAACCCCATCTCACTTTTAGCCCAAATGAGCTCTTTTTGATATGAAATTTGGCATGAAAGTAGAGCTTGTTGAGAGCTTTTTGGGAAGTTAAGGAACATAATTTTCGGAGGTCTACAGAATATTTGATAAGTTTTTAAAGTTGAATTTTTTTTTATTTTGGTCATGTCACTGTTCATAATGGTCCAAAAATAAAATCTATCACACAGGGTACAAATGATATCCAATTGTAGTGAAATTTTATACAAAGAAACTAGACATTTCCAGTGATTTGTGCCAACTGGAAGCACCTCATTTTGAGGTCTAAAGAGGGAGATATGAATTTTTAAAGAATCTGTCCAGTATCAAGAGCTTCACCTGACCTCAGTTACTATTTGATTGGATTCGAGGTCTGGGTGTGCTTGAGCTAGTCCGAGGCTACACACATTATTTTCATATATATACTCCATTAGCTTGAGTTCTTGGCCACTTCTTAAGATGGTTATAGGTTGTATTTGTGTATTTAAATATGAAAATAAAATAGATGAGTCCATATGATTTATGAGACATGGAATGAAAAATTTATACACGACATAACACAATTTAATTCCATATTTTAATGGCTTTTCTTTGATACTTTTGTGTAATCCAAGGAAATGAGCCTAGAAATAATATGAGATGAGTTGTATAATTATGGTGTTACATTTACCCAGAACATCATCAGGGCATGATACCATATTGGTGATAATGGACAGGTTAACTAAGTCAGCCCATTTCTTAGCAATGAAAGCCACTTACACCCTAGATAAGTTAGCCCAACTATACATAAAGAAAATAGTGACACTACATAGTGTCCTTAAGAGTATCAGATAGAGATCCTATATTCACTTTGAATTTCTGGATACCATTATAGGATGCCCTAGAAACCAAGTTGAGATTCAGTACAGCCTATCACCCTCAAACAGATGGTTAAATAGAAAGAACCATCCAAACCCTAGAAGACATTTTGAGGGCTTGTGTTTTAGAGCTAAAGGGTAACTAGTGTAACACCATAATTTTTAGCTCATTTCATAACATTCTCATGCATTACATCAACAATTCCATGAAGGAAGTGGGGAATGTCCATTAAAATAATACATTTTCTTACATTACGTCGTGTACAAAAATTTTATTCTGTGTCATGTGGATCGTGCAAGCTCATACCATACATTCTCATATTTAATTACATAAATAAAACTTATTTGCATCATAGAATATGGCCTACAACTCATGGAACTCAAAGAAAAGCTCAAAATATTCATGAATATTTTCGACCAGAATTTTGCTCTTTTCTGACCAAATTTGGAAATTCATAACTAATTCTAAAAAAATCAAAATTATACATTCTTGGTCATTCTAAAATCTACAAATATCTAATTCAAAGTAAAAATATGCCCAGACCATAACATCCATCATAAAGGACATTTGATATCTGGAATGGTCCAGAGGTTAAACTGCTCACTGGTGCTGTCACAAATTTCTGCAACAAATTTGAAAATGTCCAATTAATTCCAAAAAAATTCAATCTATAAAAATGATACTAATATGGAAAGATGTGGATGTCAGATAGATGGTAAAAATAACTCCAGACTATCTCAGGCACGCCAAGACTTCGAAATTCAATAGAATAATAACTAAGGTTGGGTGAAATCCTGATACTTGACAGAATTTTCAAAAATTCATATCTCCCTCTTTAGACTCCAAATGAGGTGCTTCCAATTGGCACACATCACTAGGAATGTCTAGTTTCTTTGTATAAAATTTTTGGCAATAGGACATCATTTGGGCCCTGTGTGATAGTTTTATTTTCGAACTAGTATGAACAATGACATAACCAAAACTAGAAAACTTCCCAACTTTGGAAATTCATCAAATATTCTATAAAACTCCGAAAATTATGTTCTTTAGCTTCCTAAAAATCTCTCAACAAGCTCTAATTGCATACAAAATCTCAGAGCAAGAAGAGCTTATTTGGCCAAAAAGTGATATAGGGTTCCATTATAGTCAAATTTGGCTTCATATAGAATACCAAATTGTCCAAATGGCTTTCCTTGGGGTTTGGCACCTCTTGGGTAAGTCTAAAAGTATAATTAGGACTTGTATAAGCTTCCCAAATGGTCCCAAACCTCATACATTTCATTTTGGCCATTTCATCCACACATATGCATAATTCCATCATATCATTCATGAAGCTAATTTGCTACCATATACTTAATTCACGTTCTAGTAGCTACATAACATATTCTCTCATTCATACATGGCATAATATCATAATTACACATGTTCAAGAGGTCATAGACCATATACATCATGGGATTACATTCTTTGACACAAATATGGCCTTAAAGAACCAAAAACTATGCATTAGGCTGTCAATCTCTCTTCTTCAAGGTAGTTGGCTTCTATTACCTTATCCACTTAGTCCATCTAACATATTAGATCATTAGAGAGAAGGAATGAGATTTAAAGAATCCCAATAGCTCATCTCCCATTCAATCATACATAATGGATACAAACAAGTATGGTCATGTAGACATGTGCAAGTACTCAAGAAATATTTTCATCATTTAAGAAAGTCATACATAGCATACAAAGGCTTGCCAAGCAAGTGGATTGGCCTCACCCAATTTCTTGTGGATATTGGACTTGCCTCACCCATTCTTTAATGCATTCTTAGACTCAACCATACTCTTGGGAGCCCACTTTGCTTTTGGGAGACTCTTTGCTTTATCTCAACCAATCTTAAGGGTTCTTAGCTCATCCTCACCATAGCTAAGGGTTATTGACCTTACCACACTCAAACAAACCTAAGCACACATCAAAACATCATATGAAACATAATATGTCATCATAAAACCATGGCATATGAAATCATGCTATCATACTTTTCATAACTTAAAAATACAGATACACACATTCTAGGACAAGCTAAGCATACATCCATGCATGAGAAAAGGTGGAGAGAGCTACCTTGTACACAATCACACACTTTGCTTCTTGAATCAAGGCTTCCTCTTTCGGCCACACACACACACAAACTTGTGGAGATGGTTCCTCTTGGCATAGACACAATTTATGGAAGCCAATTAGGTTCATGAAACAAATTCTAAGGCCACACAACTCGCTTAGACACTGGGTTGTTTTATAAACCCCATTATGGTCCATAATTGTACCTAATGAAGCAACACCCCTCAAATAAATTCTAGGCTCCATTCTTTCCTTTCAAATATGATTCTTGAATCTTATTAAGCCTCTTGGAGTTATCACACAATTAAAACAAAGAGCCTAACTACATATTGCTTATTTAGGTCATAATATGGAACCTAAAACACCATCTCACTTTCTATGAGTTCTAAAATTTTCCCAAGGCCTCCCCTCATTTTTATTCATCATATATGACTCAAGAATGGGTTTAGAAAAAATTAAAACTCTCCCTAGGTATGCTAACCTCTCTTGGTCGAACTTAGGAAGCATTTTGTTCTCCATGAACTTTGCTTTGTTTTCTTGATGGAGGAAGCACAGGGGGAGACTTCTAGGGATCTTATGAGCTCATTTAAACTCTCATGTAGACATAGGAATCAAGGTATCAAATCAGATTTTGCAAGGAACATATGAAACCCTAGACTTTACATCTTGAATTTTCATCGTTATTTGTTAATTCTCTATGCATATTCTTAATCTCTATGTCTTTTTCCTTAGAATCACCCTTGGTTCTATCTAAAAATCAACTCCTCTTAAGTCTTCTCAAGTGGGGCAAAATGGTAGAGAAGGGAAGCAAAGGGTAGCAACCATGGAAGAAGAAAATACCTTGTTTTCATGGCTTTTCTCACTTGAATCTTGTGTTCTTTGAGCTCCTTTCTTCAAATCCGAAATTTTCCCTCAATTTCTCCCTTAAAACAGATTTATAAAGTTGATTATAACCATAGGAAATAAAGGAGAATGAAGGAGAAGAGGTTTAGAAGAGAAAGAGCATGAAAAACCATAAAAATCCATACCTAAACCTTGAATTTCTCCTCCTTTTCTTCCTCCTCTTGTGCGCCTCATCCCTTAGGGTTTTCCTTTGGTTTTGGGCAGAACTTGGTCGTGCATAATGAAGGGAGAAGAAGGGTGCATCATATATATAGGTGGGAGGAAGAAACACTTTTCAAAAATTCTCATTTTGCCCTTCGTTCTTGGCATTTTTGTTTCTCTTTCATTTTAGCTCCTTTTTGATAACCGTCTTTTCCATTATGAAATTTAGGTTCCCAATTTAGCAAAATGCCTTTGAAATCACTCAAATTAGAGCTAAAACCTTTCCAAACGAATCCGTCAAAGTTCAAGTACATTGACGTTAAAACACATCCACCAGAGGGGCTTTCCATGGTTTTTAGGGCCTCTGAGAATCCTAAGAAACTCAAAACTTTCATTTAAAAAGCCCTCCTGTGTGAATTCCAAAATTTGTTCAAAATTATAAATATGCCATTACATTTTGTAAGCTTTTCGTAAGAAATTGTTTCTTCATTCTTGTGTTCAAAATTATAAAAATGCCATTACATTTTGTAAGCTTTTCGTAAGAAATTGTTTCTTCATTCTAGCTCTATTTTTCTTTCTGTTTGAGCCTGAGATTTTCATTCTTAGGAGTCTAGAATGCTTGCCAAATTTTTTGGGACCTTGACTACATCATCTTAGGGGACTTCCTTTTGTATCTGATAAATTTCATTCGTTTAGGGAGAAACTGTACGTTAGGTTTCTCATGTTTTCTCTCATTTTCAAAAAATCGGATGTTACAACTAGGATACTTATATGCTTCTAGTAGAATTTTCCTACAATACAATTATCAATCTAGTATTCAAATGGCACCATATGAGGTATTATATGGGAGGAATTGTAAGTCCCTAGTGTGTTGGGTTAAGCTTGGAGAGAGGAGCCTTATAGGCTCAAAATTAGTGGACCAAACCTTTAGATAGATAGAAATAATCAAAAAGAAACTCCTAATGGCACAAAGTAGGCAAAAGAGTTATGTAAATAAAAGGAAAAGGTCGTTAGAATTTGAGGTTCGAGACCATGTGTTTGTTAGAGTGTCTCTAGTCACAGGGATAGTAGGTCCATAAAGAGTAGAAAACTTAGTCTAAAATACATATGTCCATTCTAAATTCTTGATAAAGTTGGACTTGTTGTAACGACCCTAACTATTAATGAAGTTAATTAAGCATAATTGTGTTCTTAATTGAGTGCACTTAAAGTCTAATTTGGACCTTTAATTTGAACCTTTAAATAACCAATATTCATCATTAAGTTGTGCGACAAGATTATTGTTTCTAGTTATTCAAGACTCTCATTAACAATTTTGTCTTAACCAAAATACCTTTAAGAAGCCTAAAACATATATATATTACACTCAAAGTCATTATTCATCACTACTATAGTGAAAATTACGAATTTATAACTAAATTGGGAGTTTCAAGACTAAGGCTGTAGCTTAGAATGGTTGCATCGTAGCCAGCTTAGCCTTTGGAACCTCTAAAAATTGAATTCTACACTTGCATTGCTACTTGAAAAACTTACACCATGGATAAACTTAGTTTTGGATCAAATTTTGACACAGACACAATTTATGCCATGGACAACTACTTGCGTTGTGACCGAAATACTTGAGCTGTGGCCATATTAGCCTTTGGATGATTTTGTGCCATGGCAAGGTGCTTGGGCTGTGGCGAAATTTTTTTGCATCGATGCCAAAATTGCTATTGGAATATAATAAGCTCATTTTGGCCGCGACTTGGAAACCTACTGCATCAAAACATTATAGTATTTATTCCACTATTAGCGACCTAGGTAAATAACCTTATTTCATAATGAAGTTCCATTTGTCCTTCACTTAGATTGTCCCCACCTTTCTCTAGTCCAACCTTCTTAATTGAAGTAGGTCTTTCCTCCTATAAGGTCATCTAGTCTAAGTTTCCAAGTCTCACATCCAACTATTTCATAAAATTATTACACACATTATATCCTCATTTATTGTTCGCCAGTAAAAGGTCTATTATTTCTATTAGACATATAAAATCCCCTCTTATTTTCAATCAGTACCCAAGATTCCTCCTTCTCATTCATTGAGATTCCCAAAGGTTGAAACTAATATGAAGTCTAATCTTATGACTGATCCATTTAAAACCCTTAAACATTCTAAGATCACCCTCATAAGTTCAAACCAAATCCTCCAAGCTCAGGATACGTTCCTCGATAAAACCCCACCTAAAGGGTGCTAATATATTCCTTAAAGTGTCAAGGTAACTTTTGAAGACTTAGGAATGAGTCTTCTTAAATCTTATAAGCCATAGTTCAAATGGATGTTCTACTAGATGACATAGCTTTAACAACTTGCCTATAGGAATTTCTAACTCATGACGATGGTTCATTATACTTAATTCAATTGAGGTCCATAGGTGTAACCAACATAGGAAAACCCTTAGTAGACCTTTTCTCTCTTTTTTTTTTTTTTACACTTGCAAAGGTAACACCACGATCACATACATGTGATTCCAAAGACTACCATGATCAATAGATCTAAACATTTCATCTTGATTCTCAGTTGCTACAGGCATTAGTAGTCAATTTAATGGCATCTATACTTGTTGAAATTAACTGAACATCTCTTCGGATCTTATGCCATTATATAGTTCCAAAGGACTGCTCATTCATACCTTTTATACTTAACTAAGGTATTTTCATACAAGTATAATTGTACTTCAAATAGCATACTTCTTACCCTTTTCCGTGATACTCCATATTCTCTCTAACTTCCTCACACACAACTATGTTTTTTTTAATATTTTATAATTTATCAATTCATAATAATTCCTAAAGAGTAATTAGATAATATCTTGTTAACAAGGTCTAAGATCTTGTATTCAATAATGTGAAATCTGAGACCTTATCAATAAGGTTTTCCAACAGTAAGTATGTAACATCTGATTTTTTGAAAACGAGAGAAAATGTAAGAAACGTAACGTACAGTTTCTTTGTAAACGAATGAAACTCATCAGATACAAAAGGAAATTCCCTTAAATGAATTAGTTAAGGTCCCAACAAATTTGGTAAGCATTCTAGTCTCCTAAAAATGAGAATCTCTGGCTTAGATGGAAAGAAAAATGGAGCTAGAATGAATAAATAATTTCTTACAGAAAACTTACGAAACGTAATGGCATTTTTATAATTTTGAGCAATTTTTGGAATTCACACAAGAGGGCTTTTTAAATGAAAATTTTAAATTCTTTGGGGTTCTCAGAGGCCCTGAAAACCATGAAAAGCCTCGGGACAGTTAATACCCATCCGGTGGACGTTTTCTAATGTCAGTTGACTTGAACTTTGACTGATTTATTTGGGAAGGTTTTAGCTCCAATTTGAGTGATTCCAAAAGTATTTTACTAAATTGGGAACCTAAATTTCATAATGAAAAAGACGGTTCTAAAAAAGGAGCTAAAATGAGTTAGAAACAAAAAAGCCAAAAATGAAAGGCAAAATTGAAATTTTTTAGAAAGTGAAAGCTTCTTGAACACACTTTAAGTTTCTTATTTCTTCTCCCTTTCATTTATGACCCATTTTGCCCAAAAACCAGAGAAAACACCTGCTCTCTTAGGTGCACCATGGAGAAGAAGAAAGGAGGTGAAAAAGCAAGGAAAAAGTAAGGAATTTTATGAATTTTCATGCTCCTTCTTCTTCCAAACTTGTTCCTCTCCTCTTAAGCTTTCTTCCTATGATTATAATGAAGTTTATAAATTTTTTTAAGGGAGAAATTAAGTGAAAAATTTGAATTTGAAGAGAGGAACTCAAAGAACACAAGATTCAAGTGAGAAAAAGCAAGAAAACAAGGTAATTTCTCCTCCCATGGTTGCTACCTTTGGTTCCCCT
Source organism: Erythrophleum ivorense (assembly GCA_026724425.1). Classification (NCBI taxonomy): domain Eukaryota; kingdom Viridiplantae; phylum Streptophyta; class Magnoliopsida; order Fabales; family Fabaceae; genus Erythrophleum; species Erythrophleum ivorense. Next base: position 38,580 of record JAIUCV010000480.1, read on the forward strand.
CCTTCTCCATTTCGCCTTATCTAAGAAACCCTAGGAGGATTTGATTTTCAGGTAGAACCAAGGGTGAATCTAAGGAAAAAGGGTGTGGAGATTAAGAATATGCAAAGGGAATTAACAAAAAGCCATTAGATTTCAAGATGCAATTTCTAGGGTTTCAATTGCACCTTGTAAAATTTGACTTTGTACAATGATTCTTATGCTTAAATAAGAGTTTAAATGAGTTCCTAAGATCCCTAGAAGTCTCCCCATATGCTTCCACCTTCAAGAAAACTAAGCAAAGTCCATGAAGGCCATTAAGCTTCATGGTCTCGGCCTAAGGAGGTTAGGGTAGCTAGGGAGAGTTTTAAATTTTTCTACGCCCATTTTGGAGTCATATATGATGAATGAATATGAGGGGAAGACTTGGAAAAAATTTAGAAACCTTAGAAAGTGAGTTGGTGCCTTATGTTTCATATTATAACCTAAAAAAGCAACATATAGTTAGGCTCTTAGTTTTGATTGTGTGATGACTCCAAGAGGCTTAAAAGGAGTTAAGAATCATATTTGAAAGGAAAGAATGGAGTCTAGAATTTAGTTGATGGGTGTTTCTTCATTAGGTGTATTTTGGAACCATAAAGGGGTTTATAGACCAAGTTAGAGTTTAAGTAAGTTGTGTGGACTTAAACGTTACTCCAAGTGTGCGTAGGTCAAGAGGGATGATCTCCACCTCCTTAGGTGTGTGAGGTCAAGGGAGAGGATTCAAAGCTTAAGGAAAAGTGTACAAATACTAGCAAGGTAGCTCTCTCCATCTTCTCTCATGCATGATTGCTTACTTTACTTGTCTTTGAATGTGTATATGTATATTTCAAGCCATGAAAAATGTCCTAACATGAGCTCTTACTCTATAGTACGATGATGATGTATTATGTTTTCCAAATGATGTTTATGATGTTTGTTTTGGTTTGCTTGATTGTGATGAGGCTAAGAACCCTTAGCCATGGTGAGGATAAGCCAAGAACCTCTTAAAGAATGGGCGAGGCAAGTCCAAAATCCATAAGTAAATGGGTGAGACCAATCCACTTGCTTGGCAAGCTTATGTATGCTATGTGTGACTTTTTCAAATGCTAATGATGCTTCTTGAATAATTGCACATGTCTATATGCCATGCATGCATTTGCGAGACTTGTTTTGCATGATTTATGTATGATTGAATGGGAGATGAGCTATTGGGATTATTTGAATCTCACCCCCTGCTCTCCAATGATCTAACATGTTAGGTGGATCAAGAGATCAAGGAAATGGGAGCCAACCATATGAGAGATGAGAGCTTGACATCAAAATGCCTAAATTTTGTTACTTTAAGGTTTTATGGATGGCAATTGATGTACTCTATCATTGTATATGACTTATGACCACATGAACATATATAGTTATGTTATTGTATCATGTATAATTAAGATCTAAGGTTGTATGTATGATTATGCACATTTTGGTTATGTAATGGCAAATTTGCATTATGGAAGTATGTGCATAAATGGAAGTAGTGTAGTCAAAACGAGATGCATGAGGTTTGAGACCCTTTGGGCAACTCACACAAGTCATAATCATGCTTTTCGACTTGGCCAAGAGGTTCCAAATCCTAAAGAAAGCCATTTGGACATTTTGGTATCCTATATGGAGCCAAAATTGACCATAATAGAACCCTATATCACTTTTTGTCCAAATGAGCTCTTCTTGATTTGATATTTGGCATGAAATTAGAGCTTGTTAAGAGATTTTTGGAAAGCTAAAGAATAGAATTTTGGGACGTCTATAGAATATTTGATGAATTTTCAAAATTGGCAAAAATTCTAATTTTGGTCTGATGCATTGTTCACTTGGTTTGAAAATGAAATCTGTCATACAGGGCCCAAATGATGTCCAATCACTACAAAATTTTATACAGAGAAACTAGACATTCATAATGTCTTGTATAAGCACCTCATTTGGATATCTAAAGAGGGAGATATAAATTTTTAAAGATTCTGTCCAATATCAGGAACTCCAATTGACCTCAAGTATGGTTTGATTGATTTTTGATGCCTTGATGTACCTGAGCTAGTCTGGAGTTATTTTTCCCTCTAGTTAACATCCACATATTTTTGGATTGGTATCAATTATATGGAGTGGATTTTTTTGGAATTAATTGGACATTTTTTAAGTTTGCTGCAGAATTTTGTGATAGCACCAGTGGATAGCCTGACCTCTAGACTTTTTGAATGTCAAACATCCTCTATGTTAGATATTATGGTCTGAACCTATTTTTAACGTAAAGTAGACATGTGTAGCTTTCCATAATGGCCAAGAATGCATGATTTTGATTTTTCTGGAATTTGGTATGATTTTCCAAAATTTGTGATAGAAAAGAGGAAAATCTAGCCGAAAATATACACATGTATTTTATGTTTTCCTTTGAGTTCCATGAGATGTAAGCCACTTTTAATGATAAAAATGAGTTGTAGTCATATAATTAAATATGAAAATGTGATGTATGAGCTCGCATGGCCCACTGGACTTCGAAAAAAAATTTTATACGTGATGCAACGCTAAGAAATACATTATTAAATGCTATTTTTCCTTGCCTCTTCGTGAATTGCTTGATATGAGGCCTAAAGATAGCATGACATGAGCTAACAAATTATGATCTTACATTTATTAGTATCAGAGCAAAGTTCCAGACTCTCTTGCATTGGATTTGCCTTGAGGATGTAGCAATAGGGCTATGTAAAGGCTTGAATAGATAAATAAAGTCTTATATGAGACATGTTGGGTGTATGAAGATAGTTTATGACTTTGTTCATGATGAGTAAGTTGTAGAATAGCCTTTGTAACACCATAAATTCTAGCTCATCTTATACTTTTAAAAGGCTTAATATCATGAATCATGTAGGTATCCTATGAAAAAGCCAAGGAAATAATGATTATTTTCGCATTGTGTCGTATCTAAAAATTTCATTTAATGTCACATGGACCGTGTGGGCTCATGCTATACATCCTCATACTTAAATACATCAATACAACTCATTTGCATCATAAAATCATACCCACAATTCATAGAAACTGAAATGAAGCTCAGAATAGCCAAGTGTAATTTCGGACAAATTTGACCTCTTTTTTGACCAAACTTCAAAAAATCATAACTAATTCTATAAAAATTGAAATCATGTGTTCTTGGTCATTTTGTAAAGCTATGGATGTCTAATTTAGAATAAAAATATTTAAAAATCATAAAATCCATCACAGAGGACGTTTGACATCCAAAATAGTCCAGAGGTCAGACTACATCTTGGAACTATCACAGAATTCTGCAGAAAACTTTGAAAATGTCCAATTAATTCCACAAAACTCCAAACCATGAAAATGATACCAATATAGAAAGCTGTAGATGTTAGCTAGAGGAAAAAAATATCTCTAGACCATTTCATCAAGCCCAAACCTCAGAATTTAATGGAACAGTAACTCAGGTAGGGAAAAATTCCTGATACCAAATAGAATGTTCAAAAATTCATATCTCCCTCTCTTGACCTCCAAATGAGATGCTTCTAGTTGGCATGAGTCATTGTGAATGTCTAGTTTCTCTGTATAAAATTTCATGACAATTAGACATCATTTGAACCTCGTGTGAAAGAATTCAATTTCGGATTAAATGAATAGTGTAGCAGACCAAAACCAGAAAAAATGCCAATTTTGAAAAATCATTAAATATTCTGTAGACCTTCGAAAATTATGATCTTTAGCTTTCCAAAAATCTCTTAATGAGACCTAATTGCATGCCAAATCTCAAACCAAGAATAACCCATTTGGCTAAAAAGTGATATAGGGTTCCATTATCTTCATATGGGATACCAAAATTACCAAATGGCTTTTCTTTGGCTTTGGCACCCTTTGGGCAAGTCTAAAAGCACATTTAGGACTTGTGTGAGCTGCCCAAATGATCCCAAATCTCATGCATCTCATTTTGGCCTTTCCATGCACACATATGAACATTTTCATAAACTCATTCATGAAGCTATCTTTGCCATACATACTCAATTCACATTCCATCATTCACATAACACATACTTTCAGTTCTACTTCATATAATAGCATAATTACATATGTCTCAAGGGTCATAAATCATTTACAATATTAATATACATCATTATGGTCCATTTTGGCTTTAAAAGGAAAATACTAGGCATATGGATGCCAATCTTCTTCCTTCAATGTTGTTGGCTCCCATTAATATATGCACTAGGTCCACCTAGCATGTGAGATCATTGGAGAGGAGGGAATGAGATTTAGAGAATCCCAATAGCTCATCTCCCATTCAATCATACATAATATATGCAAAGCAAGCCTTAAAAATGTATGCATGCACATAATACAAATCATGGACATTCAAGAAGCAAGCTTAGCATGTGCATAAATCATACAAGACATTCAAGAGCTCACCAAGTGTTTGGATTGGCCTCACACTTTTCCTCACGGATCTTGGACTTGCCTCACCCATTCTTTAAGAGCTTTAGACTCAACCATACTCTTGGGAGCCTACTTTGCTTTTAGGAGACTCTTTGCTATGTCTCAACCAATCTCAAGGGTTCTTGGCCTTTCCACACTTAAGCAAACTCATCAACCATTATACATTGATTTGAAAATATAACATGACATCATGAAATCATGGCATATAAAATCATACTAGCATACTTTTTATGGCTTGAAAATACATATCCATGCATGAGAGAAGATGGAGAGAGTTACCTTGTACACAATCACACACTTTTTCCTTGGATTTCAAGCCTCCTTTTTCGGTCACACACCCACAAGCTTGTGGAGATGGTTTCTCTTAGCCTAGATGCAATTTATGGGAGCCAATTTGGTTTATGAAACAATCTCTAAGGCCATACAATTTGCTTAGATGCTAGATTGCTCTATAAGCTCCATTATGGTCCATAAATGCACTTAATGAAGCAACACTTCTCAAATAAATTCTAGGCTTCATTTTTTCCTTTCAAATATGATTCTTGACTCCTTTTAAGCCTCTTGGAGTCATCACACAATTAAAATAAAGAGCCTAACATCATGTTGCTTCTTTAGGTCATAATGTGGAACCTAAGGCACTAAATCACTTTCTGAGTTCTAAATTTTTTCCAAGGCCTCCCCTCATATTCATTCATCATATATGACACAAAAAATGGGTTTAGAAAAATTTAAAACTCTCCCTAGCTATTCTATCCATGCTTGCCCGAGACAGCCCCTTTTTAGCCTTATTAGAATTCTCTTTGTTTTCATAAAGGAGGAAGCATGTGGGGAGCATCTTAGGGATCTTAGGAGCTTAATTAAACTCTTAATTAGACCTAGGAATCATCACATAAGGTCAGATTTTACAAGGTGCACACAACCCTAGAATTTGCATCTTGAAATCTAATGGTTATTTTGTTGTTTTCTTTCATATTCTTAATCTCCACACCCTTTTTCCTTAGATTCATGCTTGGTTATGCCTAAAAATAATCTCCTTTTAGGGTTTTCCCAAGTAGGGCGAAATGGAGGAGGAGGGAACCAAAGATGACAACCATAGGAAGAGAAATTACCTTGTTTCTTGCTTTTTCTCACTTGAATCTTGTGTTCTTTGAGCTCCTCCCTTCAAATCCGAATTTCTCCTCAATTTCTCCCTTAAAATAGATTTATAAACTTCATTTTAATCATAGGAAACAAAGGAGAATGGAAAAGAGGTTTAGAAAAGAAAGAGCATGAAAAACTACTAATTTTCATACCTTAAGCCTTTGATTTCTCCTCCTCTTTGCCTTCCTCTTGTGCCCCACTCTCCTTAGGTTTTTCCTCTAGTTTTGGTCAGAACTTGGTCATGCAACATGAAGGGAGAAGAAGGGTGCATCATATATATAGGTGGCAATAAGTTACACTTTTCAAAAATTCTCATTTTGCCTTTCATTCTTGGCATTTTCGTTTCTCCTTCATTTTAACTCCTTTTTTAGAACCATATTTTCCATTTTAAAATTTAGGTTCCCAATTAAATAAAATGCCTTTAGAATCACTCAAATCAGAGCTAAAACCTTTCCAAATGAACCCGTCAATATTCATGCACACCGACATTGGAAAACATCCACCGGAGGAGATTTAACTGTCCCAAGGCTTTCCATGGTTTTCAAGGCCTCTGAGAACCCCTGAGAACTTAAAACTTTCATTTAGAAAGCCCTCCTATGTGAATTCCAAAATTTGCTCAAAATTACAAAAATGCCATTATGTTTTGTAAGTTTTTCATAAGAAATTGTTTCTTCATTCTAGCTTCATTTTTCTCTCCACCTGAGCCTAGGATTCTCATATTTAGGAGTCTAGAATGCTTCCCAAATTTTTTAGGATCTTAACTACTTCATTTCGGGGGACTTCCTTTTGTATCCGATGAGTTCCATTTGTTGATAGAGAAATCGTACGTTACGTTTCTCACATTTTCTCTCGTTTTCAGAGCACCAGATATTATAGCCTTATAGTAAAGGGTGGGCACCGAAAAAGAGTGGCCTCTAGAGTAGCTTGAGTAGAGCTAAACTTAAACAAAGTTAAGGGATCCAACGACTGGAGCTCTCTGTGATATGATAGCTCGCCAGGATCAATGGCAAGCCCTCAATATAAACAATGAGAAATGATCTTGTTAATATTAAGAGGCTTGTTAGTGATAGTATGTGAGGCCTAATTCTCCTAGTAGTCATACTTAGGCCATTCCCAACTATCTTGTGTAATGTAGAGATGAGTAGTGATGCAACGCAGTATGAGAAGAAATTGCGGCTGCACGGGACTAGTCTAGAGGGGAAGTGAGAAAGAGAGTTACCCTCTAGCCATAACACCTAAATGTCTAGATAGGTATTAAAGCCCAAAATGTTAATTCCCTTAGGCCAAGAGTTAAGTTACAAGTTATACCCTTTAGAGCCCAGACAGCCTGAAGGTGATAGTTAGCTATTCATGAACAAAACAAGAGGTAGAACTCTCTAGCTTGATGACAGGCTGGGTATAAAAGCAATGAGGCTTGGGTTGGTAGCTAAAGATGAAAATCCTAATCCTTGAAAAAGCAAGCCAATCAGAGGCCATTAGTCGCAGCCAATTAATTGCTTAGTCATGGCTAATTTTTCCATGGAAGTAGCGAGGTAATCCAAAGAGTTCCTCATTGCAGCCAATACTTAGACAAGAAACTAGGGTGAACCCAAGGTTAATTAGCCGTGGTGAATGGCAGTATGAATGCCTTATTGGTCATATTCAGGCTAACTTGAGGAATGAACTTTTAAGGGGTCAGATGACCCATAGGAAGCAGGAGCCCTTAGTATAAATAGAGAAAAAAAATAATGAATAGTTATGAAAGATTAGTAAGAAATTTGTGGGCCTAGCAAATGAGAATGAGAAAAGAGCTCAATGCAGAGGAAGTTAGACACAGGGATAATGAGGTTGTTGAGACCTACCTTTAAGGCATTGACTTTAACCTAGGATGCTACCCTGTGAGACACTGAATAAAAGAATGTTAGTGTAGTCTTGAAATAACATAAGATAAGACTACCACTAGTGAGGCACATAATGAGTGGCCTAGAAAGGTGTGCCTCATAGGTAACACTTAGAGGTAAGTATGAGTAGCCTAGTAATAGAAGCTTAGAAAAGAATGAAGATAATTAGTAAGCTATAGGTCCGATGTGATGGCTAGCCTAGGCTGAGGATAAGCTAAAGCCTGGGGAAGATGACTAGTAGCATCGTTCCAGGTGAGATATGTGAATGAAAAGTTCAATGAAAGTTCTCCCTGGATTGACAAAGAAAAGATGATACATCCTCATGTCGGGGAAACCACCTAGTAGTGGTTAGTAAATTCCCCTAGATAGATCCCTTGAGTCATAAAGTATAGTGATAAAGGAAGCGAGAAAGAGCTGAGAAACTAGTTACAGAAGAGATACCCTCGCTTTAGTAATGACCAAATGAATAGATTGAGTACAAGAAAGTAAATAGATAAGGGTCCGATAGTTAATTAGACGAGCTCCCTAATATGAGAATGGTATAGGGTTAGGGCATGTGAGTGATTAGAGCACCCAATAGAGCATAAGGTTTTAGTAAGATAGAGTCTAGACATTAAGAGCATGTGTCACAGATTGGGTTATCTAGAAATAGTATACTGTGCTCTTGGGGATGAAACTAAAGAGGCTGAGCAGAGAGAAAGCCTAGCTCTGATCCAAATGTAGAAATAAACTGAGATAGGTAGTTAGTGCCTTAGTATCCTCAAGGAAGCTCGACGGAGCTAGAGACCACCTAAGAAGGTGAGCCTCGTATTATGTAGAGAAGAGTCTAAGCCGAGAGTGCCATAAAATAAAATTCCTGGGATTATATGAAATATTATTCTACTTACCAAGAGATCGTCTAGTTAAAAGAAAAGCAAGAGTATGAGAGAGAGTAGACCCCCTTGATGTTATAGAGAGTGAATAAGTAGAAGAACCCAAGAAAAGTGCAAGTGCTCTGAGTGTAGAGAAAACTGAACTAGCAACGGAGACAACTAGTAGTAGAACATCTTTTTTCATAAATAAAAGGATAAGAAAGGTAAAAAGAGAGAGAAGATATAACAATGTTCAAGTTGAGGACATAATAGATTAAGAATAAATATTAAGTTGATGTGCTTGAGTACTCAAGAAGGCATACTTGTCCTTAGCATAGATGCCCTTTTAGCATGATAGTGCCCGAAGTAAAAATAGCTGGGCAATGTAAAGTGACCTCGAGATGAAATAGAGGAAGAATCCTATTTTCTTGAGCACTCTACGAGAATAGGGCAGATAGAGGAAAGTAAGAAAGGAATACTTTAGATTGTTGGGAAACTTGTAATATATTAGTGATAGTGGCTCTGAGCTCAGTCATAAGGCGCTTGTGTATTAATTTTTGATGTTATGGTTTGCTTGCAATAATGGTTACATGATATTAGGTCTGGCCAACCTGGTAGTAATGTGACTTGAGTGCGTAGCAAACTATGGCATCAACCACCAAAGTGTCCCGATAATCGAAGGGTATCCTAGTTATCTAGATAGTGAGATAAGTTAGAAAAGAGAGGTAAAGGGATTCTAAAAATACAAAAATAGTAAGAAAAGCATATAGAAAGGAATCCTCAGTAAAGAATGTTTAGACCCAGATAACATGAGTTCAGTATGTATGATTTGAGTCTCTTATAGTATATGTAAACAAAATAAGTAGAGCCCAGTGTATAGCCCCTCTCCTACCATAAAGTGTGAGATGCCATAGTGCCAAGGCACTTAAAAACAGAACGTAGGCACAGTTAGAAACTGCAGGATATGAGAGGAAAGGATAATCAAGTACAATTAAAGTAAGAAGAGAAAGCCCAAGTAAAAATAGGGCTGAAGTGGGAATATAAAGATCCCATGAGGAGCAATGAATAAAAATTAAGATGCTCCTAAGTATTAGTATAATGGGATCCTAGAGAATCAGATCACACAGAACCCACTTTGCACGAAGAGCATGATGTACCTTTGAGTTTAGCTTTAGCTATTATGAGCGATGGTAACCGGACTTAGTGAGTATACATTTTATTGTCAGATACAGTAATCTTAGGCTTTGACTTCTCCAAGAGATGGATAGTAGTAGATCTCAGCATAGCACAACGGGTTACAGTAGACCCTAGTAAGGCTCTGAGAGGTCGCAGTAGACCTAGGGGTCACAGTAGATCCCACAAAGTTACAAAGAGCCCTAGTTACAGTATGATAGTTCTCTGGTGAGATGACGGCCTGAGATAGTTTTTACAGAGCAGTTAGTCTCAGAGACCAGTATAGTTTCAGTTAGCTTTTGTCTCAAAGACTAGAGATCTCCTGAATTTGGTAGACCATTGCCACAGAGATATAAAGGCTTTAGGATCTCTGTACCTACCAAGCCTTAGCCTTGGGGGACCTTTCAAAGCCTACAAAATTCTAACTCATTATGGATTGTATATCATTTCAAATATTTGGTCAATCATACTAATTTATTACACACTAGTTCCAAACTCTTATTGGCAATTTCCAAATCATAAATAAGACATACATTTTACCCTTCCATAAGGTTTCTATAACAAAGTCAAGTATTCTACTTTGTACCATTGCCTTCTAAGTTCTTAACATCGCTTTAGATGGCCTTTGAAAAGGTTAGAATTTTACCTAGGTATATAATTGCTACTCTTGCTGTGATCAGCTAACTACTTAAATAGGCTACTCAATTGGTCGGTTGTACCCAATGGACTTGCTTAGTAAAAAGGTAGTTAACTAGTCACAGATACTATTAGTAGCTCTATTCATCATCCTCGTTAGTTACTTGGTCTTATTCATTCAGTTAACTAGAGCCTCATAGTGAGTGACTGGTGCATCTATTGCGTAACTAGTTGACAACAAGCCCCAACTGGTTGACTATCTAAACTAAGACTAGTAACCCAATTTTAGAAAAAGAAAAGCAAAATTCTAGTCTTTTCATTCACATTAATAACTCCAAGTCTCAAAATTAGTGTTATTAAAGCATTATAAGATAGAATCTTACTATACTCTATTATTCCTAGGGGCATACTTATTGTGATGGGTGATCCGCTAAATAAAATTCAAGAAACATTTGTGTTAACAATCACTACAAGCCTCAAATCATTATCCCTTTATATTTCCTTTTTGCTGGTAAAAAGCAACAAAAACATGTTTACATAATTAGCTACTCTTTTGAACTAATACTATGCCAAATATGCATCGCGATTGCCAAGTTTTTAACCATAAAATTTAAATTAGCATAGTTTTCTTGAACCATTGCTCTAATACCAAATGTAACAACCCTAGTTACTAATGAAGTTAATTAAGTATAATTATGTTCTTAATCGATTGCACTTAAGGTCTAATTTGGTTAATGAGTTAGCCGTGGATGGAAATATGGGAAAATTTAAACCTTTAAAGAATTAATGTTCACCATCAAGTTGTACAACGAGATTATTGTTTCTAGTTATTCAAGACTCATTAACAATTTTGTCTCAACTAAAATAGCTCTAAGAAGCTTAAAAACTTATATATGTTGTAGTAAAAGTCATTATTCATCACTACCTTAGTGTAAAATTGTGGATTTATAACTAAATTGAGGGTCTCAAGACTTAGGCTGTGAATTAGAAAGGTGCGCCTTGGCCAACTTGGCCTTTGGAACCTCTAAAAGCTAAATTCTACACTTGTGTTGCGACTTGAAGAACTTATGTCGCGGCTAAACTTGGGTTTGGATCAAATTTTGACATAAACACAATTTGCACTAAGGCAAAAAATATTTATGCCACGACTAACTATTTGTGCCATGGCCAAATTAGCCTCTGGATGATTTTGCACTTTGGCCAGAATATTTTGTACGATGGTCGAAAATTTTTGTGCGGCGACCAAAATCGTTACTGGAACACAATCAGCTCATTTTGGGCGTGACTTGGAAACTTACTGCACCAAAACATTTAAAGGAATGAATTAACAACTTGCTACCACTTCAAGATCAATCCTAGGGTCTTTTAATGGCTAAAAAGGTAAGGTTATTAAAGAGTTTACATTTATAAAATCTTCATCCAATTGTCTTACCTAACTCAAGGATTAAAAGCTAATCCAATCATTCTAACTTCAATTATAACAGTAAAGGTACATGAAGCCACAAGTGACAACTTCAAAACTATATTTTTCCTACCAATTGACCTTAGACCACTTTGAACAAGTTTTAATGAACCAAATAAACACATCCATATCCCCAAAACCCCAGAACAACCTCAAATGCAACATATGACTATGCAACATTTGTAACATCTGGTTCTCTGAAAACGAGAGAAAACGTGAGAAATGTGATGTACGATTTCTCTGTAAACGAATGAAATTCACCGGATACACAAGCAAGTCCCCCGAAATGACTTAGTTAAGGTCCTAAAAATTTTGGGAAGCATTCTGGACTCCTAAAAATGAGAATCCCAGGCCCATATAGAAAGAAAAATAGAGCTAGAATGCAGAAATGAATTTGAACGAAAGGTTGAAAAAACGTAAGGCCATTTTTGTCATTTTGAGTAAATTTTGGAATTCACATAGGAGGGCTTTCTAAATGAAAATTTTAAGTTCTTTGGGGTTCTCAAAGGCCTTGAAAACTATGGGAAGCCCCGAGACAGTTAAAATCCCTCTGGTGGATGTTTTCCAATATCAGTTGACCCAAACTTTGATTGATTTGTTTGGGAAGGTTTTAATTCTGATTTGAGTGATTCCAAAGGTATTTTACTAAATTGGGAACCTAAATTTCACAATGGAAAAGTTGTTTCTAAAAAAGGAGCTACAATGAGTTAGAAACAAAAATGTCAAGAATGAAGGGTAAAATAAGAATTTTTGAAAAGTCTTCCTTAAACCTCCCTATATATATGAGGTGCCCCACCTCCTTACTTCATTTAGCCAAACTTGTTTCTACCTTAAACCAGAGAAACCCTAAGGATGAGGCACACAAGAGGAGGCAAGAAGAAGGGGAAAAGCAAGGCAAGAAAGGTATAAAAATCTTAGTTTTTCAAGCACTTTCCTTCACCAAACTTCTTCTCCTCCTTGTCCTCTTTCTTTCTATGGTTTTATTAAGGTTTTTAATGCTATTTTAAGGTCAGACCAAGAGGGAAAAATTTGGATTTGAAGAGAGGAGACTAAGGAAACTGAGAAATAAGCACGAAAAGCCATAGAAATAAAGTAAAACTTCCATCCTATGGTAGCTACTCCTTCCCCCTTCTTCTCCATATTTTGCCCCATATATGTAGCTACAAGAGGGATTGAATTTTAGGCAGAACCAAGGGTGAGTTCTATGAATTTAAGGGAGGAGAGTAAGAATATGCAAAGAAATTCAAGAAAAGGCCATTGATTTTCAAGATAGCAAACCTAGGGTTTCATAGATTCCCTTGAAAATCTGATTTAATGCAATTGTTTCTAGGCCTAAATAAATGTTTAAATGAGCTCCCAAGATCCTTATAAGTCTCCCCATATACATCTTCCATGTAGAAAAAAAAGCAAACTTCCATGGAGGCTAAATGGTGCAAAGTCTCGACCAAAAGGGGTTAAGACACCTAGGGAGAGTTTTAAATTTTTCCAAGCCCATTTTTAAGTTATATATGATGAATGAAAATGAGGGAAAACCTTGGAAAAAATTTAGGAGGCCTAGAGAATGAATTGGTGTCTTAGGTTCTATAATATGACCTAAAGAAGCAACATATAGTTAGGCTCTTTGTTTTAATTATGTGATGACTCCAAGAGACTTAAAAGGAGTCAAGAATCATATATGAAAGGAAAGAATGGAGCCTATAACTCATTTGATGGATGTTGTTTCATTAGGTGCATTCTTGGAACCATAAAGGGATTAATAGACCAAGTTAGTATTTAAAAAAGATGTGTGGCCTTAGAATTTAATTCAAAAGTATAATTAGCTTCTATATGATGTGTCTAGGCTAAGAGAAATGATCTCCACCTCTTTGGGTGTGTGAGGTTAAGGGAGAGGACTCAAGGTTCAAGGAAAAAGTGTGTGAATGCAAGTAAGGTAGCTCACTCCTCCTTCTCTAATGCATGAATGTATGCTTAACTTGTCCTTGAATATGTGTATGTGTGTTTTAAGCTATGAAAAGTATTATAACATGAGCTTTTATTTCATGGTGCCATGATGTTACAATATGCTTTCAAATGATGTTTAATATGTGTGCTTTGATTTGCTTGAGTGTGGAGAAGCCAAGAACCCTCTAGCCATGGTAAAGATGAGCCAAGAACCTTTGAAATTGGTTGAGATAAAGTAAAAAGTCTCCCAAGAGTGAGGTTGACTCCCAAGAGTAAGGTTGAGTCAAAAACTTCTTAAAAAAATAGGTGAGGGAAGTCCAAAATCCATAAGTGAATAGGTGAGGCTAATCCACTTACTCGATAAGCCTATGTATGCTATGTATGACTTGTTCAAATGTTAAGGATGTCTCTTGAATGATTGCACATGCCAATATGTCCAGGCATGCATTTGTAAGACTTGTTTTGCATATTTTATGTGTGATTGAAAGGGAGATGAGCTATTAGGATTCTTTGAATCTCATTCCCTCCTCTCTAATGTTCTAACATGCTAGATGGACTAAGTGGGCAAGATAATAGGAGCCAACAACTTGCAAAATGAGAATATGACAACAAAGTGCATGAATTTTACTTCTTTATGGCCATATGAATGGTAAAGTGGCTTTGTATGTATTATTTTTGAGATGTAAGCTCATGTATGAATGTAAAATGATGTATGACTCTTGTATAGACTATATGTGGTATGAAATCAATAGAAATGGAAAGTTTGGCTTCTTGATGGCTTGGTATATTAGTGTATTAATGGAAGTGGAATGGCCAAATTAAAATGCATAAGGTTTAGAACCACATGGGCAGTTCATACAAGTCATATTCATGCTTTTAAATTTGCCCAAGAGGTGCCAAACGTCAAAGGAGACCATTTGGACACATTTGGTATCTCATATGAAGTAAAAATTGACCATATTAGTGAGTTATATAACTTTTTGTCCAAATGAGCTCTTCTTGGTTTGAAATTTAGAATGCATCTAGGCCTTGTTGAGATCTTTTTTACAAGCTAAAGTGTAGAATTTTTGGAGGTCTATGGAATATTTCATAAATTTTCAAAGTTAGGAATTTTTCTAGTTTTGGTTCAGTGCACTGTTCATTCTAGTCCGAAATGAAATTGTCTCACTTATGGGGCAAATGATGTCCAATTGCCATAAAATTTTACAAGGAAAAACTAGACTTTCCCAGTGACTTGTGCCAATTGGAAAAACCTCATTTGGATATCTAGAGAGGGAGATATAAATTTTTGAAGTTTCGTTCTAGTATTAGGCATCCAGTCAGACCTATGTTATTGTTTGATTAGTTTTCAAGGCCTGGAAATGCCTAGACTAATATGAAATTATTTTTTTTCTCTAGCTGAAATCTTTAGATTTCTAGATTGGTATCATTTGTATGGATTGGATTTTTGTGGAATTAATTGGATATTTGTGAAATTTATAGTAGAAATTTGTATCAGTACCAGTCGTCGGTCGGACCTTTGAACATTTTTTGGTGTCAAACATGGTCTAGATGTTATGTTAATGACTTGAAATTATTTTTAGTTACATTTAACACTTATGGATTTCTGAAAAGCTATAGCATGGCAGATTTCAATTTTTCTAAAATTAGTTATGAGTTTTCAAAGTTTGTGATAGAAAGTGAAAAATTCTGGCTGAGGCTGCAACTATGAATTTTGTGTATCCCCACCTGTTGCAGAGTTCTATGCAACTTTTGGTGATGGTAATGAGTTGTATTAGTGTAATTAAATATGATAATGTGATACATGAGCTCACATAGTTCACGGGACACAAAATGAAGAATTTGTATGCTACGCAATGCAAAAGAATTTATTATTTTAATGTCATTTTTCTTATTTTTTCATGAATTGCATGATACGAATTATGGAGGTAATATGAAATAAGTAGAAAGTTATGGTGTTACAACATCTACAAAATCACCCAATGACTTCTCATGATAGCAAAATGACTATAATGATAGCAAAAATAAAGAGTTGTTTCTAAAGCTTTCACGTGACAATTCAAAACCTAAAGGATGGTTTCTAAATTCCTCTAAACTCCTTAAGTAGGTGTAGAGAACACATTTAAACTAGCTTGAACCTTCAAATCCTTTATACCAATAGCTCAAACATCAATTTTACAATACTAATTATGTAGAGGCCATTGAATATCAAGGTGCTCATTAATAATCATCTAGATATAATCATAGGTATCAATTCCATAATGTCTCATATTATAAAATCAATTCCTATACTTGGCAATAAATAATGCAAAATGGCAATCATACAACACAAATAACAATGCTAGAATACATACTATACAAACCCATTTAAACAAGGCATTCAAGCCTATACACTACTAAACAATCCCAATAGGCTTCCATTGACTTTTTCTTGCTACTAAGAGGTCTGATTCCTGAAAATGTTAGCCCACAATCAGGGTGTGATTTACAATCTCAGTAACAAGATGCAAATTCCATATATATGTACAAATTAATCAACATAATGCATTTTCATCTCATCAAATATCATAATTATCAATTCAATTAGCAATTGAACTAGTTGAGCTATCAGTTACTACTATCCCATACCAGCAATCACGTACATGTTAATGGCCAATAAAATTGGGAGAGGCTTGTCTATGGCACCAACTCCCCCAATAAGAACAACCTGGGCTCAGTGCATTTAGGGGTCTGATGTAACAACCCTAATTCCTACTTATAGTGATTAGGATTAATTGCATGATTAATGTAGCACCATAATTCCTTAGCTTATCTCCTGCTATTCTTATGCTTCACATCATGTAACTCATGGAAGAGCAAAGAAAATAGTATTAAATAATGCATTTCTTAGCGTTGCATCGCGTATAAACAAAATTTCATTTGGTGTCAAGTGGACCATATGAGTTCATACATCACATTCTCATATTTAATTACATGAATACAACTCATTTGCATCATCAAAAGTGGCCTACATCTCGTGAAAGTCAAAGGGAAGCATAAAATACATACATATATTTTCGGCCAGGTTTTCCACATTTCTGTCACAAACTTTGGAAAATCATAACTAATTCTAGAAAAATCAATATCATACATTCTTAGCCATTATAGAAAGATACACATGTATACTTCATGCTACAAATATGTCCAAACCATAACATCCATCACAGAAGGCGTTTGACATCCGAAAAGGTCTAGAGGTTAGGCTGTTCACTGGTGCTGTCACAGAATTCTGTAGTAAATTTTAAAAATGTCTAATTAATTTCACAAAAATTCAATCTATGTAAATGATACCAATCTAGAAATCTTTGGATGTTATCTAGAGGGAAAAAATAACTACAAACTAGCTCAGGTATGTCTAAGAATCAAAAATTAATCAAACAATACCTAAGGTCAGTTAGAGTTCCTAATACTGGACATATTTTTTAAAAATTCATATCTCCCTTTCTAGACATCTAATTGAGGTGCTTCCAGTTGGCACAAGTCACTAAAAATGTCTAGTTTATCCATATAAAATTTTGTGGTAAGTTAACATCATTTGAGCCCTATGTGATAGATTTCATTTTTGGACTAATATGAACAGTGACATGACCAAAACCAGAAAATTTTTTAATTTTAAAAATTCATCAAATATTCTTTAGACCTCTGAAAATTATGTTCTTTAGATTTCCAAAAATCTCTCAACAAACTCTAATTGCATGCCAAATCTCAGATCAAGAAGAGCTCATTTGGACAAAAAGTAATATAGGGTTCTACTATAGTCAATTTTGGCTCCATATAGGATACCAAAATGTCCAAATGGCTTTTCTTGGGGCTTGGAACCTCTTGGGTAAGTCTAAAAGCATAATTAGGACTTGTGTGAGCTATCCAAATGGTCCTAAACCTCATACATCTCATTTTGGCCATTGCACTTCCATTTGTACACAATTACATAAAGCCATTCAAGAAGCTAATCTTCCACAACATACTCATTTTGCATTCTAGTATTCACATAATATATCCTCTCATTTATACATCACATTTTAATATAATTATACATGCTCATCTCCCATTCAATCATACATGAAGCATGCAAATAAGTCTCATAAATGCATGTATGGTCATGTTGACATGTGTAAACATTCAAGAGGCATTTTCATTATTTGAGAAAATCATACATGGCATACAAAGGCTTGCCAAGCAAGTGAATTAGCCTCACCCATTTACTTGTAGATTTTGGACTTACCTCACCCATTCTTTAAGATGTTCTTGGACTCAACCATACTCTTGGGAGTCAACCTCACTTTTGGGAGATTCTTTACTTTGTCTCAACTAATCTTAAGGGTTCTTAACTCATCCTCACCATGGGTAAAGGTTCTTGACCTCACGACACTCAAGCAAATCAAAGCAAACATCATTTGGAAAACATAATACATCATCATGGTACCATGGAGCAAAAGCTCATGCTAGAACATTTTTCATGGCTTGAAATACATATACACACATTCAAAGACAAGTAAAGCAAGCAATCATGCATGAGAGAAGATGGAAAGAGCTACCTTGCTAGCATTTGCACACTTTTCCTTAAGTCTTGAATCCTTTCCCTTGACCTCACACACCCAAGAAGGTGGAGATCATTCCTCTTGGCCTAGACACATCATATGGAAGCTAATTATATTCTTGAAGTAAAGTTTAAGGCCACACAACTTGCTTAGACACTAGCTTGACTCATTAGCCCCTTTATGTTTCCAAGAATGTACCTAATGAAGCAACATCTATGAAATAAATTCAAGGCTCCATTCTTTCCTTTCAAATATGATTCTTGACTCCTTTTAAGCCTCTTGGAGTCATCACACAATTAAAACAAAGAGCCTAATTACATGTTGCTTCTTTAGGTCATATTATGGAACATAAAGCACCATCTCACTTTTTATGGTTTCTAAATTTTTTCCAAGGCTTCCCCTTATATTCATTCATCATATATGACTCAAAAATAGGCTTAAAAAGGTTTAAAACTATCCCTAGCTATGCTATCCCCTCTTGGCTGAACCTATGGAAGGTTTTAGGCTTCAAGGACTTTGCTTTGTTTTCTTAATGGAGAAAGGACATGGGGAGGCTTCTAGGGATCTTAGGAGCTCATTCAAACTCTCATTTAGACATAGGAATCAAGGTATCAAATCAGATTTTGCAAGGAACATGTAAAACCCTAGACTTTCCATCTTGAATTTCTATGGTTATTTGTTAATTTTCTTTGTATATTCTTAATCTCCACACCCTTTTTCCTAAGAATCACCCTTGGTTCTGCCTAAAAACTAAGTTTTCCTAGGGTTTCTTAAGTGGGGAAAAATCGTGGAGGAAGGGGAGGAAGGGATAGCAACCATGGAAGAAGAAATTACCTTGTTTTCTTGCTTTTTCTCACTTGAATTTTGTCTTCTTTGAGCTCCTCTATTAAAATCCAAAATTTCCCCTTAATTTCTCCTTTAAAATAGATTTATAAACTTCATTATAATCATAGGAAGAAAGCTCAAGAGGAGAGGAACAAGTTTGGAAGAAGAAGGAGCATGAAAATCTATGAAATTTCTTACCTTTTCCTTGTTTTCTCCTCCTTTCTTCTCCTCCATGGTGCACCTAAGAGAACTGGTGTTTTCTCTAGTTTTTGGGCAGAATGGGTCGTGCAAATGAAGGGAAAAGGAAATAAAAAACTTAAAGTGTGTTCAAGAAGCTTTCACTTTCTCAAAAATTCTAATTTTGTCCTTCATTTTTGGTATTTTTGTTTCTAACTCATTTTAGCTCCTTTTTGAGAATCTTCTTTTCCATTATGAAATTTAAGTTCCCAATGTAGTAAAATGCCTTTGGAATCACTCAAATAGGAGCTAAAACCTTTCTGAACAAATCAGTCAAAATTTAAGTCAACCGATATTAGAAAACATCCACCGGAGGGGTTTTAACTGTCCTGAGGCTTTCCATGGTTTTCAGGGCCTTTGAGAACCCCGAAGAACTAAAAAATTTCATTTAAAAAGCTCTCCTATGTGAATTCCAAAATTTGCTCAAAATTATGAAAATGCCATTACGTTTCGTAAGTTTTTTTGTCAAATTTCGTTTCTTCATTCTAGCTTTGTTTTTCTTTCCGTTTGATCTTGGAATTCTCATTTTTAGGAGTCTAGAATGCTTCCCAAATTTTTTAGGACCTTAACTATGTTATTTCGGGATACTTCCTTTTGTATCCGGTGAGTTTTGTTCATTTACGAAGAAATTGTACATTATGTTTCTC
Source organism: Erythrophleum ivorense (assembly GCA_026724425.1). NCBI lineage: Eukaryota > Viridiplantae > Streptophyta > Magnoliopsida > Fabales > Fabaceae > Erythrophleum > Erythrophleum ivorense. Next base: position 58,428 of record JAIUCV010000480.1, read on the forward strand.
ACATTTTCTTTGGTTTTCAAAAAATCAGATGTTACAATTAATGATTGAAAATAAAGGTATAAGGTCATTATAATTAATTAGACTAAGAAAAAGTAAAAGAATTTGAACCTTGATATTATTAGCGTTATTAGTCAATCCATCACAACTATTTGAGTCTACAAGTGATTTTAATTATCAATTAAAATAGTTGATTCACATTACCATTGTTTCTAGACTCACCCAACCCTCTTTTAAGCATTTCCAGGTCATCACATAGCATTATTATGAGAGAATCCAAGGTTTCTAAGTTAAAATAAGAGTTTGGGAACCTTTGCCATGACTTGGACCTTTCTTGCTGTGGCTAAATTGGTTATTGGAATCTAAAATCCAAGTTTAGAGGCTCCTATCATGACTTGGTGTATCTGCGCTGCAACATAAGTGGCTACTGGAGCTAAATATAAAAAAATATGAACCTTGCACCATGACTCAAGCCTTTTGCACCATAGCGAATGTGCTCTCGGGAACCTTTTGTTTACATTTTTGTGAGTTAGTGTGTCACCATGGTGAGCCTATATGGCATCACAATGAGAGGGCCTCCTGGAGCTCTCTAAGCTTACCTCCTAACACTCATCATGACAAGACTACTCTCTGTTACCCCTTAGAGCTAATTTCTCACCTTACGCTGTGACTCAAATCACCTTGGTCGTGATGTTCCTAACCACTGTTATCTTGAACTTCAATTTTGGCAATGGCTCAACTCTTTTAAGCCTCAACTTTACCCCTTGTTGATGCTACTTTCTCATTTTCATGCTTTCTAACCCCTTACCACTCATTCTAGATGAATTCTAAGGCTTCCATGACTAACATGCATGGTTTTTTAGGCCTCTTAACTGCCAAATATCACGATTCACTAATCTTCATAATCTAGGAGTTTAGGATTGAATTAGAGCAATCAAAACTAAATTTCATATAAGTCAATTCCCATTTCATAGCAATAAAAAGGTTCTACCACAAATGTTCACAAGGCTAATGTTTAATGGCCATAAAAGATCAAGTCATTCAATAATTATTAGTTAACTACAATCACAATGTTCAATCCCATGACAATTATATTACATAGACAGTCCCTACACTTGGTAATTTATGATGTAATGTGACAAATAGACAAAAACTAGTATTCTCATTACACAAGCCTATTTTGACAAGGTTTCTAAACCTATGTGCTACCAAATCATATATTAGGCTTCTATTAATTTCTCCTTGCCACTAGGAGGTCTAGTCCTTGAAAATGTTAGCCTATAACTGGGTGAGATTTACAATCTTAGTAATAAGATATAAATTTCATATATATGTATAGATTAATTAATATAATGCATTTTCATATCATCAAATACCAGAATTATCAATTTAATTAGCAAATGAACTAGTTAATTTACCAGTGACTACTATCACATACCAATAATTACATACAACATGTTAAAGGCCAATAACATTGGCAGAGGCCTGTCCATGGCACCGACTCCCTAATGAGCACAATCTGGACTTAGTGCATTCAGAGTTCTGATCACAACCTAGTGCTCGATCAAAGCATAATGCATGGGTGGCAACCACACCACAACTCTACCGTGGACTCACAAGGCCTAATCACAACATCAATTAAATAGCCAACCAATCATTTAGCATTTTAAAATCATACATTTATAGCAAAATATCATATTAAAATGAGCATATACATAGATTAGAAAATTAACCCTGATTACCTTAACGAAGCCTAATTACTCTTCCTCTAGCTACCACCATGAACTAAAAGCACACCAAGCCTAAGATCATCATAGTTATCATCATTTAACTATTATTAGTAAGGAATTTCCCTAGCCACTGATTAGTTTTAACAAGAATTCATTGAAAATTACTTACCCAAGCTTCCAAAGGGCCTATTGCACAAATCAAGGTCAAGACATCAAAATTCATAATGGTTCACTCCCCACACCTCCATTTTTGCACATAAACAAGCCATGCATAAAAAGTTAATCCAAAAGATGAAAATTTAGTACATACACCTTACAAGAGAAGGAGAAACACTTACCTATATGCTTAACAGGTCAAATGGACTAGGTTGAGCCTCAACTACCAAGAACACACCATAGGACATTCCAAAATTCATATTTGAGTCATCAACCCCAAAAACTTCAATGTTTCACATTCATCTCCTTGTAATTTCAACAATAGTAGAACACATTATGAAAATCAATTCTTGGGGACATTCTCCAGCAAAATAATACACAAAATGGAAGGGAAATATTTACTCAATTTTCCCTTTATCTTCTAACTTCGAAAATCTTGCAATAACACATTATGAGCGCACATTTTAAAACAAGGGTTTAAGTGAATCTCCACCAAACAAGGAACCAATCAGACCAAAATGTAAAAGAAGATAAGAGGATTAAGTTTTATAGAACCTACCTTAGCCAAATCTCTCTCCAAGAGTGCAAATCTAAGCCAAAATGTTAAGAAACCCTAGCCTTTCTTCTAACATATGAATTTCTTCTTCTTGTTCTACAGAAAATGAATGTCTTAGTAGCCAAAATGGGTGGGGAGAAGGCTTTTTAGGGTTTTAGTGCATATGAGTTAGTCCAATGGGCCTATTATTCCAAGTAGGCTAATGCTTAACATGTTGGGCCATGACCTAGAGGTTAATTAGGTTTAAAATCGATTGGGCTTCTATAAGAGTAGAGTTGGGTAATATTAAGATGAAATTGCACCTTTATAAGAATAAGATTGGGCTTCTATTAATGTTATTGGCACACATAACTTAATCATGGGCCAAAATTACATTTAAATCTATAAACATTATTTTACTTTCTCCAAAATGGTCCAATTAAGAATTATTATGTTAAGTTACTTAAATTTGCCGTTTTTCTTAAGGTTCCTGTGTCTTCATAATTTTCCTTAAATCCATCTTAATAATTTCATAATTTTTGAAATAATTATTATTAATTATTTTCAGGGTGTTACATCTAATCACAACTCAGTGCTCGATCGAAGCATGATGCACGGGTGGCAACTGCACCACAGCTCCGCCATAGACTCACAAGGTTTAATCACAATATAACAGATAGCCAACCATTCATTTAGCATTCAAAATCATACATGTACAAACAAGTATTAGATTAAAATGAGTATATACATGGAATTAGGAAATTAACCCCGTTTACCTTAATAAAGCCCAATTACTCTTCCTCTAGCTACTATTATAATCAAAATGCATATTAAGCCTAAAACAAGCATAGTGATCATCATTTAACTATCATTAGCAAGGAATTTCCTATCCATTGATCAAGTTCATTAAGAATCTATTGAGAATTGCTCACTTAAGTTCATAAGGAATTCATAGCACCAATTTAAGGTCAAAATACAAAGAATCTACAATAGGCCACTCCCAATATCTTCATTTTCGTACATGCAAAAGTCATACATCAAAAATCAATCCAAATGATAAAATTTCAGCATTCACACATCACAAAATGGTAGGAGGCACACACCCATTCCTTTAATGAGTTCCAAAATTCGGATTTGAGTAATCAAGCCCAGAAACTATAGTGTTTCACTCCTATCTCCTTGTATTTTCGCACTATAGCAAAACCCATGAGACAAATCAGTCCTTAGGACATTCTCTAGTAAAATAATACATAAAAAGGAAGGTAAATGCTTACCCAATCATCTCTCTAACTTTTAAGTCTGAAAATCTTGCAATAATCATCCAAAGACCAAATTTCCTATTAAGAAGAGATGAAAATTCCCCGAATGATAAACTAATTAGACCAAAATGTAGAGGAAGAAGAGAGGATCTACTTATGTACAACTTGCCTTAGCTAAATCTCCTTTTAAACTTGCGAATCAAAGCCTAGAAGGTGAGGAATTGATAAATGCCAATTTTAGATATATTAATCCTCCTAAACTTAGGCATTTTGATGATGAAATATGGCTTTGGGGGTTTAATTAGGTGGAATTTGATTTTAGTAGCCATTTCTGCACTTAAGGAAATTATTTACAAGATTTTAGAATTTTAATACATAATTTCTTTAAATAATTTTGTGAATTTTTTCTATTGAATCTTTCTCATTCTTTCATGTAGATTTTAATGGGCAAATGAAGCTTGTATAAGAATTTGATTTAAAGAAGAGAAGGAGAAGAGTTGGGCTTCAATTGTACTTTTTGTTGGGTAATGGGAATTTTAAGGATGAAAATTAATTTAGAAAATGATTAAAGCTTTAAGATTGAATCAAAAGCTAAACTTCAAGGAGGGAAGCCACATTTTGTAACTAGAAGTGAGGGATTTTGGATGGAAAAAGATGCATAAATCACTCATGCATGGTTCATGTAGGTAGTTTATCCACGTAACTTCAAACACACACACTAGCCTAGACCATCACTCACACAACCAACACATCATTCACGTGGAAACTATCACTAGAACACACACATACTTGAACAGAACAAATGGTTAGCCCACTCTTAATGCACCAACTAAAATAAAGTTGATATAATCACACACACATCCTTGCAAGCTCCATCACATCATTATTCTATGTATAATACATAGCTCACACTCCATAACATTCAAGTTGCCACGAGTTGCTACATTCATTTACAAGCTTCCATTCACACAAATCACACTCACATAGGGAGCTTACATAGATTAAAAGGCACAAGTTTACACTCAAAAAAGTAAGCCATAGCTCAACCACAATTCCACGTAGCTTCCATGAGTCCAATACACCAACACATGAAACCACAAGTAAGGAGCTATAGGTTTAACTCATAAACACATAGGTAGCTTCACTAAATCACTCATCACGTCACTGTACCTCACACATAAACACAAAGCCACAGGTTCAACCAAAAGGCATGTTGAGAAAGGAGCACGTTAATGTCATTGAAGAAGCATGAGAATGCACGTGTGTGTGTGGGAGGAAGAAGCAGGGAAATGAGAGAAGGAAAGAGAGGCACAAGTTAGAGACTAAGGAAGTAACATATACATGAACACATAAAATAGCAGCACATGGATTCAGTAAGAGAATGAGGCAGAGCATGTGAACAGTAGCTGCATGAAGGGAAAAGTGTAAAGAAAAGCTATGAGTTTTACGTGCATGGAAAAGAGAAAAGAAGACATTCAAAATCATGTGAACAGTAAACAAAAGAGACTTTGATGGTTTTGTTTTGTGAGTAGAAGAAACACATTCAGTCACATGTAAAGCCATGGGAGCATAGGAGGTTTCTTACGAGGAAGAATATGGGTTCTGGTTTGAGAAGGAAGAGAAATACGAGATAAAAACCATGGGTTTGAAGGGCTACGCAGCTACATGAGCTTCACAAATAAGCACGCTACAAATTATAGCTGACATGGAAATGAAGAAGCAAGCTCGAGCTTAGGCAAATGAAGCAAGGAGTTACGGGTTCAAATTACAGCTAATGTGGGAGAAATTCAGTCAAGAAGCTGAGCTCACATGGAAGAGATGAAGCTACATTTTGGATTCAAAGAGAAGCAAGAAGCATGGACAAATTCTATATTATATTCCAACACTTCAGCATCACAAGGGGGCCCACACTCATATACACAAGAGAAAGCATGTGGTATTAGCTAAATGAAAGAAACAGGTGGGAATGAATTAGAAAAAAGGGCACAGGCAGAAACAAAGGAAGTGGCACGTGAAAGTGAGGTATGAGAGGAGCACATGATTTAATAAAAGGTATAGGGCAGTAGCTAAAAAGGAGGCAATTCAGCACACAGAACATCATCGTTTCATCGAATAAATTGTATCATTCCATACTTTTTACACCTCCATGTCGTAGCTACATCTCCCATCTTCCATTCGATTTCCTCCATTAACTTCCATCTCCAATGAAGCTCTAATTCTCTTGAGTGGCTAGCTTGGAAGAAGACTCTTGGAGAAGCTTGAATCCATGGATTATAAAGAGATTTTTGGCTAAGATTTTCTTAATTTTCACATTTCCTTTTTCTTGTACATGCGTGGTTGAGATGTATTTGATTGAGATTGGTGTAGTCGTAAGTGACTGGTTAGACACTAATTACAATACTTTTTGAATGATTAATTGATTGATTAAGTACTGGATTTTTCATTTCTCCCCCAATTTCTCATGTATGCAATCAAGGTGTTTGATGAAATGTATGAATGAGATTGTGTGCTTAATTGTTTGATTTGAGGATTTCTTGGAATTTAATTAGTTAATTAAACATCTTAGGATAATAATTCAGAGGCTAATTAATTGATTAATTAATCAAATTGAAATGCTCAATGATCCTAAAGGCAAGAATTAATGATTTAGTATGGGATTGAGGTTTTAATTCAACATTATATTGTTAATTTCTTGAATCTTAGATGGTAATTCAAGATCATTTGCCATGGACACAATTAGGGACTCTTATACTTGAATCAATGATAATTGAATTAGTATAATGATAGTGGATACCAAGGAACGAATCCAAATCTAGTCACATATCTATCATTCACCCCATAGTTCATGCAATTAGGTAGTGATTAGGAATTTTATTTCAATTTCATTTTAGTTAGTTTAATTAGATCAAACCCACCTTAATTTAGATAGTTCTAGGATCCTTTTACACTTAGAAAAGCTCAATTAAATATTGAATTCCATTTTCAAGGGAGATGATCTAGGTTGTGCCACTAACTATATATTTTCTCAACCTAATTTTATTTTAGAGGTTGTGCAACAAACCTTTCAAAAACCCTAGCACCCTTCTCATATGTGTGAATTTTCCCCTTTGTTCTATAGAACCTTATGATTTCAACACCTAAATGAAATGCAAATAGGTTCTTTAGGGTTTTAGTGCATGTGGGCTAGTCCAATGGGCCCTATGTTTCAAGTAAGATGATGCTTAACAAGTTGAGCCAGGCTATATGGGTTAATTAAGTTCAAAATGGGTTGGGCTTCCATAAGAGTAGAGTTGGGTTATATTAAGATGAAGTTAGGCCTTTAATATGAATAAGAATGGGCTTCTAATAATGTTCTTAGCATACATAAATTAATCATGGGCCCAAATCATATATAAATCCATAAACATTATTTTACTTTCCCCAAATGATCCAATTAATAATTATTATGTTAGAATATTCAAATTTTCTATTTTCCTTAAGATTTCTATCTTCTTATAATTTTTCCTCAAATCCTTCTTAATAATTTCATACTCCCAAAAATCACTATTAATTATTTTTAGGGTGTTACACCTGTGGTCTATAGACTTGTCCTTCCCCCAAACTTGAGCCAAATACACAATGTCTTCCACGTATTTTAACATAAAAAGTACCAGCCCAACCCCTCACATATTATAGAATATGAAAGTGTGCATTTACAGGATAATCTATTGTATATAGTATCACTAGATTGGATTGTGGATGTCAAGCTAAAGTAGTGATGATTGTGTTGCACAATCTCAAATAAAACTAGGTAGAAAAAATAAATTTTGTAAGTAATGGTGCAACCTAGGTCATTTCCTAAGAAGTTTATGGCTCAATTTGTTTATGAAAGAGTGTTCTAAGCATTACTAAATAAAAATTGTTTAGGGGATTTTGAATTACTAAAATTTAATTGAACTAAATTTGAAATGACAAGAATAAAAAACTTAAAACTAAATGAAGTGAACAATTAAGAAAATGTGGTAGCTAGTCTTTAGATGGGCTCTTTAGAATTCAATTATCCTTGCTCTCTTTTAGTGTACCAAAATTGGATTTAAATTCTTGCTCATTAGTGTATTCTCCATAAAAACTCTTGAATGACCATCCAAGATTCAATTCACCAATTATTCAGGGATTTTGCAACCATAAGAAACTTTGAAAAATTAATCAATTGAATTAAGAACAAGAACACACTATAACCAATCCTAATTGCTCAATAAAATCTGGTGCACAACCTACTTAAAATGATAATTAACTAATTAGATTAATGAATTCCTCAAATAATTAATTGTACAAAAAAATTTTCAGCCACTCAATCTAATAATCATTGTATCAATTGGCCTATAATCACGAGAAAATTAAGAGTAAATTGCATAGCCACTAAGTTTGGAATTTCCACAAATATGTAGAGATCACAATTAAGATTCAAATATCAAATTACACTTAATCTACAAATCAAATCAATCCAGTAATACCTTCCCCCTTTTGGGGGTAGTGGTATATACGATACGGATTTATTTTAGGAATGATCTTTCCCTGTAACTAGAAATTGAATAAGAGAAGAAAGATCGCATATACTTTACTCTCTTTTTTAGGTGGCTCGCTTTTATTCTATTATATATAAAATATAGAAAACCCCTACTTTTTCCTTTTTTAAAGTAGCTTCTGTCAATTATACATATCGATATGAGGTCAAGGAATAAAGGTGAGTGGTCCATTCCGTCATCAGCTCTTAGGAGATGCAGTAAATGATATGAAGCTAGGGGCTGGTTTGACCAATAGTGATAGCTAGTCATCAGCTAGTCAGATATGAAAGGGTGGAAAGGGGTGGGAGAACAAAGCGGATCGGTTAGTGCAACTCTATCTGTCTTTCTTATCTTTGGCTAAGATTATAGAACTTGCCAAGAGAGTAGATAAGAAGACGTTTGCCTCGATTGTTGAGCCTGTTAAGGACATTGATTCCGTCCCGTCCTCGAAGTAGTTGATGATATTAAATTGGTGATATCTGGACTACTCCCGTTGTACATGCCCTGGCTGCCTACGTTACCTCTTCACCAAGGGTTAACGTGGGACCCAACTTTTAAGGCCCTTCCTAAGCACCGCCTCACATGGCATGGCATGGTCAGTGTGGGGTGGGGTGGGTGAACCGTCTAAAACGTAAGTGGAAAGAGATGTTGGGACTTCGGTCCTCATTTACCTACGAAGACGCGACTTTTCATTTCCTCATGACCTTTACTCACAGTAAGGGTGAGCAGTGGTCGCAAGGCTTTCTCTGGGCCCCTCGGGTACGGTATGCGTTAGATCCTAATAATAAGATCTTTATGCCTACGGATCTCGATTGGTTTGAGACTAGGATTGGTAGGTACTTACCATCATGTTATGATTTTGGGGTACCTCCAATCACGGGTCAACTAAGGCAGGTTGTGTAGGGCAGTGGCAAAAGACGATTATTCGCTATAGGCAACTATGTCAATCAACGGCTATTAAAACCAGTCCATGATTGGCTTGCACAGGTCTTGAGGAGGATCCCTGAAGATGGGACCTTCCACCAGACACGTTCGTTAGATCGGCTAGTTGGCGAGAGTGAGTCTTATTCGTTTGACCTCAAGTCGGCTACAGATAGATGGCCGCTTGTGTTGTTATTCGAGTTAATGCAAGCTTTATTCGAAAGGTCGTTTGTTGTTAATTCAAGGTTGGTGACAAATGTGTTTGAGGTTCGGAAAGATGAGAATCTTTTTCGTTGCTATCAATGTCTCCCCACTAATTAGGCGGACAAAGGACGGCTGTCGTTGGTCGTGAGGTAGTCAATTTTTTATTTTTTTAATCAGCTTGATACTGTTGTCAATCTGGTATTGGTTCTTGAGGTGATGGTGGATCGTCTAATAGACCCGCCCCTTTAGGTCGGAATGCCTATCAGTCTTGGTGGTCTAGTAGTACACGTATAGTCTTCTAAGCCTTCGCTGCTTTCGATTCATGCTACGTCTTCGTTCTTTCTTTCCTACCGTACGTATCGTATTTAGTCCAGTCTCTTTGCTAGCTGCCCAAGCTGTGCATTAGTCTTGCAGTGGTCTATGTCCTTCTTTAAGCCGAGTTGGCATATTCTTGTAAGCGTTCTAAGCCTTCGAAGTAGTCGCTAGCGAGTGAATGTGCTTTCCTGGTGGATCACCAATCCCGATCGTCTTTCTCTAGGCTCAGTTTAACTTCACCCTCTATGTAGGCAAGCCGCCCCATAGAATAAAGAAGTTGGGGATCGCTTTCTGTTCTGATTGTAAGCTCTTCGATTGGTCCCTCAGTTGATGTATATACCTATACCTAGGGAACCCCCTAGAGAGAATGCTCTCCTACTGCTTTCAAAAAGCAGAAAAAGCTTTCGAAGTCTTTGTTGTCGTCCCACAGTGTCCTCCTTTTGGTTTTAGCGGGGGTTCCATCTGTCGGCTAAAGGTCCATTGCTTTCCTAAAGTGAATTTCAATCCTTCCCCTTGAATCTGAACCTGACTGAGATTTTTTTCTTCTATTCCATTCCCATCTGCTTCTGGAAGTGGATATGCTAAGCGGCGGTGGTGCCTCTCCCACAGCTATTGGTGGGTTCGAATATGGCACAGGAGTTGCTGTTCGGACCACTGCAATTATGTCTCGATCGGATATCCAAGAGAAGAGGTGACTTGTACACCTTTTTAGTTTGACTCTGCTAGCTCAGAAGCTGATGGATCAACAATGGTAACTCGAACTGGCAGAGAAGGAGTATAGCTTTGTTGGGGGTGAACTTACTGCTCCTGGCTTTACCTCATAGAGGTAGACAGGCATATTTTGGGGTTCAAAGTCGAGGTAAACGACTGATTCTTAGTCAACTCGGTTAGCTTCCTCTGCTTCTGGTGGTGGGACAACACTGATGCTAGTGCTTTTGGTTTTTCAATCACGTGTTTTGTAGTTTCGAGTGGGAACTGTGGTTTTTATTCCTTGGACAGTTTCCTCCAATTCCTCTCTTCTTTGATTCCACTTAAAATCTCCATACTTTTCTAACTAAGTCAATTGAAAATGCCCCAACATAAAGGCTAGTGAGTAAACGAGCTTCGGAATTGGATCAAAGCCAAGAACCGAGGTCTTGAGTGTCCGGATCAGACTAAGAAGAAAGGTAAGGTGTTCGCGATTTCGAAGAAGTAGCATGTGCTCCGTTCTAGGCTGGCTCACGTGTCTTTGAGAAGGGCTCTTCCTAAGTAGGAAATTTTTACTGAAAGGCATCCATCTTTTGCGCTATCAGGTGCAAAACAAATCCATCTTTCTTTAGTAGATACGGGGATGGCTTCCTTGTTGGAGTACGTAGTGGTTCGAATAAGGACCTTGACACTTTAAAGAGCTCGCTTTAATGACTTCTTTTCCAGTGCCCTAGCCAAGCTGAAACTCGAACGGACTCAATCGGAGCGGGAGCAAGAGCACCTATGCTATCGCCGGACATTCTTCTTTGTTTTATGCCATGGTCAGTATAATACCTTTTTTTATAGTCCATCATCGGTGCAGGCACAGAAAGAAGCAATTCTGGAGAACCAGAATCAATATATCCCAGTTCTCAATAGCCAATAGAATAGGATTTTCTTTTGAAGTGACATTGCCCGAAGCCATATTTCCTTTCACACTAGGCACACTAAGTATACTAGACAAACGATGGCACCAAAGCTTAGCCTTTCCCGTCCAGGTCTATCGCTCTGTTTATTAAATGACAGCTATTAACCTAGCCCCACCAACTGAAGAAATGATGCGCGTACCAAAGTCTGGAATTTCCGTTCGTTGAACACCTCTTTCTATCGATGGGAAGCCACATTTGAGTAGTTTTGCGAGTCCAGGTATCTGCAGACCCAGGTTCCCACCACTTCTATTTAAAGGTCAAACAAAGCCTTTTGTGCTGGATCATCCGGTTCATCTGGTGAATCCTATCATAGTTATTCAGCCATCGGCACGGAGTCCTATGCTGGTGAGTCAGACGCTGGAAATTCTCACTCGTGTACGAACAAAACTGAGAAGGAAGAGCATTATGGTACCGCAAAAGAAGCACTAAGCTATAGCAGAAGTGTCAAATAGCCAACTGTCCCCCCGTAGACGAAGATCCGCTTCCTAAGATGGCCCCGCCCGTTTCATGCTAACTCAACTCATGACGACCTCGATGAAACTATGAAATCTGCGAAGCTCGCTTGGCTACCTTAAGGAAGTGCTGCCCTTATTCCCGCCTTTCTTCGGACCTCGTTCTGAAGAAACAAAGATCGAGCGGTGACCCCCCGCCTAAGGCATGCGAATGGGAAAGCTTGACAACCGTAGATCGAGCCCTGGGTGCAATTGCTATCAACCATGTTGGCTCCCTGCCCCATGAATAAAGGTAGGCAGTAGAAGATCGGGCCCTGGATGCAATTCTCCTCGCGGTTCCCTATCAATGTTCTACACTCTACTTGGCTCGCGACAAGACTTTCTAGGGATGATGAAAAAAATGAAATCCAACCCGTGAAGAGTGTAATCGCCTGAAGTGGAGGGCTACCTTTAGGAAGGAAAACAGAAGTGGAAGTTCTTGTTTGTGGGTGGGGCTATGAAAATGAAACGTGGTATATAATGCAGGGAAAGGCCATACAAACGAAGCGTCTAACTGCTAGTCTGCGCTAGCTGGAAATGAAGAGCTGAGTAGGAGTCTTTCCCCCTACTTCTGGTTCATCTCGGTACTGTTTCCGCCTTGGTACGAGATATGGTCAGATATAGTAATAGAGAAGTGTAACAGGTGTTCCCACAAGACATCGGGACTAGTGCCATTGGTCAATTCCAGCTTCTGTTCCAGATTTGGTCCAAACTATCAAGGAAGAGAGCTTCAGGCAAAGAGAGATGGAACTCCGCACCAATAGCTTGGGAAATCATCCCATGTCGTTCTTTGGTTTGAGCTTCAGCCCAGCTATGTGCTAAAGAAGAAGCCCTAACCTGACCCTACTTCTACAAATACCTCAATGGTACTTCTTTAAGTTTAAGACAGCGCCAGTCGCTAATGATTTGGCATTCCAACTGAAACGATTAATCCCAACCTTCTAGATCTCCTCCCTACTTACTACCAACCTTGTTCTTTCGGGGGAACTCTTCAGATTGCGATGCCTAAGGCAGGAGAGAATAGATCGTTCTAGCGAGTAGTTGGATCATAGTCATACCTTGATATTTGAAGGACCGTATTAGACCTGAAAGCATGCCATGCCGTAATTCTTTTGTTTACCCTTCCTATACCTTTACACGGACAGAGGCAGAGGATCCCGAAGAGAGCGGTGATCTACCGTGCGATAACCAGGAAGAAAAAAGACTTGGTTAAGAGAAGAGGGGGGAAGACTTGAGCTCTAGGAACTGCACTCAGACTTGACTTACAGTCTTCCGGTACAGTGGTTGAGCATAACATACTACAAAGGGAACTTGGCCTACACCAGTACCTTACCCTCTGACTATGGTCACCATGCTGATGAAGAAGCTTAGTTTTTACAGGAAAAGATCAGCGGAGATAAATTCAAGAGCATGATCCTCTTCATCTCGCTTTAAAGCGAGGAAGTTCTTACAAAGAAAGAAAGCAATAATCAAGCCTTTTTTTTTTTCAGCTTAAAGAAGTGAAGGGAAAGCCCTTGGAGGAAGGCCGATTCATAGACCTTAGCCACTCACTGCCTTTCCCTCTGGTCTCGCTTCTTCTCTTTCTTCTCCAAGCCAACCATCTGATCAAGCCGGAGTTGAACCAGCCTTTGGAGTTGGGGTTGAACCAGCTTAGCCAGCCGAAGAGCTATAAAAAGCTTTGGACGGAGTGGGACCTGCTTCTTAGGGTAGCGAGTGCTTACGCCTCAGAGGCCAAAGGACACAGACCGACAAGCTAGATCATCAGGGGAGGTAAGAAGCACTTTAGACTCTTGTTACCAGGGAAAGCTCCTACTTTAGGCTTTAGGCAGAGACAAGAGTTCAGATCCTATGGCATGGTATTCCAGCCACTAAGGTCTCGATCAGACTTGCTCACGAAGAATCATTCTCGATCGAGAGCTAGTACGAGGGTAGAGGGACAAACTATCGGGCTTATGCTGGCAGGCTATCTGACTTAGATAAGGAAGAGAAAGGTAGGCAAAAGTGAAGGGTTGGGCCTGATGTTACAACTCAATCTCACACCATCCTTCTTGAAACAAGTTCCGATAGAGCGGACTAAAAGCAGCCTAAACTGGATCAAAGATACCCACGAGCCCAGAAGTAGCTGCAAGAACAGGAAGGCCAGCGCCTATGGTCGAGCGTCCTCAAACCTCTCCCTATGGTCGAGCAGTTTTCACTCCCTACCTTCCTCTCGCTTTGCTCGAGCGTCCTTGATCCTTAGCCCAAGCACTAAGCTAAGGCTACGCCCCAACCCTCTCCTTTCAGTCGAGCTACTACGTTCCTTTCACACTAAGCTCTTCAAACCAAAGCTAAAGCTTAGTAACTTCAATCCTCTGGTCGAGCGACTCCCTTCCTTAGACAGCTTTTAGTCAACTCTTCCCGAGAGTCAAAGAGAAGGCAATTGAATCAGGAAATGGAATTTCACTAAAAGAAGGAGAAGAGTAAGAGATTGAGGAAGGTTCCTGGCTCAGGAACTTAGCAGAGAACAGTAAGCTTTTGAATCGCAAGGAACCCGGAACCTGTATTTCCTCTATTGATTGAGTGAAGAGGAATGCATTTGATTGCATTGGATATCTTGTCTTGGTCTTATATAGGGAGAGCTAGAAGTCAACTTTCTTTTTGGTATTGAAGACGCGGACTGACTGCCTTTTCTCTTTCGTACCTAAGCGCAAAGGCTAGAAAGACTATAGCTAAGGCTATTGAGTTTGATTGCTTCCTTGTTACAGTCTTCTTTGTATTCAATTGCTTGTTAGAGTAAAAGCCCTTCTCCTGTCCGGAATCACTCATCCACAGATATCGGAATCGGAACTCTGATTTATCTTAGTCTCCTTCCTGTCTTCCCACTCAATCTATATTCTTTCTTTCTTTGATCGGAAAGGGATCAACTCATCTGTGTACTGATAAACTCTTAGAAAGCATGAGGTCTAGAAAAGAAAGGCCTTAACAACTGGCTTTGGGACCTGCAAGAAAACGGATGCACTTCAAGCCCTCTCGCTTTGCTCGAGCTACTTCGTACCCTTGCTTGTTGGCTTGAAGTGCGTTTGCGCCCCTATGTCTAAGGCCCTTGCTTTTTTGGGCACTTCACTCTCTGTAAGGACGAGTGAAGAGGTAGTCTTGCTTTTAGTGTTAAGATTATCTGACTTTCTCTTTTTGGCCGTAAATAAGTTGAACCCGCCACAGTGAAGCGCTCTCCCTCTTAACAACTTATACCTTCCAAGCCAACCCCTTACTATATCCTTGGCTCATATCTGATTCGGAAGAAAGAGGTCTTCCTTCTTTGGTGACGGTCCATTGGAGTGTGCACTTCAAGCTCTAGCTGTAGTGGGGCTACCTTTCCATAGGAAAATGGGCTTTCAGACTTAAAAGCTGAACCAACCGGCAAATTCTTATTCAATTCAACACGTAGAGAAAGAGAAAAACGTCTTCCTAGACGACTAGGCCACACTAGCGCTTAGATCGTGGTATCTTCATAGCATAGCCTTGCTTACTACCTAAAATAGAGAGACTGAAAACTACGATTCTAGTCGAGATTTAGAACTTTTTCAGGGTATCAAGAGCGTCAAATTCCGTAATAGGGTAAAGAGGAGGGGATATCAACGGGGCTGGGCAGATTGTCTTTCTTTTTGTAGGCGGCGAAGGGAAGGTTAACACCCTTCCCTTTGACCCTGCGCATAATAGAAAAGAGAATTTTGGACTTCCATAGTCATCCTATATTGCGAATGAGTCTGGACCATCTCCTATTGTAGTATCAAAATGAGTATGACTTTACTTTGAAGTTTAGCCCTGTTTCAACGGTATGACAACCTTCCCAATCACTCGGTTCAATCCTTACTTGAGGACTCCGCATGCACCTTCGCTTAACTTTCGATGTTGTCATCACGCTGCCTTTTGCATGCCTTTGAATGGGCCTATACACGCTCGTCAAGTTACACCTGAACTGCTTTCTCAACGCGCGTTAAAAGCTCTCATAGAGAACCTAAATAGAGCATTTGTAAGTTGAGATTCCTTCCCTATGTTTCAAAGCTAGCTTCTCTAGCTATACTGTGTGACCCACCTCCTCCCTTCGCTCTCTTGCTAGAGCTGGTTCTAAGCCTACCTTTTCCTTCCCCATCCACGCGCTCTGATTTCCTTTCTACCTTCCTTTGTATCGGAAGACGACTGATAATTGATTGGACTACTTTCCCCCCAAAAGGGTTTGGTTGTATTCGCTTTATTTTCTCTCTTTATTTAGGTTTTTTTGATGTCAAAAGTTCGGGAAGATCGGATCTTCCAACCCCCTTTCTTGTTTGTTTCATCTAAAGCGACTTTGTCAAGCAAGCAAGAAACTACAAATCAGACCAGAATTGAGCCGAGCCATATGTATTTTTGGAGGGGGTGGGACACCTTCTATCGAGAGACATGGCTCAAAGCCAGCGCCTCACCAGCGCTAAGGAGTCGCCCTCAAAAACTGAAAGTGTCCCATGTTGCTGTTCCCCTAAGCTAAGTATCACCCTCTTCTTTGAGCGTGATCAGAAAACTGTAGAAGAAAGAAAAGAAAAATGTTTCAAGTGTTTAGCCGCGACAAACCTTATGTACTGTACGTATGGCATGGAAAGAGAAGATAGAGAGTGCTCGTGCTAGGACGCCTGGGACTTCCCGTCTGGGTGGGGATTGGATATTTCATTTGGTTACAAAACAAAGGTCGGGGAAATAACCTTTTGTCGGTTGAAGTACTACTTCTGTGTCTATGACTTCAGGGAATTTGAGTAAGAAGACGGCAACCTTGCTCCGATTCCCGGATTGCCGTACGCTCAATGATCAGACTTCTGGTCTGCTTAAACTTAAAGTAATATCAATTCCGAACTTTCAAGTCAAAGTGAGATTAAATTAACAGGATCTGCACTATTATTCATTCATTATATGTAATTATTATTCTTCTAAATCGCATTTCTGTATGCAAGTAATTACGTAAGCCGCCTTGGAGTGGAAAAAAGCCTGCCTAGCGCCCCGTCCCTCCTGTGTCAAACACGGTCTTGCAATCAAGCCAAATTCCCAACGATGAACATGACAAGCGAGCGTGCAGATAGGCTAAGCTAGAATGCCTAATGCCTGTTCGTGTACCTTTTGAGATACTACTGTGTGTTCGAGCTGTTCATCACTCGTCACCGGTGATGTATATTCGTTTGGCCCCTTAAAGAAAATCCTGCTGGCTGCCAGTGTAGCCTATGCTATGCGAAGCGACGCCTACACCGGCTTGTTTGTAGAGAAGGGCAGTGCTATTCGTGGTCGTAAATCATAGTTATAGTGGTCGGATAAGTCATGGTATTGTTTGGCAATTAGCTTAAGAAAGACGAGATGCGCAGTTTAGTAAGCAGATCGGTGTAGCTAAGGAAGCAGGGGAACCTAAGGTTGAGCTACGGAGTCTTAGGTGCGAAGCCTTTTAACGACAGTTATAGGGCAGGGCAGCTTGCTGTCGGGTGAGCTACGGGTAACGGGATTGCGTAGTAGCCGCTAGGCTTGTTTGCATAGCTTGTTAGACATCTATCTGGCTGTTCGTTCATACGGATTCCGAACCCATCTAGGAAATTGTCACTACGTCGTTTTGTTAAAGCGCAGTAACGGCAGTGACAGAAGCGACTCCTAATCATTTAGCTTAGGATTGCCTGGCCTTCGGACAAGGGACGAACGGAAAAAAAGTCTTTACCCAGGCGTCGGGTAGCCTACATGGATTGTCGGCGATTCATTGAAATTTATGATCTTTTTCGCGTTTAGATATTCCCTTTTATAGCTAAAGATAGCTGCTATCTTTGATCAGCTCATGGTCCACCCCCCCACCAACCTCAAAGAAAAATCTCTAGTTCGTTGACCTTATTCCACTCTGAACCTGGGGTGGGTTAGTGCCCGTGAGATGGGGCTCGCTTCTTTTGGCAAGCCGATAATCCCTCAGTCCTTCCTCTACTGGACATCGACTAAAGTCTCATTGGTCTCCTCCTCTTCCGCATCCCTTATCGCCTTTTATCCACCCTGTAGCGAGCTTTATAATTTAGGCTATGGAGAGAGACCTAGCTATACCTCCCATCTTCCATCCTTCAAAAGATCTAAGATTCGATCTAAGATGCCCGCCGGCAGGCCAATCCAAGCCTAGGCTGGATGATAGATAAGGAAGTGTTTGAGAACGAAGGCCTAGGTTCAGTTGGAAAGGGAGAGACGGGAGGTTCTCTCACTAGACTCCGATAGCAAATCAACAACCCCTAGATTCTTGAAATGGAGCTAAGCCGGCGTCAATATATACCACATGATATGCGCGTGTCAGCAATAGCGATCGATTTCTCATGAAGGGCCTTCTTCGTCTCCATAAACATAGGTTCCTAACCCTCTCTACAGTGCTCTGTAAGCACTCGTTCCAGCAAAGCAAGCAAGAAAGAAGAAAGCAAGCCAACCGAAAGCTAGATCTCATAGTCTCGCCAAAGCAAAGAGTTAAGAGCAGATCATCATGTTTTTTCCAGTACCACCATGCTTCTTCTCTTTTTGTCATCTGAGTAAAACAAAGGCTTTCCCATAAATTCTCTTCCTTCGGATCTCTTATAGCGTTCGTGCCCAGGCAATCTTCACTCCTAAAGCTTCGCTCGAGCATCTTCGCTCCTGCGCTAACGCTATAGGCACGAAGTTCTCGAGCTATAGCGAGAGGCTTGAAGCGCCAGTGTGCTCACTCCGGTGCTTGTTTGGTCACTTCACTCTCTGTAAGGAATAGAAGAGTTGACCTAAGAACAAACAAAATAAAAATAAATAAAAAAGATTTAAATATTATAGGACGACGAGTCACGCCCTCTAAGGTCAGGCCGTCAATCGTCGGTTCAATTCCGACGTACCTTTTTTCTTTACTTTAGTCTTGTGAAACGATAAATGAACGAACACTGGCCTTTTTTTATGATCTTATCGCCATAACCAGTAATAGAAAGAAAAGAAGAGATACAACTCCTCTCAACCGCGCTGCTGAACTTGGCAAACCATGCCCTTGAGACCATTAGCCCATATTTCTTATTTTTTATTGAGGCGACACAGAAGGAAGACGAGTCCTATCATGAATGAGTGGAAAAGCCAGGAGGCGGAGAGAGTGAGGGCCTATCTTGCTTACGCTTTCGAACTGACTTACTATAGTGAAGCAACTCTGAAACGAAAGACTCGAACCAATCTTTCCTAACCCCGCCTACTCCCTTACTAACTTAACTCAATCTCTAACCCGGGTCACCTAGCTTAGAAAGTCAACGGAGAGGATTCCTTAATTACTTACCGATAAAGAGAGATAGACAGTAAGACATAAAGTTTGTCAGGGGCGATAGTGCGGATGCACTGAGTTTTGGAATCAAAGAAATAAGAAAGCTAGGGCAGATTTACTTTTTTTTACTAAAGGGCTACTTATAGGTTTATAATGCTTTTTAAGTAGGCAGTCAACCCTTGGTTTTCGTTCTCCTCATCTTTCAGAGAAAGGAGCTAACTCGTCTTGCTTGAAAGAAGACATGCCTCCACTTGTTCTCATTGATTGAGGAGGGATAGGGAAAAAGGTTAATTGGCATCTCGCTCTTAGTGTAGCGTTCCGATCGATTGCCTCACTTACTAGCAAAGAGTCCAGTCTGGAAGAGATTCCTATCCTCGATAGTTGAACCAACTCTCACTTCAATTGAATAGTAAGGCCCAGTTCGAGATTGAATCCTTTCCTTGAACCAAAAATGAAAAATAAGGAAGCAGACCAAAGCTGACAGGCGGGCTAGCTGACCATAGGAGAAGAAGAGTTAAAGAAAGTACGAGGGTTTGAAATAATAATAAGAGTGAGGGGCTATTCCGAATGCTAGCTTTCCTATAGTAGAGCGAGGCTCAGAAAGAGTTTCCGATTGAGGGGTTCCTTTTTAGCCTGTGTCGATGTCGAATGCGTGCTTTCTTTCTGAAGCTCATTTTACTGTTGGTGTGGCTTTATGCTTAGTTCGGTTTCAAATCCCTATTTTGTAATTACTGGTCTAGTTGCCGCTTGTATAAAAATATGGAGGGAAAGAAAGCAGACTATAGCGTGGAATGGTAGTCGCTTAGTGCGATAGCACTATGGATCAGATGTGGACTATTCGTTACCATCAAAACAAAACGACTCCCTCTTGCCTGTGACGAAGACTCGCTTTCTGACACCAGTCAGGTGCCACTACTCTGATCTTTTCGTGACGGAGTACGAAGGTTCTTTTTACAAAGGCTATTAAAGCGGTCAATAGCCTTCCCTACTACAATAGGCCTAGTTCTCGTTGTTGAATCTTGGATTCAAAAAAAGCCTGACCTTAATGGATAAGAGGAGGTCTGTCAAGATCGATGACTACGAAAACAGATTACTTACTCCGGAAGGAAAACAACAACCGAATCCTGCCGACGCACTGTTTTCTTCAATAGTTCTTTTTTTGAGCCCATCTCCTTAATCTTAGGATTAATCAGATTGAAGATGACAAGTGGTATAAAGAGAATTTCCTAGCCAGAGAAAAAAGAGGAAAGAGAAATTTCTTGCTGGCTTGGTGAGAGGATTCTCCTACCTAGTTCGCGAAAAGCTCCCGCACGTGTCAACCGCGGAACTCACCTACGGGCAGATGGAAATAATGTCTCTCGATCGAGAATCGATTCGCTTCAAGATAGAGAACTGAGACACGGTAGTATTTGCTACCAGTATGGGATAGGACTAGGAAGAGATTCACCTCGACACGAAGGAAATCGAAAATCACGTGCTACATAGCAAATCGAGGCACAAGCACACGAGTTATAGGTACTAACGAAAACCTACATCTAAAGACCGAAAAAAAAGCCTTAGGAAATTCCACAACAAAGTCGACGATAGCGATTCTGAGAGTAATAGCTACTCTGCTATTACGGAGAGCTACGTTTGTTCGTGCCTTAAAACCTCTTCTTGCGATTCATCCTCCTCGGATGATGATAATAGGGTCTACACGATCACTCAACCCGGTTCGGCTGATAGTTTGACTACTAGCAGTGAGGACTCGAAAGAGCTTCCCCCTTCCCTTGCCCAACACACCCTTCACTTAATGATATTAATGAATATGAATCCTCTGCGCACATACAATTCTTCGGCATTATTCAATGCATCCACTTTGCTTGTCTTATGCTTATTCTGGATTCAATAGCAACTGGCTTCCTTCGTGGCAAAGAGCTACCGAGCCTGTGTTACTAATTCCCCTTCTTGGCTTGGCTTGATAGTTCAAGTAGTAATGGTGGTCTCCTGTCTGTGGCTAGAGGAAAAAAGCAGTCAATCTTAGTGCCCTGTAAGCGGTAGTTGAAGTTAGGCTTTCTAACTTATAGTCGGCTAGTAGACGGAGGGGAGAGGATAGAGACTAAAGAAAGAAATCCTATAGCTTTTTTGAAGTGACCCAACAAAAGTTAGGCATGGCCTTCCTGATTATTAGAATTAGAAGTCAAACTTTGGCTTTACAATAAATGTTAGAAATATGCCTGGAATTAATCTGTATATCATAGAATGAATTGAATCTATATTAAAGATTCTCGATGGAAAAGCTTACGAGGACTAAAGGGCTTCTTCTTATCGCCTTATTAGTATAGGGCCCAATCCCCATTGGTCACTTCACTCCCTGTAAGGACGAGGGAATCCCCTATTTAGACCTAGGCTAATTGCTGCACACTGAGAATCTAACCGAACGGGAGGGGCCCAAGGAACGCGAAACTAATCCCGCGGGGGACAGGCTAGATAGAAATTCCATGACAGCTCGTTGGACCCACCATTCTTTCCAGAGAGGGTGAGGCTTCCACATCGGTAGTGAGGAGGGCCCTCAAAGCACAAAGAATGGAAAAGGCGATTCTGTATAGAGGTCTTAGGCAAGCTCAGATTGCTCCGTTGACCAGACTGATCCGATCTGGCTTGTTGGTGCGGTAGATCGCCTTGTAGCGCCGTCAACTGGTGGGATATAGTCTTCGTCTTCGCCAACAGAGAGGAAAGGGCTTGGTGGTTAATCCCTCGTTTTGTGTTTTAGCAAATAATGTCTTCGTTCTTATAGGGTTCTTGCATACAACTACGCGCTTCAAATTCAAATAAATTCATCTTCCCCCAACTAACTAAACCAAGCGCCTTTCACAAATTCTTCTTCCTCTCGCTTCAGCCTGGGCGGTGGGTCTTGGTGGGGCATATAGATCAGCTTTAGCCGAAAGAGAAGCAACGGAAGCAAGATCGGCTTAACCGTTACATAGGCTTCAACTGAAGCAGATACAGTTCCAACTGGTGGAAGAAAAGCTAAGCTATGAGCGAGGGCAGTGGGTGGTTTTGGGTCCGGTGTACGGTGGTCGGACTGAGTCTCGTCTTGCCCAGAAAATGATTTCCACTTGGTTGGGTTGACCTTTGGTGGCCGCCTCACTCTCGATAGTTGCTCAAGAGAGTCCATTACGCGCTTATTTGACTTCTCGCATTTAGCAACGCATTAGAAGCTAGCTGGGCAAGGTTAGTCTTTTTCCAGATCAAGGCTGGGTAAGCTGGGCAAAGCTAGTTTAGTTCCAGATCTCTCAGATGAAGCTTCCGAATCAGAAGATAGAGACGAAGATAGCCACTTCTCCAGGAGAATAAAATTCTGCATCAGCTTTTTCAGATGAATCATCAACTCGATAAGCTGCATCATAAGCTTTCCACTGATTCAAAGGGCTAGTAGGGCTCATGGCATGTAGACCTCGCTCCAGCCTTAGCGTAAGACATTCTTCTTCCTGACGATGAATAAGGAGATGTCCTTAATCATTATCTTCCGCGGAAGCCACTTTTCTGGATCATAATCTTGCCATTAACTACCGTTCAGGCGATCGAAGTGAGTTTCAAAAAGAAAATCAATAGCAGGGCGGAGGGCGGGGAAGGTAACCGTATAGGTTAGGAAGTTGAACAAAGCAGGTACTTCCAAACACTCGAAGCTCAGAATAGTCAAAGGGGTAGAAAATCTTCTCTCAAAAGGAGACACACCAAAGATGACAGAGGAAGGTATTCGGTTCCAAAAATCTCCCCTAGTGGTCTAAGAATGAATGGCTTGAATCAATCTAAACTTCTTATTTATTTAAAGGCCGGTCACCCCACCCGGAAAAAGGAGAAACCTATCTTTCCCAGCTAGTACGCTGCCGATGTCCCACAACTCCAATATCCCGAAAAGGACTCGAATGGAATGCTAGCGTTCTGTTGGATTTGCATCCGACACTTTATAGGGGGCCGTACATGAGAAATCAATATTGCTGAGATCACGATGGCGAGAAGCTCAGGAATACAAAATCGTCGTCTGCTCTCATAAGTCATAAAATAGGAAAGGGCCGATTCCATTCATCCAAGGCTTGGCCATCTCACTTCCATCCGACAAACTATCGAGTCTTCCCCCTCCGAATAAGCAGGCAAGTACCGTCGCAGATCACCCCCAATCCCTACCTCTGAGGAAGATAATCCAACTTCTTCTCAATCAATCGATTTCATCCACTGCCAAGGCATCTCATTCAAGTTCTTATTCTGCTTTCCATCCCGGCCTCGAGGCAAGCGAATGAGCAAGCAAACGAAGGAACTAAGCCCGAACTAGTGATCTTTTGAGTCCAGTCCTTTGGTCGCCACCAACCTCACTCGAACTAACCTGCATCTTTCTTTGTCTCCATCGAGTCCATTCGATCCTGCCAATAACCAATTCCAATTAACATTGCCTTTACTCCAAGCCCAGCTCTTTCTCCCTCTCAATGCGGCCCAATGAAAGCTATCGGAGTCCTATGAGGTAAGGAAGCCCTCCATCGAGAGAAGGTAAGCAAGCAGACTCCGCCAATTCCTAGCTAGGTTCGAACTCGTTAAGCATCTCCATTCGAGGGCGAATACCAACAAAATCTATTTTTTGCTCCTGCGCCAGCCAGCTAACCATCATCTTTGTCTCCCGATCCCTCCCTCTTCTCCTGATGACGGAAATGACTCCATTAGTCCACCAGAGGCGATGATCCAAATCGTGTATAAAAGAGGAAAAGGGTCTTCAACCGATGATCCCAGGCACCATCCATCTCTTGATTCTCCTGGCAAAGGCAGATATTTCTATGCATTCCTCTGCCAAGTCCAGTTCCTCTCAGTCTCTCGATTGCATCGGCCAGGTCTTCCGATGAAAGCTCATCCATTCCTCCAAGAGCTATCCGTCTATTCGAAGGAATGAAAGCTCAACCGGAACTGCAAACAAACGCTAGATTCAAGTCCTTTGGTTGCCATCCACCACCAGTGGGAGAGGCAGAACAATGAATCAATTTGCTAGATCCAATGGTTTCTCGGGCGATCCCATTCCCATTTCCACCTATCGAAGCCCAACCAAGTGAGGCCCTTCCACCGGATCCGTTCAAAGCTTTCCTTCGGGTCAAACAAGCGACTCTCGTTCCAATGATTCACCCGGTACTCTCCACTAGTTGTGGATCCGAAGCTAGCCCACCTCATGTTCCCATCCATGGATCCAAGCCTTAAACTACTCATTCATCTGGCGGGAAGGCGCTTTTTGCTTTGGAGGGTGGTCGTAGATCAGGAAAGGTATATTTAAAGAAACTTAGCTTACCAAGAGTTCCGGAACAACAGTTAACCCTAGGATTGCTACCCCGGAGCGACACTCAAATGAATAGTGTAGCGCCGCATTCACTAGCTGAACCCTTGACTATCGGATATGAGATTCCCCAACCCCAACCTCTCTAGCTGCAAGGGCGAAGAAAAGCCCTCCAAGGCAAAGACCGAAGAACTATTTTCCTATAGGAATGTCGAAACCACTGCCGAAGTTACTGGAGTGGGTCAATTTCCAAATATCTTAATTTAATAAAGTAGCTGCAGATGAAGTCAAGATCATTGATTACCACGCTAGAGTATATACTTCGCGCTTGGCTTGGTGTAGTCTTTAACTTAATTTCTCTCCTTTTCTCTTAGCGTGCACAGTTTGCTTGCATGCCGCTTTAGGCACATCTCTCTTTCTTAGTTTCACGCTGGCCTAATGAATGAAAGTCAGTCTTTTAGTAAGCGTATATAAGCAGCTGTTTAGTGTATAAGCAATTTCTTAGTGGCCGCATCGAAAGGGCTGATAAAGTTAGTGAGGCGGTGGAGGTTGGTTGAAGATGATGTTACGCGGCGTTCAGAACCAGCCTTGAAGTGAATGAATTAGAAAGAACGGGAAATGAGACGACTCTTTCTTGAACTATATCATAAACAGATCTTCCCCTCCACACCAATCACGAGTTTTTCTCCATTCCTCTCGTATATCGTCGTAACACCCTTAATACTCAGTTTTGAAAAAGACTTTTCATGTCATTCCCATTTAGGTCCGATTCGGATCCCTCCGTTGTTTCCTTTTCCTCCCGCACCTTTTCCTCGAAATGAGAAAGAAGATGGTACACTCGAATTGTATTATTTAAGTGCTTATTGCTTGCCAAAGATCCTACTTCTACAATTGGTAGGTCACCGGGTTATTCAAATAAGTTGTGTTTTCTGTGGTTTTCCCATGTTACAACTTCCGTACCAATTCGGTCGATCCGGAATGGATCGGTTAAACATTCCATTAGGGAGCCTGGTCTTGACTCTTTTGTGTGGTATTCATTCTCGTTTGGCTCTTGGAATCACATCCAGCAGTGGTTGGAACAGCTCGCAAAATCCAACCACTTCACCTACTTCATTGCCCCCAACCGTTTCTCATACCTCTATTGAAACAGAATGGTTTCATGTTCTTTCATCGATTGGTTATTCCTCTCCGTTTGTATCTCTTTTTCCAATTTCGGTCTCGATTAGTTTATAAGATTGAATGGCCAATTCTCCTCCGGACCCTCGATTCGATTGTTTTCCAAGAATGTTGAGCCGGGTATGTAAGCCATGTATCTGGGAGGAACTTAAAAGAAGGGCTTTCGGTTTTTTGCACCCTGTTTTGGTCTTGCAGCTATTTAACTAATAAATATATATATATATAATTTAGAATCTCTTTTTATTATTTAGAATAAAGATTATATATATGTCCAATCTCTAGTGGTTGGTTCCACCACCAACTTTCTTTATGTGAGTGATTTTGACCCTCCAAAAACTTTTTTAGCCACTCTTTTAATGCAATTGGCCATCTTATACCACATCACAGAGGTTTCTTCCTATAAATTCCAATTCCCTTCCTCTCAGGTTCCTTCACTTAGAGTAGTGAGTCTAGTGAAAGCCGAACACTAAGAAGAAGGTACGGAAGCCGGGAAAACTACTTCATACGATAACGATACCATTCACAGCGGAACAAGAAGAATCACAGTCGACTCAAATTCCACTCTAGCAACAAGAACTCGCTAGAGGGCTATTAAGCAGGGTTAGGAGCCTCCCTACCAGAGGAAAGGCGTCAGTCGAGTCTGGCTGGTTCGACTGTTAAGGAGAGGTATGAAACGCGTGCCTTAGTTAGCGCTAAGCTGCTTTAAGATATAAGATAGGTGCTTCTTCCTTATTAGACAGTTGCAAAATAAGATCAGTTGCAGAATCAGTTGCTGAAGTCAGGTAAGCCCAGTTGATCTAAGATCTTGATTCTACGGCATCTTTTACTAAAGAAAATCCTATTTTTTTCTCACCATCGCATGGGTCTTCCTACCCTACCTGTGAAATAGCCTTAGTTGGCAAAATAGGGCCATGTTGACACTGAAATCCTATAGCTTGAGTTCAGTGACGGGATGATGATGTTCTTAGCTCGAACGATAGGGATTGGTAGGAAGAGAGGAACTGAGACTGAGAGAAGATAAAGAAGACTTTCCTCTGTAACTAGAGAGGTATTCAATTGCTTACTTGTTAGAGTGAGTAAGGTTTTCAAGCCTATCCCTATAGGCTTGCTTTAAAGAGGAAGGGAAATTGCTTGTTAGAGTAAGGAACGTAGTAGCTCGAACGAAGTGAGAGGATTGAAGAAGCTCTCCCGATAGGGCAAAGGGAATAGCCAGTCTTAGCGACTTTACTAAGAAGATCAGGGGCACAAACGGTAGGAAGATTGGAACGATAAGAAGAATAAATAAGAATGAATCACCTTTTTTTCGTTTAATAATAAATCACCTTTACCTCGGGGAATGCTTTAAGCAACAATATTCTTTTCTCAAGGGTTCTGAGAAACCAACTAAAGGGGTAAGAGAATCCAGTCCTAGGGGAATGCGCGGGGAAAGAGCGAAGCGAAGCCACTTTACCGACTGAAAGGTACATAGTTGCTTGACCGATAGCGAGAGGAACAGACTGACTAGCTAGGAGATAAACGTATTGGAATCGTCCAAATCATCTGCCTTGAGAAATGAAAGAGAAAAAGTCCTAATACATTTCTTAAGAAATAAGTGAGCGTAGACCCTTTCTTTTCTTCTAGAAAGGGAGTTCTGCAACGAAGAAAGGAGAGGAAGAGAGGATTTGACAACTACGCGATTCAAGAGCAGGGAAGGACTAGCTTCCAGTAAAAGTAAAGGGGGGCGGGGTGAGCTACTTTGCCTTTTTCCGGCCTTTTTCTTATTGATTCCGGGTTTAGATACCGTTTTCTTACTGACGGGCTTCCCTCAAAGGGGAAAGTGTCAGCATTCCCTATGGTTATTTTTTCACACGACATCAAGGTCAAAGGGGAAACGGATGTCTCAGCCCTACAGATTACTGATTGAAAACAACTGAGCCAGGTTCTTTTTGATTCATAATGCTTCATAGGTGCCATTTCACGACTATCCCTTTCTTCTGGTCTCACGAATTGGATTGGGGAACCTATATCCCCCGGCGAAAGGGAAGACAGAGGTATGAAATCGCTCGACCGTAGGGAGAGGAAGGAGACTGAAAGTGAAAGGCATTTCGTCAAGAAATGAAAAGGACAGATGCAGCTCAGTCGAAGGAGATGAAATCGACTCAAATAAAGTTAGAAATAACTAGCATAGTGGAATATGTAGTCCGGATTACGGTAGCAGTTCCCCAATAACGGTTACAGCAGGTCTCTTAGAGCCAGTTCTAGTAATAAGGATTATAACTATAGGAAATATTGGTAGGCGGAGTCTAGTCTCCATTGAATCAAGTCATCCATCTATAGCTGAACGTGGTACGCATGGACTAATATAAAGATTTATCTTCTATTGATATTGCCCCTTTTCTTCCCCCTTTCTCTAATAATAAGGTAAGCTACAACTCGAACGAAACAAGTGTGTTAAGAATATAGCCATCGATAAATCCAAGAGTTCGATAGGATTATGGAAAAACCTGGGAAAAAACCCAGAGCCTTACAGCTAGTAGCTCGATACCGAAAGAAAAGTCCTTGTTAGTTAAACCCAAGAGCGTGCTAATCTGACATCACTTTATGAAATTACCTCTGAGATGAATACTTGAGGCTAGGAAAGCTTCATCCCATAGGAACTTAAATATCTTCCACTCGAAGATCTAGTAGGTAGCGACAAGAGGCTACATCAATAGCTTAAAGAGTGTAAAACGTATTATAATACCTAAGGCCAGAAGATGAAAAGATAGCTGCTTTGAAAAAAGCAGGAGATTATCTTAGCAACTCGATCCAAGGCTGCAACGATAACTTAAACTAAAAATTAATTTCATCCTGCCGCAGTTTTCGTGTCTAGTTTGCTTGCTCACTTCCAGAACTGGTCTAACTAGAAAGAAAATCTCTGACTGGTCCTAGAGAATAACCTTACTGGCTTACAGGGCACTCTCCATGGCTAGAAGAGGGAAGGACAAGATTAGGATGAATAGAAGCTAGCCCTGAAAGTATATGGGTGGCAACTAGCCCTTTGACTATATATGAGTAAGCAAATACTAGCCCTCGCTCGACCTATGATATCAGAGAATAAGCTAGTTTAAGATATGGGGACTTGGCATATTACTCCCTTCAGTTAGGCCCTTTCCCCTGATGGCTAGCTTGATAATGGTACAGCCCTTTAGCTCGTTAGGACGGGAGTCTTAGTATTCGTAGCACTAAACTAATAAGAATAGCCTCGTCAGATAGTTAACTCTTTACGCCAATAGACCTTTTTCTTTATCCTTTCACCTCTCATTCTTTATAAAATAAATCTTCTTTGATTGAAGGTGGTTCAAGGATGGGCCAATCAAGCCCTTTGCTGAAAGGTGAAAGGTTAGCTGTAGGCATCCACGGTGGTCTTCCTCTCTCCCGATGGTTTATATAGCTTGACTGACCTCTCCATCTCCCTTTTTGTTATTTGAATTGGAAAGTTGAAAAGAGGAAGGAACATTCCATTAACGACACCTCAAATGATGATAAAAGCTTGATGTCTTTCTATCCTTTCTATCTCATAAGCATAAGTGATTATGAAGATCAAGGTGATGAGGTTAACCCATTACCGAATAAGCATGATAGGATGGAATCATCCGAAATACGGGTCTCGTCCCCCATACATACAGTTGACTCTCCTGAGTCCAAGCCAATCAAAGACTTTTGTTCCCCAAAGCAAAAACCATGGTCGAGATTTTGTTTCACCCAAAAATGGCAGCTAAAGAAGGAGAGGTTCACCGATATTAGCTAGGCCGGGGATTCTGAAGTAGAGAAAAGTTCGAGAGAACGGTTCATGGCTCGAAAAGAAAAATATTGATGTACAAGTCAGATGATAAACTTGAGTATTGAACTGGTAGATACCCTTTGAAGAAAGCCGTCTTCACATCCATCTGGTGAAGCTTTAAGTAAAAATGAGCCACCAAAGCTTATATTATCCTGAGTGAGTCCTTCTTAGAAAGCGGAAAGAAAGTCTCAGTGTAGTCGATGTCCTCTTTCAGAGTGAACCCCTTGGCGACAAGCCTAGCCTTGTCTCTTTCAATCTCCTGATGTAGCCATAAAATGTACAAAGGTTGTGTATGGAACTTATCTCTCGGGACATTCAGCTGGTACTTATCGTACAGCTTCGAGGACTGTGGGCTCAAGCAACTTTATAAGGCGAAGGAAGAGAAGAGATGTTGCGCACAAACTCTTATGGTAGAAAGTGAAAAAACCCTTTCCTTCTTTTTCTTAAATCGTATGCATGGCTGAACCTAAGAAGATAGCAATTACAACCAAGAATGGTTTTGTACTTTCACTAACCCGAAGGTCTAGTAAAGTTCTTAGGTACCAAGCTATTAACAAGCGAAAGGCCTTCAGAACTAGATTTTATCGGTTGTATCTTCTTTTAGTTAAAAAGGAGCTGCTCATTCATGTTAGTGTAGATGCCAGACGAAAGAGATCGGAAAGTTAAAGATCTTTTTCCCTTAAGGCTATCTAATAGGTCTTTCTTCGTGCTTGGATTCCTTCTCACGAGTCCGAAATGGAAGACTCGGGAGTGAAGTACATTCTCCCCTTTAGCTTGAGGGGACCGAGCTTGACTTTCAGGATTGGGATTGGTCCTTGGAAAGCGACCACCCTTTAGTGCATTCGGACATCCTCCAGTGACTGAGCCACCACTTCGCTCAAAGAAAAGCAAGAAAGAAGGGAGAGAAACTTCATTAATTGAGTGAGGAAAGAAATGAAAGTCAGGACTTGATGTGGCTTTCGTAATAGAAAAACGTCAGGAAATGAATCCTTAGCACCTAACACGATAGGGGAATCGGCATCCGACCTCAAAGCACATAACCTCCATCACACCTTAGCCGGATTCTCAATCCATTCCTTAAGAAAGAAAGAGAGTCTTCCTCCGATAGTCTTATTAACAACTGAAGGACTAGACGACTAGGGGACTTAGCCAAATGATAAGAGAACGGAAAGCAGGTCCAACAACTAACGGAAGACCGAATTATATCGATCGTGCACCATCAAGCACGGGAGCAACTGCACTACCGAAATCAACGAAGAAATTCCCCCCGAAGAAAGAAAGCAAGAGAAGAGCAGCTGTACCGATCAGTCCAAGGCGTGAACGATGCGTGCTTAGAAAAGCAGAAGAAAAGAAAATGGTGATAAAAGCCCGGGCTCTCTTGGACTAGGGACGGAGATTATTTGAAAGAAGACCGCTTTGCCATGAAGTGCGGTTGAAAGATCGGATTAGAAGAAGCTTTTTATTGTTTATGCCAGAGAAAGAGAAGAACCTACGACTGTTGAATGCTTCTTTTATGTTCTTACAAGAGGAACTCAAAGTAAAAACTAGACTTTGTCTTGCAAACTGACTTCAGCCATAGTGAACAGGGGAGGCTGCTCACTTTGATAGCCCTACCCTAGTGTATGCACTCAAGCATAGTAGACGGCACGCGTCACCAAGCATACCGCCCGAGGTTAAGGGTTCATCAGCGAATGGAGTTAGGCCAATTTCCTAGCCTAGTTTTAAGCAGAACAGCACCATCCTAGTCCAGAGCAGTACTTCTCTTATGGGCTCGAGGCAAGACAAGCAGCCCGCTTCGCTTCCTCAATTGCTCAAGAAACAAGATGAAATAATGCTTTTGTGGAACATCTTCTGGCGAGGCTTTGGGATTAAACTAATATCTTTCTATTTGAAGCAGTGTGCGGTATGCCTTCAATTCAACAAGCATACGCTGGCCAGAATAGTACTGAGATTTCCGTCTCTGTTTAGCTGACTCGCTCGGGATATCCTCGCATCATTCTGGCATTTCACCGTAAGAGGAGGTCGAGGTCTTTCATATCCGATATGTCTAGACTAGCTTATCTTTCTGATTCATCGGATCACTAAGGAATTATTCCCTAGGTCTTTCTTTGTTCGTTGTCTTTTTTCTTTTTATTCTATTATACGGCCTGAAATCTGATCCATGGAATGACAGAACTATCAAAAAAGTTAAAGTCTATCTCTATACATATACCGGAAGGGAATAATTAGACTTCTATATGTATATGAGTTGATACCGGCCTCTTCCTTTATGTATATGGTCTCACGATCACGATGTGCCAGAATCTTTTTACAATCAATCACATGTTCCTATAGGTGGACCACTAATTGGATTGATATCCCCTTTTTGGCTCACTATTTTGGCATCTTTCTCAAGGAAACTTACTAAAGAAAGAAGAGAGAACTGCCTTCAGGAAGCAACTTTCCCTTCGGTAGTAGCTCTATCTGCTCCTTAGTCGTAGCAGTTAGGGTAGCGGTTCTTGCTAGTTCAATCTGTTAGTAGCTCGGTTAGTAGCTTCAGTTAGAGCTCCCCTGTTAGTCGACCCTTTCCCTTCGGTTAGAGCTGTCTGTTAGTTCCGATCCTCTCTTTCTGGTGCAGCCTATTAAGATAGCCTCTAGGTAGGTAGACGGGTTACAGAGACTCGAGATCTGCACTATGCTTTTCTTCAAAAGAAAGGTTTACTTTACTCCACCAAGAGAAGTGCGAATAGGGTGAATCACGGCAATCTACCTTTCACATCAGTTGAATCTCAGGACTTCAATCAAGTTTGACTTTGTTTTTGTTCAAACCTTTTCGACACGAGGGGATAGAAAGGGAAGGCACTATCCACATTTCCCTTTTCTCTCCTTTCACTCGCTTTGGGATGGCCACGTTCTCTCTCAAGGATATCAGTGTACTCCTTCCAAGCGTCAACTAGATCTCTAGACCGCATGGCAAATCCTGGCCTGATCATAGTCCTATGTCGGATAATGAGTTTCTTATCTTACTTTTCGTAATGCTGTTCTCTTCCTTAGCTTAGCAGCTAAGTAATAAAAACCAAAGCTTTTTCGCTTAGTAATAAATTCCTTAGTGCTTGGGTTAAGGTATGAAATCGCTTCCTTGTAAAGGAGAGGGTACGGAGCTCTCCCTAGGGCAACATTAAGAAAAGCATATTCTATTGCTACACGAGGAAAGAAAGTTTGAGTCATTGAATTGAAGTTGCTAATCCTTCTCTTTCTAAGTGTAACTTTAGTCAATCTACATTCATGCTTTCTTTAGTTACCTGAGCCTGAGATCTGTTCGTTCTGATACTTTTGTATTGTCTTCATACAATATCATTCAAGTTCTTATTCTGCTTGGAATCCCGGTCTCGATCTAAATGTCTTCTGCTTTATTTCAATAAGGCACGCTTTTAGACCTCTCCCTATCGGAATCGGAACTCTGATTTATCTGATTTAGCTGTAGCTGCTGCCCCTATCTAAGTCGTTGGCTCATTGGACTTTTTACCATTGCCCTAAGAGCAAAGACAAAGATAGACGGGGAACCAAGCCAAGCAAGCCCTATTTCTTTCTTTCTTTAACTGAGTTCGATGTAAGCGCTTAGGCTTGCTATTATGAACAATAGGCTTCTTGATCAGAGTCGTCCAATAGGCTTGAGCAGAGCCTGTTTTCTAAAGCTAAAGTCCACTTTTTTGTAATTCCGAGTCAGTACACCCGGGAAAGAAGCAACGGCTTTCTAGCTAGTGCGTTAATTAAGAATGAATATAGCTTCCGTTTTCTCTTTCGAACCCACCTAGCCTAGGATGAAGGGGCTTCCTCTTTTCTTAGGGATTTTCAGGGACGAAGGTAGCAGGAGATACAAAGTCGACCGATAGGGATAGGGAATAGTTTGCTCTCGTTTTAACTTGTCTACCGTACTAGATCAGTCAAGGGCTTTAGCACCTGCAGAAGACTGAGCTCTAGCTATCAGGCTTCTATTCTAGGAGATTCAATTAAGATGTGCTTAAACAGAAATAGAATCATCCGATCTTTCAGTCTCACTCATAAGTCAGTTCAGGTTACTAGTATCTCGACCAACGGGAGAGGAAGTTGGCTGAGGTCACATTCACGATAAGAAGAGAAAGAAGAAAAAAAGAAAGATGGGAATCTAGCTCATTGGATGTCTTTACCTTGCTCACTTATAGGTCCCGAAATAAGAAAGAAATCTGATTCTCGTTCGCCCACTTCACTGATCTTTCAGAGGGAGAGGGAAAAGAAAGGTACAAAGAGAGGTACGAAGTGACTCATAGCTTGCTATGAGGAATTGACTATCCTCAGTGAAGGGATCGCTATGGAGATAAAGAAGAGTTCCGTAAGCGATGGAATTGATTACTAAGCGAAGGTTTGAAGACGCTTAGTGTTCAACTAAGGAATGAGATAGAAAATTTCTTTACTAGGTTATCAGATAATTGTAATTGCAAGTCATTCTGTAACTTCTTTGGCGCCCTCCTAGAGAAAGAGGGGTTTTTTCTTCTCATGAAGATAATGGACAAAAGCGAATCTAGCAATTAAATTCCTAAATTAATAAGCTAAACCTAGTCAAATTAATAAGGGAAATAATGCTGAATTTAAAAGATTAAGCAAAGAAATTTTTATCCAAATTGATGAAGAAATGTGGAGCTCAAATATGCATTTGGGAGTATCCAATCTTTAGCTAGCCACCAAGGAGAATTCAAGCTACCATGGAGAAATTAAACAGAGGAAATTTGATGATAAGAGCTACATCCATAGAGAATTCGATGAAAATACTTCTGTCATTCCCCCTGGAGCTCACTGTGTCTCTTTGTAGTCTTCTTCGCATTCCCCCCAGCTCGTGTTATTTCTTCATTAATTTCTAACCCTCTCCGTCATTATTCACGTGCACAGATGGATGGTTGAGATGAGATGAAGCGCAGATGAATGGTCTGGATGCTCCTCTGCCCGAATCTTTTAATTTATTTTTAATGAATCATGTGATTTTTCATGCTTCCTTTCTCACATATTGCTTCCATGTATTTTCCACGTCTTCTTGTTGCAGCCTACATATGTTCATTTAATCCATTTCACATGGTTCTTCACATTTCGGACCTTCTTCTTTTCTTTTTTTCTTTTTTTTATCATGTATTCAGCTCGTTCCAGCTCATTTTCCTTCACATGTTTTCTTTCTTTGCCACGAGTTTCCATGTCAACTTCATTTTAGCTCCCAAAAACCCATAGCTTAAGTGAAAGCTGCCCAGGTTAATTCCCTTGCTTCAATTTCCCATAGCTTCTCACATTCTCTTCATGTGCTTCATTCATTTATCTCTCATATGTTGCTTTAGCTCAAGCTCTATCACTTTTCACGTGGATTATTTAATTGCTCCCACATCACATTCCATCCAACTGTTGTGTGTGCTAACATGAAGCTCTCCCGTTGTTGTGTTAGGATTGTGGTGTTTGTTCTCTCCATGCAAGGCTCTCTTTCATTCCTCCTTCATGTACTTTGCAGTCCGTAGCTTTTTTTCTTTGTTCTTTCTTACTCATTCCCATGTGATCTCCTTCCAACCTAGCTTCTTTTAATCATTCCCCAGCCTGTGGCACTTACACTTCTTCTACCTCAACTCACAAGCTTCTTCTCGAATCACCAAAGCTCACCACGTGCTCTACACCTTCCTTCATTCCCTTGTGAGCTTCCTCTTAAGCTCAAAATTCTTTCTTCAAGCTTCCTTTATCATTCTCAGCTCTTTCATCTTGTGTTAATTGTAATGTTTGATTTTTGTTAAATGACGAAAATGAATGTGTTTTCAAAGCAAGTCCCCTGAAATGAGTTAGTTAAGGTCCCGGGAAATTTGAGTAATATTCTAGGCTCCTAAAAATGAGAATCCTAGCCTCAGACAGAAAGAAAAATAGAGCTAGAATGAAGAAACAAATTTTGACAGAAAACCTATGAAACGTAATGGCATTTTTGTAATTTTCAGTAATTTTTGGAATTTACACAGGAGAGCTTTTTAAATGAAAGTTTTGAGTTCTCCAAGGTTCTCAAAGGTCCTGAAAACCATGGGAAGCCCCAGGACTGTTAAATCCCCTCCAGTGGATGTTTTCTAATCTTGATGTGCTTGAACTTTGACAGATCTATTCAGGAAGGTTTTAGCTCCAATTTGGGTGATTCCAAATGCATTTTTCTTAATTGGAAATCTAAATTTTATAATGGGAAAGATGGTTCTAAAAAAGGAGCTAAAACGAAGGAGAAATGAAACTGCAAAGTACGAAGGGCAAAATTGAAATTTTTGAAAAAGTCATTTTTCCCTACCTATATATAGGTGGCGCCTCACACTTGCCCTCATTTAGCATTAGATTTCTCAACCCCAAACCAAAAGCAAAACCTTAAAAGAGAGGCATCCAAGAGAGGAAGAAGAAGGAGGAAGAAATCTAAGCAAAAGGTATGTTTTTATGGTTATTTTTCATGCTCTTCTCCATCCACACCACCTCTTCTTCATTCTCCTTGATTTACTTTGATTAAAATGAGATTTATGAATCTTATTCAAGGGAGAAATTCAAGGGAAATTTCGGATTTGAAGAGAGGAGCTTGGAAAAAGCAAAATTTAAGCCAAACTAAGCAAGGAAACAAGGTAAAATTGCATCCTATGGTTGTTATATTGAGTTCCCTTTCTTCTCCACTTCGACACACACCAAGAACCCTAGGAGGATCTGATTTCCAAGCCTAACCAAGCTTTAATCTTAGGTATTTGATGGAGAAGAACAAAAATATGCAAAGAAAATAACAAACTAGCCATTAGAAATCAAGATGCAAAACTTAGGGTTTCAAGTGCACCTTCCAAATTCTGATTTTGTGTGATGATTTCTAAGTTTAATTAAGAGTTCAAATGAGTTCTTGAGACCCCTAAGATGCTCGCCACAAGCTTCCTCCTTCAAGAAAACAAAGAAATCTCCATGGAGGCTAAGGAAGCTCAAAGTCTCGGCCAAAGCATGTTCATGTAGCTAGGGAGAGTTTTAAATTTTTCTAAGGCTATTCTTGAGTCATATTTGATGAATGAAAATGAGGAGAGGCCTTAGAAAAAATTTAGAACTCAGAAATTGATTTGGTGCCTTAGGTTCCATATTATAACCTAAAGAAGCAACATGATGTTAGGCTCTTTATTTTAATTGTGTGATGACTCCAAGAGGCTTAAAAGGAGTCAAGAATCATATTTGAAAGGAAAGAATGGAGCCTAGAATTTATTTGAGAGGTGTTGCTTCATTAGGTGCATTTATGGACCATAATGGAACTTATAAAGCAATCTAGCATCTAAGCAAGTTATATGGCCTTAGAGATTGTTTCATGAACCTAATTGGCTTCTATAAATTGTATCTAGGCCAAGAGAAACCATCTCCACAAATTTGTGGTTGTGTGACCGAAAGAGGAGGCTTGAGTTCAAAGAGAAAAGTGTGTGATTGTGTGCAAGGTAACTCTCTCTACCTTCTCTCATGCATGGATATGTGTTTAGCTTGTCTTAGAATGTGTGTATGTGTATTTTCAAGCTATGAAAAGTATGCTAGCATGATTTTATATGCTATGATTTCATGATGACATATTATGTTTTCAAATGAATGTATGATGTTTGTTTAAGTTTGCTTAAGTGTGGAGAGGCTAATAACTCTTCACCATGGTAAGGATGAGCCAAGAACCCTTGAGATTGGTTGAGACATAGCAAAGAGTCTCCCAAAAGAAAAATGGGCTCCCAAGTGTGAGGCCAATCCAAACACTTGGTGAGCTCTTGAATGACTTGTATGACTTGTTCACATGCTAAACTTGCTTCTTGAATGATCATGACTTCCATGATAACTATGCATGCATTTTTAAGGTGTGCTTTGCATATATTATGTATAATTGAATGGGAAATGAGCTATTGGGATTCTTTGAATCTCATTCCCTCCTCTCCAATGATCTAATATGCTAGGTGGACTAAGTGGCTATGGTAATGGGAGCCAACAACATTGAAGAAAGAAGATTGATAACCATATGCCTAGCTTTTGCCTTGTTGGAACCATAATGATGCTTCGTGATGTATATTGTGTTGTAGATGGCTTATGACCCTTGAGACATATGTAATTATGCTATTATATGATGTAGAAATGAAAGTATGTATTATATGAATGATGGAACATGAATTGAGTATGTATGGTAATGATAGCTTCATGAATGAGTTTATAGAAATGTGCATAAGTGTGGATGAAATGACCAAAATGAGATGCATGAGGTTTGGGATCATTCGGGCAGCTCACATAAGTCTTAAATGTGCTTTTAGACTTGCCCAAAAGGTGACAAGATCAAGGGAAATCCATTTGGCAATTTTGGTACCCTATATGGAGCCAAAATTGACCATAATGGAACCTCATGTCACTTTTTTGGCCAAATGAGTTATTCTTGATCTGAGATTTAGCATAAAATTAGGTCTTATTAAGAGCTTTTTGGGAAGCTAAAGATCATAATTTTTTGAATTCTATAGAGTATTTGAGAATTTTTCAAAGTTGGCAATTTTTCTAGTTTTGGTCTGCTGCACTATTCATTTGGTCCGAAATTGAATTCTGTCGCCTGAGGCTCAAATGATGTCCAATTGCCATGAAATTTTATATAGCAAAACTAGATAATCACAGTGACTCGTGCCAACTAGAAGAACCTCATTTTAAGGTCCATAAAGGGAGATATGAATTTTTGAACATTCTATCCCGTATCAGGGATTTTGCGCGACCTGAGTTATTGTTCCATTAAATTCTGAGGCTTGGGCTTGATGAACTGGTCTAAAGATATTTTTCCTCTCTAGTTAACATCCACAAATTTATATATTAGTATCATTTACATGGATTGGATTTTTTTGGAATTAATTGGACATTTTCAAATTTTCTACAGAATTCTGTGATAGTTCCAAAATGTAGTTTGACCTTTGGACCATTTTGGATGTCAAACGTCCTCTATGATGGATGTTATAGTTTGGGAGTATTTTTATTGTGAAGTAGACATCCGTAGCTTTCTAGAATGACCAAGATTGCATGATTTTAATTTTTTAGAATTAGTTATGATTTTCCAAAGTTTGGTCAGAAAAAGGGGCAAATCTGGCCGAAATTAAACAAGCCCACTCTATGCTTCATTTCAGTTTTCATGAGTTGTGGGCATGATTTTGTGATGCAAATGAGTTGTATTGATGTAATTAAATATGAGAAACTCACATAATTCATGATATTAAGTCATTTAAAGGCATGGGATAAGCTAAAATTTATGGTGTTACATTAATGGTGAGTTTGGAGCCTATGCAAGCCTTGAGTAACGTGAGAGCTACTTGTTCTCATTCTCAGCTCCATCTTCCTTCACCTCTCAAGTCTTCTTCTTGAAACTGAGGTTTATTCAGTTCTGTTCCAGCTTTATCTCTATTCACCATCCCACATTGCTTGTATGCTTCTTTTTTTCATTCGTGTGTTTCTTTCTCTCCCACAACAACTTCACAAGCCCATAACATTTCATCAAACTCGTGCTTATCTCTACTCTGCTTCACATTCTCAAGCCCATTCATATGTTTTGTGTAAGGTGTTTGGAGGCTGCCTTCTTATGTTTGTATGAGTGAGTGTACATGGCTGGAGTTGTTGTGCTCTACGTGGAACTATGCATGTGGGCTGGTCAACAAGAGAATGAAGCTTGTGCAAGATTTGTGTTGACTATGCTCTTTCCTTCTCTTCTTTGATTCAAATTCTCATTCAAGCTTCAATTGCCCACTAAAATCTGCATAAAAGAATGAAAATTATTGAGTAGTATTATCCACAAAATTATTTAAAAAAATTCATGCATTAAAACTCAATAATTTTGCAAATTGATTCATAAAGTGCACAAATGGCTAATGAAATCAAATTCTACCTAATTAAACCCCTAAAGCCATATTTAGTCATCAAAATGTTTAAGTTTAGGAGGATTAATATGTCTAAAATTTGCATTTATCAAGTAGTTAAGGAATAAGGCAATACCGCTAGTAAAAGTGGTTTGTAAAGGGCTATCTGTTGGAGATTGTGCCATAGGCCAATCATTATATTATGAACATTGTATTTCATTAAGAAAAGGAGTTTCTCTTTTACTACATTTATTATATTGTTTTCATATTTACTATAATAATAATATTCTTGGATAAATCATATTAATTATTCTAAATATCCTTAGTCGATCATCTTTGTGGGAACAATGATGAACTAAGGCTAGTATGACTTTGATTGATGATTATATGTTAATCATGTATGAAGATATGAATAAAAATCATAGGCACTTGTTAGGAAATAGAATGTTGGATCAACTTGTCATGAAATAACTATATGGATCAAGTTATAAGTGTATCTTATATATAGCCATGTCACTGAACTCTCAAACTTGAGATCACCATAGATTCTTACATAAGGAACACTGTGCTTTGACATAGTCAAAAGTCCCTTTTAACCGAGCAACCATAAAGGCTGTGATCGGGCATAGTGAAATCCATGTAGAGGACGATGAGTGGTCAAGATGGAATTTGTCCTTCTCATTAGTAGAGAGATATTTCTGGGCCACTCGATAAGTGAGACTGAGAAATGCATGGCCATGCTTGGATGAAAAGGTTTTTCATTTATTCTGTCAATTTGCTCAAAGATTGAGTAAAATGAGGATGACATTTCCATGTTTCATACTTGACCTAGATATCTTATGACAAAAGGATTGTGACAAGATTGTATGATAGGTTGCATCGGATCACTGATCCTCATTTGATTTACGTAGTCATAATGTCTTGCTAGAGACCACTTGTGACTTGTGTGTAGAATAGCGCTATTGGCCCACTGCCAACTTCATATAAGTCTACAGGGTCGCATACAAAAATAGACTAACTTGAACTAAAATGTCTAGATTCATTGAATCTAAAAATGCATCTAGATTCAATGAATGTAATGTTCAATTTAGGGTGGAGGAATTTTATAAATATATTTGATATATATTTTTATAAAATTTGAAATATATATTTGATATATTGTATATTTTGAAATATATATATCATCTAATTAATTTAAATAAATTAGTTTTAAATTTAATTCTATATGATAGATTTAAATTTAAACTAAAACTAATGTAAT
This sequence comes from Erythrophleum ivorense, assembly GCA_026724425.1. Classification (NCBI taxonomy): domain Eukaryota; kingdom Viridiplantae; phylum Streptophyta; class Magnoliopsida; order Fabales; family Fabaceae; genus Erythrophleum; species Erythrophleum ivorense. The sequence goes on from JAIUCV010000480.1 coordinate 98,906, forward strand.
AATTTGAATTTAATCTACGTGATAAATTAAATTTAAATTTAAATTTAGTTTTAGATTTAGATTAAATAATTAGTTTAAATCTATTCTATTTAATTATGATTTGAATTAATTTAAATAATGTATTTAAATTAATCAAATCTATCTTAAAACTCTAATATAATACATCTCTATAAATAGAGAGGCTAGGACTTTTTAGGATGATTTTTTTAAGAGAGCTGCCTCCCACCCTAGATAGAGAAAGCGTACAGACGCTTAGAGAGAGAAAAAGAAGAACATCTTCTCTTCTTGAATGTATTGACATTTGTGTTCAATGGCGCTAGCATGTTGTTCGAGCTATAGTGACCATTTGCGTGGATATTGATAGAGGGAACTGGCTTGAAGCATCAATTCTTGAGATCCAACGATAGAAAGAGAACTTGAAGAATCATATGACAAAAGTAAAAGTCTCTAGCTTTACTCTATTTAAATGACATTGACGAATTTATGGGAGGGATTCAAATTCAATTTTTTTTTAAATATTCGTTGTGTGTGTCCCAAGAATCCTAACATTATCTCTTGAGGAAGCTACCTGGGAGTTGGAAGAGGAGATGAGAAAGAAATACCCAGAGTTATTTCCATGAGGTATACATCTAATTTTTGAGAACAAAATGTTATTTAAAAGGGAGAGAAATGTAGCAACCGTCATTCTAAAAGCCTAAAACTAAGCATATTACAAATTGAAGTCCTCTAAATGGAATGATTAGAGCCAAATAAAATTAGAGCAATAATCTAGATATCCAAAAATAAGGATACAAGGCTAAAGGTGCCAAAAAATTAAAGTCAAAATAGCTAAACAAAATTAGACAAAATCACAGCAGCATTTTTTGTAATTTTGGGAAACTTTTAGAAAACTCAAAAGAGGGATCTTTAAATAAGAAAATTGAGTTTCTCAAGATTCTCAGAGGCCCTAAAAACTCTAGGAACTCCTAGAATGGTTTAAACCCTTCCAGTTTACATTTTAGAGTGTAAGTTAACTGAAACTTTGATTGATTTGTTTAAGAAAGTTTTAAATCTAATTTGGGTGAAGCCAAATGCATTTTATGAATTAAAGAACCTAAATTTCATAATAAAAAAGATAGTTCTCAAAACAAAGTTGAAATGAGCCCAAATGGAAAGAATCGAGAAAAGGGGCAAAATGAAAATTTTGAAAAAATATTACAAATTTCCTAAATTCCCATTTTGCTCAAATGAAAATGGGAGGAGATGGGATGTGACTTTAAGAAGCATAGTGGCCTAATTATAACATCTCTTAAATTCCCATTGTGTCCCTTTTTTTTGTTCTTTTCATTTGGGTCATTTTAACTCCTTTTTTCAAACCATTTTTTCTATTATGAAATTTAGATCTTCTAATTCATAAAAGACCTTTGGTTTCATCCAAATTGGATTAAAAATCTTTCCGAATAAATTGGTTAAAGTTTTGGTCAACTAACACTTTAAAATGCAAACCAAAGGGGTTTTAGTCATTCTAAGGGTTCCTATGGGTTTTAGGGCTTCTGAGAATTTAGAAAAAACTCAAATTTTCTATTTAAATATCCCTCTTTTGAGTTTTCTAAAAGTTGATCAAAATTACAAAAATACGTTGTGTCACACCTATACTTTACATACACTATAACTTACCATATGAAAGGATCTTGTACTACTAACAGAAGACCCTGTTGACAAGGTCTTACGTTTTACAAGGCGAAATCCAAGATCTTGTTGACAAGGTCTTTAATTTCTTTAGTGTGGAGTCCAAAATCCTGTCAACAAGATCCTAGACCTGAAAAGATAATTGTCATACTTAGACAACCTTCATCATTTTCACAAGAAAACTATAAGTTGATGATGCTAATGTGCTAGAACTACTTCCATAGTTATCATAATCAATTTCATGTAATGCAAACATAGGAGTTTACTTGTACCGGGAGTTCGATAGCCCTAATAAACATTACAATTAGCTTACGGTAGATATCTCATGTATAATATTTATACAAATCAAAAGAGAGATTAATACTACAATGTTACATCCTCACTGAAGTCAAACTTTACATTCAACCCTTGTTCAAAGGATTCATAAGACCAATTATAGTCAATATGTAATCTATTGGTCAGTTTGTTCGTTCTCTATTTGTCTGGCTCCATTCGTAGCATAGTTAATACCTGTAAAATAGTCAATTTGTAGTGAGATAAAATCTCAGTAGCTAACAATGTACTCAAGAAACACATATATAAAAATAGCACGGATTACTATCCAGGATACATTCGATGCATACTTCGGTGTCGGAACATGTAATATCTAGGTAGCAGCATATTCTCATTTGTTAGGCTAGGCAGTAGCGCATTCTCATTCTTTAGGCTACCATAGCAGCGTATTCTCATTTGTTAGGCTACGTAGCAGCATATTTTCATTCGTTAGGCTACGTAGCAATATATTTTCATTCGTTAGGCTACGTAGCAGCATATTTTCATTCATTAGGCTATCGTGCTTCGGTTATTGGCCAATAACAGCAATCTAGTACTCATAAAGAGTCATTTTAGTAGATATACATGCAACTAAACACAACATAGGGACTTCAGGATTTCATCCAGTGCATTAACATAAATAGCAAAATGAGTACAATGTTAACTACCTGTTTCGTCACTGTCGTTTTGTCATGTTATTTCTTAGCTCGGGTTGTCCCAATGGCCTTCCTAAATTTCAATCATGCATTGTACTAATTAAGAATGATTCATGGTTAATATTTACATTGCAATTAAATTACTAATCCCCCCATAGGAAATTCCTAAATCCCTTTCGCTAGTTAACTATTGGAATTCCCAATTATAAACAATCACATCCTTGCTTTCTTTTCCTTCTCATTCATTAGTTACTATCTAAGTTATTCCTGTGTGGCCTAGTTCTATAAAGCTAAGTCCTTAGCCCTTATTTTCAAGCTGGATTCTCAATTTTCCTTGCAAAGTCACACTACAACAGCAAAAGAATGAAAACTACCACAGTCTCAATTTAACTACATTTTCGGACCTGTTTTTGTGAAATTTCTTTCCTCCAATAAATGACCTCCAAAAATTGTAAAAATTGGTAGAGTGACCCCTCATTATGTTATTTATAAGCCACAGAAACAATTTTCAAGAATTCCCAGGGATAGTCCCTGAACTCCTATTGTTTTGGTCACTACCTCAGTTGAGCTCACTGTACACTGCCCTTGCTGTTTCTGGCTTTGTTATCCTACCAAATGAGCCTAGAAAATTCTAAGACTTTGTAAACCTGACGTGATACATCTTAGCTACCTCCCACCAATTTTCATGCACTAATTCCTTTGTTTACCCATTTAACAAAATTTTTTATGAAATCAGCCCCAAGTTGTCCCGTACAGAAGCTAAATTGAATTAGTGGGTTGTTTCTTTAATTTACCTTGTTCCAAAAATTCTATAATTTTCCAGATTTCAACTATGAGGGATGGACAACCTGTTATAAAAATTTTGGCTTTGAAATCCTTTTCTAACTAATTCTACAAAGGCCAAAACATCCCAGTACAGAACAAGGAAGCAACTCGGAGCTTACCTTTTATGGAGTCCTTGTACTTTGGTTTTTCTTCTCTTCTCTCCTCTTCTATGTCTGTTCGAAATTTCTTCCTTCTTTCCACTACTTCCCTCCACCTAAGATGAGTTAAAGTGAATGGTAAATACAATGGACAGCTCTGGATTTTTCACTGCTATTTGGTGGCATGAAGGCAAATCATCATTTCATGAATCGATGCATGTGCTAGGTGGCAGTAGATGTGTCTTACTCTCATTTAATCTATATATATTAAAGCAATATTTAGCTCCTACTATCACACCAAATATGGCACCAGCAATTCATAATGTAATTAGGTGGCATGAAGGCAAATCATCATTCCATGAATCGGTGCAAATGGCTAGGTGGCAGCAGATGGGTCATATAAAATATATTAATCACACTTTAATATATGTATAGATGAAGGTGGGTGGTGCAAGCATGAGGTGTCCTCATCCTAGATTATTTAAGCCATTCATTTACATGCAACTTTCATTCCTAGCTCCTCCATGGCTGAATGTATTCCCTAATGCAATCAATTATCATCTATCACATATACTCACATCTAAAGAAGAAGCAAGCCGTGGTCAATTAATATATCCATATATATCACTCCCATTTAATACACAAATTGTGTATGATACCTAATCCCCACGGTAATGCAGATTATGCTAATTCCCATAACTAGACATAATTCCAAGTAACCAAGTGAATGCTTATGCTCTTGTGTGGTGATGGTGTCCAATGGGTTAAAATAATTAAAATCATTAAAATCCCTTCCTTCCATGCTATTTGATTGAGTGAATTAATATGGGTTGTGTTAACAGTTATAGGAAGTTCGGAATGTGACACGTTTCCTTTTCGTCTAATTTTATTTAGCTATTCTGACTTCGATTTTTAGGCATCTCTAACCTTGTATCCTCATTTTTAATTGTCTAGGTTATCACAGTACTTTTATTTGGCCTCTAATTATTCAATTTAGGAGATTTCCTTTTGTAATCTCCTTAGTTTAAGGCTTTTAGAATATGGGGATATTACACTAAACCTTCTTTGATTTTTTGTCTTTGCTTGTCATGCCTGTCATGGTTAATGGGAGATGAATGGGGTAAGATTCATGAGAAAATCTTAACAAATCTCATTCCATATCAATGTATACAATGAATGCAAATGAGAAAATTCAAGCATATTGGTTTTATGTATCAAATAACTCAATCATGAAAATTGGCATAAAACTTTAATTCTTATCTAGCCATGGCATAAAAACATACTAGTTAGACTCAACTAGATTCAATTCTAGGCTAAGGAACACTCAATTCCTCGTTAGGAGCTAAATATAACATCATACATGAATAAAACTTATGATAAAAGATAATTCAAAACATAGCTCGTGAAATCATCAAACAATCAAACATACATGCATCTTAACTGTTTCATACACTCAAATGCATGCAAGATAAAAAGAAATAGCTACTTTATAGAGCTAGGAGTTTTAAGCTGTAACACCCCAAAAATTAATTAAGGTGTTAATAATATATTTAGACTAATTAAGAATAATTATTATGGAATAATTAGGTAAGCTATATGAATGAAAATTTACAGAGAAATAAGTTATTGATATGGGTTTAAGATTTCAATTAGATTAAAGCTTAATTTGGGCCCAAAATTAATTTGAATAAGCCATGGGTAAGGATTTATAGAGGCCTAATGATTTTAGGTGTAAGCCCAACTCCTTATCATGAGATTTGGGCCAAGAGAGATTACCTAGTAATAACCCAATCTGATTTAATGAAATGAAGCCCAAGACCCAATTTACATGAGCCCTTAAGTTGGCCCAACACATATTATGCAGACCTAAACTAGATTGGCTCTTGAAATTTGGCCTAACCCAACTACAACTCTGAAGCTCAACTCATGAGATTCAGCCCAACTTATGAGATAAGGCCCAATAAGCATAAAAATCTAAACCTACAAAGAATTGGGCCATTGCGTCAGCATACTTCACTTAAACTTAAAATGTTCTGCAGCCCACCTCACTAAACAAAGGCCCAATAAGCACACATATGAACTTAAGTGGATTTTGGGCTTTAGGGTTGACCCAAACCCATCTAAAACCCTAACTCTTCAGCCTCTCCCTCATTTTGTTGAAACTCAAGAGAGGAAATTCGGAGGTTCAAGGGAGGCTAAGGTTCTACCAACATGGAAACTCCATTTTTGACTCCTAGAGGATGATTTAGCTAAGGTGAGTTATATATAACTTGACCCTCTCATCCTCCTCTTCATTTTGGTCTGATTAATTTCTAGATTTGAGCATTTTCATCTTCTTCTCAAATATGAAATTTGGTGTTGGGTGATTCCTTGCAAGATTTTCGGACTTGGAGGTTAGAGGGAGCATTAGGTAAGCTTTTCCCTTCCATTTTGTGTATCACTTTGCTGGAAAATGCCTCTAAGGATGTATTATCATAATGGGTTCTATTATTGTGTGAAATTACAAGGAGATAATGGTGGAAAATCCAATTTTCTGGGCTTGATGATTGAAATGCGAACTTTGGTGAGTCCATGGTGGATTTTCGGAGGTGAGGCTATGACTGTTGTTAAGTGAGTATCTCTGATAAGCATGAATTTTATATGTTCTAATTCTCCTAACTTAAGCATTTTAATAGTTAAATGAGGCTTAATGGATTTACTTAGATGGAATTTAATTTTAGTAGCCATCTTTTGCACTTTAGGAATTAAATCACAAAATCTTGGATTTTTAATGCATAAATTTCCATAGATAATTTTGTAGTCTTTCCTACTTAATTTCTCCTTCCATTCTTGGTGGGCAGATCATTGGACTTCCACATGTGGCTCCACTTGTGGCATCACACATTCATACATGGAGAAGAGAAATGAACGAAGAAAAGGCAAAGCAAGATGTAAACTCAAAACAGAGGAAAAGCCATGGTTTAAGAAAGAAGAAAGCAACTTGGAAAGGAGTGTAAAGCAAAACCATGCATGGAGCTTCGAGTTAGTGAGCTGAAGGAAGTTTCTAACGTGATTACGAAGAAAGCCACGGGTTTTGGAGGGTCCAAGAGTGAGGAAGACCACGTTTTATACACAAAAGGGTTCAGTTTCATGAACCAACTCACAAATGAAGCCACAGGGTCTAAGAAGACGTGACAGAAGCAGCAACACGAACTAATGAAGGGTAGACGTGAGAAACTTGGAGCTAGAAGTAGAACACAAATGAAGTGAACTCGAGCTTGTGTGGAAAGAAGAGAGAAAGATCTACGGGGTTAATGCAAAAGGAATGAAGCACCATGAGTTGAAGGCGAGCTGAATTATGAAAGAACCAAGCACTGGAAAGAAGCATGAATGAGAAGGTTGGAGACGTGGGGCTGACGTTAATAATAGCGCAAAGAAGAAAAGGCTAAGCACGTGAAAATAAAGCATACCACATGAGAATCATAAAAAAAGGGACTCGGGCAGAGTAATTATTCCACACGCCGCATCCATTCCGCCCCTCATATTCGCAATCCACTTCATTCATGTCTCTATATTTTCGGAAACCCACGCCCATATATATCCCAAATTTAATCATTCATTGAGGGCGGCATTCATCCATCCATTCACCATAATTCATTCATCCATCCTTCGTCCTCCATCCTCTCCACACCACTCCATTCCATCATTCATCCACCATCCCATGAAACTCTAATCCATTTTAAGGCTAGCTGGGAGGAAGGTCTTGGAGAAGCTTGAATCCATGGATGAACTCAGAATTTTGGCTAAGAATTTCTTTATTTTCCTATACTTTTTCTCTTTCATATATTATCTTGGTTAAGTTATATTTGATAGGGAATTTGTGTAATTGTAATTAGTGGCTGGTTAGACACTAATTAGGGAACCTTTTGTTAATTAATTGATTGTATTAGATACTGATTTTTTTCATTATTCTCTAATTTCCCATGTGTGCCTCAAAGGTATTCGATAAAATGCATGAGTGGAATTATGTCCTTGAATGTTTTCCTTAATATTTAGTTGGTTAATTAAACATTTTAGGATGATGATTCAGAGGCTAATTAATCAGTTAATCAATCAAATTGGGTGTTCATTGATCTTAAAGACAAGATTTAACAATGTAATGCGGGATTGAGGTCTCAATTCAACGTCAGATTATTAATTTCTTGATTCTTGCGTGGTAACTCAAGATAATTTGTTATGAACACAATTAGGAACTCTTAGGCCAAAATCAATTACAATTAGAATAGGATAAGGATAGTGGATACCAAGGGACGAATCCAAAGCTAGTCATAAGACCATCTTTCACCCGCGATCCATACAATTAGGTAGTTAGTCATTTTAATTCAATTTTATTCTAAATAGTTTAAGTAAATCAAAACCCCCCTAATTTAGAAATTTTTAGAGTCTTTTAACATTTGGAAAACTCAATTAAGCATTGAACTCCAATTCCAAGGGAGATGACCTAGGTTGTGTCACTAACTGTATATTTTACCAACCTAGTATTATTTTGAGGGTTGCGCGACGGACCTTTCAATCTCCTTCCCATTTTGATGCATTTTCTGTTAGTTTGAGACCCCTATAGTTGGCCTATGATATGGGCTTTAGTTTCATGTGAAATTACCCAGAAATTGGAGTGAACTATGGCAATTGTTGTTGTGGGAAAGTTGGAATCCGAAATTAAATTCCTTGGTAATTAGGTGAGTAACCTTTAGTCTGTCATTAGTAGTTCAACTCTTTGGATATTTGATTGTGAGTAGAAATAATGATAATTATGCTTGTTATAGGCTTGGTGTGCATTTGGATTATTATGGTAGCTAGGGGAAGAGTAATTGGCTTCATTGAGGTAACTGAGGTTAATTTTCCAATTCCATGTGAATGTTCATGCTAATATGATATTGTTTGCACATATATGATTTTGAAATGTTAAATGATTAGTTGACTACTTGAATCATTATTGCGATTGGACCTTGTGAGTCCATGGTGGAGCTGTGGTGCAGCTGTCACCCGTGCATGTGCTTCGATCGGGCACCAGGTTGTAATTAGACCCCGATGCACTAAGCCCTAGTTGTGCTCATTATGGAGTAGGTGTCGTGGATGGACCTCTCCCAGTGTTATTGGCCATTAACACGTTGTGTATGACTGCTGGTATGGGACAGTAGTTATTCGTAGTTCAACTAGTTCATTTGCAAATTGAATTGATGACATGAAATTGCATTAGATTGATTGACTTGTACATATATATGGAATCTGCCCTTTTGTTACTAAGATTGTATATCTCACCCCGTTGTGAGCTAACATTTTCAGGGACCAGACCTCTTAGTGGCAAGGAGAAAATTAATGGAAGATCGTTAAATGGTTTGGTAGCACATAGGTTTGGGAGCTTTGACAAAATGTATTGTAACTAAATTGCTAGTTTTGTATCATTGCTGCATTGCATCATGAGTTGCCAAGTATAGGGACTGTATATGTAATTTAATTATCATAGAATTGAACATTATGATTGTAATTGGCTAATAATGGATAAGTGATCTAATTTTATATGAGCATTAAGCATGGGCCCCATACACCTTGTGACCAGAATACATTCGCTGTCATTAAATTATAGTTTTGTTGATGTGTGGTAGCTTGGTAAGTAAAAAAAAAAAAAACTTTAAATCTTGAGATGGATAAGGATAGAATAACTAGGTAAATCAAGTAGATAAATACCAGTAAAGGTTCACAAATGGAGGGAAAGTGGTCCTAGAGTGTCCCTAAGATGAGAATTGGAGTATAGGGGACGAAATTTCAGTAATGTAGTTACAAGAGGGAGTCGCGCCGCGGCTAAGAGGTCTTCGCTATGGCCAAATGAGAGATAGAATTGAAGGGCACTGTGGTATAACGAATCCTGCTGCAGCGCAAGAGAAGAAAATTGGCCCGGGGAGTGACAGTGGCGAGGAGCGCCGCGGCCTGATAAATCACGTCGCAGTGCAAAGTGGGAAAAATTGCCTAAGAGCTGATAGAATGGAAACTCGCCGAGGCACAAATATATTGCGCCGAGGCGGAGATAATAGAATGGAAAGTCGCCGAGGCAGAGCAGACAGAATGGAAACTCGGTGAGGCATAAATATATTGCGCCGAGGCGGAGCTGACAGAATGGAAACTAGCCGGGGCGCAAATATATTGCGCCGAGACGAGAATCGTGGGGTTGAGAAAAGTAGTTCCAGGAGGCATTTCCGCCGCGGCGCCATGAAGGCTGGCCGCGGCGCAAGTCCCCAAACTCCTACTTTGAGCCTAGAAACCCCAATTTCTTCAATGGTAATGGTAAGAAATGATATAGGAACACTTGTAAGAGGTTATTGGGTATTGAAACTGATGGACGGATGAATCATAAACCCCTTATGGTAGTAGGATTTCTTTTATGAAAATTTTGTTTTGTTTGTGGTGGTATGGTAATGACCCTAACATCAAGGTTCAAATTTTCTCCATATTTTCACAAGGTGATGAATTGTAACAACTCCAAACCTTGATAATTAATGATTAATCGTATATTTAACCATAGTTACAATGATAGGAAGGTAGGGTTGTCACATAAGCTACCACTAACCAACTTGACCCTTATCTTTTCCTTGGTCTTTCTCAGGTTGACACCCACAAGTTAATGGACTTGAATTAAGTTGGCCTACATATATCAATTTGCAATGCAAAGGAACTTATTAAGATCCATTCTAACTCATATTACTAACTCCTAAACCTATTAGAACTTGAAATGCAACTTTAAACTATTTTAGGTTCTTTAAGTAGCAACTCTCATAATTCAATTTTTAGGCTTCAAAATTTCACTTGATATGATTCATATGACTTTAATAGAATTCATTAGAGCTATCATATGCAAGTTAAAATAAGCCAAATTCTAAGTTGCTTATGAGCCCTAAATTTTTACCTTTTAAAATAGGGCTCCCAACTTCATTCCAATGATTTTATTAGTGTTCATTGCTCATTTAGATATCTTAAAGCTTTAGAACTCATGAAACACTTCCTAGCTACTCTTTTCCTCTCTAGGATGAGACAGGCACCTTGTGTAATGTCCGGTTTTCATAAAAATGATGGAAACTGGTACATTTTCAAAGTAAGTCCTCTAAAATAAATTAGTTGAGGTCTAGAAAAATTAGAATAATAATCTAGATATTAAATAACAAATTTAGGAGCTTAGAGGTACCCTGAAATAGAGGCTAATATGGCCAGACAAAAATAAACAAAATAGCTATGAAACGTAATGGTATTTTTGTAATTTCAGAAAAAAAATTTAAAAATTTCATAGGTGGGTATTTTAAATGACAAATTTGAGTTCTCTGGGGTTCTTAGAGGCCCTGAAAACCATGGGAAGCCCCATAATAGTTAAAACACCTCTGGTGTATATTTTCTAATATTAGTTGACTCGAACTTTGACTCTTTCATCCAAGAAGGTTTTAGCTCCGATTTGAGTGATTCCAAAGGCATTTTATAAGATTGGGAACCTAAATTTTATGATGGAAAAGAAAAATCTCAAAAAGGAGCTAAAATGAAGCTAAAATGAAAATGCCAAGACAAAAGGGCAAAGTTGGAATTTTCAAAAAGTGAGAGATTCTTGAAACCTCTTTGAGTTTCACATTTCTTCCCTCATCATTTCCATGATTTGTTTCTGCCCCTAAACTAGAGAAAGAAGGCAGCTCTTAGGCGCACAAAGAGAGGAGATTTTGAAGGGAGAAAAAGCCAAGAAAAGGTAGGAAATTCCATAGAAATTCAAGCTTTCTCTTTAGCAAGTTGTTGCTCCTTCTTCTCCTCTTTATCATTAAGGGCAGAATGTAACACCATAATTAAATAGCTCATCTCATACCATTACTAGGTTCCATTCCATGAGGCACAGGAGTTCTCAAGGAAAAGGCATTAAAATATTCAAGTTTTTTTGCATTGTGTAGGGGATAAAATTTTCATTCGGCATCCAGTGAATCATGTGAGCTCATGTATTACATTCTCATATTTAATTACATAGATAAAACTCATATCTATCACTAAAAACGCCCTAGAGCTCATGCGAGGCAAGGGAATGCATAAAATTCATAGTTCCCATTTCAGCCAAAATTTCTCCACTTCTATCACAAATATTGGAAATTCATAACTAATTCTAAAAAAATTGAAATCATGCATTCTTTGACATTATATAAAGCTACATATGTATAATTTATGGTAAAAATATGTCTAGGCCATTAAGCATAACACAAAAGACATTTGACATTCAAAAAAGTGCAAAGGTCAGACTAGCTACTGGTACTAATACAGGTTTCTGCTACAAACTTAAAAAATGTCTAATTAATTCCAAAAAAATCAAATCCATAAAAATGATATCAATCTGAAAGGCTACAAATATTAGCTAGAGGGAAAAATAACTCTAGACCCATTTAGGCACGTCTAGGTATTGAAAACCAATCAAACAATAACCTAGGTTAGTTTGCACACCTGATACTGGATAGAAACTTCAAAAATTCATATTTCCTGGGAGTGTCTAGTTTCTCCTTATAAAATTTTATGGTAATTGGACATCATTTGCCCCCTGAGTGACATAATTCATTTTTAGACCTGAGTGAATAGTACCATGAACTAAAATCAGAATTTTTTCTAATTTTAAAAATTCACAAAATATTCCATAAATCTCTAAAAATTCTGCATTTTAGCTTCCCAAAAAGCTCTCAACAAGCCCTAATTGCATGCTAAATCTTAGATCAAGAAGAGATTATTTGGACAAAAAGTGGTGTAGATTTCTAATATGGTAAATTTTGCTCCATATTAGATATCAAATGTGTCCAAATGACTTTCTTTAATGTCTGACACCTCTTGGGCAAGTTTAAAAGCATGAGCATGACTTGAATGAACTACCCAAGTGGTTCCAAATCTCATGCATCTCAATTTGGCTATTCCACTTCCATTTATACATGCATTTCCATAATGCAACTTTGCCATTACATGTCCAAAATGTATATTTCCATACATATACCCTTAGCTCTCATTTATACATGATACATTAGCATAATTATACATGTTCATAACATCATAGGACATATACAACCATTGTTTACAACATTTTCTATTCATGTGGCCTTAAAGTAACAAAATTTAAACACTTTCTTGACACAATCTCATCTTCCAAGGTGTAGGCTTCTATTGCCTCGTCCACTTTGTCCACCTAGCATGTTAGAACATTGGAGAGGAAGGAATGAGATTCAAAGAATTCCAATAGCTCATCTCCCTTTCAATCACACATAAAGTATGCAAAACAAGTCTTACAAATGCATGTATGGGCATATTAATATGTATAATCATTCAAGAGGCATTCTTGGCATTTGAAAAAGTCATACATTATATACACAAGCTTGCCAAGTATATAGATTAGTCTCACCCATTCACTTGTGAATTTTGGACTTGCCTCACCCACTTTTTAAGAGGTTTTTGGACTCAACCTTACTCTTAGGAGTCAACCTCACTTTTGGTAGACTCTTTACTTTATCTCAATTGATTCTAAGGGTTCTTGACTCATCCTCACCATGGTTAAGGGTTTTTGGCTTCACTACACTTAAGCAAACCCAAGCAAGCATCATAAATATTATTTAGAAACATAATGCATCATCACAGTACCATGGCATATGGAATCATGTTAGAATATTTTTCAAGGCTTAAAACACATATACACACATTCAAAGACAAGCCAAGCATGCATTCATGCATGAGAGAAGGATGAGTGAGTTACCTTTGTCACAATTGCATACTTCCTTCCTTGGACTTAATTCCTCTCCCATTACCACACACTCACAAGGAGGTGGAGATCATTTCTCTTGGCCTAGACACATCATATGGAAGCCAATTATACTTTTGAATCAAATTCTAAGGCTACACAATCATTAGAAAAGCTAGGTAACTCATAAGGCTCTTTTATGGTTCCATAATGCACTTAATGAAGCAACCCTTGGAAAACATCATCTTGGCTTTATTCTCTCTATCTATTTGTCATTCTTGACTCCATTTAAACCTCTTGGAGTCATCACACAATCAATTCTAGGAGCCTAGCCATGTGTTGCTTCTTTAAGCCATATTATGGGACATATAAGGCCATCTCACTATCTATGGTTTCTAAATTTTTCCCAAGACTTCCCCTCATCTTCACTCATCATATATGACTCAAAAATAAGCTTGGAAGAAATTAAAACTATCCCTAAGTACTCCAACTATGATAGGTCGTGGCTATAGAGCAATAGGATACCAAGGGAGTTTGCTTTATTTTCTTGATGGAGGAAGCACATGGGGAGACTTCTAGGGATCTTAGGAGCTCATTTAAACTTTCATTTAAGTATAAAAATTGAGGTATCAAGTCAGATTTTACAAGGAGCACATGAAACCCTAGAATTTCTATCTTGAATTTCCATGGTTCTTTTGTTGTTTTCTTTGCATTTTCTTATTCTCCATACTCTTTTTCCATAGAACCACCCTTGGTTCTACCTAAAATCTAAGCCCTCTTATGAATTCTTGAATGGGGCGAAATATGGAGAGAAGAGGAGCAAGGAGTAGCAACCATGGAAGAAGAAATTACCTTGTTTTTCATTGTTTTCTCACTTGAATCTTCCTTTCTTTGGTCTCCTCTCTTCAAATCCGAATTTTCCCCTTAATTTCTCTTTTAAAATAGATTCATATACTTCAATATAATCATAAGAAATAAAGGAGAATGGAGGAGAAGTGGTTTGGAAAGGAAAAAGCATAAAAAACTACCAAAAATCCATACCTTCAAGCTTTGATTTCTCCTCCTCTTCCTCTTCCTCTTGTCCACCACTCTCTTAGGGTTTTTTCCCTGGTTTGGGGCAGAAACATATGAAGCTAAATGAGTAGGAGAGTAGGGCGCCCTATATATATAGGTGGAGGAAGGAAGACTTTTCAAAAATTCTCATTTTGCCCTTTATTTTTTTGTATTTTTGTTTCTAATTTGTTTTAGCTCCTTTTTAAGAACTGTCTTCTCCATCATAAAATTTAGTTCCCAATTTAGTAAAATGCCTTTAGAATCACTCAGATTAGAGCTAAAACCTTCTCGAACGAATCTGTCAAAGTTTGAGTATACCGACGTTGGAAAATATCCACTGGAGGGATTTTAACTATCTCAGGGCTTCCTATGATTTTCAAGACCTTTGAGAACCCCAGAGAATTCAAAATTTTCATTTAAAAAACTTTCCTATGAGAATTTCAAAATTTGCTCAAAATGATGAAAATACCCTTACGTTTCGTCAACTTTTCGTTTAAATTTATTTCTTCATTCTAGCTCCATTTTTCTGTTCGTTTGGGCCTCGGATTCTCATTTTTAGGAGCCTAGAATGTTTCCCAAATTTTTTTGGACCTTAACTAAGTCATTTCGAGGGACTTACTTTTGTATTGAATGAATTTCGTTCGTTTATAGAGAAACTGTACGTTACATTCTGCGTTTTCTCTCATTTTCAAAGAATCAGATATTACACAGAATAGAGGTGAAAATTTTCAAATTTAAGGGAGGAGGCCAACCAAGTGAAGAACAAGCTAAAGAAAGCAAGAATCTAAGGTAATTCATGATGTTTTAAGCTTCTTCTTCCATTCCCTTCTCTTGTATGTATTTTGCCCCACCTAAGACTAGCCAAGAGAGGTTGAATTTCTAACCAAATGAAGAGTGAATCTTAGGAAAATGACAGAGAAGAACAAGAATATGCAAAGGAAACAATCAAATAGCCATTAGATTTTAAGATAGAAAAGTTAAGGCTTCATGTGTTCCCTTGAAATTTTGTTTTGATACAATAATTCCTAGGCCTAAATGAGTGTTTGGATGAGCTCCTAAGATCCTTAGAAGGCTCCTCATATGCACTTCTATCAAGAAAACAAAGTAAACTCACTTAGTGCCTCCTTGAAACCTAGCCTCGGCCTAAGCTAGGTGGAGCACCAAGGGATAGTTTTAATTTGTTCCAAGCTTGATTTTGAGTCATATATAATGGAAGAGGATGAGAGGAAGTCTTAGAAAAATTTTAGAAGCCATGTATAGTGAGATGTAGTTATAGGTTCCATATTATGGCTTAAAGAAGTAACACCTAGTTAGGCTCCTTGATTTGATTGTGTGATGATTCCAAGAGGCTTAAAAGGAGTCAAGAATCATAAATGGATGGAGAGAATGGAGCCAAGATGATGTTTACTTAAGGTTGCTTTATTAAGTGCATTATGGAACCATAAAAGAGCCATATGAACTATCTAGCTTTTCTAATGAATGTGTAGCTCTAAAAATTAGATCAAAAGTATAATTGGCTTCCATATGATGTGTCTAGGCCAAGAGAAACAAGTTCTACCTTATTATGTGTGTGTGTGGCGGAGGACGAGCAACCAAATCCAAGAGGAAAAGTGTTCTTGTGTAACAAAAGTAGCTCTCTCCTCTTTATCTCATCCATGAATGGATGTTTATCTTGTCTTTGAATATGTGTATGTATGTTTTAAGCAATGAAAAAGTGTTCTAGCATGTAAACATATGCCATGATACCATGATGTTGTTTTGTGCATTCAAATGATACTTTGGGACTTTGCTTTGGTTTGCTTGAGTGTGGTGAAGCCAAGAACCCTCTAGCCATAGTGAGAATGAGCCAAGAACCCTTAATAATAGTTGAGACAAAGCTAAGACTCTAGTAAGGCCAGTTTAAAGCCTTTAAGAAAAAGGGTGAGGCAAGTCCAAAATCCTTGAAGAGAATGGGTAAGGCTAAACCATTTACTTAGCAAGCCTATGTATGTTTTGTATGAATTCTTGAATGCTAAAAATGTTTCTTGAATGACTACACACTCCATGATGTTCATGCATGCATTTTAGACATGGATTTGTATTCGTTATGTATGGTTGAAGGAGAAAAGAGCTATTGAGATTCTTAGAATCTCATTCATTCTTCCCCACATATCTAACATGTCTAGGTAGACCAAGTGAGCCAAAAAATGGGAGCCACCTTGAAGAGGAAAGTTTGACAACCAAGTGTTTGAAAATGCCAATTTGTAGCCATATGAGTAGCACATGATATGATACCTTATTGTATATGTTGTATGACTTCATGAATATATGTAAATATGTAAATATATCATGTACAACTGAGATTTGATGCCATATGCACAATATTGCATGGTTTGGACATTGAATAGCAAGAACAGGCTTGTGTAATCTTGTGTATGTCTTGAGGTGGATGAGTGAGTTTATGAAATTTGGGTTTATGCACCTTTGAGACATGTTTAGTAGACCATTTTGGTGCCTTCCTAAGTGCTCAAGTAGCCATGGGAGCCATGGAACCAAATTTGACCCTCTTGAACACCTTATGAGATACAAAAATGACCATTTTACAACCCAATATCAAGATCTAACCAAATGAACGATTTTACTCATGAAATTTGGCACGCATGTAGATCTCATCTAGATATTTTTGAGAAGCAAATACCAGATTATTTAGGGCTATGTGGAATTAATTATGATTTTTTAAAATTGTCATTTTTCTGCTAAACTGATATAAACACTGTTTATATAGTCAGTTTCTTGTGCTGTGTCATTTGAGGGCCAAATTGTCTCCAATGCTTATGAAATTTTATAAACATAAGCGAGACATGATAAGATTTATATGGCCACTAAGATCACCCCAATTGGACATCTGAGTAGGGAGATATGAATTTTTGAAATTAAGAGATAGTAGAAGTAGTGGTAGATGACCTTTGTTACTATTCTGTCAATTTCCTATAGCTAGACGTTCCTGTTCTGGTCTAGAATTATTTTTATCATAAAGTAGACATTTGTAGCTTTCCAGAATGGTATAGTCTGCTTAATTTTGATTTTTTTATAATTAGTTATGATTTTTCAAAATTTATGACAGAAGGTTGAAATTTCAATCTGAGGCTGCACACATTATTTTCATGCATATACTTCATTAGCTCGAGTTCTAGGCCACTTCTTGAGATGGTTATGAGTTCTATTTGTGCATTTAAATATAAAGTTGAGATGGATGACTTCATATGGTCCACGGGATGCGAAATGAAAATTTTATACACAATGTAATGCAATTTAATTCTATATTTTAATGGCTTTTCTTAAGACTTTTGTGTAATCCATGGAAATGAGCTAAGAAATGATATGAGATGAATTATATGAATATGCTTGGCTGGCCATATGTGGGATGAAATGCATAAGAAGAGAAACAAGGAAGAAGAGGCATGGAACTAAGGATTTTTACCTTGAATTCAAGCTTTTCTTGAATTCTCTTCCCTTTCCTTTGGCTTTGCTCCTTAATTTCGAAATTTCTCCCTCTAGTTTGAGCTCAAAATAGACCCAAAGACTTTAATAAATCTATATAAGGAAAGAGGAGAAAGAGGAGAAAAAGATTGGTAAAGGAGAAAGCATGAAAAATTATGAAATTCTTACACTTTTTGCTAGTTTTCTTTCTTCCTTCTTCCCTCCATCTTGTGCACCATTCTCATCTGCCCTTGGTTCTGTTTTAGCCTAGAAAAGTTGGTCATTTTGATGTAGATTATGGCTTGTGAATATGAGTTGCCTTGATGTATATGAGTTATTCTTGGATGAATTGAGTGTAATGGTGGTGAATGTGTGCCCTTGATGCTAAAGTTTGTTAATGATGTTTCGACAAGATAGTGAACACTAGGAGAGGTAGGCCTTTTGTAGCATCCGATTTTCATTAAACGATGAAAACTGATGCGTTTTCAAAGCAAGTCCCTTAAAATGAATTAGTTAAGGTCCTAAAAAATTTGAGTAACATTTTAGACTCCTAAAAATGAGAATTCTAGTCTCAGACAGAAAGGAAAATGGAGCTAGAATAAAAAAATAAATTTTAACAGAAAACTTACGAAACATAATGGCATTTTTATAATTTTAAGGAAATTTAGTAATTCACACAGGAGGGCTTTTTAAATGAAAGTTTTGAGTTCTCCAGGGTTCTCAGAGGCCCTAAAAACTATGGGAAGCCCCAGCACAGTTAAATCCCATCCGATGGATGTTTTCCAATATCAGTGTACCTAAATTTTAACGGATTCATTTGGGAAGGTTTTAGTTTCGATTTGAGTGATTCCAAAGGCATTTTATTAAATTAGGAACCTAAATTTTATAATAGAAAAGACGATTCTCAAAAAGGAGCTAAAACGAATGAGAAATGAAAATGCCAAGAACAAAGGGAAAAATGAAAATTTTTGAAAAGTGTTTCTTCCTCCCACCTATAAATAGGTGGTGCCACCCCTCCTCACTCATTTAGACACAATTTTTTCTGCCTAGATTCAGAGAAGAAGGTAAGGGTTTAGGTGCACCAAAGGGAGAGAAGAAGAAGGAAAAATCAAAGGCTTAAGGTATGGTTTCTTGGTAGTTTTTATGCTTTCTTCCATCCAAACCTCCTCTCTCCATTCTCCTTTGTTTAATTTGATTAAAATGAAGTTTACAAATATGTTTTGAGGGAGATATTAAGGGAAAAATTTGGATTTGAAGAGAAGAGCTTGGAGAAAGTAAGATTCAAGTGAGAAAAAGCAAGAAAATAAGGTAATTTCTTCTTCCATGGTTGATATCTCTTCCTCTCCTTCCTCCATCATTTCACCCCACTCAAGAAACCCTATGAGGGTTTGATTTTTAGGTAAAACCAAGGCTGATTCTAAGAAAAAAAGGGTATGGAGATTAAGAATATGCAAAGAGAATTAACAAAAAACTATGGAATTTCAAGATAAAATTTCTAAGGTTTCAAGTGTTCCTTCCAAAATATGATTTGATATTTTAATTTCTATGCCTAAATAAGTGTTTGAATGAGCTCCAAAGATCCCTAGAAGTCTCCCCATGTGCTTCTCCCTTTGAGAAAACAAAGCAAAGTCCATGGAGAGCAAAACCCTTCGTAGCCTTAGCCTAAAGGGGTTTATATAGCTAGCGAGAGTTTTAAATTTTTTCAAGCCCATTTTTGAGTCATATATGATGAATGAAGATGAGGGGAGGCCTTGGAAAAAATTTAGAAACCATAGAAAGTGAGATGGTGCCTTATGTTCCATAATATGACCTAAAGAAGCAACATGTAGTTAGGCTCTTGGTTTTGATTGTGTGATGACTCCAAGAGGCTTAAAAGGAGTCAAGAATCATATTTGAAAGGAAAGAATGGAGCCTAGAATTTATTTGATAGGTGTTACTTCATTAGGTGCATTTATGGAACCATAATGAGGGTTATAGATCAAGCTAGTATCTAAGCAAACTATGTGGCCTTAGAATTAATTCCATAAACCTAATTGGCTTCCATAAATTGTGTTTAGGCTAAGACAAATCATCCCCACACTTTTGTGTGTATGTGTGTGGCCAAAGGAGGGAGCCTTGATTCAAGAGAAAAAGTGTGTAGTTGTATCTAAGGTAGCTCACTCCTCATTCTCTCATGCATGATTATTTGCTTTACTTGTTTTGAAATGTGTGTATGTGTATTTTTAAGTCATGAAAAGTGTTCTAGCATGAATTTGATTCCATGGTGCCATGATGTTACAATATGCTTTCATATGATATTTATGATGTGTGCTTGGGTTTACTTGAGTGTGGTGAGGCCAAGAATCCTTAGCCATGGTGAGGATGAGCCAAGAAGCCTTAAGATTGGTTGAGATAAAATAAAGAGTCTCCTAAAAGTGAGGTTGACTCCCAAGAGCATGGTTGAGTCCAAAAACCTTTTAAAGAATGGGTGAAGCAAGTCCAAAATCCATAAGTAAATGGGTGAGGCCAATCCACTTGCTTGAAAAGCCTTTGTATGTTATGTATGACTTTCTTAAATGATGAAAATGCCTCTTGAATGTTTGCACATGTCAACATGACCATACATGCATTTATGAGACTTGTTTGCATCTTTTATGTATGATTGAATGGGAGATGAGCTATTGGGATTCTTTGAATCTCTTCCCCTCCTTTCCAATGTTCTAACATGCTAAGTGGACTAAGAGAGTAAGGTAATGGAAGCCAACCACCTTGAAGATGAGAGCTTGACATCACAATGCAGTCTATGCTCTTTATGGCCATATTGATGTCTAATGATGTAACCCATTATTGTATATGGTCTATGACCTTTGGAATACATGTAATTATGATAATATGTCATGTATGAATGGGAGAATATATCATGTGACCATTAGAATACAATTTGAGTATGATATGACAAATTAGCTTCTTTAATGGTATTATAGAAATGTGTATAAGTGTGAGTGAAATACCCAAAATTAGATGCAAGAGGTTTGGGACTATTTGGTTAGCTCACATAAGTCTTATTTATGCTTTTAGACTTACCCAAGAGGTGCCAAACCCCAAGGAAAGCCATTTGGACAATTTGGTATCCTATATAGAGCCAAAATTGACCATAATAGAACCCTAGTCACTTTTTGTTCAAATGAGTTCTTCTTGATCTAAGATTTGGCATGCAATTAGAGCTTGTTCAGAGCTTTTTGGGAAGCTAAAGAACATAATTTTCAAAAGTCTAAAGAATATTTGATGAATTTTTAAATTTGGCAAAAATTCTAGTTTTGGTCATGTCACTGTTCACTCAGGTCCGAAAATGAAATCTATCACATAGGGCTCAAATGGTGTCCAATTTCCATGAACTTTTATACAGAGGAAATATACATTCCCAGTGACCTGTGCCAACTAGAATAACCTCATTTGGATATCTAAAAAGGGAGATATGAATTTTCAAAGAATATGTTTAGTACCAGGCACTCCACCTGACCTTAGGTACTGTTTGATGGGCTTTCGAGGTCTGGGCATGCCTAAACTGATCTGGAGTTATTTTTTTCCTCTAGCTAACATCCACAATTTTCCATATTAGTATCATTGGCATGAATTTGATTATTTCAAAATTAATTAGACATTTTTGAAATTTACTGCAGAATTCTATGATAGCTCCAGTAGACAGCCTGACCTCTGGACCATTTCAAATGTCAAACATCTTCTGTGTTGGATGTTATGGTTTGAAAATATTTGTAGTATAAAGTAAACATGTGTAACTTTCTAGAATAGCCAAGAATGCATGATTTTGATTTTTTTAGAATTAGTTATGATTTTTCAAATTTTGTGATAGAAAAGAGGAAAATTTGGCTGAAAATATTTGTAGGTATTTTATGCTTCCCTTTAGTTTCCATGAGATGTAGATCACTTTTGATGATCAAAATGAGTTGTATTCATGTAATTAAATATGAAAATGTAATGTATGAGTTCACATGGTTCACATGACACCAAATGGAATTTTTATACACGATGTAACGCTAAAATAGTCATTATTTTAACTCCTTTTTCTTTGAGAATTTTTCATAGTTCTTAGAAATGAGTTATTTAAAGTCATGAAACACGTTAGAAATTATGATGTTACATTTTTTATATCAAAGCAAAGGTTCAAACTCTTGATGTGGGTTATGGCTTGTGTTTATAAGTTGCCTAGATGCATATGGGCTTATTAATAGATAAATTGAGTGTGTTGATGGTGGAAGTGTTCCCTGTTTCATGTTAAAGTTTGTTATGATGTTTCAGCAAGATGGTGAGCACTAGGAGAGGTCGGCTCTCTAGAAAGGCTCGTGTTGATGATAGAGCCTGGCTTAGTGATCCGGTTGCAGGAGCCCTACAGTCTATTATGGCTCGCCTAGATCAGCAGCAGGCTATTATCATGCAATTACAGGAACGACTTGCTGAGAGAGGCAGCCAGGGCCCCACACCTCCTCCTCCATAGCCGCCTCACCACTCAGATCATCCCGAGCATTCAGGGGTGACTCATTCAGGCCCGTAACCACACATATAAATGGTTTCCCCTATTTCACCAGCTCAGACACCTGCAGCACTCTATCAGCCAAGTTATTACCTAATTCAAGAAATTTGGGCCTCCCACCTTTGATGGTGAAATGAACACATAGAAAGTCGAGGCCTGGATCATGCAGCTAGAGAAAATATTCTGAGTGATAAAGTACACATCTGAGCAAAAAGCCACCATGGCTATCTTTCAGTTAGAGAAGGAAGCAAATTTTTTGTAAAGGGGCACGGAGCCTATCTTATAGGTGAGGAACCTCCCCATTACATGGGAGGCATTCCTCTAGGCCTTTTATGAGTGATTCTTCCCCAGTTCAGTTAGGGATGAGAAAGAATCAGAATTTATTCTCTTGAAATAGACTAAAGGGATGTCCATGGACCAATACGTGGCGAAATTTATAGAGCTCTCTTGATACTCCTCCTACTTACAGAGGCCTATGATGAGAGATGGAGAGCAGACAGATTAGAGAAAGGTTTGCTTCCTGAGATCAGAGACAGAGTAATGCCACAGAGAATCAAGCACTTTAACACCTTGGTTGAGATATGCCGAGTTATAGAAGTGAATCTCAGGATGATGCAGCCTACCCCCAGTGCTAGACCACCCCTCCTTGAGCCCAAGAGACCTAGAGAGGGATCACAAGCTACAATTACCAGCTAGAGAGGTGGCAGAAGCCAGTAGAGTTGAAGAGGCAAGAAATGGAAGACTCAGTCCAATAGAGGTGGCTTCACACCTATCACATGTCCCTACTGTGGCAAGAACCACGGAACCAGATCGTGTTATGCGGGGCAGAATGTATGTTTTAGGTGTGGCAGGCTGGGACATAAGGCCAGGGATTGTAACCAGGCTCCTCCACAGATTACACAGTAGAGGGAGATGGCTCTTCTTCCCATACCTTAAACCTAAGGTAGAGTCTTTGCCCTATCACAGCAAGAGGCTAGCCAGTCCCCAAGTCTGATCCAAGGTACTATTAGAATAAATGATTTTTTTGTAACTACATTATTTGATCCGAGTGCTAGTCATTCTTTCATATCATATGACTATGCTAGGAGGTTAGGTTTGAGTATGCATACACTTCCATATGATTTGCATGTATCTACCCCTACAGAAAATTGAGCCATTACCTCCCATGCTTGTTTGAATTGTGTGATCCAATTTAATCATTGCCTTACCACCCTTGATTTGATTTGTATGCCCTTTATTCATATTGATGTGATCATTGGCATGAATTGGACGTCTGCAAATAACGCCATACTAGATTGTAGCCATATATGTATTACTTTACCTGAGTGTGGGACTGTGCCTATTATGAGGACTGAGTTATCTATCATGACTACTTCCCAGGCTGAGAGATCTCTAGGGCATGGTTATCAGGGGTACCTAGTTTTCTTTTTAGTTCAGGCTGAGGTAAAAGAGGGTATAGATGAGATTCCCGTAGTGAGGGAGTTTCCTGAGGTATTACCTAGAGAGATTAGTAGACTACTTCGAGAGAGAGAGGTAGAGTTTCCTATAGATATTATACTTAGGGCAGGTCCAGTGTCTAAGGCCCCGTATAGAATGGCTCCCACCGAGCTAGCTGAGCTTAAGAAACAAATAGAGGAGCTCTTAAAGAAGGGTTTTATCAGACCCAGTGTCTCGCCGTGGGGAGCTCTAGTCTTATTCATAAAGAAGAAAGATGGGAGCCTTAGGCTATGTATAGATTACCAGGAACTCAATAAGATAACCATTAAGAATAAATACCCTCTCCCTTGCATAAATGACCTCCGAGATCAGTTAGTAGGAGTATCAGTATTTTTTAAGATAGACCTCAGGTTGAGATACCATCAACTTAGAATAAAGGCTGAGGATATTCCCAAAACAACATTTAAAACTAGATACGGGTATTATGAATTTTTAGTTATGCCTTTCGAGTTGACGAATGCACCCACAGTATTCATGGATTATATGAATAAAGTCTTCAAGCCATATTTAGATAGATGTGTAGTTGATAGATGACATCCTTATATACTTAAAAAGTAGAGAGAAACATCAGTAGCACTTGAGATTAGCCTTGGAGACCCTGAGAGAGAGACAATTGTATGCTAAACTTAGTAAATGTGAATTCTGGCTCACTAAAGTTCAATTTCTAGGTCATGTGATCTCCTAGGCAGGGGTCGCAATAGATCCCCATAAGGTAGAGGCAGTATTACAGTGGAAGAGACCTAGGACAGTCATAAAGATTAGGAGCTTCCTAAGTTTAGAAGGTTACTATAAGAGATTCATTCAGGGCTTTTCTCATATAGCAATGCCACTGACCCAGTTTACTAGAAGAATGTACCGTTTGTGTGGAATGAGAAATGCGAGAGTAGTTTTTAGGAATTGAAGCATAGGTTAACCATGGTGTAACACCATAAATTCTAGCTTATTTCATGACATTCATAAGCTTTACATCATCAATTCTATAAGAGTATATGAAAAAGGAAATAAAAATAATGGGTTTCTTTGCGTTGCGTCATATCTAATAATTTCATTCGGTGTCACATAGATTGTGTGAGCTCACATTATACATTTTCATATTTAATTACATCAATACAACTTATTTGCATCTTAAAACCATGTCCACAACTCATGGAAACCGAAATGAAGCTTAAAATAACCAAGTATATTTTCAGACATATTTGGCCCCTTTTCTGACCAAACTTTGGAAAATTATAACTAATTCTAAAAACATTGAAATCATGCAATCTTGGTCATTATAGAAAGATACGAATGTTTGCTTCACATTAAAAATATGTCCAAACCATAACATCCATCACAAACGATGTTTCACATCCAAAATGGTCCAGAGGTCAGACTGCATTCTGGAACTGTCACAAAATTTTGTAGAAAACTTTAAAAATATCCAATTAATTCCAAAAAATTTTAGTCCATGTAAATGATACCAAAATAGAAGTTGTGGATGTTAGCTAGAGAAAAAAATATCTGCATACTAGTTCATCAAGCCCAGTCCTCAGAATTTAATAGAATAGTAACTCAGGTCGGGTAAAATTCTTGATACTAGACAGAATGTTCAAAAATTCATATCTCCCTCTCTGGACCTCCAAATGAGGTGCTTCTAGTTGGCACAAGTCATCGTGAATGTCTAATTTCTCTGTATAAAATTTCATGACAATTGAACATCATTTGAACCACGTGTGATAGAATTCATTTTCGGACCAAATGAATAGTGCAGCAGACAAAAACCAAAAAAATTGCCAAAAAATCATCAAATATTCTGTAGACCTCCAAAAATTATGATCTTTAGCTTTCCAAAAAGCTCTTAATGAGACCTAATTGTATGTCAAATATCAGACTAAGAATAACTCATTTGGCCAAAAGTGACATAGGGTTCCATTATGGTCATTTTTGGCTCCATATGAGATACCAAAATTGCCAAATAGCTTACCTTTGGTTTTGATACCTTTTGGGCAAGTCTAAAAAAACATTTAGGACTTGTGTAAGCTGCCCAAATGGTCCCAAATCCCATGCATCTCATTTTGGCCTTTTTATCCACACTTATGCATACTTCCATAAACTCATTCATGAAGCTATCTTTGCCATACATACTCAATTCATGTTCTATCATTCACATAATATATACTTTCATTTCTACATCATATAATAGTATAATTACATATGTCTCAAGGGTCATAAACTATTTACAACAATAACATACATCATTATGGTTCATTATGGCTTTCAAAGGTAATTATTAAACATATGGATGTCAATCTTCTTCCTTTAGTGTTGCTGGCTCCCATTACCACATCCACTTGGTCCACCTAGCATGTAAGATCATTGGAGAGGAGGGAATGAGATTCAAAGAATCCTAATAGCTTATCTCCCATTCAATCATATATAACATATGCAAAGCAAGCCTTAAAATTGCCTGCATGGTTATCATGGAAGTTATGAATATTTAAAAAGCAAGCTGGGCATGTGAACAAGTCATACAAAACATTCAAGAGCTCACCAAGTGTTTGCATTGGCCTCACACTTCTCCTCATGGATTTTGGACTTGCTTCACCCATTCTTTAAGAGTTTCGAACTCAACCATACTCTTGGGAGTCTAATTTACTTTTGGGAGACTCTTTACTTTGTCTCAACCAATCTCAAGGGTTCTTGGCTCATCCTCACCATGGTGAAGAGTTCTTGGCCTCTCCACACTCAAGCAAACTCAACAAACATCATACATTCATTTGAAACATAATATGTCATCATAAAATTATGGCATATAAAATCATGGTAGCATACTTTTCATGGCTTTAAAATACACATACACACATTATAAGACAAGGTAAACACATATCCATGCATGAGAGAAGGTGAAGAAAGCTATGTTGTACATAATCACACACTTTTCTCTTGGACTCAAGCCTCCTCTTTCGGTCACACACCCATAAACTTGTGGAGATGGTTTCTCTTGGCCTAGATACAATTTATGGAAGCCAATTAGGTTTATGAAATAATCTCTAAGGCCATATAACTTGCTTAGATGCTAGATTGCTTTATAAGTTCTATTATAGTCTATAAATGCACAATTCTTTCCTTTCAAATATGATTCTTGACTCCTTTTAAGTCTCTTGGAGTCATCACACAATTAAAACAAAGGGCCTAGCATCATGTTGCTTCTTTAGGTCATAATATGGAACCTAAGATACTAAATCACTTTCTATGAGTTCTAAATTTTTTCTAAGGCCTCTCCTCATTTTTATTCATCAAATATGACTCAAGAATGGCCTTAGAAAAATTTAAAACTCTCCCTAGCTACATGAACATGTTTTGGCCGAGACTATGCCTATGTTAGGGTTCCTTGGAGTTTTCTTTGTTTTCTTGAAGGAAGAAGCTTGTGGGGAGCATCTTGGGAGTCTCAAGAACTCATTTGAACTCTTAATTAAACCTAAGAATCATCACACAAAATCATAAATTAGAAGGAACACTTGAAATCTTAGAATTTGCATCTTAAAATCTAATGGTTATTTTGTTCTTTTCTTTGCATATTCTTGTTCTTCTTCATCAAATACCTAAGATTCATGCTTGGTTGGGCTTGAAAAATCAGATCCTCCTATGGCTCCTAGGGTTAGGCGAAATGGAGAAGAAAGGTGATAGAAGATATCAACCATAGGATGCAATTTTACCAAGTTTCCTTGCTTAGTTTGGCTTGAATCTTGCTTTCTCCAAGGTCCTCTCTTCAAATCCGAAATTTCCCTTGAATTTCTCCCTTGAATCAGATTTATAAACTTCATTTTAATCAAAGGAAATCAAGGAGGATGAAGGAGAGGTGGTGTGGATGGAGAAAAGCATGAAAAACAACCATAAAAACATACCTTTAGCTTAGATTTCTTCCTCCTTCTTCTTCCTCTCTTAGGCGCCTCTCTCTTAGGGTTTTGCTTCTGGTTTTGGGCTGAGAAATCTAAAGTTAAATAAGGGCAAGTGTGAGGCACCACCTATAAATAGGTAGGAAAAATTGACTTTTTCAAAAATTCTAATTTTGCCCTTTGTACTTTGCATTTTTGTTTCTCCTTTGTTTTAGCTCCTTTTTTAGAACTATCTTTTTCATTATAAAATTTAAGTTTCCAATCAAATAAAATGCCTTTAGAATCACTCAAATCAGAGCTAAAAACTTCCCAAACGAACTCGTCAAAGTTTGAGTACACTGACGATAGAAAACTTCCACCGAAGGAGATTTAACTGCCCTGGGGCTTTCCATGGTTTTCAGGGCCTTTGAAAACCCTAGAGAACTCAAAACTTTCATTTAAGAAGCCCTCCTGTGTGAATTCCAAAATTTGCTGAAAATTATGAAAATGCCATTACGTTTCGTAAGCTTTCCGTCAAAATTTATTTCTCCATTCTTACTTCAATTTTCTTTCCGTCTAAGGCTAGGATTCTCATTTTTAGGAGTCTAGAATGTTACTCAAATTTTTTAATGCCTTAACTAACTCATTTCAGGGGACTTGCTTTGAAAACGCGTCCATTTCCTTCGTTTAACAAAAACTGGACATTACATATGGCCCTAGTTTTAATACTCCCTGACCCTAAAGAGATTTTTGTAGTCTATAGTGATGCCTCTAAAAAAGGGTTAGGATGCATACTTATGCAAAAAGGCTGAGTGGTAGCTTATGCTTCTAGACAATTGAAACCTCATAAAGAAAACTACCCCACACACAACCTAGAGTTAACCGCAGTGGTATTTGCTTTGAAGATATGGAGACACTACTTATATGGAGCAGCTATAGAAATTTACAGTGACCACAAGAGCCTTAAATATTTAGTTGAATAGAAAGAGTTGAATATGAGACAACGGAGATGGTTAGAATTTTTAAAAGATTATGATTTCACATTGGAATACCATCTTGGTAAGGCTAATGTGGTAGCTAACGCCCTAAGTAGAAAATCCATACACATGGCCTGTATGATGATCCGAGAGCAGGAATTGATTGAGAAATTCAGAGATATGATTCTCTCTTGTGAGGTGCATTCAGGTAAGCTATTAATGAGTAAAACCCAAATAGAAAATGACCTGAGGGATCATATAAGAGAGGCCCAGCAAACAGATGACTATGTAAGTAAGATTAGAGCCCAGATAGCCCAGGGTAGCATTCAGGAGTTCAATCTTTTTGAGGATGATATAATAAGATATAGAGATAGGCTGTATGTACCTAGAAATATAGAAACCAGAGAGAAAATATTAGATGAGGCATATAAGAGTAAATACACTATTAATCTGGGTAGTAATAAAATGTACCAGGATTTAAAGAAAATGTTCTAGTGGCCGAGAATGTAAATAGACATAGCAAAATATGTCTCCTAATATCTAGTATGTCAGAGAGTGAAAATAGAACATTAGAAACCAGTTGGGTTACTTTAGCCCTTAGATATCTTGGATTGGAAATGGGATAGTATAGTAATAGATTTTGTCATGGTTTATCCAAAACATAATTGGGGCATGATGTAATATAGGTAATAGTGGATAGGTTAACAAAGTCAACACACATCTTAGCTATGAAAGCCACTTATACCCTAGATAAGTTAACCCAGTTGTACATCAAGGAGATAGTTAGATTGCATGGTGTAATATCCAGTTCTTTGAAAACCAAAGAAAATGTGAGAAATGTAACGTACGATATCTCCATTAATGAACGAAACTTACCGGATATGAAAGGAAGTCCCCTGAAACAATGTAGCAAAGGTCCTAAAAAATTTGGGAAGCATTCTAAACTCTTAAAAATGAGAATCCCAGGCTTAGACGGAAAGAAAAACAGAGCTAGAATGAAGAAATAACTTCTT
This sequence comes from Erythrophleum ivorense, assembly GCA_026724425.1. Lineage (NCBI taxonomy): Eukaryota > Viridiplantae > Streptophyta > Magnoliopsida > Fabales > Fabaceae > Erythrophleum > Erythrophleum ivorense. The sequence continues at coordinate 128,606 of JAIUCV010000480.1, forward strand.
ATGAAAAGCCTACAAAACGTAATGACATTTTCGTAATTTTGAGAAAATTTTGGAATTCACATAAGAGGGCTTTTTTAAATGAAATTTTTGAGTTTCCCAGGGTTCTCAAAGGCCTTGAAAACCATGGAAAACCCTAGGACAGTTAAATCCCCTCCGGTGGATGTTTTCCAATGTTAGTTGACCTAAACTTTGACCGGTTCGTTCGGTAAGGTTTTAGCTCCAAATTGATTGATTCCAAAGGCATTTTATTAAATAGGGAACCTAAATTTTATAATAGCAAAGACGTTTCTTAAAAAAGGAGCTAAAACGAAGTCAAAATGAAATTGCCATTATGGAAAGATAAAATTGGAATTTTTGAAAAAGTGTGTTTCTAGAAGTCCCACACACTTGCCCTCTCTTCTCCCATCTTCCTAAGCACGAAATTTCTACCCAAAATATAGAATATGATCTGCTCTCTTAGGCTCATAAGAAGGGGGAGAAAAGGAGGAGAAAAATGAAGAAAAAGGTATGGATTCTTGGTAGTTTTCTATGCTTTCTTCCATCCAAACCTCCATTCCTCCATTCCTCTTTGTTTCCTATGATTAAAATGAAGTTTACAAATCTGCTTTCATATGATAATTCTTAGGCCTAATTAAGAGTTTAAATGAGCTCCTAAGATCCCTAGCATGCCTTTATATGCCATGATTCTTGATGCCATGTTATGCTTCCAAAGGAACACATGATGTTTGTTTGAGGTTACTTGAGTGTGGAGAGGCCAAGAACTCTTCACTATGGTAAGGATGAGCCAAGAACCCTTCAGATTGGTTGAGACATAGCAAAGAGTATCCCAAAAGTAAAGTGAGCTCCCAAGAGTATGGTTGAGTCCAAAGCTCTTAAAGAATGGCTGAGGCAAGTCCAAAATCCATGAGGAGAAGTATGAGGCCAATCCAACACTTAGTGAGCTCTTGAATGTCTTGTACGACTTGTTCACATGCTAAGCTTGCTTTTTAAATATTCATGACTTCCATGATAACCATGCATGCAATTTTAAGGCTTGCTTTGCATATGTTATGTATGATTGAATGGGAGATGAGCTATTGGGATTCTTTAACTCTCATTCCCTCCTCTCCAATGATCTCACATGCTAGGTGGACCAAGTGGATATGGTAATGAGGGCCAACAACCTTGAAGGAAGGAGATTGACATTAATATGTCTAGCTTTTGCTTTTTAGAACCATAATGGTGTTTTATGATGTATATTGTTGGTGTAAATTGTCTATGACCCTTGAGACATGTGTAAATATGAGATTATGTGATGTATAAATGTGTGGATATGATGTATGAATTCTAGAATAGAATTTGAGTAGGTAATGTCAAAGTATACAATTTGAAAGTTTGATGTAAATGTGCTAAAGTGTGGATTAAATGGCCAAAATGAGATGCATGAGGTTTGAGACCATTTGGGTAGCTCATACAAGTCTTAAATATGCTTTTAGACTTGCCCAAAAGGTGCCAAGATCAAGGGAAATCCATTTGGCAACTTTGGTACCCTATATGGAGCCAAAATTGACTATCCTGGAACCCTATGTTACTTTTTAGCCAAATGAGTTAGTCTTGATCTAAGATGTGGCATGCAATTAGGTCTCATTGAGAGCTTTTTGGAAAGCTAAAGATCATAATTTTTGGAGGTCTATAGAATATTTGATGATTTTTCAAAGTTGGCAATTTTTATGGTTTTGGTTTGCTGCACTATTCATTTGGTCTGGAAAATGAATTTTGTCACACGAAACTCAAATGATGTCCAATTTTCCATGACATTTTATACATAGAAACTAGACAATCATAGTGAATCGTGAATACTAGAAGCACCTCATTTGGAGGTCTAGAAAGGGAGATATGAATTTTTGAACATTCTGTCCAGTATTAGTAATTTTTGCTCGACCTAAAGTACTGTTCCATTAAATTTCGAGGTTTGGGCTTAATGAACTGGTCTGGAGATATTTTTCCTCTCTATTTAACATTCATATATTTCCATATGGGTATCATTTACATGAATATGATTTTTATTAATTGGACATTTTTAAAGTGTTTTGCAGAATTCTATATCAGTTCCAAGATGCAGTCGGACCTTTGGATCATTTTGGATGTCAAACACCCTCTGTGATGAATGTTATGGTTTGGACATATTTTTAGTGTGAATTAGACGTCCATAGCTTCCCAAAATGACCAATATTTTATGATTTTCCAATTTTGGTTAGAATTGGAGCAAATCTGGCCGAGAATGAACCTCCATATTCCATACTCCATTTCGGTTTCCATGAGTTGTGGACATGATTTTGTGATGAAAATGAGTTGTATTGATATAATTAAATATGAGAATAGATAGTATGAGCTCACATGATCCACGTGACACCAATTGCAAAACTTTAAGTATGACGCAACACAAATAAATTCATTATTTTCGGTCCTTTTTTCATGTGCTCTCATGGAAATGATGATGTGAAGCTTATAAATGTTATGAAATGATTTAGAATTTATGGTGTTGAATTTATTGGTAATCAGAGCAAAGTTCCAGTCTCTCTCAGATTGGATTTGGCTTGAGGATGTAGCCATTGGGCTTTTGTAAAGGCCTTGTATGGACTATAAAAAGTCCTATATGAGACATATTGGGTGTAGAAGAACATTTAATGGCTTTTTTCATGATGATTAAGTTGTCGAATGGTCTTAGAGTAGTAGTGGATACCAAGAAAGGTTGGCCTCTAGAGTAGTTTGAGCAGAGGTTAACTTTAAGTAGAGTTGAGTGATCCGACGGCTAGAGCTTGATGAGATGTGATAGCTCACCGAGATTAGTGCAAGCCCTAGATATAAACAATGAGAAATGATCTCGTTGATAGGAAGAGGCTTGCTAGAGAGAGTACTTGAGGCCTAATTCTCCCTAGTAGTCATACTCAGGCCTATTCCTAGCTTGTCTTGCATAATGCAGAGAACAAGTAAGATGTAGTATGGTGTGAGATGAGACTGCAGCTGCACCAGCACAATTTAGAAGGGAATGAGAAAGAGAGTATCCCCTAGCCACAACACCCAAATTGTCTAGATGAATTTTAGAGCCCAAAAGGTTAATTGCCTTAGGCCAGAGGTTAAGTTACAAGCTACACCCTAGAGCGTTGACAACCCAAAGGTAACAACTGGCTATGTACGAATGAAGCAAGAGGTAGAACCCTCTAGCTTGATAATGGGCCAATTATAAAGGCAATTAGGCTCAGGTTGGTAACTAAAGATAAAAGTTCAATCCCTGGAAAAATAAGCCAATCCAAGGCTGTTAACCACAGCCAACTAGTTGCTTAGCCGCAGCCAATCATTCCATTGAAACAACAAGGTAATCCAGAAAGTTCTTCGTTACGGCCAATTAAGAAGTTAACTACAACTAATACTCAGATAGGAAAATTAGGGTGAACTCGAGGCTAATTAACCATGGTGAAATGACGTGGTTAGCCATAGTGAATGGCACCATGAATGCCTTGTTGGTCATATTTAGGCCAATTTGAGAAAAGAGTTGATAAGGGGGTTAGATGACCCACAGAGAGCGGGAGCCCCCTAGTCTAAGTAGAGGAGGGAGTATGAAATAATTACGAAAGATCATTAAGAAATCCATGGGCCAAGTAGTTGAAACTGAGGGGAAAAGAGCTTAGCATAGAGAAAGTTAGATACAGGAATGATAAGATTGTTGAGACTCGCCTTTAAGGTGTGGAGTCCAACCTAGGATGCCACCCTTGTGAGATGCTAAATGACAAAATATTAGTGTAGCCTCGAAATAATGTAAGATAAGACCTCTTAGTAGTGAGGCACAAAGTGAGTGGCCTAGAAAGGTGTACCTCATAGGTGAGACCTAGAGAATGAATAGCCCAGTAAATAAGTTCAGGAAGAGAATGAAGATAGTTAATAAGCTACAGGTCTAATGAGATAGACAGCCTAGGCTAAGCATAAGTTGAACCCTATAGGAGATGACCAGTAGCGTTGTTCCAGGTGAGATATGTAAATGAAAGGCTCAGTGAAAGTTCTCCCTGGATTAATAAAGAAAAGATGAGACATTCTAAGTCAGGGAAATCACCTATTAGTAGTTAGTAATTTCCCTAGATAGGACCCCCCCTGATTATAGAGTATAGTGAGTAAAGAAGCGACGAAGAGCTGGAGAAATTAACCATAGAATATATGCCCTCACTTTAGTAACAACTAAATGTATAAATTAAGCTCAAAAAAGGTAAAATGGATAGAGGTCCCATAGTTAGTTAGACAAGCTCCCTGATATGAGACTGATATAGGGATAAGGCACTTAAGTGATTAGAGCACCAAGTAGAGCATAAGTTTTCAGTATAGAAACCAGACGTTGAGGGTACGTGTCTTGGACCGGGTTAGCAGAACCTTAGAAATAGTATACTATGCTCTTAGGGATGAGGCCAAAGAAATTAAACAGAGAAAAAGTGTAACATTTGATTTTCTGAAAATCTAAGAAAACGTAAGGAAACGCGAGAAACGTAACATATGGTTTCTCCGTCAACGTACGAAATTCACCAGATATGAAAGGAAGTCCCCAAATAGAATAAATTGAGGGTCTAATAAAATTAGAATAATATTCTATATCATAAATAATGATGAGTCAAGGCCAGAGGTACCCTAAATTGGGGCTAAAATAGATGAAAAAAAAGATAAGAAAAAGGTCTTAAAGAGCCTCCAAAGTCAAGTATGAAGGAGCCAGGAACTAAAATGCAAGAGAAAAGTTATATGTCGAGCAAAATGTATAAATTGCCCTAAAGTTTAGGGAACCCTAGTTTCACCCTTTATTTATGGCTTTTAAGCGACGAATATCAAAAATCGGGTAAGAATCTCAGAAATCTGTGACCCACGGTTAAACTCAGTTTGATGAGATGAGTCCAATGATGACAAGTTGTCCAGGATGGGCCGGGTGGGAACTGGTTCGGGATTTGGTTATCTCGATCAGTAGCCATGAGCAAAATGGAAAAAAAAAGTTGTAAGAACTATAAAAATAAAAATAGCCTAAAGGGCTAAGAAACCCTGAGGGGAGTTTCAAGGACAGAATTGCAGTAAATGAAAAGTTTGTATAGCACAATCATAATACAGAACGGTGAAAATTACACCTATAGACCCGGGTGTCTGATTGACACCAAAATTTATGAGGATTGAGGTTAAGGGCCCCTGACCCATGTTTGAAGCTTAATATGGCTAGAGGAAGTAGAGGAAATAATGTTCATAAATTTTAGAAAGTCTAAAGGTATGTATTGTACCGTATAAAACCTTAATTGGGCTTAGACACTAATTTTGAGACTGCTGTAAGGCCCAATAGTTGATTCTAAAGGCCCGATAAGAGAAAAGAAGATATGATTAGGGTTTTAGAGAATATGAAACCCCAAATATAAATATAGAATGAAAGGAAAAGAAGGAAAAAGATTTTAGTTATTTTAAAGAATTAACCATGGTTAAGTTAGAAACTAACTATGGTTGAGTTTAAAAGTTGACCATGGTTGAGTTAAGAAATTAACCATGGTTACTCTCCATAACTTAAGGGCTAAGGCAAGGCTTCCAAGTGTGTGGGCAAGAATTTTTGGAAGAAGATATTTAGTTAAGAAATTAGAAAATCAAAAGAAAAAAAGGAATGGAAGGTTAAGATTTGATCTTGAAAAGGTTGATCCAAGGGTCCAAATTTAGTATGACCATTTAACTTCATTAGATTCATCTTCTTCACCTCCATCCACCATTTCCACGCCACACACAAGGAAGAAAGAAAGAAAAACGTGAAGAGAGAGAGAGGGGGGGAAAAAGTGGAAGATGAAGTGAAACCAAGCAAAACTACCACCATTCTTCACCAAATTTCTTCATCTTCTCCATCCTCCAAACCATTTCCTCCAAAGGGCAGCTGCATATTCATCTTTTTTTTAAGGTGAAATGTTTGCTCTAAGTGGGAAGAGAAAGGATTTTAGTGTGAGAAAGAAAGCAAAGGAAGCAAGGCCTAAAGCTTAAAGAGTAAGTTTTCTCCATCTTATACTTATAAATTACATGCTTTTAGCTAGTTTTGTTAAACCCTAGCTATGAGTTATTTTTGGACAGCATATGAATCATTAGAAATGGTGTTTATATGTTGAATATAAAGGCCTTGGAAATGAAGTTTATATGTTGAACATGAGGCCATATGAGCTTAGTTATTGTTTGTTATGTGCTGAGACTTTGGAAAACACAAAGACTGTAATTTTTGGGAAAATAGAAAGCATGGGGAGATACTGTCCGAATTTTCCCAAAATTTTTTTTATGGTGTTTTTTTGATGTCTTAAAGTCATGTATACCAAATTTCAAGTCCTAAAACATAAGGAAAAGGTTATGGGATTTTTTAGAACCAAAGAAATGCACTTTGAGCCTAAAATGGAGCTAGATTATGTGATGACCAAAACGTGATGTGGGGGGCTGGGAATTTGATGATTTTATCCATTCCAATGGATTCAAAAGGGTGTTTTTAGCTAGGAATACCTATGCGGAAAGCCCCCAAAGCTCATGGGATAAAATTCCTAAATTTTGGCCAAGAAATACATACTATTCAGCCATAGTGAATGGGAAGGGAAAGAGTTGGATTTTTCCAATTCCAATGGTCCCATTAAGTTTAAAAGGGGTCATCTTATTTTAGAAGTTAAAGTTTTTATGTGTTGATTGTAATGAATTATCATTATGATTATAGGGTTTGATGTTGTTTTAGGAACTCCAAAAGCAAGTAAATCGAAGTTCCCAAGGATTGAGGAGCAAAGTTTGCTAAGGTAGTAGTTTTCTCTCTCTTTCTTTAAGCTTGTATGTTTGTATATGATAAGTGGTATGCTATATCAAGTTGTCATTTATGATATAAGATGAGATATGTATGCTTAGATTGTGCTTGGCCTTGTATGAAATCCCCTTGTATTACTATGTGGTATATGGGCACGTTGATTGGCATTATGTCATGTACTTACATGCTTGCTTGTGAATGAGACTCGTTTACTACTACTGAGATTTCATAATCTCACCCTAAATATAACCCATGCTAGGTCCGAGTTTAAGTAAATAAAGGGGCAAATAATGTGGAGACATAAATCGAGGACCTTACTTTTATGCACCGCATTTTGTTATGTAATTAAATGTTTTAGATTACTGCGTGTATGAGTTATGTTATGATACTGTAAGGTACTCAGTTATGGAATGGAAAGTCATGAATATAATCAACCCTTGAGTAAATAGAATATGACTGATGAGCCTAAAATGCAAAAATGCATCTGCTTATATAAAGGCAAAATAATAATAATATGTCAAGTGAAGGGGGTAAAACTATCCAATTTGTTGTAGGGGGGAAACTTTATATGAATTCATATGTTGCTTCGCTAAGTAAACATTTTTCCCGGGAGTAAAGGGCTTAAAGAGCTTAAAATAGAGCCCTGAATTAACCTCATACGATTTTTTCTATAATTAAGTATATATTTTCAAAGTTAGATAAGAATTTGGAAATGACCAAATGAATAGTGAAATTGTATGAGGAAGTTTTAAAATGAAAAAAATTTTTATTAGTTCAAGTTTCTATTGACTCCTTTAAGTTTTATATGAGGTAGTTATAGTAGGAAAAGTGTTATAAATAAGGTATGACAAAAAGCCCAGCTCTAATCCGAATGTAAAAATAAGCTGAGAAAGATAGATAATGCCTTAGTACCCTTAGGGAAGCTCAAGGGAACTAGAGACCGCCTCCAAAGGTGAGCCTCGTATTATGTAGAGAAAGAATCTAAGCTAAGAGTACCATAGAACGAAATCCCTATAATTATATGAAATAAAATCTTTCTCACCAAAGGATGGTCTAGCTAAGAGCAGAGGTAAAAGTATGAATGAAAAAATAGACCCCCTTGATGTTACAGAGGTAAATAAGTGGAGGAACCTCGAGAAAATGTAAGTGCTCTTGAGCATAGAAAGACCAGAACTGGCAATAGAAACAGCTAGTAGTAAAACATCATTTACCTAAGTAAGAGGATAAGAAAGGTAAAAAGTAGAAAGAGAAGATATGACAGTGTCTAAGCCAAGGACATATTAGATTGAGAATAGATATTTAGTTAATATGCTTGAGTACTTAAGAAAGCACATCTGTCCTTGGCATAGATGCCTTTCTTGCCTGATAGCGCTTGAAGTAAAAATAGGTGGGCAATGCAGAGAGGTCTCGGGATGTGGTAGAGGAAGAATCCTACTTTCCCCAAGTACTCTACGAGAATAGGGCAGATAGTGAAAAATAAAAAAGGGATACTTTGGATTATTGGGGAAACTTGCAATATACAAGCGATAGTGGCTTTGAGCTCAGTCATGAGGCGCTTGTGTATTAGTGTTTGATGTTATGGTTTGCTTGCAACAAAGGCTACATGATTTAGGTCCTGGCCAACCTAGTATTAATGTAGCTTAAGTACGTAGCAAATGATGACATCAATCACCAAAGTGTCTTAATAATCAAAGGGTATCCTAGTTAGCTAGATAACGAGATAAGTCAGAAAAGAAAGGTAAGGGATTCTAGTAATATCAGAATGATGAGAAAAGCATGTAGAAAGGAATCCCTAGCAGAAAATATTCAAATTCAGTATGCATAGCCCGAGTCCCTTATAATATATATAAATGAAATGAATAAGGACTAATGTATAGCCTCTCTCCTACTAGAGATATTTACCACGCTCAGTGTGTGAGATGCCTGGTGCCAAAGCACTTAAAAGCAGAGGGTGGGCATAGTTAGAAACTACAGGATATGAGAGGAAGGTTAAAATGAGTATATGTAAGCAAGTAAGTCAATAGAGTAAGAAAAGAAAGCCAAGTAAAATTGGCTGAAGTGAAATTTAAGGATCCTATGAGGAGTGATGAGCGAAAATTTAGATGCTCCCAAGTATCAGCATAATGGGATCCTAGGGAAGCAGAGAACATAGAACCCACTTCACACGAAGAGCGTGATGTACCTCTGAGTTTAGCCTCAGTACTATGAGTGATGGTAACTAGACTTAGTGAGCATGAGTTTTACTATTAGATACAGTAATCTTAGGCTCCAACATCTCCTAGAGATAGATCGCAGTAGATCCCAGCATAGCACAACAGGTTGCAGTAGACCCTAGCAGGGCTCTAAGAGGTTACAGTAGACCTAGGGGTCACAATAGATCCCATAGAGTTACAGAGAGCCCTAGCCACAACATGATAGATCTCTGGTACAGATGATAGCCTGAGATAGTTTTGCAGAGTAGTTAGTTTCAGAGACTAATACAGTTTCAGTTAGCTTTTATCTCAGAGACTAGAGGACCTCCTGAGTCTGGTAGACTGTTGCTATAGAGATATGAAGGCTTTACTCAGATAGTTGGACCACTGACTAGCTCTATCTAGAGATAAGTATAGTGTATAGGATGAGAAAAGCAAGAAATAAGCTTTTCAGAGTTAGAGCCAGATGAACCACTTCCCAGCAGATATTAGCCTTGACTGAGGGATAGAAAGATCCCCCACATGCTAGCTGATGTATTCAGAAGGGGTCAAGCATAGTTTCAAATGAGGTAAGTGGTATAGTATGTCTCCAGTGAGTAAAACTGTGAGAGTAGCTAGAATCCCATCAAAGCCCAGTAGTAGTCAGTGGTAGTAGCTTTTCGGTGCCACTATAAGATATATACTAGACTAATCAGTATTGAAATAAGGGACTATAAAATGCCACTGTAAGTGAGCAAAGAAAGTGAGGAAAAAGTCCTAGCCTACAGAGATAGATGAAATAGTAAATAGAAAAATTAGGATCATATCATTAAAAGCAAAAACTCCTTAAAAGAGTTGTAATCCCAGTAAGTAACTGAGATGTGAGGCCTATGATAAGAAGAAATGTGAATTATAATCATAGAATGAGTTAGTAAGAAAGAATGCAGAGATGAATAGTAGACAGAACATGTGAAAAGTAAACAGATAGATAGAAACCTCCGATGGCTCTAATGGTTAGAAAAGATGATGAGATGTTATGAGAAACCATTCAGAGAGGATATGGAAGACGTGATATGAAATGAGTTACCTCTTGAAATGTGTAAATGAGTCTATTAAAAGAAACGTTAATCCTGCGAATGGGTTAATATTAGGGAGAATTATAATAAAGGACCCAAAGATAAAGAAAATTATTCTTAAAGACTTATTATCACTTGTTTTAGGATGATTACCACTGAGTTTAGCAACAAATCATTGAACCTAGTGGTAAAGGTCCTTAAGAATAATTTTCTTCATCTTTTGGTCCTTAAACATAATTTTCCCTTAATATTAACCCGATGTGATTAGTAAGCTCTCCCAAGATAGGCCTCCAGAGTCAGAAATTCCTTTCTTTCAGGAAAAGAACTAGCTAATATTTGATAGCAATAGAGCCCTTATTAAGAGCTAGTAATAAAAGTTCCCTGGCTAAGAGAAAATTTGAAAGAATAAAATCGCTGAGAAAGCATATAGGGGCCAAGAAGAAGGGAAAGAAAAGAGTAGTTGGCCAGAAAAAAAAAAAAAGAGTAAGAGAAAGTGTACCCCAAATTTCGAGGATGAAATTTATTTAAGAGGGGAGAAATGTAATATCCGGTTCTCCAAAAACCAAAAAAAAATGTGAGAAAGGTAACGTATGGTTTCTCCGTCAATGAACGAAACTTACCGAATACAAAAGGAAGTCCCCCAAAATGATGTAGGAAAGGTCCTAAAAAATTTGGGAAGCATTCTAGACTCCTAAAAATGAGAATTCCAATCTTAGATGGAAAGAAAAATGGAGCTAGAATGAAGAAACAATTTCTTATGAAAAGCCTATGAAACGTAATGGTATTTTCGTAATTTTGAGCAAATTTTGGAATTCACACAGGAGGGCTTTTTAAATGAAAGTTTTGAGTTCCCCAGGGTTCTCAGAGGCCTTGAAAACCATGGAAAGCCCTGGGACAATTAAATCCCCTCCGATGGACGTTTTCCAACGTCGGTTGACTCGAACTTTGACCAATTCGTTCGGTAAGGTTTTAGCTCCAAATTGAGTGATTCCAAAGACATTTTATTAAATTGGGAACCTAAATTTTATAATAGAAAAAATGGTTCTCAAAAAGGAGCTAAAATGAAGTCAAAACAAAATTACTGTTACCAAAGGATAAAATTGGAATTTTTGAAAAAGTGTGTTTCTAAAAGCTCCCACACACTTGCCCTTTCTTCTCCCATCTTCCTAAGCACGAAATTTCTACCCAAAATACAGAATATGATCTGCTCTCTTAGGCTCAGAAGAAGGGCGAGAAAAGGAGGAGAAAAATAAAGAAAAAGGTATGGATTCTTGGTAGTTTTCTATGCTTTCTTCCATCCAAACCTCCTCTCCTCCATTCTTCTTTGTTTTCTATGACTAAAATGAAGTTTACAAATCTGCTTTCATATGATAATTCTTAGGCCTAATTAAGAGTTTAAATGAGCTCCTAAGATCCCTAAGATGCTCCTCACAAGCTTCCTTCTTCAAGAAAAACCAAGCAATTTCCAAGGAAGCCATAAAGCTCCACAGTCTCAGCCAAAGAGGGTTCCTATAGCTAGGGAGAGTTTTAAAATTTTCTAAGGCCATTCTTGGGTCATATTTGATGAATGAACATGAGGGGAGGCCTTGGAAAAAATTTAGAACTCATAGAAAGCGAATTGGTGCCTTAGGTTCCATATTATGACCTAAAGAAGCAACATGTAGTAAGGCTCTTTGTTTTAATTGTGTGATGACTCCAAGAGGCCTAAAAGGAGTCAATAATCATATTTGAAAGGAAAGAATAGAGCCTAGAAATTATTTGAGGGGTGTTCCTTCATTAGGTGTATTTATGGACCGTAATGGAGCTTATAGAGCAATCTAGTATCTAAGCAAGTTATATGGCCTTAGAGTTTGTTTCATGAACCTAATTAGCTCCTATAAATTATTGGCTCCTATAAATTGTATTTAGGCTAAGAGAAACCATCTCCACCAATTTGTGGGTGTGTGACCAAAAGAGGAGGCTTGAAATCCAAGGAAAAGTGTGATTGCGTGCAAGGTAGCTCTCTCCACCTTCTTTCATGCATGGATCTTGTTTTAGAATGTGTGTATGTACATTTTCAAGCTATGAAAAGTATGCTAGCATGCCTTTATATGCCATGATTCTTGATGCCATGTTATGCTTCCAAAGGAACACATGATGTTTGTTTGAGGTTACTTGAGTGTGGAGAGGCCAAGAACTCTTTACTATGGTGAGGATGAGCCAAGAACCCTTCAAATTGGTTGAGACATAGCAAAGAGTATCCCAAAAGCAAAGTGGGCTCCCAAGAGTATGGTTGAGTCCAAAGCTCTTAAAGAATGGCTGAGGCAAGTCCAAAATCCATGAGGAAAAGTGTGAGGCCAATCCAAACACTTGGTGAGCTCTTGAATGTCTTGTATGACTTGTTCACATGCCAAGCTTGCTTTTTAAATGTTCATGACTTCCATGATAACCATGCATGCAATTTTAAGGCTTACTTTGCATATGTTATGTATGATTGAATGAGAAATGAACTATTGGGATTCTTTGACTCTCATTCCCTCCTTTCCAATGATCTCACATGCTAGGTGGACCAAGTGGATGTGGTAATGGGAGGCAACAACCTTGAAGGAAGGAGATTGACATTAATATGTCTAGCTTTTGCTTTTTGGAACCATATTGATGCTTCATGATGTATATTGTTGGTGTAAATGGTATATAACCCTTGAGACATGTGTACATATGAGATTATGTGATGTATAGATGTGTGGATATGATGTATGAATTCTAGAATAAAATTTGAGTAGGTAATGTCAACGTATGCAATTTGGAGGTTTGATGTAAATGTGCTTAAGTGTGGATTAAATGGCCAAAATGAGATGCATGAGGTTTGGGACCATTTGGGTAGCTCACACAAGTCTTAAATATGCTTTTAGACTTGCCCAAAAGGTGCCAAGACTAAGGAAAATCCATTTGGCAACTTTGGTATCCTATTTTAAACCAAAATTGACCATAATGGAACCCTACGTCACTTTTTAGCCAAATGAGTTAGTCTTGATCTGAGATTTTGCAAGCAATTAGGTCTCATTGAGAGCTTTTTGGGAAGCTAAAGAACATAATTTTTGGTGGTCTACAGAATATTTGATGATTCTTCAAAGTTGGCAATTTTTATCAGTTTGGTCTGCTACACTATTCATTTGGTCCGAAAAATGAATTTTGTCACACAAAGCTCATGATGTCCAATTGTCATGAAATTTTATACAAAGAAACTAGACAATTATAGTGACTTGTGAGAATTGGAAGCACCTATTTGGAGGTCTAGAAAGGGAAATATGAATTTTTGAACACTCTATCCAGTACCAGTAATTTTGCCTGACCTGAAGTACTATTCCATTAAATTCTGAGGTTTGGGCTTGATAAACTGGTCTGGAGATATTTTTCCTCTCTAGTTAACATTCACAGATTTCTATATTGATATCATTTGCATAAATTGGATTTTTTTGGAATTAATTGGACATTTTCAAAGTTTTTTGTAGAATTTTGTATCAGTTCTAAGATGCAGTTGGACCTTTGGACAATTTTGGATGTCAAACGTCCTCTGTGATGAATGTTATGGTCTGGGCATATTTTTAGTGTGAATTAGACATCCATAGATTCCAAGAATGACTAAGATTGCATGATTTTGATGTTTCTAGATTTAGTTATGATTTTCCAAAGTTTCATTAGAAATTGGAGCAAATCTGGCCAAGAATGAACCTCCATATTCCATGCTCCATTTCGGTTTCCATGAATTGTGGGCATGATTTTGTGATGCAAATAAGTTGTATTGATGTAATTAAATATGAGAATGGATAACATGAGCTCACACGATCCACGTGACACCAATTGCAAAATTTTAAGTATGATGCAACGCAAATAAACCCATTATTTTCGGTCTCTTTTTCATGTGCTCTCATGGAAATGATGATGTGAAGCTTATGAATGTTATAAAATAAGTTAGAATTTATGGTGTTACACATGGTATGCCTAGGAGCATAGTTGCAGATAGAGATCCCAGGTTCACATTGAATTTCTGGAGATCATTAGAAGATGCTCTAGGTACCAAACTCAGATTTAACATAGCCTATCATCCCCAAACAGATGGACTGACAGAGAGAACCATCCAAAACCTAGAGGTTATGTTGAGGGCGTGTGTGCTAGAAATGAAAAGAAACTAGGATACATACTTGCCTTTAGCGGAGATTGCCTATAATAATAATTATCATGCAAGTATACAGATGGCACTGTATGAGGCATTGTATGGGAGGAAGGGTAGGTCTCTAATGTGTTGGGTTGAGCTAGGAGAGTAGAGCCTTATAGGGCCAAAGTTAGTGGACTAGACTTCCAGACAAATAGAGACCATTAGAAAGAAATTGCTAACGGCCCAGAGTGGACAAAAAAGTTATGCAGATAAACGTAGACGGCCATTAGAGTTTGAGATTAGAGATCATGTCTTCATTAGAGTGTCTCCAGTCACAGAGATAGGTCGATCCATCAAAAGTAAAAAGCTCAGTCCAAAGTACATAGGTCTTTTCTAGATTCTTAATAAAGTAGGACCTGTGACCTACAAATTAGCCCTTCCTCCAAACCTGAGTCAAGTACACAATGTATTCTATGTCTCATAGTTGAAAAGGTACCAGCCTGACCCCTCACATGTCATAGAATATGAGAATGTGCAGTTATAGGATAATCTATCATATATAGTATCACCAGATCGGATTATGGACATTAGACTCAAGAAGTCACAAAATAAGATGATACCGTTGGTGAAAGTAGTTTGGAAGGGATTATCTCTTGAAGAGGCTACTTGGGATCTAGAGGATGATATGAGAAAGAAATATCCAAAACTCTTCCCATGAGGTATGTTATCTAAATTTTGAGGATGAAATTTTTTAAAAGGGGGAAAATTGTAACATCTGGTTTTCGTTAAACAATGGAAATGGATGCGTTTTCAAAGCAAGTCTCTTGAAATGAATTAGTTAAGGTCCCAAAAAATTTGAATAACATTTTAGACTCCTAAAAATGAGAATCCTAGCCTCAAATGGAAGGAAAAAAGGAGATAGAATGAAGAAACAACTTTTAACGGAAAACTTACGAAACATAATGGCATTTTCGTAATTTTGAGCAAATTTTGGAATTCACATAGGAGGATTTTCTTAATGAAAATTTTAAGTTCTCTAGGGTTCTCAGAGGTCCTGAAAATCATGGGAAGCCTCGGGACAGTTAAATCCCCTTCGGTGGACGTTTTTCAATGTCAGAGTACTCGAACTTTAACAGATTCGTTCAGGAAGGTTTTAGCTTCGATTTGAGTGATTTCAAAGGCATTTTATTAAATTGGGAACCTAAATTTTATAATGGAAAAGATGATTCTAAAAAAGGAGCTAAAATAAATGAGAAATGAAAATATCAAGAACAAAGGTCAAAATGAAAATTTTGAAAAAAGTGTTTCTTCCTCCCACCTATAAATAGGTGGCGCCACCCTTCCTCACTCATTTAGACACAATTTTTTCTACCCAAATTCAGAGAAGAAGGCTAGGGTTTAGGCACACCAAATGGAGAGAAGAAGAAGGAGAAATCAAAGGTTTAAGGTATAGTTTCTTGGTAGTTTTTCATGTTTTTTTCCATCCAAACCTCCTCTCCTCCATTCTCCTTTGTTTCCTTTGATTAAAATGAAATTTAAAAATTTGTTTTGAGGGAGATATTAAGGGGAAAATTCGGATTTGAAGAGAGGAGCTTGGAGAAAGCAAGATTCAAGTGAGAAAAAGTAAGAAAACAAGGTAATTTCTTCTTCCATGATCGATATCTCTTCCTCCCCTTCCTCCACTGTAACACCATATATTTCTAACTCATTTCATGATATTCACATGCTTTACATCCTCAATTCCATGAAAGAGTAAGGAAGAAGGATTAAAAATAATACATTTCTTTACGTTGCATCATGTTTAAAAATTCCATTCGGTGTCGCGTGGACCATGTGAGCTCATACAACACATTCTCATATTTAATTACATGGATACAACTCATTTGCATCATCAAAAGTGGCCTACATCTTAAGGAACTCGAAGGAAAGCATGAAATATACAAACATATTTTCAGCCAAATTTTTCCACTTTTCTGTCACAAATTTGAAAAATCATAACTAATTCTAAAAAAATAGAAATGATACATTCTTGGCTATTCTAGAATGCTACAGATGTCTATTGTATATAAAAATATGTTCAAACCATAACATCCAACACAGAGGACGTTTGACATGCAAAAAGGTCTAGAGGTCAGGCTATATATTGGTTCTATCATAGATTTCTGCAGTAAACTTCAAAAATGTCTAATTAGTTCCATAAAAATCCAATCCATTCAAATGATACCAATATGGAAAGATGTGGATGTTAGATAGAGGAAAAAAATAACTCCAGATCAGTTCAGGCATGCCCAGATCCTAAAATTCAATCAAACAGTAACTGAGGTTAGGTGGAGTTCCTGATACTGGATAGATTCTTTGAAAATTCATATCTCCCTCTCTAGACCTCCAAATGAGGTGCTTCTAGTTGTCACAGGTCACTGGGAATGTCTAATTTCTCTGTATAAATATTTGTGGAAATTGAACATCATTTGAGTCCTGTGTGATGGATTATATTTTTGGATCTGAGTGAACAGTGACATGACCAAAACCAACACATTTGCCAAATTTAGAAATTCATCAAATATTTTGTAGACCTCCAAAATTATGTTCTTTAGCTTCCCAAAAAGCTCTCAATAAGCTCTAGTATCATGCCAAATATTAGATCAAGAAGAGCTCATTTGGACAAAAAATGACATAAGATTCTAAATTGGTCAATGTTGGCTCCATATGGGATACCAAAATGTCCAAATGGCTTTCCTTGGGATTTGGCACCTCTTGGGCAAGTCTAAAAGCATAATTAAGACCTGTGTGAGGTACCCAAATGGTCCCAACCCTCATGCATCTCATTCTGGCCATTTCATCCACACTTATGCATAATTTCATAATACCATTAAGGAAGCTACAATGCCATAACATGTTCAAATTTCATTCTAGTGATCACATATCATATTCTTCCACTTATACATGACATAATATCATGATTACATATGTTCATAACATTATAATACATATATATCCATGGATTACATCATTTGCCAATTGTATGATTTCAAAGTAACAAAATTCAAGCACTTTGTTGTCATCCTCTCATCCTCAAGGTGGTTGGCTTCCATTACCTTGCTCTCTTGGTCCACCTAGCATATTAAAACATTGGAGAGGAGGGAATGAGATTCAAAGAATCCCAATAGCTAATCTCCCATTCAATCATACATGATGGATGCAAACAAGTATCATAAATGCATGTATGGTCATGTTGACATGTGTAAATATTCAAGAGACATTTTCATCATTTGAGAAAGTCATACATAACATACAAAAGCTTGCCAAGCAAGTGGATTGGCCTCATCTGATTTCTTGTAGATGTTGGACTTGCCTCACCCATTCTTTAAGAGATTCTTAGACTCAACCATGCTCTTGGGAGTCCATGTTGCTTTTGGGAGACTCTTTGCTTTGTCTCAACCAATCTTAAGGGTTCTTGGCTCATCCTCACCATGGCTAAGGGTTCTTGGCCTCACCACACTCAAGCAAACCCAAACACACATCATAAACATCATATAAAACATAATATGTCATCATAAAATTATGGCATATGAAAATTATGCTATCATACTTTTCATGGCTTGAAAATACACATACGTACATTTTAAGACAAGCTAAGCATACATCCATGCATGAGAGAAGGTGGAGAGAGCTACCTTGGAAGTAATTATACACTTTTTCCCTTAAATCTCCCTTCCTTGCTTTGACCACACACACAAAAATGTAGGGAAGATTTCTCTTGGCCTAGACACAATTTATGGAAGCCAATTAGGTTTATAGACTCAATTCTAAGGCCATAAAATTTGCTTAGACACTAGCTTGGTCTATAACGTCATTATCGTTCCATAATAGCACCTAATGAAGTAATACCCCTCAAATAAATTCTATGCTCCATTCGTTCCATTCAAATATGATTCTTGACTCTTTTTAAGCCTCTTAGAGTCATCACACAATCAAAACCAAGAGCCTAACTACATGTTGCTTCTTTAGGTCATAATATGGAACATAAAGCACCAACTTACTTTCTATGGGTTCTAAATTTTCCCAAGGCCTCCCCTCATTTTCATTCATTATATATGACTCAAGAATGGGTTTAGGAAAACTTAAAACTCTCCCTAGCTGCACAAACCCCTTTAGGCCGAGGCTATAGAGGAAATAGGGCTTCTTGGAGTTTGCTTTGTTTTCTCAAGGGAGGATGCATGTGGGGAGCCTCTTCGAAATCTTGGGAGCTCATTTAAACTCTTATTTAGGCCTAGGAATTATCATACAAAATCAGATTTTACAAGGTGCACTTGAAACCCTAGAATTTGCATCTTGAAATCTAATGATTTTTTGTTAATTCCCTTTATATATTCTTAATCTCCACACCCTTTTTCCTTAGATTAATCCTTGGTTCTGCCTAAAAATCAACTCCTCCTAGGGTTCCTTAGGCTAGGTAAAATGGAAAAGGAGGGGGAACCAAGATGGCAACCATAGGAAGAGAAATTACCTTATTTTCTTACTTTTTCTTGCTTGAATCTTGCTTTCTCCAAGCTCATCTTTTCAAATCCAAAATTTCCCCTAAGTTTCTCCCTTAAATCAAATTTGTAAACTTCATTTTAATCAAAAGAAATAAATGAGAATGAAGGAAAGGAGGTTTGGATGGAAAAAAGCATGAAAAACTACTAAGAAACCATACCTTAAAACTTGGATTTCTCCTTCTTCTTCTCTCCCTTTGGTGCGCCTAAACCCTAGTCTTCTTCTCTAAAATTAGGCAAAAAATTCTGAGTCTAAATGAAGGAGAGAGTGGGGCACCACTTATATATAAGGGGAGGAGGAAGCATTTTTCAAAAATTCCCATTTTACCCTTCATTCTTTACATTTTTGTTTCTCCTTCATTTTAGCTCCCTTTTGACAACCATCTTTTCTATTATAAAATTTAGATTCCTAATTTAGTAAAATGCCTTTGGAATCACTCAAATAAGAGCTAAAACATTCCCGAATGAATCTGTCAAAGTTTAGGTGAACTAACGTTGAAAACATCTGCCGGAGGAGATTTAACTATCTCGGGGCTTCAAATGGTTTTCAAAGTCTTTAAGAACCTCAGAGAACTCAAAGATTTTATTAAAAAAAGCCCTCCGGTGTGAATTCCAAAAATTGCTCAAAATTATGAAAATGCCATTACATTTCATAAGATTTTCGTCAAAATTTGTTTCTTCATTCTAGCTCCATTTTCCTTCTGTCTGAGACTAAGATTCTCATTTTCAGGAGTCTAGAATGTTATTCAAATTTTTTGGGACCTTAACTAATTCATTTCGAGGGACTTGCTTTAAAAACGTGCTCATTTTCGTCATTTAACAAAACCAGAGTTAAATCCACCATTTTACCCCACTCAAGAAACCCTAGGAAGGTTTGATTTTTAGGCAGAATGAAGGGTGATTCTAAGGAAAAAGGGTGTGGAGATTAAGAATATGCAAAAGAGAATTAACAAAAAACCATAGATTTTCAAGATGCAATTTCTAGGGTTTCAAGTAGTTCTTCCAAACTTTGATTTGATCTCTTAATTTCTATGCCTAAATAAGTGTTTAAATGAGTTCTTAAGATCTCTAGAAGTCTCCCCATATGCTTCTCCTCTTGAGAAAACAAAGCAAAGTCCATGGAGAGCAAAACCCTCTATAGCCTAGGCCTAAAGGGGTTTATATAGCTAAGGAGAGTTTTAAATTTTTCCAAGCCCATTTTTGAGTCACATATGATGAATGAAGATAAAGGGAGGCGTTGGAAAAAATTTAGAGACCATAGAAAGTGAGATGGTGCCTTATGTTCCATAATATGACCTAAAGAAGTAACATGTAGTTAGGCTCTTGGTTTTGATTGTGTGATGACTCCAAGAGGCTTAAAAGGAGTCAAGAATCATATTTGAAAGGAAAGAATGGAGCTTAGAATTTATTTGAGGAGTGTTACTTCATTAGGTGTATTTATGGAACCATAATGAAGGTTATAAATCAAGCTAGTATCTAAGCAGGTTGTATGGCCTTAGATTAACTCCATAAACCTAATTGGCTTCCATAAATTGTGTTTAGGCCTAAACAAATCATCCCCACACTTTGTATGTGTGTGGCCAAAGGAGGGAGCCTTGATTCAGGAGAAAAAGTGTGTAATTGTATCTAAGGTAGCTCATTCCTTCTTCTCTTATGCATGATTGTTTGTTTTACTTGTCTTTGAATGTGTGTATGTGTATTCTTAAGCCATGAAAAGTGTTCTAGCATGACTTTGATTCCATGGTGCCATGATGTTACAATATGCTTTCATATAATGTTTATGATGTACGCTTGGGTTTGCTTGAATGTGGTGAGGCCAAGAACCCTTAGCCATGGTGAGGATGAGCCAAGAACCCTTAAAATTAGTTGAGACAAAGTAAAGAGTCTCCCAAAAGTGAAGTTGACTCCCAAGAGTATGGTTGAGTCCAAGAACCTCTTAAAGAATGGGTGAAGCAAGTCCAAAATCCACAAGTAAGTGGGTGAGGCCAATCCCCTTGATTGGCAAGCCTTTGTATGCTATGTATGACTTTCTCAAATGATAAAAATGCCTCTTGAATGTTTGCACATGTTAACATGACCATACATGCATTTATGAGATTTGTTTGCATCTTTTATGTATGATTGAATGGGAGATGAGCTATTGGGATTCTTTGAATCTCATCCCCTCCTCTCCAATATTCTAACATGCTAAGTGGACCAATAGAGCAAGGTAATGGAAGCCAACCACCTTGAAGCTGAGAGCTTGATATCACAATGCATAGTTTTTGCTCTTGATGGCCATATTGATGTCTAACGATGTAATCCATTGTTGTATATGGTCTATGACATTTGGAATACATGTAATTATGATAATATGTCATGTATGAATGGGAGAATATATCATGTGACCATTAGAATACAATTTAAGTATGATATGACAAATTAGCTTTTTGAATGGTAGTATGGAAATATGTATAAGTGTGAGTAAAATGGCCAAAATGAGATGCATGGTTTGAAACCATTTGGGCAGCTCACACAAGTATTATTTATGCTTTTAGAATTTCCCAAGAGGTGCCAATCCCCAAGGAAAGCCATTTGGATAATTTGGTATCCTATATGGAGCCAAAATTGACCATAATGGAACCATATATCACTTTTTATCCAAATGAGCTCTTCTTGATCTAAGATTTGGCATGAAATTAGATCTTGTTGAGAGCTTTTTGGGAAGCTAAAGAACAGAATTTTTGGAGGTCTAAAAAATATTTGATGAATTTTCAAAGTTGGCAAAAATTTTAGCTTTGGTCATGTCATTGTTCATTCATGTCTAAAAATAAAATCTATCATACAGGGCCCAATGATGTCCAATTGCCATAAAATGTTGTACTAAGAAACTAGACATTTCCAATAACTTGTGCTAGCTAGAAGAACCTCATTTGGATGTCTGGAGAGGGAGATATGAAGTTTAAAGGAATTTGTCCAGTACCAGGCGCTCCACCTGACCTCAAGTATTGTTTGATTACATTTTGAGATTTGGGCATGCCTGAACTGGTCTAGAGTTATTTCTCCCTTCTAGGTAATATCTACAAATTTCTAGATTGGTATCATTTACATGAAGTGGATTTGTTTAGAATTAATTAGACATTTTTGAATTTTGCTACAAAATTCTGTGATAGCTCCAGTGGACAGCCTGACCTCTAGACCATTTCAAATGTCAAACATCTTCTGTGTTTAATGTTATGGTCTAGAAATATTTTTATCATATAGTAGACATGTGTAGCTTTCCATAATGGCCAAGAATGCATAATTTTTATTTTTTTAGAATTAGTTATGATTTTCCAAAAATTTGTGATAAAAAAGAGGAAAATTTGGCCGAAAATATATGTAGGTATTTTATGCTTCCCTTTAGTTTCCATGAGATGTTGGCCACTTTTGATGATGCAAATGAGTTGTATTCATATAATTAAATATGAGAATGTGATGTATGAGTTCACATGGTCCATATGACAACGAATGAAATTTTTATATGCGACATATCGCTAAAATAGTCATTATTTTAATGCCTTTTTCTTTGAGAATTTTTCATGGTTCTTAGAAATGAGTTCTTTAAAGGCATGAAACGAGCTAGAAATTATCGTGTTACACCTTCCAGAGAGGCTGGAGCAGATGATGCAGCTAAGCCTACTGATCTAGTAGCTAGAGCCCTACAGGCTATAATGGCTCTCTTGGATCAGCAGTAGGCCATGATTATGCAGCTATAGTAATGGCTTGTTGAAAGAGAGTAACACTCCATAATTAATTAAGGTGTTAATCATAGATTAGGTTAATTAAGAATAATTAATATGGGATAATCAGGCAAGTTAAGTGAATGGAGATTTTAGAGAGATAAATTATTAATATGGGTTTAGGATTTAATTGGGAGAAAGATTTCATCTAGGCCCAAATTAATATAGGAAGTCATGATAAGAGGCTAAGGAGGCCCAATAAGCTAGGTGCAAGCCCAATATAATTCAATCTGATAGAGGCCTAAGATCCACCTTATGTAAGCTCTTATAATTAGCCCAATAACCCTTGTGCAGACCTAAAATAATAGAGATCCTAAAACTTGTTCTGGCCTAATAGAATTTCAACAACACAATGCATAAGAGTTGGCCCAAATGGAGATGGACCTTGGAGCAACCCATGACCCATATTTGACCCAACTTAAACCCAACTAAAACCCTAAATGCATCAGCCACTATCCCATTTTTCTGAAACACAAAGGAGAAATTCGGAGGTCCAAAGGGGAAGCTAGGGTTTTTGGCCTAAATCCACCATTTCTCACCTCTAAGCTCAAAATCAGCCAAGGTAATAGTTATATAACTTAATCCTCTCATCTTTCTCTTCATTTTGGTCCAATTAATTTTTCATTTGGAGTATTTTCACCATACCCAAAATCTGAAATGTGGGAGTTTGGAGATTTTCTTGATGAAATTCGTAGGTTGAGACTAGGGCTGCCATTAAATAAGTATAAACCCTCCATTTTGATGCTTTCTTTGCTAGTTTGAGACCCCCATAGTTGATTTATAATATGAGTATTAATTTCCTACGAATTTGCTTAGGATTTTGGATTAAATATTGACGTTTCTGGTGGGGGACATACTTAATCCGAATTTAAGACTTGTAGTGGTTGGGTAAGTGATTCTTAGGTAGTCATTAGCATTTTAAATTCTTTGGGTACTGATTGCAACTGTTAATGATGAATTAGAGTAGTAATTCTATGATGCTATAGTTATAGGAGGATTTCTGCACTACTGGTGATTGTTGCAAGTGTCTACAAGTGAGGTAATCGGGTTTATATTAATTCCATGTATATATCTGATTTAATTTTATATGTTGCTATAGATAAATGATTTGAAAGATTGAATGGATTGGTTAGCTATCTATTGAATTGTGATTGGACCTTGTGAGTCCATGGTGGAATTGTGGTACGGTTGCCACCCGTGCATATGCTTCGATCGGGCACTGGGTTATGATCAAACCCCAGATGGACTGAGCCCTGGTTGTGCTTAATAGGGAGTAGGTGCCATGGACGGGCTTCTCCTAGTGTTAATGGCCTTTAACATGTGAAAATATGATTGCTAGTATGGGATGGTAATTATGATAGCCTACTTGTTTCATTTACTGATATGATTAGTATTTTGCTATTGCTTATGTAAAATTATGCATGTATGCTAATTAAACTGAAATATATGATGGAATTGCCTTGGTTATTGAGATTTATATCTCACCCCATTTTATGGATTAATATTTCAGGTGAAGGTTCTTCGGGTAAGGATAAGGGTAAGCAAGTGGATGAACATCCATGAGCTGAGGCCGGGTGTGGGGAGCTATACTTGGTCTAAGTAAAATAGAGTAGATGCTAATTTTGTTAACTTTTGTATAGCATCATCATGTATCTGCATTGCTAAGTGTAGGAGATTATATTTTGTTAACATGGAATGTAACTAATAAGTAATAGGCTTTACATTAGCTATTGATGGATGTATGAATCTTGACACTCATTTTGGCTAATGAACCTATGATATATTGACTATTTGAGTAATGTAATTCTATGATATATTGATGCATGAAATACTCAATGAAAGTATGATTGAATGACCATTGTGAGAAATTGTAAATCTGTTGATATAAACCAATGAATGAGTAGGAGAATCCATCTTTAATTGTGGGATGGGTAATGATCTAATGGTTAGGGAATTCAGTAGATAAGTGCTAATAGAACCTTACAATAAGTGGGAGAGTGGCCTTAGAGGGTCCCTAGATAAAGAGTGGAGAGTATGAGGTAAAGTTTTAAGAGTAGTAGGATCAGAAGGCATTTAGCCGCAGCTAAAATATGGTTAGCAGAGGCCAATAGTGGCGAAGTTGCCCAAGGAGAGCAACAGAGAGCAATTTGTCGCAGTGAATAGTGAATTGGTCGCGGCAAAGTATGAGAGGCTAAACTGGGAGCTGTCCAGAGGGTAATTCATCGCGGCGAATTAAGGAATTGGCTGCGGTGAACTTTTGTGAAAATGAGCTAGGCATTTCAGAAAAGAATTGGCTGCGACGAAAGTAGGTATTGGTCGTGGCCAATAGTGAGAGGTGAACGAGGGAAGTTCTAGGAGGCTTCTTCACCGTGGCACCAGGTAGGTTGGCTACGGCGAAGGTCCAACTCGCCACGGCAATATGTGAAGGGTGAAGCCGAGGGGAATTGGCTGTGGCTAAAGGGAAATTGGCCACAGTGAATGTCCTAAAATCCTTATATTGACTAGAAAATCTTAGTTTTCCATATTGTCACCCCAAGGGATGACGTGTAAACATTGATAGAAGATAAATGTGAGTTGAAATGATAGGTAATAGAATCAAGGCTCATAAATGAATGTTGTTTTCCCTAAGGTACGTAAGTGTTCGTAATTATATGGTTGATGAATCTAATGAAATTAAGGTTCAAATTTCCCCATATTTCCACAATGTAATTATTCTTAATGACATGTAACCATTGGTTAGGGTTATTAATCATGTATTTAACCTTAATTACAATGATTAGAAGTTAGGGTCGTCACAGATAGCAAGGGCCTTACACCTCCTCCTTCATAGCCACCACAACAC
The DNA here is from genome assembly GCA_026724425.1 of Erythrophleum ivorense. Taxonomy (NCBI): domain Eukaryota; kingdom Viridiplantae; phylum Streptophyta; class Magnoliopsida; order Fabales; family Fabaceae; genus Erythrophleum; species Erythrophleum ivorense. The sequence continues at coordinate 153,925 of JAIUCV010000480.1, forward strand.
TGAAATAATCCTAAGCATTAATGGGCAACTCATACTGACCCATAGCCACACATACAGATACATTAGGTTGCTCAGACTCCACCAGCTCTGACACTTCCAGCCCTAGAGCAGCCCTCTACTAGACAGATTATTACTCAATTCAGAAAGTTCGGGCCTCCCACCTTTGATAGTGAGATGAATACAGAGAAAGCTGAGCCCTGGATCATGCAACTTGGGAAAATATTCTGGGTGATGGAGTGTACCTCTAAGCAAAAAGCCACTATGGTTATTTTCCAGTTAGAGAAAAAAGCTTATTATTGGTGGAGGGGCACTAAGCCTATCCTGAGAGTGAGGAACCTTCCGATTACTTAAGAGACATTCCTCCAAGCTTTTATGAGAGGTACTTACCTAGTTCTATTAGAGATGAGAAGGAGTTAGAATTTGTATTCTTAAAGCAGACAGAGGGAATGTCCATGGACTAGTATGTGGCCATGTTTGTAGGGCTTTCCAGATATTCTTCATACTTATAGAGACATGATGATGAGCACTGAAGAGCAAATAAATTGAGAAAGGTTTACTACCTGAGATTAGAGACAAGGTGGTTCCATAGAGAATCAAGAACTTTAACACCCTAGTTGAGATTTGCAAAGTGATAGAAGCGAACCTTAGAACTATGTACCCTACCTCCAGTGCCAAACCTCCTCTTCTTGAGCCTAAGAGATCTAGAGAAGAAACACAGGCCATAGCTACTAGCAGGAAAAGTGGTAGAAGCCAGTGCAATAAAAGAGGTAAAAGAAGGAGGACTCATTTTAGCAGAAGCAATTCCGCACCTACAGTATGTCCCCAGTGTGGCAAAAATCACAAGAACAGATTGTGTTACGCGGGGCAGAATATGTGTTACAGATGTGGTAGGCTAGGTCACATGGCCAGGGACTGCACGCAGGCTCCCTAGTAGTTCTTTCAATAAAGGGCCTAGACCTCAGACCCAAGGTAGAGTCTTTGCCCTGACACATCAGGAGGCTAACCAGTCTTCGAGTTTGGTACTATTAAGATAAATAATTTTTCTGTGACTGCATTATTTGATTCTGGAGCAAGCCACTCTTTCACATCATATGACTGTGCTAGGAAGTTAGGTTTGAGTATACATACATTACCATATGACTTGCATGTATCTACCCCCTAAGAAACTGAGCCATTACCCCCATGCCTATTTAAATTTTATGGTCTAGTTTAATCATTGTTATACTACCATTGATTTGATATGTATGTCCTTTGTTGATATTAATTTGATTATTAGCATAAATAAAATGTCCATAAATAATGCCACACTTGATTGTTTCCATAAATGTATTACTTTACCTGAGTGTGGGACTGTACTTAGTGTAATATCCAGTTCCCCAAAAACCAGAGAAAATGTGAGAAACATAACGTATAGTTTCTCCATCAACGAACGAAACTCACTAGATATAAAAGGAAGTCCCCCGAAATGATTTAGTTAAGGTCTTGAAAACTTTGGGAAGCATTCTAGACTCCTAAAAATGAGAATTCTAGGCTCAGACGAAAAGAAAAATAGAGCTAGAATGAAGAAACAATTTCTTATGAAAAGCTTACGAAATGTAATGGCATTTTTGTAATTTTGAGCAAATTTTGGAATTCACATAGGAGGACTTTTTAAATGGAAGTTTTGAGTTCCTCAGGGTTCTCAGAGGCCTTAAAAATCATGGAAAGTCCCAGGACAGTTAAAACCCCTTCGATGGACGTTTTCCAACGTCGGTGTACCCAAATTTTAACGATTCATTCGGGAAGGTTTTAGCTCCGATTTGAGTGATTCCAAAGGCATTTTATTAAATTGGGAACTAAATTTTAAAATGGAAAAGACGGTTCTAAAAAAAGAGCTAAAACAAAGGAAAAACGAAAATGCCAAAAACGAAGGGCAAAATTAGAATTTTTGAAAAAATGTTTCTTTCTCCCTTATAAATAGGTAGCGCCTCACACTCTCCCTTACTTAGCTTCAGATTATTCTGCCCCAAATCAGAAGAAAAACCCTAGGAGAGTGGCGTACCAAGGGGAGAGGAAAAGGAAGAGAAAATCCATGCTTAAGGTATGTTTCCATGGTAGTTTTTCATGCTTTTCTTCATCCACACCTCCTCTCCTCCATTCTCCTTTGTTTCCTTTGATTAAAATGGAGTTTATAAATCTGATTCAAGGGGAAAATTCAAGGGAAAATTCGGATTTGAAGAGAGGAGATCAAAGAACACAAGATTCAAGTGAGAAAAAGTAAGAAAACAAGGTAATTTCTCTTCCTATGGTTGTCATATTTGGTTCCCTTCTCCACCATTTCACCCCACTTGAGAAAACCTTAGGACGAGATAATTTTTAGGCAGAACCAAGCATAAATTTAAGGAAAAAGGGTGTGGAGATTAAGAATATGCAAAGAGAATTATCAAAAAACTATTAGATTTCAAGATGCAAATTCTAGGGTTTTAAGTGTTTCTTCTAAATTCTGATTTTGTGTGATAATTCCTAGGTCTAATTAAGAGTTTAAATGAGTTTCTAAGATCCCTAAGATGCTCCCCACATGCTTCCTCCTTCAAGAAAACAAAGAGAATTCCAAGGAGCCCAAAGAAGCCCTATTCTCAGTTAAACAAGGTTGGGGTAGCTAGGGAGAGTTTTAAAATTTTCTAAGGCCATTCATGAGTCATATATGATGAATGAAAATGAGGGAAGGCCTTGGAAAAAATTTAAAACTCAGAAAGTGATTTGATGCTTTAGGTTCCATATTATGACCAAAAGAAGCAACATGTAGTTAGGCTCTTTATTTTAATTGTGTGATGACTCCAAGAGGCTTAAAAGGAGTCAAGAATCATATTTGGAACAAAAGAATGGAGCCTAAAAATTATTTGAGGGGTGTTGCTTCATTAGGTGTATTTATGGACCATAATGGGATTTATAGAGCAACCTAGTGTCTAAGCAAGTTGTGTAGCCTTAGAAATTATTTCATGAACCTAATTGGCTTCCATAAATTGTATCTAGGCTAAGAGAAACTATCTCCACAAGTTTGTGGGTGTGTGGCCGAAGCAAAGGAGGGAATTCTAAGAGAAAAAGTGTGTGATTGTATGCAAGGTAGCTCTCTCCACCTTCTCTCATGCATGGATGTGTGTTTAGCTTGTCTTAAAATGTGTGTGTGTATTTTCAAGCCATAAAAAGTATGCTAGCATGATTTTACATGACATGATTTCATGATGACATATTATCTTTTCAAATAAATGTATGATGTTTGTTTGAGTTTGCTTGAGTGTGGAGAGGCCAAGAACTCTTAACCATGGTGAGGATGAGCCAAGAACCCTTGAGATTGGTTGAGATAAAGCAAAAAGTTTTCCAAAAGCAAAGTGGGCTCCCAAGAGTATGGTTGAGTCCAAGAATCTCTTAAAGAATGGGTGAGGCATGTCCAAAATCTATGAGGAAAAGTGTCAGGCCAATCCATCCACTTGGTGAGCTCTTGAATGTCTTGTATGACTTATTCACATACCAAGCTTGCTTCTTAAATGTTTATGACTTCTATGATATCCATACATGCATTTGCAAGACTTGCATTGCATATATTATATATGATTGAATGGGAGATGAGCTATTAGGATTGTTTGAATCTCATTCCCTCCTCTCCAATGATCTCACATGCTAGGTGGACCAAGTGGACAAGGTGATGGAAGCCAATTACCTTGAAGGAAAGAGCTTGGCAATTAAATGCAAAGTTTTTAGTTCTTTAAGGCTATAATTGTGTCAAATGTTGTAACCTCTTGGTGTATATGGTCTATGACCTCTTAGACATGTGTAATTATGACATTATGCCATGTATGAATGAGAGAATATATTATATAGCCACTAGAATATGAATTGAGTATATGATGGCATATTAGCTTCATGAATGGCTTTATGGAAATATGTATATGTGTGGATAAAATGGACAAAATGAGATGCATGGAGTTTGGGACCATTTGGGTAGCTTACACAAACCTTAATCATGCTTTTATACTTACCTAAATGGTGCCAAACCCTAGGGAAAGCCATTTGGTTACTTTGGTACCTCATATGGCGCCAAAATTGACCATAATGGAACCTTATATCACTTTTTAGCCAAATGAGCTCTTCTTGATCTGAGATTTGGCATGAAATTAGAGCTTACTGAAAGCCTTTTAGGAAGCTAAAGATCATAATTTTCAAAGGTCTACAGAATATTTTATGAATTTTCAAAGTTGACAATTTTTCTGAATTTGGTCTGCTGCACTATTCATTTGGTCTGAAAATAAATTCTATCACACAAGGCCTAAATGATGTCCAATTGCCATGAAATTTTATACAGAGAAACTAGGCATTCACAAAGATTTGTGCGAACTAAAAACACCTCAATTAGAGGTCTAGAGAGGGAGATATGAATTTTTGAATATTTTGTCCAGTATCAGGGATTTCAGCTAACCTCTATTATTGTTCCATCGAATTCTGAGGTCTGGGCTACCTGAGTTGGTTTGGAGTTATTTTTTCCCTCTGGTTAACATCCACATATTTCATAATTAGTATCATTTTTATGCATTGGATTTTTATGAAATTAATTGGATATTTTTTAAGTTTGTTACAGAAACTTATGACAGTACTAGTAGCCAACCAGACCTTTATCCCTTTTCGAATGTCAAACATCTTCCGTGTGGTGTTTCATGGCCGGGACATATTTTTACCATAAATTAGACATGTGTATCTTCCTATAATGTCAAAGAACACATAATTTTAATTTTTCTATGATTAGTTATGATTTTCCAAAGTTTGGTCAGAAAAGGGGCCAAATCTGGCCGAAAATACACATGACTATTTTGAGCTTTCCCTTGAGTTCCATAAGTTGTGGGCCACATTTTATGATGTAAATGAGTTGTATTTATGTAATTAAATATGGGGATGTGATTTTTGAGCTCATATGGTCCACATGACATTGAATGAAATTTTCATACGTGATGTAACGCTAAGAAATGCATTAAAATAATGCCATTTTCTTGCCTCTTGTATGAATTATTTAATGTGAGGCATAGATATAATATGAAATGAGTTAGAAATATATAGTGTTACACCTAGCATGAGGACTAAGTTATCTATTATGACCACCTCCCAAGCTGAAAGGTCTCTAGGGCATGGTTATCAGGGATACCTAGTTTTCTTTTTAGTTTAAGCTAAGGTAGAAGAGGGTATAAAGGAAATTCCCATAGTGAGAGAGTTCCCAAAGGTGTTCCCTAAAGAGATTAGCAGACTACCCCCAGAGAGAGAAGTCACATTCCCCATAAACATTGCACCTGGAGTAGGTCCAGTGTCTAAGGCCTCGTATAGAATAGCTCCCACTGAGTTAGCTGAACTTAAGAAACAAATAGAAGAGCTTTTAGAGAAGGGTTTTATTAGACCCAGTATCTCGTTGTAGGGAGCTTTAGTCTTATTCATAAAGAAGAAAGATGGGAACCTTAGACTTTGTATAGACTATAAGGAGCTTAATAAAATAACTATTAAGAATAAGTACCCTCTTCTTTGTATGGATGACTTTCTAGATCAGTTAATAGGAGCATCAGTATTCTCTAAGATACACCTTAGGTTAGGATATCATCAGCTTAGGATAAAGGCTGAGGATATTCTTAAGACCACTTTTAGGACTAGATACAAGCATTATGAATTTTTAGTTATGCCTTTCGGGTTAACGAATGCACCTGTAGTGTTCATGGATTACATGAACAGAGTGTTCAGGCCATGCTTAGATAGACTTGTAGTTATCTTCATAGATGACATCTTCATCTATTCTAAGAGTAGAGAAGAACATGAGCACCACCTAAGATTAGCCCTAGAAACCCTGAGAGAAAAATAACTGTATGCTAAATTTAGTAAATGTGAGTTCTAGCTCACTGAAGTTCAATTCCTAGGCCATGTGATCTCCCAGGCAGGGGTCATAGTAGATCCCCAAAAGTAGAGGTAGTGTTACAATGGGAGAGACCTAGAATAGTGACAGAGATCAGGAGCTTCCTAGGCTTAGCAGGTTATTACAGGAGATTCATCTAGGGTTCTTCTCAGATAGCGATGCCACTGACTAGACTCACCATTTGTGTGGGATGAGAAATGTGAGAAATATTTTCAAGAGTTGAAACATAAGTTAACTACAACCTCAATTTTAGTACTTCCTGACCCCAGAGAGACTTTTATAGTCTATAGTGATGCCTCTAAAAAAGGGTTAGGATGTGTGTTTATGCAGAAGGGCAGAGTAGTAGCTTATGCCTCTAGATAGTTAAAGCCTCATAAGGAAAATTACCCCATACATGGCTTAGAGTTGGCTACAGTGGTGTTTGCTTTGAAAGTATGGAGACACTACTTGTATAGGGTAGCTATAGAAATTTATAGTGACCACAAGAGCCTTAAATATTTATTTCAATAGAAAGAGTTAAATATGAGACAACAGAGATTGTTATGATTTTTGAAAGACTATGATTTCACTCTGAAATACCATCTTAGTAAGACTAATGTGGTGATTGATGCTCTGAGTAGAAAATCTATGCATATGGCCTATATGATGATTAAAGAGCAGAAAGTGATTGAGAAGTTCAAGGATATGAATCTCTCATGTGAGATGCATTTAAGGAAGTTACTAATGAGTGAAACCTGAATAAAAAATGACCTGAGAGACCAAATAAGAGAGGCCTAGCAAACAGATGACTATGTAAGTAGGATTAAATCCCAGATAGCCTAGGGTAGCACTCAAGAGTTCAATCTATCTAAGGATCACATAATAAGATATAAGGATAGGCTATATATGTCTAGAAATATAGAGATTAAAGAGAAAATACTAAATGAGGAAAATAAAAGTAAATACACCATTCATCTAGGCAGTAATAAATGTATCATGATTTAAAGAAAATCTTCTGGTGGCTTGGTATGAAAGCAGTCATAGCTGAGTATGCCTCCTAATGTCTAGTATGTCAGAGAGTCAAAATAGAACACCATAAGCCAACTGAGTAACTTCGTCCCTTAGATATCCTAGAGTGGAAATGGAATAGTATAGCTATAGATTTTGTCATGGGTTTACCTAGGATATCATCGGGGCATGATATCATATGGGTAATAGTGGATAGATTAGCAAAGTCAGTGCATTTTTTAGTGATGAAAGCCACATTTATCCTAGATAAATTGGCTCAGCTATATATTTAGGAGATAGCTAGATTGCATGGTGTGCCTAGGAGCATAGCATCAGATAGAGATCCTAGGTTCACTTTGAACTTTTAGATATCATTATAAGATGCTCTAGGCACTAAACTTATATTTAGCATAACCTATCACCCTCAGAAAAATGGTTAGATGGATAGAACCATCCAAACCTTAGAGGACATGTTTAGGGCATGTGTTCTAGAGATGAAAGGAAACTGGAATACATACTTGCCTCTAATAGAGTTTTTCTAAAATAATAGCTATCATGCAAGCATACAGATGGCACCATATGAGGCATTGTTTGGGAGAAAGTGTAGGTCTCCGATGTGTTGGGTTGAGCTAAGAGAGAGGAACCTAATATGCCCAGAGTTAATGAACCAAACTTCTAGGCAAATTGAGACTATAAGGAAGAAACTGCTAATGGCTCAGAGTAGACAAAAAGAGTTACGTAGATAGACGGAGAAGGCCATTAGAGTTTGAGGTTAGAGACTATGTCTTCATTAGAGTGTCTCCAGTCACAGGGATAGGTCGATCCATTAAAAGTAAAAAGTCAGTCCAAAATACATAGGTCCATTCTAGATTCTTGATAAAGTAGGACCTGTAGCTTATAGACTTGCCCTGGCCCCAAACTTGAGCCATGTACATAATGTATTCCATGTTTCTTAGCTCAAAAAATACCACCCTGACCCCTTACATGTCATAGAGTATGAAAATGTGTAGTTACAGGATGATCTATCATATATAGTATCACCAGATCGGATCATAGATGTTAGACTTAAGCAGTTACGGAATAAGATGATACCACTGGTGAAAGTGGTTTGGAAAGGGTTCTCTCTTGAAGAAGCTACCTGGGAGCTGGAAGAAGAGATGAGAAAGAAGTATCCAAAACTCTTACCATGAGGTATGTTATCTAAATTTCGAGGACGAAATTTATTTAAGGGGGGAGAATTGTAATGTCTAATTTTCATAAAAACAATTAAAACAGATACATTTTGAAAGCAAGTTCTCTGCAATAAATTAGTTGAGGTCTAAAAAAATTAAAATAATAATCTAGACATTAAATAATGAATTTAAGAGCTTAGAGGTACCTTGTAATATAGGCTAAAATGGCTAGATGGAAATTAATGAAATAGTTACGAACATAATGACATTTTTGTAATTTCGAGCAAATTTTTAATCACAAATTTGAGTTCTTTGGGATTCTCAGAGGCCTTGAAAACCATGGGAAGCCCCGAGATTGTTAAAACCCCTCCAGTGTATATTTTTTAACGTCAGTTGACCCGAACTTTGACCCTTTCGTTCGGAGAGGTTTTAGCTCTGATTTGAGTGATTCCAAAGGTATTTTATAAGATTAGGAACCTAAATTTTATGATGAAAAAGAAGGATCTCAAAAAGAAGCTAAAACAAAGCTAAAACAAAATTGCCAAGATGAAAGGGTAAAATTAGAATTTTTAGAAAGTGGAAGCTTCTTGAAACCTCTTTAAGTTTCATATTTCTTCTCCTCATCATTTTCCACAATTTGTTTCTGCTCCCAAACTAGAGAAAGAAGGTACCTCTTAAGCACCTAAAGAGAGGAGATTTTGAAGGGAGAAAAAGCCAAGAAAATGTAGGAAATTCTATAGACATTCAAGCTCTCTCTTTAGCAAGTTGTTGCTCATTCTTCTTCTATTTATTTTCATGGATTTGATGATGTTTTTGGGTTTGTATTGTCATACATATGCTTTCCATTATCATACATTCTCATCCATGGGGAATTGCACAAATTCTTAGGAAATGAGCAAGGAAAAATCCATTATTAAGTACACTTTTCCACGTTACGTCAGGATTTAAAATTTTAATTCACGTTACATGTGTCCTGTGGATTTTCCAATATCATTCCATAGTCATTTACCACTCATACAATTTACAAGTAATCTAAAACAGCACATAATCCACGGATTTCATAGAGAAAGCCCCAAATTTTCACTCATTTCCTCGAACAGCATATGGCAGATTTCAGGGGTAACTTTAAAAAATCATAAGTAAATGTAGAAAAATTTATTCCTAACCACAAAAATCTCATTTGGACCACGCTTGACATCAAAAAAGGCAAGAAGGTCAAGCTATCCAAAAATTTGATATAACTTACTTATATAAACTTTGAAAATTTATAATTAATTTCACAAAAATATAATCTATGCAATCAGTACCAATTTAGAAAGCTACAAATGTTAACTAGAGGGGAAAAATAGTTCTAGACCAATCCAAGAGCATTCAGACCTAAAAAATAAATCAAATAGTAACACAGGTCTAGAGGTGCACTTGGAATAGAATAGCAATTTCAAAAATTCATATCTCCCTTTCTAAACATCCAATTGAGGTGCTTCTATGGCATAGGTCACTGGGAAGGTCTAGTTTCTCCCTATAAAATTTCATGACAATTTGATATCGTTTTCCCCATGAATGACATAGATTCATTTTTGGATCAATTGTACAGTACATTGACCAAAAACTAGAAAATTTTTCAACTTCAAAAATTCGCCAAAAATTTCATAGACCTTTAAATATTCTACATTTTAGCTTGCCAAAAATCTTTTAACAAGCTCTAGATGCATGCCAAATTTCAAATGAAGGAGAGCTCATTTGGACAAAAAGTGATGCAGCCCACTAATATGGTCATTTTTGCTTCTCATAATGTAACTCTTTGGTCCAAATGACTCCTTTTAGTGTTTGGCATCTCTTGGACAAGTTTAAAAGCATAATTGTGACTTGTGTGAGCTATCTAAGTGTCATACCTTATTTTATAACACTTTTCCTACTATAATTATCTCATACAAAACTTAGAGGAGTCAATGGAAACCTGAACTAATTAAAATTTTTTCTTTTTAAAAACTTCCTTATATAATTTTACTATTCATTTAGTCATTTCTAATTTCTTATCTAACTTTGAAAATACATAATTAATTATAGAAAAATCATATGAGGTCGGTTCAGGGCTCTACTTCAAGCTCTCTAATCCTTTTACAAGGGAAAAATACTTCCTCAGTGGAATGCGTATAAATTCATATTAAAGTGTCCCTACAAAAATTGGACAATTTTACCCTTCACTTGACATATTGGTATTATTATTTTGCCTTTATATAAGCAGATGCATTTTTGCATTGTAGGCACACTAGTCGTATTCAATTTACTCAAGGGTTGCTTATATTCATGACTTTCTATTCCATACCTGAGTACCCTACAGTATCATAACATAACTCATACACGCAATAATCTAAAATATTTAATTACATGACAAAATGTGATACATAAAAATAAGGTCCTCAATTTATGCTTCCACATCCTTTGCCCCTTTATTTGCTTGAACTCGGACCTAGCATGGGTTATATTTGGGGTGACATTATGAAATATCCGTAGTAGTAACCCAATCTCATTCACAAGCAAGCGTGTAAGTACATAACATAATGCCAATCAACATGCCACATGCCATATAGTAATACAAGGGATTTCATACAAGGCCAAGCACAATCTAAGCATACATATCTCATCTTATAACATAAATGACAACTTGATATAGCATACCACTTATCATTATACAAACATATAAGCTTAAAGAAAGAGAAAGGAAAACTACTACCTTAGCAAACTTTACTCCTCAAGCCTTGGAACTCAATTTATTTGCTTTCATAATTCCTAAAATAAATATTGAACCCTATAATCATAATGACAATTCATTACAATCAACACATAAAACTTAAAATCTAAAGTAGTATGACCCTTTTAAACTCATTGGAACCATTGGAATTGGAGAAATCCAACTCCTTCCCTTCCAATTCACTATGGCCAAATAGTGCACATTTCTTGGCCAAGATTTAGAAATTTTATTCCATAAGTTTTGGGGGCTTTGCCAAAAGTATTCCTAGCTAAAAACACCCTTTTGAATCCATTGGAAGGGATAAAATTATGAAATTCCAGCCCCAACATCACGTTTTGGTCATAACATAATCTAGCTCTGTTTTAGGCTTAAAAGTGAGTTTCTTTGGTTCTAAAAATTCCATAGCCTCTTCCTTTATGTTTTAGGACTTGAAATTTGGTATACATGACTTTAAGACATGAAGAAAACACCATAAAAAGTTTGAGAAAATTCGGACACTATCTCCCTATGATTTCTATTTTCCAAAAAATTACAATCTTTATATTTTTCAAAGTCCCAGCACATAACCATAATAACTAAGATCATATGGCCTTCATGTTCAACATATAAACTTCATTTTTAATCATCCATATGCTGTCCAAAAGTGACTCATAGATAGGGTTTAACAAAACTAACTTAAAGCATGTGATCTTTAAGTGTAAGATGGAGAAAACTTACTCTTTAAGCTTAATCCTTGCTTCCTTTGCCTTTCTCACTCTAAAATCCTTTCTCTTCCCACTTAGTGCAACATTCCACCTTGAAGAAAAGATGAATATGCAGCTGCCCTTTGGAGAAAATGGTTGGAGGATGAAGAAGATGAAGAAATTTGGTGAAGAATGATGTTAGTTTTGCTTGATTTCACTTCTTCTTCCACTTTTTCTCCCTCTCTCTCTCTCTCTTCACATTTTTCTTTCTTTCTCCCTTGTGTGTGGCATGACAGGAATGGAGGTGAAGGAGATGAATTTAGATGAAGTTAAATGGTCATACTAAATTTGGACCCTCAGATAAACCTTTTCAAGATCAAATCTTAACCTTCCATTCTTTTTTCTTTTGATTTTCTAATTTCATAACTAAATATCTTTTTCTAAAAATTCTTGACCACACACTTGGACATCTTTTCTTAGCCCTTAAGTTATGGATAGTAACCATAGTTAATTTTTTTAACTCAATCATGGTTAATTCTTTAAAATAACTAAAATCCTTTTCTACTTTTCCTTTCATTTTATATTTATATTTGGGTTTCATCTTCTCTAAACCCTAATTATATCTTCTCTTCTATTTTGGGCCTTTAGAATTATCTATTGGGCCTTACAGCTGTCTAAAATCGATATCTGGGCCCGATTAAGGTTTTACGGTATAATACTTACCTTTAGACTTTCTACAATTTATAAATATTATTTCCTATACTTTCTGGCCATACTGAGCTTTAAACATGAATCAGGGGCCCTTAACCTCAATCCTCATAAATTTCAGTATCAATCAGACAACTGAGTCTTATAGGTGTAATTTTCATCGTTCTGTATTATGATTATGCTATAAAATTTTCATTTACTGCAATTTTGTCCCTGAAACTCCTTCAGGGTTTCTTAACCCTTTAGCTCTTTCTATTTCTATAGTTGTCACAACTTCTTTTTTCTATTTTGCTCATGGCTACTGATCGGCCTAACCAGATCGTAGACTAGATCCCGCCCGGCCATCCGAACAAATTGGCATCATTGGACCCGTCTCATCAAATGGAGTTTAACAGTGGGTCACAGATTTTTGAGATTGTTGCCCGATTTTTTGATATTCATGCCTAAGGCCATGAATAGAGGGTGAAACTAGAATTTCCTGAGCTTTCGAGCAATTTATACATTTTACCTGGCATATAACTTTTCTTTGCATTTTAGTCATTGACTCCTTCATACTTGACTTTGAAGACTCTTCAGGACCTTTTTCCGATCCCATTTTTTTTTCTATTTTAGCCCTAATTTTAGGGTACCTCTGGCCTTGACTCATCATTATTTGTGGTCTAGAATATTATTCTAATTTTATTAGACCTTAATTTACTCTATTTGGGGGACTTCCTTTTATATTCGGTGAATTTCGTACGTTGACAGAGAAACCGTATATTACATTTCTCACGTTTCCTTACGTTTTCTTGAATTTTCGAGGGACCGGATGTTACACCAAGTGATCTTGAACCCTATGCATCTTAAATTGGCTATCCCACATCCAAGAGTACATGTATCAAAGTAAGCATTCAAATACTCAAAATCCACATTTACATTGATTTAAGGTCACATATAGTCTAACATAACATCCATGCATCATTTTACATTTGTCCATGGTCTTACATCACAAAAATAATATGTACAAGCTTACTTTAACATTCAATTACAATTAGAACTACATAATGAACAAAGTATGGCTTTTCAAGGCTCTTGGCTTGCATTTCCTTGACCTTGGGTACCACTTAAACATTTCAAGAGGAAAGGGGAAGGGGAATGAGATTCCTAGAATCCCAATAGCTCACACACTCATTCACACACACATTCAAGGCATACATACATCAAAGGCAAATTTTTGGAACATGTCTCAACATAAACATGCAAGAACACATACTTTCAAGCTACCAATTCATTTTCAGTTCAAGAACATGCTCTAGGGACTTTTAGTTTTGCCTCACCCCAATTCTAGGACTTTTGGATTTGCCTCACCCTTGGCTTAGGGACTTTTAACTTGGCCTTACCCATTCAAGAGACTTTTGCCCTAGTCTCACCCACGCCTTGAGACTTTTGGCATCTCCCCACCTTCATTAAGAGACTTTTGGCATCACCTCACCCTTATAAGCAATTTCCATAAGCAAAGCCATTCAAGATCACACATTGGTACCAATATAATATTAAGACATCAAGTGGCATGCTATCAAGTCATGAGAGCACACATAGGCACACAATGACATACATATGCATACAAGAATGCAAGAGAGCTACCTTGAATTTATGCAAGCTTTCCTTTGTCTTATCCCTCCCTCTTTTCGGCCTTACAAGTGCACCTACGTGGTTGGATATTTTCTTGGCCTAAACATCATAAATAGTATAACACCATATTTACTAAGCTCATTTAACCTCATTTCTAAGTTCCCTTCCTTGGATCATACAAGTTTGCTAAGGAAAAAGCATTAAAATTATTCATTAAATTACATTACATCACGGATAAAATTTTCATTCAGTATCTTGTGGGCCATATAGACTCATCTATCTCATTCTCATATTCAAATACACAAATACAACTCAAAACCATCTCAAGAAGTGACCTAGAACTCGTGCAATCGGATGGTATACTCAAAAATATAGTGTGCAGCCTTAGGTACCTAGTCCAGATTTTATGCTTGAATTTTGAAAAATCATAACTAATTCTATAAAAATCAAAATCAAGCACATTATACCATTATGGAAATCTACAGATGTCTAATTTATGCTAAAAATAAATCTAATCACAACAGAAGCTTTTAGCTATCAAAAAATGATGGAACATTACTAGAGGTCGACTATCATTATTGGTATTATCCTCCAACTTCAAAAATTGATATCTCCATACTCAAAGGTCCAATTGGGATGATCTTGGTGGAAATGGAAATATTATTATGTTTAGTTTATGCCTGTAAAATTTTATGAGTATTAGACATCATTTGACCCACGAATGACACAACCCAAATTTCTAACCATATGAATAGTGTTTGCATCAGTTCAGTAGAAAAATACCAACTTTGGAAATTCATAATTAATTCCAAAGAGGTCTAAATAATATGATCTTTGGCTTCCCAAAAAGATCTGTATAAGATCTATATGTGTGCCAAATTTCATAGGCAAATTCATTCATTTGGTTAGATCTTGACATTGGGTTGTGAAATAGTCACTTTAAAGTCTTACAAAGGGTCCAAATGGTCTATTTTGAGCTCCAAGGCAACCATGACCACTTGAGCATGTGGGAATGCACCAAAATGACATTCTAAACTTGTCTCAAAGGTGAATAAGCCCAGAAATTGAAAACTCACTCTCTCACCCCAAGCCATATGCAAGAATATATAAGTCTAGTCTTGCTCCTCAATGTCCAAAATGCACTATATCATACACATAACATTAAATCTCATTTGTACATGACACGTTTGCATAATTAAAAATGTTTATAAGGTCATAGGACATATAGAATAATGTATTACAATATTTTCCACTCATATGGCTATAAATAAGCAAAATCTAGGCACTTTGGTGTCACACTCTCATCTTCCAACTAGGTAGCTTCCATTACTTTGCTCATTTGGTCCACCTAGCATATTAAGGCATAAGAGAGGAGGGAATGACATTTAAAGAATCCCAATAGCTTATCTCCCTTTCAATCACACATAAAGAATGCAATTCAAGTCTCAAAAATGCATGCATAAGCATCATGGAGTGTACAATCATTCAAGAAATATTCTTGGCATTTGAACAAGTCATACAAAGTATATATAGGCTTGCCAAGTAAGTGGATTAGCCTCATCTATTCTCTTATGGATTTTGGACTTGCCTCACCCACATTGTCTAAGCACTCTTGGGAGACTCTTTACTTTGTCTCAACCATTTTTAAAGGTTCTTGGCTCATCCTCACCATGGCTAAGTGTTCTTGCCTTTACCACACTCAAGCAAACCCAAGCAAATATACTAGGCATCATTTGAAAACATAATACAACATTATGGTACCATGGAATAAGGCATATGCTAAAACACTTTTTATGGCTTAAAATACACATACACATTCAAAGACAAAGTAAGCACACATTCATGTATGAGAGAAAGTAGAGAGAGCTACCTTTGAAACACAAGCACACTTTTTCTCTTGGAATTATGCTCCCTTCCTCGGTCACACACTCACAATGGTGGGAAACTTGTCTTTCTTGGCCTAAACACATAAAATAGTAGCTGATCATACTCTTGGAACCATTCACAAAACTATCTATCTACTTAGAACTCTAACTTTGTCTTATAGTTCATTTATGGTTCCTAAATGCACCTAATGAAGCAACATCCATCAATTGAGTTCTAGGCTTCATTATTTCCTTTTATTTATAACTCTTGACTCTTTTTAAGCTTCTTGGAGTCATCACACAATTAAAACAAAGATCCTAACTAGGTGTTGCTTCTTTAGGTCATATTATGGAACCTAGGCTACCAATTCATTCCCTAGGCCTCCTAAATTTTTTCCAAGGTTTCCCCTCATCTTCATCCATCATATGTGACTCAAAAATGGGCTTGAAAAAATTTAAAACAATCCTTACGTGCCTTGAACCCTTTGGGCTGAGACTATGCATCTTCTTGGCACCTATGGGGCTTGCTTTGTTTTCTTAGTGAAAGATGCATATAGGGAGCCTTCTAGGAATCTTAGGAGTTCATCCAAATACTCATTTAGACCTAAGAATTATTGTATCAAATCAGATTTTGCAAGAAACACTTGAAACCCTAACTTTACTATCTTGATTTTCCATGGTTGTTTGTTAATTCTCTTTGCATATTCTTATTCTCCACACTCAATTCCCTAAGGTTCACCCTTGGTTCTGCCTAAAATACATGTCTTCTTTAAGCTCTCTAGGTGGGACGTACCAAGGAGAAGGAGGGAAGGAGTAGCTACCATAGAATGAAGATTTACCTTATTTTCTTGGCTTTTCTTACTTGTTTCTCACTTTGCTTAGCCTCCTCTCCTCTTATCCGAATTTTCTACCTTTGTTTTGCCCGTAAAATAGATCCAATAACTTCAATAAAATCATGGGAAAGAAGGGAAGATGGAGGAAAGGGAGTTTGCTAAGGAGAAAATATGAAAAATTAAGAAAATCCATACCTTTTTCCTTGTTTTTCTCTTCCCTTTCTTCTTCTCTTGGTGCCCCTTAAACCCTAGCTCTCTCCTCTGGTTTAGAGCAAAAAAAAATGTGGCTAAATGAAGGAGGAGGTGGGGCACCACATATATATATAGGTAGGTTAGGAAGAACTTTTCAAAAATTTCAATTTCATCCTTTTGTCTTGGCATTTTTGTTTCTGGTTCATTTTAGCTCCTGTTTGAGAACCATCTTTTCTATTATAAAATTTAGGTTCCCAATTTAATAAAATGCCTTTGGAATCACTCAAATAGTAGCTAAAACCTTCCCAAATGAATCCTTCAAAGTTTGGGCTCACTACCATTAGAAAACGTCTACCGGAGGTGCTTTAATTGTCCCGGGGCTTTTCATGGTTTTCAGGGCCTTTGAGAACCCCGAAGAACTCAAATTTACCATTTAAAAAGCTATCTTGTAATAATTCTAAAAATTTCCTGAAATTACTAAAATGTCATTATGTTTCGTTGCCTTTTCGTAAAAATCTGTCTCGTTATTCTAGCTCTGGTTTCAAGGCACCTCTGACCTTGAATCATCATTATTTGAGGTTTAGAATATTATTCTAATTTTATTGGACCTTAAATCACTCTATCTGGGGGACTTCCTTTTGCACCTGGTCAATTTCATGCATTTACAGAGAAACTGTACGTTATGTTTCTCGCTTTTTCTCTCATTTTTGGAGAACTAGATATTATAAGTAGCACACAATCACATACTTAAAGCAAGCCAAGACATTAATCTTACTCTTAAACACACACTTAATCCTACAAGTGACATAATGGTTCCATAATTGGCCCCTTGAAGCAACCTTCACAATTCAAGTTTTAGGCTCCATTATCTTCCTATTTCTAGGCTTCTTAACCTCATTCAAGGTCCTTAGAGTCATCATACCTTCATTTACACAAGCTAAAAACTAAGTTACTTCACAAGGCACCATTATGGACACCATGGTCCCATCTTCCAATCCGTGGCTCCTAATTTTTTTTTAACAGTTTGTCCCATCTTCTAACATCATATAAAGTCCCAAACCAAGGTTAGAACAATTTAAAACACTCCTTAACCTTATGCTCTTGCCCTGGTCGAACCATGTACCACAATGGAGGTTTATGGAGTTTTTTATTTTTCCTTGATGGGAAAGCCACTTGGAGAGCTTTCTAAGAGTCTTAGGAGCTCATGGGAACACTTAAGTAGCCAAGGAAACATACACACAAAATTAGATTTCGTAAAACCTTGAAGAACACCACACTTTCCTATCTAAGTTTCCTTTGGTTTTTCTTACAATTTATTGCCATATACCTCTTCTCCATGGTCTAAAGCCCTAGTTCCTCTCTTGTTTTTGGGTAGAACTCCTTCTCCTCTTATGGTTCTATATGAGGTCGAAGTACACACAACCAAGGAGCAAGGGGAAGAAACAACAAGAACAAGAAAATACCTTGCATTTCTAGCTCCCTTTTGATGTTTCTTGGTTGGCTTAAGTCCTCTTCTCAATTTTTAAAATTTTTAGCTTGGTTTTGGTCCAAAAATAGAACCAATCATCTCAAAACAACCATAAAAAGAGAGCTAAGAAGGAGAGGAATAAAATTGGAAGAAGGAGAAGCATGGAATTCCATGAAATTTCTCATCTTTTCCTTGATTTCTTCCTCCCTTTCTCTCCTCCTCTTATGCGCCTAAGAGAGAGCTTATTTTTTCATATTTTGGGTGGAAGAAGGTCGAGCTATATAAGAGGAGGAAGAGTCAAGAAGCTTGTGGAACATTCAAGAAACTCACTTTTTCAAAAATTCTAATTTCGTCCTTCTGTAATGGCAATTTCGTTCCAACTTCATTTTAGCTCCTTTTTTAGAACTATCTTTTCCATTATAAAATTTAGGTTCCCAATTTAATAAAATACCTTCGGAATCACTCAAATTGGAGCTAAAACCTTCCTGAACGAATTTGTCAAAGTTTAGACTCACCGTTGTTAGAAAAAGTACACCGGAGGGGCTTTACCAATCTCGAGGCTTCCTATGATTTTTGGGGTCTCTGAGAACCCTAGGTAACTCAAAGTTTCCATTTAAAAAGCCCTCCTATGTGTTTTTCTAAAATTATACTTATTTACAAAAATACCATTATGTTTCATAAAATTTCATAACAATTTTGTTTCTGCATCCTAGTTTCATTTTTCTTTTCATCTGAGCCTGGAATTGTCATTTTTAGGATCTAGGATTCTACCAAAATTTTCCCAGACATTTTCTAGCTCATTTCAATAAACTTGCTTTGATATGGCTCATTTTGACATTTTACAAAAATTACGTTTGTTACATGTATTGAGGGTAGAATAGAGGTGGAAATTTCAAAATTTTAAGGGAGGAGGCCAACCAAGTGAAGAACAAGCTAAAGAAAACAAGAATCTAAGGTAATTCATGATGTTTTAAGCTTTTTCTTCCACTCCCTTCTCTTGTATGTATTTCACCCCACCTAAGACCAGCCAAGAAGGGTTGGATTTCTAACCAAACTAAGAGTGAATCTTAGGAAAATGAGAGAGAAGAACAAGAATATGCAAAGAAAACAATCAAATAGCCATTAGATTTTAAGATCGAAAAGTTAGGGTTTCATATGTTCCCTTGAAATTTTGTTTTGATACAATAATTTCTAGGCCTAAATGTAACACCCCATAATTAATTAAGGTGTTAATCATGGATTAGATTAATTAGGAATAATTAATATGGGTTGAGATTTAATTGAGATAGAAATCCTATCTAGGCTTAAATTAATAGATCATGATAAGAGGCTAATAGAGGCCCAATGGGTTAGGTGTAGACCCAACCCAATTTAGTATGATGGAGGCCCAAAATCCACCTTGTATAGACTCCTCTAAGTGGCCCAATAACCCTTGTGCAGACCCAAAACCTTTGGGCTCTTAAAATTTGGTCTGGCCTAATTGGACTTCAGCAGCCCAATGCATATAAAACTGGCCCAGTAAAATTCTGCAGCCCAACACTTTAAAAACTGGCCCAACAAGCAAAAATATGAAGCCTAAATGAAGATGGACCTTGGAGCAACCCATGACCCACATTTGACCCAACTTAAACCCAACTAAAACCCTAATACACTAGCCTCTCCCTCACACTTGCTGAAACACAAAACACAAAGAGAAAATTCGGAGCTTGGAGAGGAGGTTAGGGTTGGGGGCACCAATTCTGCATTTTCTCACATTTAGAGCAAGATTCAGCCAAAGTAATAGTTATACAACTTAATCCCCTCATCTTTCTCTTTATTTTGGTCCAATTAGTTTTTCATTTAGAGCATTTTCACTCTACCCAAAATCTGAAATGCGGGAATTTGGAAATTTTCTTGGTAAAATTCGTAGGTTGAGGTTATGGCTGACCTTGGGTGAGTTTAAACCCTCCATTATGATGCTTCAATTGTTAATTTGAGACCCCCATAGCTGATTTATAAAATAGGTATTAATTATGTACGAATTTACTTAGGATTTTGGGTGGAATATTGAGTTTTCTGGTGGAGGACATTTTAATCCGAATTTGGGACTTGTAGTGGCTGGGTAAGTGATTCTTAGGTAGTCATTAGCATTTTAAATTCTTTGGGTACTGATTGTAACTGTTAATGATAAATTAGAGTAGTAATTCTATAATGTTATGGTTATAGGAGGATTTCTGCACCATTGGTAACTGTCGTAAGTGTTTACAAGTGAGGTAACTGGGTTATATCAATTCCATGTATGTATTTGATTTAATTTCATATGTTGTTGTATATGAATGATTTGAAATATTGAATGAATTGATTGGCTATCTATTAAATTGTGATTGGACCTTGTGAGTCCATGGTGGAGCTGTGATGCGGCTGCCACCCGTACATGTGCTTCGATCGAGCACTGGGTTATGATCAAACCCAGATGCACTGAGCCCCAGTTGTGCTCAATAGGGAGTGGGTGCCGTGGACGGGCCTCTCCCGGTGTTAATGGCCTTTAACATGTGATAATATGATTGCTAGTATAGAATAGTAATCATGATAGCTTAATTGATTCGTTTGCTGATATGATGGATATGATTCTGATGTTGATTTTGATTCATGCTTATATGCTAATTAAACTGGATATATGATGGAATTGCCTTGGTTACTGAGATTTATATCTCACCCCGTTTTATGGGATTAATATTTCAAGTGAAAGTTCCTCGGGTAAGGATAAGGGTAAGCAAGTGGATGAACATCCATAAGCTGAGGCCAAGTGTGGGGAGCTACACTTGGTCTAAGTAGAATAGGGTAGATGCAATTTTGTTATTAGTTTATATAGCATCATCATCTAATCATATTGCCAAGTGTAGGCGTTTATATTTTGTTTGATTGAAATGTAACCATTAAGGATTTAAGTCTCATTATAGTTAAATACTAATGTATGAACTTATAGTATTATATATTTTTTTTCGTTGAAATTGCGATATGGATTACCATATGGGAATTGTAGTCTTATAATGCCTTGGATGTGGACATAAGCTATTGTTGAATGGAATCTTTATAGAATGTGCATGGGATGTAAATTGCTGCTAATGCATGTGATCTTGCTGTCATATATTATTGAATTTGCTGAGATGAGCTAGTGGAACAAGTAGGAAGTAGCATTTAAGTTTTGCAATGGTAATGGATAGATTGATGGGTAAATAGGGTAGATAAACACCATTAGGATCACATAAAACAAGGGAAGGTGGACCTAGAGTATTTCTAAGATGAGATTTGGAGTGTAGGGGGCAAAATTTGGGTAATATGATTACAGGAAGGAGTCCCGCCATGGCCAAGAAGGCTTCGCCGCAGCCAAATGAGAGATAGAGTCGAAAGGCGCCACGGCACAACGAATCTCGCCGCAGTGCGAAGTGAAAAAAATCACCCAGGAGGGTAACAGAACCAAAACTCACCATGACGCATTATGTCCTGCCACGGCGCGAGTCGAGAAAATTAAATAAAGGTTGGACAGAAGCAAAACTCGCCGCAGCACGAATATATTGCGCCTAGGCGAGAATCCTGGGAGATGAGAGCAGTAGTTCCAGGAGGCGTTCTGCCGTGGCGCCACATAGGTTGGCCGCGGCGAAGGTCCAACTCGCTATGGCGAGATTTGTTAAATTTGTCCAGTGATTCCAGAGAGTAACTTGGCCACGGCGGGGAAGGTTTAGGCCGCGGCGTAAGTCCCCAACCTACTCTTTTGAACCTAGAAACTCTAATTTCTCCAACAGTAATGGTATGAGATGATATAGGAGTGCTTGTGGGAGGTTATTGGGTATTGAAACTGACGGACTATTGAATCATAAGTCTCTTATGGTAGTAGGATTTCTTTTATGAGAATTCTATTTTTGTTGAGGTGGTATGGTGATGACTCTAACATCAAGGTTCAAATTTTCCCTATATTTTCATAATGTGATAATTGTAACCACTCAAACCTTGATGATTAATTATTAATTGTATACTTAACCATAATTACAATGATTACAAGGTAGGGTTGTCACACTAAATGAGTGTTTAGATGAGCTCCTAAGATCCCTAAAAGGCTCCTCATATACATCTTCTATCAAGAAAACAAAACAAACTCACTTGGTGCCTCCTTGAAGCCCAGCCTCAGCCTAAGCTAGATGGAGCACCAAGAGGTAGTTTTAATTTGTTCCAAATTTGATTTTGAGTCATATATGATGGAAGAGGATGAGAGGAAGCCTTAGAAAAATTTTAGAAGCTATGGATAGTGAGATGTATTTATGGGTTTCATATTATGGCTTAAAGAAGCAATAGCTAGTTAGACTCCTTGATTTGATTATGTGATGACTCTAAAAGGCTTAAAAGGAGTCAAGAATCATAAATGGATGGAGAGAATGGAGCCAAGATGATGTTTTCTTAAGATTACTTCATTAAGTGCATTATGGAACCATAAAAGAGCTATATGAACTATATAGCTTTTCTAATGAATGTATAGTGCTAGAAATTGGTTTAAAAGTATAATTGGCTTCCATATGATGTGTCTACACCAAGAGAAACAAGTCCCACCTTATTATGTGTATGTGTGTGGCCAAGGAAGAGCAACCAAATCCAAGAGGAAAAGTGTGCTTGTGTAACAAAGGTAGCCCTTTCCTCTGTCCTTTATGCATCAATGGATGTTTATCTTGTCTTTGAATATGCGTATGTATGTTTTAGGCCATGAAAAGTGTTCTAGCATGTAAACATATGCCATGGTACCATGATGTTGTTTTATGTATTCAAATGATACTTTGTGACTTTGCTTTGATTTGCTTAAGTGTGGTGAAGCCAAGAACCTTCTAGCCATGGTGAGGATAAGCCAAGAACCCTTCAAAATGGTTGAGACAAAGCCAAGAGTCTCCCAAAAGTAAGGCCTAGTTCAAAGCCTTTAAGAAAAAGGGTGAGCCAAATCCAAAATCCTTGAAGAGAATGAGTGAGGCTAAACCATTTACTTAGCAAGCCTTTGTATGTGTTGTATCACTTTTAGAATGCTAGAAATGTTTCTTGAATGACCGCACACTCCATGATGTTCATGTATGTATTTTAAACATCAATTTGCATTCTTTACATATGGTTGAAAGGGAGAAGAGCTATTGGGATTTCTAGAATCTCATTCCTTCCTCCCCATGTGTCTAACATGTCAAGGTGGACTTAGTGAGCCAAGAAATAGGAGCCACCAAGCTTGAAGAGGAAAGTTTGACAACTAAGTGTGTGAAAATGCCAATTTATAGCCATATGAGTGGCACATGATGTAATCCCTTATTGTATATGTTGTATGACTTCATGAACTTATGTAAATATGTAAATATATCATGTACAAATGAGATTTGATGCTATATGTACAATATTGCATGGTTTGGACAATGAATGGCAAGAACTAGCTTGTGTAATCTTATGTATGTCTTGGGGTGGATGAGTGAGTTTGTGAAATCTAGGTTTGTACACCTTTGATACATGTTTAGTAGACCATTTTGGTTCCTTCCCAAGTGCTCAAGTGGCCATGGGAGCCATGGAACCAAATTTGACCCTCTTGAACCCCTTATGAGACACAAAAAATAACCATTTTGCAACCCATTATCAAGATCTAACCAAATGAACGAATTTGCTTATAAAATTTGGCATGCATGTAGATCTCATCTAGATAATTTTGAAAAGCCAAAGACTAGATTATTTGGAGCTAAGTGGAATTAATTATGATTTTTCAAAGTTGGCATTTTTTTGTTGAATTGATATAAACACTGTTCATATAGTTAGTTTCTTGTGCTGCATCATTTGAAGGTCAAATGGTGTCCATTACTCTTGAAATTTTACAAGAATCAACTAGAAATGATAATATTTCTATGGCCCCTAAGATCACCCCAATTGGATATTTGAACAAGGAGATATGAATTTTTGAACTTAAGGGATAATACCAGTAGTGATAGACCACCTTTGTTACTATTCTATCAATTTCTGATAGCTAGACATCCCTGCTATGTCTGGAATTATTTTTAGAATAAAGTAGACATATGTAACTCTTTAGAATGATATAGTGTTCTTGATTTTGATTTTTATAGAATTAGTTATGATTTTTCAAAATTTATGATAAAAAGATGGAATTTCAATATGAGGCTGCACACATTATTTTCATGCTTATACTTCATTAGCTCAAGTTCTAGGCCACTTCTTGAGATGGTTATGAGTTGTATTTGTATATTTAAATATAAGAATGAGATGGATGACTTCATATGGTCCACGAGATATAGAATGAAAAATTTATGTGACGTAATGCAATTTAATTCCATATTTTAATGGCTTTTCTTAAGACTTTTGTGTAATCCAAGGAAATGAGCCAAGAAATGATATGAGATATGTAACGTCTAATTTTCATTAAACCACGAAAATGGGAATGTTTTCAAAGTAAGTCTCCTAAAATGAATTAGTTAAAGTCCCAAAAAATTTGAGTTACATTCTAGGCTCCTAAAAATGAGAATCCTAGCCTCAAATGGAAGAAAAAACAGAGTTAAAATGAAGAAACACATTTTGACAAAAATCTTATGAAACGTAATGGCATTTTCATAATTTTGAGCAATTTTTGGAATTCACACAGGAGGGCTTTTTAAATGAAAATTTTGAGTTCTTTAAGGTTCTCAGAGGCCCCAAAAACCATGGGAAGCCCCAAGACAGTTTAATCCCCTCTAGTGGATGTTTTCTAATGTCGGTGCACCCAAATTTTGACAAATTTGTTCAGGAAGGTTTTAGCTCTGATTTGAGTGATTCCAAAGGCATTTTTCTAAATTGAAAACCTAAATGTTATAATGGAAAAGACAGTTTTCAAAAAAGAACTAAAACGAAAGAGAAACGAAAATGCAAAGAACGAAGGGCAAAATAGAAATTTTTAAAAATGCTTCCTCCTCCCCCTATATATAGGTGGCACCTCACTCTCCCCTTCATTTAGCTTCAGATTGTTCTGCCCAAAATCAGAAGAAAAACCCTAGGAGAGTGGCGCACTAAGGGAACAAGAAGAGGAGAAGAAATTCAAGCTTTAAGGTATTATTTTTTGGTAGTTTTTCATGCTTTCTTCCATCCAAACCTCCTCTTCTCCATTCTCCTTTGTTTTCTTTGATTAAAATGAAGTTTGCAAATCTGATTTAAGGGAGAAACTTAGGGGAAATTTTGGATTTAAAGAGAGGAGCTTGGAGAAAGCAAGCAAAAGCAAGAAAATTAGGAAATTTCTCTTCCTATGGTTGCTATCTTGGTGCCCTCTTCTTTTCCATTTTGCCTAAGCTAAGGAACCTTAGGAGGATTGGATTTTTAGGCAGAACCAAGGATGAATCTAAAGAAAAAGGTGTGGAGATTAAGAATATGCAAAGAGAATTAATAAAATACCATTAGATTTCAAGATGCAAATTCTAGGGTTTCAAGTGCACCTTGTAAAATATGATTTTGTATGATGATTCCTAGGCCTAAATAGGAGTTCAAATGAGTTCCTAAGATCCCTAAGATGCTCCCCATATGCTTCTTCCCTTGAGAAAACAAAGAAAGCTCCAAGGAACCCAAAAATGCTCCTTGTCTAGGCCAAGGGAGGTTCTCCTAGCTAAGGAGAGTTTTAAATTTTTCTAAGCCCATTCTTGAGTCATATATGATGAATGAAAATGAGGGGAGGCCTTGGGAAAAATTTAGAACTCATAGAAAGTGAGTTAGTGCATTATGTTCCATATTATGACCTAAAGAAGCAAAATGTAGTTAGGCTTTTGGTTTTAATTGTGTGATGACTCCAAGAGGCTTAAAAGGAGTCAAGAATCATATTTAAAAAGAAAGAAGGGAGCCTAGAGTTTATTTAAGGGGTGTTGCTTCATTAGGTACAATTATGGAACCATAATGAGGTTATAGACCAAGTTAGTGTCTAAACAAATTTTATGGCCTTAGAATTGAGTCCATGAACCTAATTGGCTTCCATAAATTATGTCTAGGCCAAGAGATATCTTTTCCACACTTTTATGTGTGTGTGGCCAAAGCATGGAAGGGAGATTCAAAGGAAAAGTGTATAATTATCTCCAAGGTAGCTCTCTCCACCTTCTCTCATATATGGATGTGTGCTTAGCTTGTCTTAGAATGTGTGTATGTGTATTTTCAAGCCATGAAAAGTATGATAGCATGATTTCATATACCATGGCTGTATGATGACATATGATGTTTTATATGATGTTTATGAAATGTGCTTCGGTTATTTGAGTGTGGTGAGGCTAAGAACCCTTAACCATGGTGAGGATGAGCCAAGAACCCTTAAGATTGGTTGAGACAAAGCAAATCGTCTCCTAAAAGCAAGATGGACTCCCAAGAACATGGTTGAGTCCAAGAATGTCTTAAAGAATGGGTGAAGCAAGTCCAATATCCACAAGAAATTGGTGAGGCTAATCCACTTGTTTGGCAAGCCTTTGTATGCTATGTATGACTTTCTCAAATGATGAAAATTTCTCTTGAATGTTTGCACATGCCTACATGACCATACATGCATTTATGAGACTTGTTTGCATCCATTATATATAATTGAATGTGAGATGAGCTATTGGGATTCTTTGAATCTCATTCCCTCCTCTCTAATAATCTAACATGCTAGGTGGACTAAGTGGACAAGGTAATGGAAGCCAACTACCTTGAAGAGAAGAGCTTGACACCAATATGTATAGCTTTTGCCTTTTAAAGCCATATTGATGTTTAATGATGTAAATTACTATTGTAAATAGTCTATGACCTTTGGAACATATGTAATTATGATAATATGTTATGTTTAAATAAGATAATGTATTATGTGACCACTAGAAGCAAATTGAGTATGTATGGACAATGTAGCTTTCTGAATGAAATTATGGAATTCTGCATATGTGTGGATGAGATGGCCAAAATGAGATGCATGAGGGTTGGTGTAACGTCCAATTTTTGTTAAATGATGGAAACGAGCGCGTTTTCAAAGCAAGTCCATTGAAATGAATTAGTTAAGGTCCCAAAAAATTTGACTAACATTCTAGACTTCTAGAAATGAAAATCCTAGCCTCAGACAGAAGGAAAAACAGAGTTAGAATGAAGAAACAAACTTTGATGGAAATCTTATGAAACGTAATGGCATTTTTGTAATTTTGAGAAAATTTTGGAATTTACACAAGAGAGTTTTTTAAATGAAAGTTTTGAGTTCTTTGGAGTTCTCAAAGGCCCTGAAAATCATGGGAAGCCTCGAGACAATTAAATTCCCTCCGGTGGACGTTTTCTAATGTCGATGTACCTAAACTTTAATGGATTCGTTTAGAAAGGTTGTAGCTCCGATTTGAGCGATTTGAATAGCATTTTACTAAATTGGGAACCTAAATTTTATAATGAAAAAGATGGTTCTAAAAAAGGAGCTAAAACGAAGGAGAAATGAAATTACAAAGAACGAAGGGCAAAATGAAAATTTTTAAAAAATGCTTCCTCCTCCCCCTATATATAGGTGGCACCCTACTTTCTCTCTCATTTAGACTCAAAAATTTCTACCCAATTTTAGAGAAGGGAGCTAGGATTTTAAGCGCATAAGAAAAGAAGAAGAAGGAGAAATCCAAGCTTTAAGGTATGCTTTCTTGGTAGTTTTTCATGCTTTCTTCTAACCAAACCTCCTATCCTTCATTCTTCTTTGTTTCCTTTGATTAAAATGAAGCTTATAAATCTAATTTAAGGGAGAAACTTAGGGGAAATTTTGGATTTGAAGAGAGAAGCTTAGAGAAAACAAGATTCAAGCAAGAAAACTAGGTAATTTCTCTTCTTATGGTTGATACCTTTGGTTCCTCTCCTCCTCCATTTCTCCTAGCATGAGAAACTCTAGGAGGACTTGAATTTTAGGTAGAACCAAGGATGAATCTAAGGAAAAAAGGTGTGGAGATTAAGAATATACAAATAGAATTAACAAAAAATTATTAGATTTCAAGATGCAATTTTTAGGGTTTCAATTGCAACTTGTAAAATCTGACTTTATATGATGATTCCTAGACCTAAATAAGAGTTTGATTGAGCTCCCAAGATCCATAAGAGGCTCCCCACATGCATCTTCCCTTGAGAAGACAAAGAAAACTTCAAGAACACCAAAAATGCTCTTTGTCTCGGCCTAAGTAGGTTAGGGTAGCTAAGGAGAGTTTTAAATTTTTCTAAACCCATTTTTGAGTCATATATGATGAATGAAAATGAGGGGAGGCCTTGGGAAAAATTTAAAACCCATAGAAAGTGAGTTAGTGTTTTAGGTTCCATATTATGACCTAAAGAAGCAACATGTAGTTAGACTCTTAGTTTTGATTGTGTGATGACTCCAAGAAGCTTAAAAGCAGTCAAGAATCATATTTGAAAGGAAAGACTGGAGCCTAGAATTTATTTGAGGGGTGTTGCTTCATTAGGTGCAATTATGGAACCATAATGAGGTTATAAGCTAACCTAGTGTCTAAGCAAATTGTATGACCTTAGAATTGAGTTCATGAACCTAATTAGCTTCCATGAATTATGTCTAGGCCAAGAGAAAGTATCCCCACACTTTTGTGTGTGTGTGGCTAAAAAAGAGAGCATTCTTTAAAAGGGAAAAGTGTGTGATAGTGTGCAAGGTAGCTCTCTCCACCTTCTTTCATGCATGGATGTATGTTTAGCTTGTCTTAGAATGTGTGTATATGTATTTTCAAGTTATGAGAAGTATACTAGCATGATTTTATATGCCATGATTTCATGATGACATATTATGTTTTTAATTGATGTTTGTTTGAGTTTACTTGAGTGTGGAGAGGCCAAAAACTCTTAACCATAGTGAGGATGAGCTAAGAACCCTTAAGATTGGTTAAGACAAAGCAAAGAGTCTCCCAAAAGCAAAGTGGGCTCCCAAGAGCATGGTTAAGTTCAAGAATCTCTTAAAGAATGGGTGAGGCAAGTCCAAAATCTATGAGGAAAAGGGTGAGGCCAATCCATCCACTTAGCTAGCTCTTGGATGTCTTGTATGAATTATTCACATGCCAAGCTTGCTTCTTGAATGTTCATAACATCGATTATATCCATGCATACATTTTCAAGACTTGCTTCGTATCCATTATGTATGATTGAATAGGAGATGAGCTATTGGGATTCTTTGAATCTCATTCCCTCCTCTCCAATGATTTAATATGTTAGGTGGACCAAGTGGACAAGG
The DNA here is from genome assembly GCA_026724425.1 of Erythrophleum ivorense. Taxonomy (NCBI): domain Eukaryota; kingdom Viridiplantae; phylum Streptophyta; class Magnoliopsida; order Fabales; family Fabaceae; genus Erythrophleum; species Erythrophleum ivorense. The sequence goes on from JAIUCV010000480.1 coordinate 183,334, forward strand.
TAATGGAAGGCAACCACCTTGAAGAAAAAAGATTGACAACAAAACGCTTGGTTTTTGGTTCTTTAAAGCCATATTCAAGTCAAATGATGTAATCTAATGATGTATATAGTCTATGACCTCTTGCACATGTGTAATTATGATAATATATGATGTTGAAATGAAAGAATATGTTATGTGAATGATAGAATGTAAATTGAGTATGTATGGACAATGTGGCTTCATGAATGGCAATATGGAATTGTGCATATGTGTTGATGAAATGGCCAAAATAGATGCATGGAGTTTGAAACCATTTGGGCAGCCTACACAAGTCCTAATTATGCTTTTGGACTTGCCCAAGAGGTGCCATACCCCAAGAAAAGTTATTTGGACAATTTGGTATCCTATATGGAGCCAAATTTGACCAATTTAGAATCACATATCACTTTTTTACCCAAATGAGTTCTTCTTGATCTAAAATTTGGCATACAATTAGAGCTTGTTGAGATATTTTGGGAAGCTAAAGAACATAATTTTTGGAAGGCTACAGAATATTTGATGAATTTTCAAAGTTGGCAAATTTTCTAGTTTTGGTCATGTCACTGTACATACTGGTCCGAAAATGAAATCTGTCACACAAGGTTCAAATGATGTCCAATTGTCATGAAATTTTATACAGAGACACTTGACATTCCCAGTGATTTGTACCAGCTAGAAGCACCTCATTTTGAGAACTAGATAGGGAGATATGAATTTTTAAAGAATCTATCCAGTATTAGGAGTTTCACCTGACTTCAGTATTGTTTGATTAGATTTTGAGGTTTGAGCATGCCTGAGCTGGTTTGGAGTTATTTTTCTCCTCTAGCTAACATCCACAAATTTCCAGTTTGGTATCATCTGTATGGATTGGAGTTTTTTGTAATTAATTGGATATTTTGAAAATTTGCTGTAGAAATCTGTGATAGCACCAATAGACAGTTTGACCTCTAAATTATTTCGAATGTCAAACATCCTCTATGCTAGATGTTATAGTTTGTACATATTTTATTATGAAGTAGACATCTTTAGCTTTCCAGAATGTTCAAGAATACAAGATTTTAATTTTTCTAGATTTAGTTATGATTTTTCAAAGTTATGATAGAAATGAGCCAAATTCTGTCTGAAAAAGTGTATGTATATTTTAAGCTTCCCTTCGAGTTCTATGAGTTGTAGGCCACATTTCATGATCCAAATGAGTTGTATCTATGAAACTAAATATGACAATATGTTGTATGAGCTCACACGGTCCACGTGACACCGAATGAAATTTTTATACATGACGCAACGTGAAAATGTTCATTATTTTTATTGCCTTTTTTATTGGGAACCCATATGATTCATGGAATTGAGTTAATTAAAGGCATGAGATGAGCTACAAATTATGGTGCTATAGTTGGGACCATTTGGACAGCTTATACAAGTCCTAATTATACTTTTAGACTTGCCCAAGAGGTGTCAAACCTCAAAGAAAGCCATTTGGCATTTTGGTATCTCATATGGAGCCAAAATTGACTAATTTATAACCTTATATCACTTTTTATCCAAATGAGCTCTTCCTGATCTAAGATTTGGCATGCAATTAGATCTTGTTGAGATATTTTTGGAAATTTAAAGAACATAATTTTTGGAGGTCTAAAGAATATTTGATGAATTTTCAAATTTGACAAATTTTCTGGTTTTAGTTATATTACTGTTCACTCAGGTCTAAAAATGAAATCTGTCACACAAGACCCCAGTGATGTCCAATTTCCATGAAATTTTATACAAAGAAACTAGACACTCCTAGTGACTTGTGACAAGTAGAATCACCTCATTTGGAACTCTAGAGAGGGAGATATGAATTTTCAAAGAATCTGTCTAGTATCAGGAACTCCATCCAACCTCAGTTATTGTTTGATTGAATTTTGGGGTCTAGGTGTGCTGAGTTGGTTTAGAGTATTTTTTCCCTCTAGCTAACATCTACAGATTTCCATATTGGTATCATTTGCATGGATTGGATGTTTTTGGAATTGATTTGGTATTTTTGAAGTTTGCTGCAGAAATCTGTGATAGCACCAGTGGGTAGTTTGATCTCTAGATATTTTCGCATGTCAAGCATTCTCTGTGTTGGATGTTATGGTCTGAAAATATTTTTAACATGAATTAGACATTGTAGCTTTCTAGAATGGCCAAGAATGCATGATTTCAATTTTTCTAGAATTAGTTATGAATTTTCAAAGTCATGACAGAAATAAGAACAAAGCTGGCCAAAATTATATATGTATATTTCATGCATCCCTTCGAGTTCCTTAAGGTGTAGGCCACTTTTGATGATGCAAATGAGTTGTATTCATATAATTAAATATGGAAATGTGTTGTATGAGCTCAAACGGTCCACATGGCACTGAATGGATTTTTCATACATGACACAATGCAAGAAAATGCATTATTTTAATTCCCCTTTCTTGCTCTTTCATAGAAATTATGAATGTGAAGCATGTGAATGTTGTGAAATGAGCTAAAAATATATGGTGTTACAAGATGAATTATATAAATATAGTGTTACACCTTGTGCAACCTAATGGAGTTTTTGTCATTCTCCTGAGTAGTTTGATAGATATGAAGTATCCTTGACTCTTTTCTAGTTCATGTTTGGTCTTAGATGATTCGAAACATCTTCCATGGTGCATTTGGAACCCTGGGTGCCCTAACTTGATCCTATGGCTTCCGATGTGATTCTTTTTGCATAATCTTATTTCCTCCCTTTAAAACCCTTGTTTCTATCAAGTTTTTTATCAAACTCAAACTCCTTCTGCCCTCTCTTTAGGTTAAAGCATGAAGGGGATAAGATTCTAAGGAATATTAAGTTTCCTTGTTGATAACATACCTTTTTTGGAAGCTTGTGAAATGGTGATTCTTATGCTATGAATTGTTGCTCCAAATTCTGTCTTTTTTCTTAAGTGGTTAGCCACTAAAGTCCTCCTTTCAAAATACTAAAACTATCATTAGAAAGGGCTTGAACAAGAGAGAAAAATTGCTAACTAGCATACCATGAAATTAGGCACATTTCCTTACCTATTTGGCTCCTTTTTCCCTTCTCTTTCCTCCTCCTTCCTATGCCTCTATGGATGTGTTTAGAAGCTAAGTTATGTTGATTAGAGAGAGTGGAATGGCTGGCATGACACATATAAGGAAGAAATGGAGATATTTTAAGCAAAATTTAAAATTTCATTTACATCCTTGCACTTTTACCCTTCATTTTGAGCTCATCTTGTGTCCTTTTTGAAAATAATATTTTTTATAATAAAATTTAAGCTCTCTAGTTTATTAAAAACATCTGATTTGTAATTTTTAAGATTTAAAATAGTCTAAAAAAATTTAGTCAAAGTTATAGTCAATCAAAGCTCTAAACTGTACACCGTTAGGGATTTATCATTTTGATGGCCCCTATGGTTTTTTTAGACCTCTAAAAACCCTACTGACCTTAATTTTAGCATTTAAACTCTTTTCTTTAAGCTTTTAAAATTTTACTCAAAATTATAATTTTGCCACTGATATGTTATTTTACTCACTTTAGCCATTTTGGGCCCATCTTTACTTTGTTAGTGATTTTATTACCTTATTTCTTAATATTCTAATTAATATTCTATCCTTATTTGTCCTTAATTCATTTTACTTTAGGGGTCCTCTTTCATTACTATATCAATTTCAATTTAAAATCCAAATGTTACATCTTAACTCTTGAATGAGCTAGCACAATTAAATTAGTTAGAGGTCACTTCTTGTTCAAAGCCATTGCTTGCAATTCCATTTTTTTCTCTAGGGTGACGCCTTTAAAAAGTGCGTGCCCCCAGAAGATGCTAACCTTGGTTATGAATGTTTTGAATTCATATTTTGAAGCTTGGGGATTCGATTTTGATGAATTATTGCAATACCTTAACCTTTTAGCCCTTCCATTACATTACATGGCTTAGCTTCATACACTTACAAGGAAAATAACATATTTAATAGCAATAAATTGCATTATGTAAGGCTCAATTAATTCATTTTATGCTTCATGGACCATATGAGCTTATCAATATCGTTTTACATCCATAACATGTCTATCCATAACAAAAACATAGCATTTCATCTCAAAATACTCGGGTTTGGAATGATATACATCATATCCGAATTTTTGAGCCTTAGGTTGACAATGGTAGTTTTCTGATATAAAATTTGGAAATTCATAACTAATTTTAGAAAAATTCAAATCATGCATATGATAGTTTTTTGGAAAGCTGTGGATGTTAACTATTGATAAAAATTGTTTTAGACCAAGACAAGAGAAATTAACTCATGAAAAGTAATAGAATAGTAATTCAGGTCATGCCTCAGATAACATCAAGACCTTGAACTTCAAAAATTTGATTCTCCTTCTATTGAGCTCCAAATGAGGGGGTTTTAGTGGATATGGAAATCTTATGATGTCTAGTTTATACCTCTAAAATTTCATGAGCATTAGACTTCATTTAACCCATGTGTAACATAGTGAAGTAAACTAACTATATGAACAGTGCACATACCAATTCTGCATAATTGGGCAAACTTTTGAAAAATCATAGCAAATTCTCTAAAGCTCCAAATTGGGTACTCTTTCATTTTATAAAAAAGATCTAGATGAGACTTACTTGCTAGCCAAATTTCATGCAAAAACTCATCCATTTGGTTAGACTTTGGGTCAGCTCAAGATTTGGTCAATTTTAAAGTCCAAAATGGGATGCTAAAACACCAAATGGCCTTCTTATGGTTCCATAGCCACTTGGGCACATCCCAAAGCACCATGACAACCTAGGGAAGTATGTCAAATGGTTTAAATCATCATAGAGCTCAATCTCACCATGCCACTCACATTTATACACATGCATACATAGGCTCATGGGTGGCAAAAACTTACATATTCATTTATATGGTTCCAAAATAGGTATATACATCATGTTTACACACTTTTGAACATCTTCAATGGTCGACATTACATATACATCATATGGGTACAATTCTTGACATCAAAATGCTACTAAAATGCTTATTTCTCTACTCTTTTGTTAAAATCTTGCTCTTGAAGGAGTTTAGCCTCCATTTCTTAGTCCACTTGGTTGACCTAGACATAATTAGGCATATGGAGATGGAGAGTGAGATTCAAAGACTCACAATAGCTCTTTATCCTTTCAAACATACATAATGAAAGCAATTTCAAGTCAAAGAATGCATGCATGTCATTTAGGCTTCTCATGACCATACATAAAACATTTTCTTTATCATGTGAACTCATACATATCAAACGTAAGCTTTCAAGGGCATTGGTCTAGCTTCACCTAACTTTTTAGGGACTTTTGGATTTGCCTCACTCACTTTCAAGGAACTTTTGACTTTGTCTCACTCTACTTGAAACTTTTGGCTTTGTCTCACCCATTTGCAGGGACTTTTGGCTCATCCTCACCATATTAAAGGACTTTTGGCTTAACCATATCCATTCAAGCCACATTTCATACATAAACACATTTCAAGAAACATAAGGGTACTATAACATGTAATCAATGGCCAAAAACATCTCTCATAGTGCAAACATACACACAAGCATGCAATGACAAGAAAACAACAAAGTTATGCATATGAGAAAGGTTAGAGAGCTACCTTGAAGTAATAACACCACACTTTTCTCTTGAACTCTTCTTTCACTTTTTGCCCAAGCTCATGGAACTAGGTAGAACTTGATTCTCTTGGCCTAGACACATCAAATAGGACATGTTTCAATCATAAGAACAAGCTTTTGCTTTATGCAAACTCTGTGGAAGGCTACTTTCTTATATGATTACATAATGGTTCCATACAAGACACAATGAAGCCACTATTGGAATTTATGATCTTAGTTTTATTTTCTCCTTCAATCTAAGTCTCTTGACTCCATTTAGACTCCTTAGAGCCATTGCAATTTTATTTCAAGGAGCCTACACCTTAGTTTCTTCTTTATGTCTTAAGATGAAGCCTATATCTTCATCTCACAAACCAAGGTTTCTAAATTTATTCCAAGGCTTCCTTTGATATTCATCTATCATGTTTAGTCCCTTTCTAGTCTTAGAAAAATTTAAAACTCTCCCTAGGTGCCTTGTCTTACTTAGGCCGAGACACCTCTATGGAAGAAGACCCATTGAGTTTGCTTCATTTTCTTTAGGGAGTTGGCACATGTGAGGCTTCTTAAGTGTCTTTGTCTTAAAGACCCATAGACACTCTTAGATGACTAAAATTACCCCTAGAAAACTTCATACATATCAAGGTGTAACAAAATCCCTAGGTTTTAGTAACTTGATTTCTAATGCTTTTCTTTTGGAATTTCTTTGCATATACTTGTTTCTTATACTCTAAAACATAGGTTTCTTGCTTGGTTTTGGTCAAAACTTACTCCCTCTTATGTGTTCTATGTTTGGCTAAAATACACCCATGGAGGAGGAACAAAGAGAAGGAAGCAAGAAAAGCCATGAAGTTTACCTTGTTTCTTAGCCTTTTCAAGAGCTCTTTCACTTGCTACAAGCTTCTCCCTCAAATTCTAACTTCCTCCCTCTGAAAAAATCCCAAAATAGTCCTAAATTTACCACTAAAACCATAAGAAGAAAGAGGAGAAGGAGGAGAATAGAGTTAGTGAAGGAAAGAGCATAAAATTCTAAGGTTTCTCTACCTTTTTCTAAGTTTTCTCCTTCTTCCTTAGCTCTCTCCTTGTGTACCCTTTCTTGCTGGTCTTTCTTGTAGTTTTAGGTAGAATTTAGGTTGGTTAAAGTGAGGGAGAATGGAGGACGTGTAATATAAGAAAAAGCTTCTTAGATTTCTTTTAAAAATTTCATTTGTTGCCTTTTCTTGGCTCTTGCTATTTAGGTTTATTTTATCTCCTTTTATTAGAATAGTCTTTTCCTTCATAAAATTTAGGTCTTCTAACTTATAAAATGCTTTTGGTTTTCACCCAAATTGGATTTAAAACATTCTTGAATAAACCGGTCAAATTTCAGAACAACTGATACTCTAAAATGTAAATCAAAGGGATTTAAAACCATTTTAGGGGTTCCTATGGTATTTAGGGCTTTTGAGAAATCTAAAAAACTTAATTTTTCTATTTAAAGGTCCCTCCTTTGAGTTTTCTAAAAAGTGTCTAAAATTACAAAATTGCCACTATGCTTCTATCAATTTTCGTTTAGCTATTCTGGCTCTATTTTTAAGGCACCTTTGGTCTTATACTTTCATTATTTGAAGTCTATATTATTGTTATAATTTTATTTGACCTCAAATATTTCTATTTAAGAGAATTCCTTTTATAATCGATTCATTTATGTCATTTTTAAAAAAACCAGATGTTACATTTCCTCCTCTAAATAAATTTTGTCTACAAAATTTATGGTATAACTTCATCTTGCTCTTCTCATATTCTCACTAACTAGCTCTTTCTTTTTCTTTTTCCTAGCTCTATTTACTTCTTTAAAGGACTAGGCTCTTTCAAATTTCTTTCTACTAGGGAGTTAATGTTACTAACTTACAATATCTAATTTTGTTTCTCTGTGCTATTGCTACAGAGCATATGATTTGTTCTTGTCATAAGGGAGACTAACCTCTGACACTGTAACATATTCTAATACTTCTAGTTTATTTAATGGGAGAGCTTACTATTTCGTACTTAATTAGTCTTAACCCATTCATAGGGGTTGATTTTCTTGCTTAGTGGACTTACTTACATATGCCTTTAGAGATAACTTATTTAGTAATAAACCTTCCTTATCATCACCTAATAGCTTTCTATATAGTCTCATTATCTTTCTTTATTCATTAGCAACCATAAGAGACTTCTATCTGCTTACTTAACTTACTTAGGTGTTTAGTCCATTATTAAATTTTTGCTTCTTGTCTTACTAGCTCATCCCACAATCACGATTCATAGTTCTCCTTATCTTAGGCCTCATGTCTTAATCATTTATTGGAATCACAGCTTCTTTAAAGGGCTTTTACTCTTAATTGTCTCAGTCTCATTACTCACTATCATACTTGCCCCTTTAGGCCTAGACTTTTCTTCACTCTCTTTATCTACTTAAGAGTGGGCATCACTTAGTCTCTTATCTTAATAACTGATTAACATAACTCTTTAACTTTTTATACTAGCATTGAAGAGCAACTACTACTAACTAATGTTGAATTCTTGTGGGATGCCAACTTTTCTTATAGTCTCAACTCTGGAGATATGGTCTACGACTTACCCCATCATAAAGGACTGCACCTGACCCTTTTCTAAATGCATAGGTTTGGCATATAAGGATCTTTCTATCCCTCGGTCAGGTTTAATAGCTGTTGGGTAGTGGTTGATCTAGCTATTTTCTTGCTTTTTTCATCCCACACACTATGTTCATATCTCAAAGAGGTTTAGTCAGTAGTCTAATTGTCTAAGTATAGCCTGAGTATCTCTATGGCAATAGTCTACTAGACGTAGGAAGTCTTTAGCCTCTGAGATGAAACTATCTAAAATTGTACTAGTCTTTGAGACTCACTAATCTGGGAAAACTATCTCAAATTGTCATCTCCCCAAAGAACTGCTATGTTGTAACTATAGGCTCTTTATAACTATAGGATTTATTGTGATCCTTGGGTCTACTGTGACCTCTTAGAGCCCTATTAGAGTCTACTATAACTCGTTATACTATGCTAGGATCTACTACGATCCATCTCTAGGGGATGTCAAAGCCTAAGATCACTGTATCTGACAGTAAAATATATGCTCACTAAGTCTAGTAACCATCGCTTATAATCTCTAAAGTTGAACTCAGATGTCTGCTATGCTCTTTATGTGAAGTGGGTTCTGTATCATTTGCTTCTCTATTGATCCTATAGTAATAATACTTAGGAGTATTTTGGCTTTCTTTACTACTCCTTATGGTGTCATTAAGTCCCACTTCTAACCTTCTCATCATGTTTTCTTTCTTTACTCTTGCTGGCTTACTTTACTTTATCTGTATTCATTTTGTCTTTTCTATCTTATCCTGCAAATTTTGAGCACCTTTAGTACTAGGGCATCTCATATCTCAAGTGTGTTTAACATCTCTTGTGGGATAGATATTGTATGCTAGTCCTTTGTCATTTTATTTAGTTATATCATAAGGGACTCATACTACACGTTAAACTTGTGCTGTCTAGCTTTTAACATTCTACTATTGCTTGCACATTCCTTTTACATCATTTTATAGTAGGGATTCATTCTTAATACTTTTGTTATAGTTCTAGCATCATTAGAATCCCCTAGTTTCCTTTTTCTTTAGCTTATCCTTTCAGTTACCTAACTAAGATGCTTTTCGATCATCGAGATACTCTTCATGGTTGATGCCATTATTTGCTATGCACTTAAGTTACATTACTATTGAGTTGACTAGACTCAATATCATGTAACCATCATTGCAAGCAAATCATAGTATCAACCACTAATACATAAGCACATCATGACCAAGCTCAAGCCACTATTGCCAGTATATTATAAGTTTCCTAACAATCTAAAGTACCCCTCTGATACCATACTCTATCTCTCTTTATTTCACATGACACTCAGGAAAGGGAACTCTTCCTATAATTTCTTACGTCATTTACTGTACTATCCCGAGGTCATTTATATTGCCCAGTTTTCTCTAATTAGGGAATTACATCATGCTTTATGGACATCTATACCAAGGGTAACAATGCTTTCTAATGCACTTATTCATATCACTTCTACATTTATTCTCAATTCATTATATCCACAATTCTGAAATCATCATATACTTTTTCTTTTACTTTTACTATCCCTTTACTCATATGAAAGGGGTCATCTGTTACTCGTTTATTTCCTCGTTCTTATTTTGCTTCTCTATGCTCAAGAGCATTTTTTATTCTACCTGGGTTCACCTTTACTTACTCTCTTTCTATAAAATAGGGGAGGTCTAATTCCTCTTATTCTCTTACTTTATTTTCAACTAGACCGTTCTTCTATAAAGAATTATTCCATATGAACCCTAAAGTTTACCCTCTTTAAAGCTCTTGGCTTACATTGCTACTTTATATAATTTTGGAGCTCACCTTCTTAGGTGGCTTTCAACCTCTTCTAGCTTCCCTAAAGGCACTGAGGCATTAATTGGTTGCCTCAGCTCCTCTCTACATTCTAATCAGGGACTAGGTGTACTCTCTTTTTGCTTAGACTTTCTGCTTTCATCTTTAAGAGCATAGTTCATTAATTCTAGGGTTGTACTAACCCAATTCAAGTCACATATCTTCTCAATATCCTGAATCTATTTTACCAGTAACTTTATGCTCCACTTAGTACTCTTACTACCTATGAGCTTTTACATTGCATGAGTCTCATATTAAGAAAACTGATCTAACTCAGTGCTGAACTCTTATCTGTTTACTTTTACTATGCTTGCTCTATTAATTCTCCTTTAATCACTACTAAAGTGAGGGTATCTCATTATACATATTAATTTCTTAACATTTCCTCACTTTCTCATGCCTTGTACTTGTTAAATTAAGGATTTATCCCTAGGGGAGTTGCTGACCACTAGTTGGGTGGTCCTTCATCTCATTACCTCTTATCTTCTCCTTATTCAACTAAGGAGAACCTCCATTCAGTTACCTTTCTTAGCTACCTTTCTTTAGACTAGGGTTCTCGTTTCTATTTATCTTATCTTACATGTGAAACTCCCTCTATTACTCTTTCTTAAGCTCAGCTTATGCTTAGCTTAAGACATTTGTCTCTTTAAGGTTGTGGCTTACTGTAATTCTAGTTAGCTCACATAAGCTAATCGTACACTGATACTGGACTCACTTAGGCTTTTCTTTTTCTCCCATCTAAATTTCTAACATTGAGCTAGTCATATTTATTATTGGGTACCACTTTTAAGGTATACCCTACTTGTGTATTCATATCATCTTTTTGCATATATACTCGTAACATGATTTACATATCTTAAGCTCACAGTATTAACTCATCATTCACTAGCACATAGGATGTAACATCCAGTTCCTCCATAAACGCAAGAAACATAATGTCAGGTTTTTTTGTAAACATACAAAACTCATCGGATATAAAAGGAAATCCCCCAAGTAAGAATGATTTGGGGTCCAATAAAATTTAAGTAGTAATCTAGACCTCAAATAATGAGGGTCTAAGGCCAGAAGTGCCCTGAAAATTGAGCCAGAATAACCAGATAAAATTTAACAAAGATGTAGTGGCATTTTTGTAATTTTAGGCACTTTTTGGAAAACTCATAGGAGAGATTTTTAAATGGAAAAAATTAGTTTCCCGGGATTCTTGGAGGTCATAAAAACTATTGGAACCCCCATAATAGTTAAAACCCCTCTTATTTATGTTTTACAACGTCGGTGGACCTAAACTTTGACCCTTTCATTTGGGAAGGTTTTAGATCTAATTTAAGTGATTCCAAAGGCATTTTATAAGTTAGAGAACCTAAATTTTATGATGGAAAAGATGGTTCTCAAAAAGGAGTTAAAATGAGCCTTAACCAAAAAAAGCCAAGGACAAAAGGTGAAATTGGAATTTTGAAATGTCTTAAAGGGGTCTCTAGTGTATATATAGCATGCCCCACTTCTTCCATCTTCCTTGGATGACTTTCCTTTACACCAAAATAGAACCCTAAGCTTCTTGAAGTGGCACACCAAGAGGGAGGAAGAAGGGAAGAGAAAACTAAGAAAAAAGGTAAGAAAATCCATGGTTTTCCATGCTTCCTCCTTCGCCAATCCTATTCTCCTATCTTTTCCTATGGTTTTGATGATTGATTTGAGGATGACTCATGTCTAGTTTAGTGAGTGGAGGATAGAAATTGAAGGAGAAACAATAAAGAAGTGGAAGAACTCTTAGAAAAGCTTGAAACCAAGGTAAATTCCATGGACTTTGTTGCTTCTTCTTGCTCCTTCTTCTATGCATGGTTTTAGCCAACCCTAGGCCTATTCAAGAGGGGAATTTAAGCCAAAACAAGGTAGAGCCAAGGGTTTTCAAGCATGAGGAATAAGAATATGCAATTAGATTCAAAGGAAAAGCTTTAGAAATCAAGTTGTATAACTTAGGGTTTTTATTGCACCTAGCCATTCTTGAAGCTTTCCAAGGATAGTCTAGCCTATGTAAGAGTATGTATGAGATCCTAAGACATCTAAGAAGCTTTACAAGTACCATTTCCCAAAGAGAAAGCAAGCAAACTCTATGGATTCATACCTAGTGCATAGTCTCAGCCAAACCTAGTTCAAGCACCTATGGAGAGTTTTGAATTTTTCTAAGGCTAGAAAGGAATTAAATATGATGGAAGAACATCAAAGGAAGCGTTGAAAAAAATTTAAAAACCTTAGTTTGTGAGATAGAGGTGTAGGTTCCATAATGAGACTTAAAAAAGAAACTTATGTCTACGCTCTTGGAAATGAATTTGTGATGACACCAAGGAATCTAAATGGAGTCAATAAACTTAGAATGAATGAGAAATGGGAGCCAAGATCATGAATTCTCATAGTTGTTTCATTAGTTCTTATATGGAACCATAATGAAGCTATGTGAGAAAGTAAGCCTCCATAATAATTTCACAAGGCTAGAGCTTGTTCCCATGACTAATGTATGTCTCTTTTGATGTGTCTAAGCTAAGAGAACCAACGACTATCAAATTGCAAGGCTTGGCTAAGAAAGGGGAAAAAGAGTTTAATAGAAAAGTATTGCTTTAAGGTAGCTTTCTAACCTTTCTCTCATGCATTGTGTAACGTTCAATTTTCGTAAAAACAACAAAAATAGATACATTATCAAAGTAAGTCCTCTGAAATGAATTAGTTAAGGCCTAAAAAATTAGAATAATGATCTAGACATAAAGTAATGGAAATAGGAGGGCAGAGGTGCCTTGAGATATGGCTAAAATAACTAGACAAAAATTAATAAAATTGTTACGTAATGTAATGATATTTTTGTAATTTTGGGCAAAATTTGGAATACTCATAGGAGGGCTTTTTAAATGAAAAATTTGAGTTATCCAGGGTTCTCAGAGCCCTTGAAAACCTTGGAAAATATGATGACCCTAACTTCTAATCATTGTAATTAAGGTTAAATATGCGATTAATAACCATAAATCAGGGTTATAAAACATTACGACTAATTACATTGGAAAAATGCAGGGAAATTTGAACCTTAATGTTATTAGAGTCATCAACCAAATAATTACAAGCATTCATGTACACAAGAGAAACAAACACTCATTTATAAGCCTTTGATTCTATTACCCATTAATTCTAACTCACAAGAATCTTCTACCAGTGTTTCCAAGCCATCTCTTGAGGTTGCCATAAGAAAAACTAAGGTTTCTAAGTTAGAATGAGAGTTTGGGACCGTTAGCCACAGCTAAATGTCTTTGCACTGCAGCCAATTACTCTCGAGTTCACTCTTTTATCTTCACAGGTTTCACTACGACTATCGGTGGAGCTTCGCCATGGCAAGAATATATGGCGTCATGGCGAAAGGACCTCCTGGAGCCTACCTCACATGCCTCTCACTATTGGCTACAACCAATTCCCTCTTTCACCATAGCTAGTTCCTCTTTAGAATGCTTGACACATTTTCACAAAACTTCATTGTGGCTAATTCCCATTTAGCCATGGTGAATTACCCTCTAGATGACTTCCAGTTTGGCCTCTCACATTTTGTCGTGGCTAATTCCACTTCTCACCACAGTGAATGGCTCTCTGGTACTCTCCCTGGGCAACTTCACCTTTATTGGCCATGGCTAATACTATTTTGGCCACGGCGAAATGCCTTCTAATCCTACAACTTCTAAAATCTTGTCTCATACTCTATACTCTCCCTCCAATGACACCCTAAGGCCACTCTACCTTAATTTGTGGGGCTTCAATAGCTTTCATTAGCTTAATTTATCCAACTTATCTATCATTACTAGTTCAAGACTTAAGTATTAATTTCTACTCCTCCAACTACCCTATATTAGCAAGTTCATAGAGTAATAACAATATGAATTCATGAACTATCAATAATTATCATTCGATACACATTCCATTCGGGATTCCATACATCACTGGTTCATATCAACATCTAATGTATCAAATGATTACATTTCCAATAGTAGGCTATATCATAAATTTAACAAAATTCATACATAAGATGTTATAAGTTCATACATTCAATACCAAACTAAGATGAGGCCTAACTCCTTAATAGGTACATTCTAAGTAATCAAAATATAAATGCCTACACTTGGCAACACAATTATATGATGATGTTATATAAACGAATAACAAAATTGCATCTCTTCTACTCATATCAGCCTAAGTGTAGCCTCCTCCACACATGGGTGGAGCTTATGGATTTTCATCCACTTACTTCCCTTTACTTAAAAGTATGATCCCATGAAATGGGGTGAGATGCAAATCTCGATAACCAAGGAAAATTTCATTCATATATTCTAGTTTAATTCACATATATGTATGATTTCATATAAGCATAAAAAAATGTACCAACTATATCAGTAAATGAAATAATTAGGCTATCTATGATTACTATCCCATACCAGCAATCACAACTCCACATGTTAAAGGCCAATAACACTAAGAGAGGCCCATCTACAGCACCTACTCCCCAATGAGTACAACTAGGGCTCAGTGCATCTGGGGTCTGATCACAACCCGGTGCCCAATTGAAGCACATGCATAAGGTGGCAGCTGAACCACGCTCTACTATGGACTCACAAGGTCTAATCACATATAACAGATAGCCAACCAATTCATTTAGCATCAAAGTCATAATCATGCAACAAATACAAAATTAAAACAGACATATGCATGGAATTAGCATGAACCCCAGTTACCTCACTTGTAGCCAATCTTCTAAGAGCCAACTGAATGCTACTTCAGCCTATAGACATAAAACTAAGCCATTACTATCTCTAATCACAATTTATATCAGCAAACCCATTACTCAAGAAGTTAAGCTATATAGGACTATTCAGAAATACTTACCTAATCACCATAAGAACCAAATTCGGATTTGATTGAGCCTACCCCAGAAATCTCAAAATAACATTTCAAATTTTGAGTAAATTTGCATAAAAACAATACTCATATCATAAATCAGCTATAGGGGTCCCAAACTAGCAGAGAAAGTATCAAAATGAAGAGTTTATACTTACCTAACAACACCCTTAGCCTCAACCTACGAAATTTTATCAAAAAAATCCCAAACAACCACATTTTAGATTTTGGATATAGTGAAAATACTCCAAATGAAAAACTAATTAGGTCAAAATGAAGAGAAAAAGAAGGGGATTAAGTTATATAACAAGAACCTTAGCTGATTTTAAGCCTAGAAGTAAGAAATGGGGCCAAGAAGGTGGGAGAAGACCTAGTCTCCAAGGGACTTCCAAAAATGTGTTTGTGTTTCTTGTGGTTCTGCAGAATGTGGGGTGGCTAGAGTGATTTTGAGGGTTTAAGTTAGGTCTTAAATGGGTTATGGGTTGACTCAAAGGCCCAAGTTTATATGGGTTAAGATTTTAAGTTGGTTTGGGCTGAGTTTCATAAGTTGGGTTATAGAATCTTATTTGGGTTAGACCAAGTTTTAAGAGCTCAATTGATTTGGGTCTGCACAAGAGTTGTTGGGCCAATTATAAGAGCTTATGTAAGTTGGGTCTTGGGTCCCTAACTCATTAAACCAAATTGGGCTATTGTTAGGTGGTCCCTCTTGGGCCAAGACTCACAATAAGAAATTGGGTTTGCACTTAAAATTCTTAGGCCTCCATTAGTTTCTAACAATGGCCTACTTAATTTAATTTGGGCCTAGATGAGGTTTCTAACTCAATTAAATCCCAAACCCATATCAATAATTTGTCTCTCTATAAACCCCATTCACATAACTTGCCTAATTATCCTATATTAATTATTTTTAATTAACCCAAATCTATGATTAATACCTTAATTAATTTTAGGGTATTACAGGAAACCCTAGGATAATTAAAACCCCTCTGGTGTACGTTTTCTAATGTCAGTTGACCTAAACTTTCACCCTTTTGGTCAGGAAGGTTTTAGCTCCAAATTGAGTGATTCCAAATGCATTTTATAAGATTGAGGGCCTAAATTTATGATGAAAAAGACAATTCTCCAAAAGGAGCTATAACAAACCAGAAACGATAATGCCAAGTTTAAGGGACATAAATGAAAATTTTTGGAAACAATTTCTAAACCGTACCTATATATACCCCATGCCCCACTCTTTTCCTCATTTGGTTGATTTCATTTCTGCCCTAAACCAGAGAAAAGACCTAGAGAGTGAGGTGCACAAGGGAGGAGGAAACAAGAGAAGAAAAAGCAAGTGAAAAGGTATGGATTTTCATGGATTTTCTTAGTTTCTCTTTAGCAAATTCCTTCTCCTCTTTCTTCTCTTCTTTCCTATGGATTTATTGAAGCTTTTGGGTCTATTTTAAGGTTAAACCAAGAGGGAAAATTTTGAAATTTAAGAGGAGAATCCAAGCAAAGGAAGAAGCATCCAAGAAAGGCTAGGAAAACAAGGTATTTTGCCACTTTTATGCTTGATTCTTCTCATTCCTTCTCTTATGCTTTTTGTCCCATATATGGACAGCCAAGAGGAGTTGAATTTCTAACCAAACCAAGAGCAAATCTTAGGAAAATGAAGGAGAAGAACAAGAATATGCAAAGAAAACAACAAAACAACCATTAAATCTTAAGATAGCAAAATTAGAGTTTCAAGTACTTAATTAAAATTCTATTTTAATGCAAAGTTCCTAAGCTAAAGTGAGTGTTTATATGAGCTCTAGAGATCCCTAGAAAGCTTCCCACATATATCTCCCATCAAGAAAACAAGACAAACTCCTTGGTTCTCCTTAATGTCCATAGTCTCGGCCTAAGCTAGAAGAAGCATCAAAGAGTGATTTTAATTTATTCCAAGCTTAGTTTTGTATCATATGTGATGGGAGAGGATGAGAGGAAGCCTTGGAAAAATTTTAGGAAGCCTAGGAAGTGAGATGATATCATAGGTTCCATATTATAACTTAAAGAAGCAACATGTAGTTAGGCTCCTTAAATTAATTATGTGATGGCTCTAAGAGGCTTAAATGGAGTCAAGAACCATAGATGGACGGAAAGAATGGATTCAAGATCAAGGATTATGGATGTTGCTTCATTAGGTGCATTATGGAACCATAAATGAGACATAGAAACAATCTAGCTTTTAAAATGAATGTGTGGCCTTAGAAATTATTCCAAGAGTGTAATTGGCTTCCATATAATGTGTCTAGGCCAAAGGAATCAAGTCTCACATCCTTATAAGTGTGTGGCTGAGGGAGAGGAAGAATTTTCAAGGAAGAAAGTGTGCAATTATAACCAAGGTAGCTATCTTTTCTTTCTCTCATGTATGAGTAGATGTTTATCTTGTTTTTGAATGTGTGTATGTATGTTTTGAGCCATGAAAGATGTTTTAGTATGCATCTATATGCCATGATACCATAATATTATGTTATGCACTTAAATGATACTTTATGAATATGTTTTGGTTTGCTTGAGTGTGGTGAAGCCAAAAGTCCCTTAGCTACGGTGAGAATGAACCAAAAGTCCCCAAAAATAGGTGAGACAAAGCCAAATGTCTTTAAAGAGTGAGGCTTAGTCAAAAACTCCTTAAGAAAATGGGTGAGGCAAGTCCAAAATCCTCCAAGAGAAGTGGGTGAGGCTAAACCATTTTCTTGGCAAACCTATGTATGCTTTATATGACTTCTTGAGTGCAAGAAATATTCCATGTATGATTATGTACTTTATGATATCCATGCATGCATTTTTAAACTTGGATTTGCATTCTTTTTGTATGGTTGAAAGAGAGAAAAGCTATTGAAATTCCTAGAATCTCATTCTTTCCTCCCCATTTTTTGAACATGTCTAAGTGGACCAAGTGAACGAAGGAATGGGAGCCACCAAGTATAAAGGAAAGCGATCGACATAGAATTATGTAAATTATCCATTTTGTAGCCATATGAATGGTATAAGATATAATCCAATGTTGTATATGATGTATGAACTCATGAATACTTGTAAATGTATGGATATATTGTATATATATGAGAACTAGAGCTATATGAATGATATTACATGATTTTGACATTGAATGCCAAGGATAAGCTTATGTATTCTTGTGTATACCTTGGGTGAGAGAGTGAGTTTATGAAATCTGAATTTTTGCACCTTTGAGACATGTTTAATAGACCATTTTGGTGCTTTCCCATGTGCTCAAGTAGCCATGAAAGTCGTAGAAGCAAATTTGACCCTTTGATGACCTTTTAAGAAGCATAAAAGAGCCATTTTGCAACCCTATGACACATTCTAACCAAATGGATGAATTTTATCATGAAATTTGGCATACTTATAGATCTCATCCATATCTTTTTACTAGATTATTTGGAGCCCTGTGGAATTAATTATGAATTTTCAAAGTTGTCAAATTTTAGCTGTTCTGGTATGGTTATTGTTCATACAGTCAGTTTCTTCTCCTATGTCATTCGAGAGTCAAATGGTGTCCAATTCTTATGAAATTTTACAAGGATAAACTAGACATGATAATCTTTCTATGGTTATAGAGATCACCCCAACTGGATGTTTGAGTAGAGAGATATGAATTTTTGAAGTTCTATGATAGTATCAGCAGTGCTAGATGAGTTTGAATATTGTTCCATTGATTTCTAGTCGCTAGATGTTCTTATTCTAGTCTGGACTTATTTTTAGCATAAAGTAGACATCTGTAGCTTTCCAAAATGATGTAGTTTGCTTGATTTAGATTTTTCTAAAATTAGTAATGAGATCATCCTATCTGTAGCTTTCTAAAATTAGTTGGGGTTATAGAGATCACCCCAACTAGATGTTTGAGTAGAGAGATATGAATTTTTGAAGTTCTATGATAGTACTAGCAGTGCTAGATGAGTTTGAATATTGTTCCATTGATTTCTAGTGGCTAGATGTTCTTATCCTGGTCTAGACTTATTTTTAGCATAAAGTAGGCATCTGTAGTTTTCCAAAATGATATCGTTTGCTTGATTTAGATTTTTCTAAAATTAGTAATGATTTTCCAAAGTTGATGACAGAAATCTAGCCCATGAATCTGAGGCTGCACATGTGATTTTTATGTATATGGTTCATGAGCTTGAGCTTTTGGCCACATTTTGAGATGGTTTTGAATTTTGTGTGTATTTAAATAGAAGAATAAGATGGATGAGTTCATATGGTCTACAGGATATGACATAAAAATTTTATCCACGACATAATGTAAAATAATTGAATATTTTAATGGATGTTTGCTTGTCTTTAAGTGCATGTATGTATGTTTATGTCATGAGAAATGTTTCTAGCTATTGCCCATATGCTTGTACAATGATGATCTTGAAATATGTTTTATAAATGTGTTTTGGCTTGAATGGATTTGGTTATGCCAAAAGTCCCTTAGCAAGGGTGACATTAAGCCAAAAGCCCTTCAAAATGGGAGAGACAAAGCCAAAACTCTTAAGAAGAGTGAGACTAAGTCAAAGGTCCATTGAAAGTGGGTGAGGCAAATTCAAAAGTCCCAAGAAAGGTGGGTGAGGCTAAACCAATACTCTTGCAAGCTTATATTTGCTATGTATAAGTTTATGTGACAAGGAAAATGTTTTATGTATGCTCATTAATAGCTTGAATGTCATACATGCATTCTTTGACATGTATATGCATCCATTATATATGTTTGAAAGGGTTAAGAGCTATTGGGATTCTTTGAATCTCACTCTTCTCTATTTTCCATCAAACCATGTCTAGGTGAAGTTGAAGGAAGTAAGAATGGAGTCCAAGAAGCATGAGTAGCCACACTTTGACAATATAATAGCTTTTAATGTAATGTAATATCAAAGTATGTATGTATGAGTAGTTTATATAGGAGATTGTGCCTTAGGCAAATCATTGTATTATGAACATTATATTTCATTAAGAAAAATGAGTTTTACTTTTATTATATTTATTATATTGTATGCTTGTTTACTATAATAATTATATCCTTGGAGGATAAATCATATTGATTATCCTAAATATCCATAGTCAATCATCTTTGTAGAAACGATGATGAACTAAGGCTAGTATGATTTTGATTGATGATTATGTGTTAATCATGTATGAAGATACCACTCAAAATCATAGGCACTTGTTAGGAAACAGGGTGCTAGATCAACCTGTCATGAGATAGCTACATGAATTAAGTCACAAGCATATCTCATATATAGCCGTGTCACTAAACCTTTAGACCTATGATCACTATAGATTCCTACACGAGGAATACTGTGCTTTGACATAGTCAAAAGTCACCTTTAACTGAGTGATCATAAAAGCTATGATCAAGCACAATGGAATCCACGTAGAGGAAGATGAGTGGTCAAAATGAAATTTGTCCCTCTCATTAGTGGAGAGATATCTCTTGGCCGCTCAATGAGTGAGACTGAGAAATACACGGGCATGCTTGAATGGAAGGGTTTCTTATTTGTTCTATCAATCTACTTGGAGATTGAGAAAGTGACGGGTGAGTAAAATGAGGATGACATTTCAATGCCTTATACTTGACTTAGATATCATGTGACAAAATGGGATATGACAAGGTTGTATGATAGGTTGCAATAGATCACCAATCCTCATATGATTTGGGTAGTCATAATGTTTTGCTAGAGGCCACTTGTAACTTATAGGTAATATTAGCACATTACCTATTACACCTTATATTTATAGCTTATTATATCACATTTCCATGCCTATGATCATACATTCCATGAATGAGCAAGAAAAAGGGGATTAAAATAATACATTTTCTAGCATTGCGTAACATATAAAAATTTTATTCGGTGTCATATGGACAGTGTGAGCTCATGCATCACATTCCTATATTTAATTACATGAATACAACTCATTTGCATTATCAAAAGTGGTCACACCACATGGAAATCAAAGGGAAGTATAAAATACATGTATATATATTTTCGGATAGATTTTCCTCATTTCTGTCACAAACTTTGGAAAATCATAACTAATTCCAAAAAAATTGAAATCCTAAATTCTTGGCCATTCTGGAAAGCTACACATGTCTAATTCATGCTAAATATATGTCCAAACTATAACATCTAACACAGAGGACGTTTGACATTCAAAAAAGTCTAGAGGTAAGGCTATCCACTGGTGCTGTCACAAAATTCTACAGCAAATTTCAAAAATGTCCAATTAATTCCAAAAAAAATCTAATCCATGTAAATGATACCAATCTGGAAATCTATGAATGTTAGCTAGAGGGAAAAAATAACTCCAGACCATTTTAGGCATGCCCAGACCTCGAAACTCAATCAAATAATACCTGAGGCCAGTTGGCACGCCTAATACTGGACAATTTTTTTGAAAATTCATATCTCCCTCTCTAGACATTCAAATAAGGTGCTTCTAGTTGGTACAAGTCATTGAAAATGTCTAATTCCCCTGTATAAAATTTCATGAAAATTGGACATCATTGAGCCCTGTGTGATAGAAATCATTTTCAGACTAAGTGAATAGTGCATCAGACCAAAACCATAATTTTTGCCAACTTTGAAAATTCATCAAATATTCTCTAGACCTCTAAAAATTTTGGTCTTTATCTTCCCAAAAAGCTCCTAACAAGCTCTAATTGAATGCAAAACCTCAGATCAAGAAGAGCTCATTTGGATAAAAAGTGGTATAAGGTTCTAAAATGGTCAATTCTTGGTCCATACAAGATACCAAAATGTCCAAATGGCTTTCCTTGGGGTTTGGCACCTCTTGAGCAAGTCTAAAAGCATAAATAGGACTTATATGAACTACCTAAATGATCCCAAACCTTATACATCTCATTTTGGCTATTCCACTCCCATTTATACACATTCTTCCATAATGCAAATTTGTCATTACATAGCCAAAATGTGCATATCCATGCATACAACCTTAGTTCTCATTTATACATGATACATAAACATAATTATACATATTCATAACCTTATAGGATATATACAACCATAGGTTACATTATTTTCCTTTCATAAGACCTTAAAGTAACAAATTCAAGGCATTTTGATGTCACATTTCTATCTCTTATGTGGTTGGCTCCCATTTCCTTGCTCTCTTGGTTCACCTAGCATGTTAGAATATTGGAGAGGAGGGGATGAGATTCAAATATTTCCAATAGCTCATCTCCCATTCAATCATACATAAAGCATGTGAAACAAGTCTCACAAATGCATGCATGGCATATGAACATGTGTAATCATTCAAGAAACATTCGTAGCAATTGAAAAAGTCATACATAGCATACATAGGCTTGCCAAGCAAGTGGATTGGCCTCACCCATTTACTTATGGATTTTGGACTTGCGTCACCCATTCTTTAAGAGGTTTTTGGCTCAACCATGCTCTTGGGAGTCAACCTCACTTATAGGAGACTTTTTACTTTGTCTCAACCAATCTTAAGGGTTTTTGACTCATCCTCACCATGGCTAAGGGTTCTTGGCCTCACCACACTCAAGCAAACCAAGGCAAACATCATAAACATCATTTAGAAAACATAATGCATCATCATGGTATCATAGAGTAAGAGCTCATGTTAGAACATTCTTCATGGTTTGAAATACACATACACACATTCAAAGACGAGTAAAACAAGCAATAATGCATGAGAGAAGGTGGAGAGAGCTACCTTGGAAGCAAACACACACTTTTCTTTTTGAATCAAGGCTTCCTTTCTCGAACTCATACACACAATGGTGTGGGAATGATTTCTCTTGACCTAAACACAATTTATGGAAGCTAATTAGGCTCATAGAATTAATTCTAAGGCCATACAACTGGCTTAAACTCTAGCTTAACTCATTGGCCCCTTTATGTTTCCAAGAATGTATCTAATGAAGCAACACCCATCAAATAAATTCTAGACTCCATTCTTTCCTTTCAAATTTGATTCTTGACTCCTTTTAAGTCTCTTGGAGTCATCATACAATTAAAATAAAGAGCCTAATTACATGTTGCTTCTTTAGGTCATATTATGGAACATAAGGCACCAACTCATTTTTTATGGTTTCTAAATTTTTTTTAAGGCCTCCCCTCATCTTCATTCATCATATTTGACTCAAAAATGGGCTTAGAAAAATTTAAAACTATTCCTAGCTATATAAACCCCTTTAGCCCGAGGCTATGGAAGACTTTGGCTTTCATGGAGTTTGCTTTGTTTTCTTGATGGAGGAAGCACATGGGGAGACTTCTAGGGATCTTAGGAGCTCATTTAAACTCTCATTTAGACATAAGAATCAAGGTATCAAATCAGATTTTACAAGGAACATATAGAATCCTAGACTTTGCATCTTGACCTTCCATGGTTATTTGTTAATTCTCTTTGCATATTCTTAATCTCCACACTCTTTTTCCTAAGAATCACCCTTGGTTCTACCTAAAAATCAAACCCTCCTAGGGTTTCATGAGTGGGGCGAAATGGTGGAGGAAGAGGAGCAAGGGGTAGCAACCATGGAAGAAAAAATTATCTTATTTTCTTACTTTTTCTCACTTGAATCTTGTCTTCTTTGAGCTCCTCTCTTCAAATATGAATTTTTCCCTTAATTTCTCCCTTAAAATAGATTTATAAACTTCATTATAATCATAGGAAAAAAGCTCAAGAGGAGAGGAACAAGTTTGGAAGAAGAAGGAGTATGAAAATCCATGAAATTCCTTACCTTTTCCTTACTTTTTCTCCTCCTTTCTTCTCCTCCATGGTGCGCCTAAGAGAGCTAGTGTTTTCTCTAGTTTTTGGGCAAAATGGGTCGTGCAAATGAAGGGGAGAACAAATGAGAAATTTAAAGTGTGTTCAAGAAGCTTCCACTTTCTTAAAAGTTTCACTTTTGCCATTCATTTTTGACATTTTCATTTCTAACTCATTTTAGCTCCTTTTTTAGAACTATCTTTTCCATTATAAAATTTAGATTCCCAATTTAGGAAAATGCCTTTAAAATCACTCAAATCAGAGCTAAAACTTCCTAAATGAATTAGTCAAAATTCAGGTCAATCAACATTAGAAGACGTCCACCAGAGGGGTTTTAACTGCCCCCGGGCTTTTCATACTTTTTAGGGCCTCTGAGAACCCCGAAGAACTTAAAACTTTCATTTAAAAAGCCCTCCTGTGTGAATTCTAAAATTTACTTAAAATTACAAAAATGCCATTATGTTTTGTAAGTTTTTTGTAAGAAATTGTTTCTTCATTCTGGCTTTGTTTTTCTTTCCATCTGAGCTTGGGATTTTCATTTTTAGGAGTCTAGAATGCTTCCCAAATTTTTTAGGACCTTAAATACATCATTTTAGGGGACTTCCTTTTGTATCTGGTGAGTTTAATTCGTTTACGGAGAAACTGTACGTTACGTTTCTCACGTTTTCTCTCATTTTTAGAAAATTGGATATTACACTGCCAACGTCATGTGGACCTACAGGGCCGCACATAAGAACAGACCAACTTGAGTTATAATATGCAGATTCATTGAACCTAAAAACGTGTCTAGGTTCAATGAATATAACGTTCAATTTAAGGTGAAGAAATTTTATAAATATATATTTGATATATATTTTTTATAAAATTTAAAAAATATATATCATCTATTTAATTTAAATAATTAGTTTAAATTTAATCTATATGATAGATTTAAATTTAAACTAATATGATAATTTGAATTTAGTCTATGTGATAAATTAAATCTAAATTTAGTTCTAGATTTAGATTAAATAATTATTTTAAATTTATTCTATAGGATATATTTAAATTTAAACTAATGTGATAATTTAAATTTAATCTATGTGATAAATGAAATTTAAATCTAGTTGTAGATTGAGATCAAATAAATTAGTTTAAATTTGTTCTATAAGATAGTTTTAAATTTAAACTAATCTATTTAATCACAATCTGAATTAATTTAAATAATATATTTAAATTAATCAAATCTATCCTAAAATCCTAACACATCTCTATAAATAGAGAGGTTACGATTTTCTAGTAGAATGATTTTTGAGAGAGATGCCTCCCACCCTAGAGAGAAAAGTCTATGAACGTTTAGAGAGAGAAAGTGTATGAACACTTTGAGGGAGAAAAGAAAAATGTCTTCTTTTCTTGAACGTATGGGTGTTTGTGTACAGTGGTGTTAGTACATCGTTCGAGTTACAGTGATCGTTCGTGTGGATACTGTAATGTTCGATTTTCACTAAACGACAGAAACAGGCGCGTTTTCAAAGCAAGTCTCCTGAAATGAATTAGTTAAGGTCCCAAAAATTTGAACAACATTCTAGACTCCTAAAAATGAGAATCCTAGCCTCAGATAGAAGGAAAAACGGAGTTAGGATGAAGAAACAAATTTTGACGAAAAATCTATGAAACGTAATGGCATTTTCATAATTTTGAGCAATTTCTGGAATTCACATAAGAGAGCTTTTTAAATAAAAATTTTGAGTTCTTCGGGGTTCTCAGAGGCCTTGAAAAACATGAGAAGCCCCAGGACAGTTAAATCTCCTTCGGTGGATGTTTTCCAATGTTGGTGTACCTGAACTTTGATGGATCTGTTCGGGAAGGTTTTAGCTCTGATTTGAGTGATTCCAAAGGCATTTTATTAAATTGAGAACCTAAATTTTATAATGGAAAAGATGGTTCTCAAAAAGGAGCTAAAATGAAGGAGAAACGAAAATGCAAAGTACGAAGGGCAAAATTAGAATTTTCAAAAAAGCCATTAACCTCCTCCTATATATAGGTGGCACCCCACTTTCTCCCTCATTTGGAATCAGAAATTTCTGCCTAATTTCAGAAGTGAGAGCTAGGATTTTGGGCACACAAGAGAGGAAGAAGAAGGAGGAAGAAATCAAGCTTAAAGGTATGTTTCCATGGTAGTTTTTCATGCTTTTCTTCATCCACACCTCCTATCCTCCTTTCTCCTTTGTTTCCCTTGATTAAAATGGAGTTTATAAATCTGATTCAAGGGAGAAACTTAAGGGAATTTTCGGATTTGGAGAGAGGGGCTTGGAGAAAGCAAGATTCAAGCAAAAATAAGCAAAGAAACTAGGTAATTTCTCTTCCTATGGTTGATATCTTCATCCTCCCTTCTTCTCCATTTCACCTAACCCTAGGAGCCATAGGAGGATCTAAATTTTAAGCCAAACCAAGCATGAATCTAAGGAAAAAGAGTGTGGAGATTAAGAATATGCAAAGGAAATTAACAAAAACTCATTAGATTTTAAGATGTAAATTCTAGGGTTTTGTGTGCACCTTCCCAAATCTAATTTTGTATGATGATTTCTAGGTCTAATTAAGATTTTAAATGAGCTCCTAAGATCCCTAAGATGCTCCCCACATGCTTCCTCCTTCAAAAAAACAAATAGAATTTCAAGGAGGCCAAAAAGGGGCTATGTCTCGGTCAAGCATGGATGGAGTAGCTAGGGAGAGTTTTAAATTTTTCCAAACCTATTTTTGTGTCATATATGATGAATGAATATGAGGGGAGGCCTTGGAAAAAATTTAGAACCCATGAAAAGTGAATTGGTGCCATAGGTTCCATATTATGACCTAAGAAGCAACATGTAATTAGGCTCTTTGTTTTAATTGTGTGATGACTCCAAGAGGCTTAATAGGAGTCAAGAATAATATTTGAAAGGAAAAAATGGAGCTTAGAATTTATTTCAGGGGTGTTGCTTCATTAGGTGCATTTATGGACTATAATGGGGTTTATAGAATAACCTAGTGTCTAAGCAAGTTGTGTGGCCTTAGGAATTGTTTAATGGACCTAATTGACTCCCATAAATGTGTCTAGGCCAAGAGGAAGCATCTCCACAAGTTTGTGGGTGTGTGGCCAAAGCAAGGATTTCAAGAGAAAAAGTGTGTGATTGTGTTTAAGGTAGCTCTCTCCACCTTCTCTCATGCATAGATGTGTGTTTAGCTTATCTTAGAATGTGTGTATGTGTATTTTCAAGCCATGAAAAGTATGCTAGCATGATCTTATATGCCATGATTTCATGATGGCATAATATGTTTTAAAATGATACCATGATGTTTGTTTGAGTTTGCTTGAGTGTGGAGAGGCCAAGAACTCTTAACTATGGTGAGGATAAACCAAGAACCCTTATGATTGGTTGAGACAAAGCAAAGAGTCTCCCAAAAGTAAAGTAGGCTTCCAAAAGCATGGTTAGGTCTAAGAATCTCTTAAAGAATGGGTGAGGCAAGTCTAAAATCCATGAGGGAAAGTGTGAGGCCAATCCATCCACTTGGCAAGCTCTTGGATGCTTTGTATGAATTATTCACATGCTAAGCTTACTTCCTGAATGTTCATGACTATCATGATATCCATGCATGCATTTTCAAGACTTGCTTTGCATATGTTATGTGTGATTGAATGGGAGATGAGCTATTAGGATTCTTTGAATCTCATTCCCTCCTCTCCAATGATCTAGTATGTTAGGTGGACCCAAAGAGCAAGGCAATGGGAGTTAACTACATGAGAGATGAAGTAATGACACGGAAATGTAGAAATTTTGTTACTTTAAGGCTATAAGAATGGCAATTGATGTTTCAATAGATGTATATGTATTATAATGTTATGGACATATGTAATCATGATATTATGACATGTATGAATGAGAGAATGTGTTATGTGACCACTAGAATGAAATTTGGACAGGTTATGACATTGTAGCTTCCTTAATGATAATATGGAATTATGCATAAGTGTGGATGAGATGGCCAAAATGAGAGGCATGGAGTTTGGGACCATATGGGTAGCTTACACAAGTCTTAATCATGCTTTTCGACTTGCCCAAAAGATGCCAAACCCTAGAGAAAGCCATTTGGTTACTTTGGTACCTCATATGGAGCCAAAAATGATCATAATGGAACCTTATATCACTTTTTGTCCAAATGAGTTCTTCTTGATCTGATACTTGGCATGTAATTAGATTTTGTTGAGAGATTTTTGGAAAGCTAAAGAACATAATTTTTAAAGGTTTATAGAATATTTGATGAATTTTCAAAATTAACAATTTTTTTGATTTGGTCTGCTGCACTATTCATTTGGTCCGAAAATGAAATCTATTACACAAAGCCTAAATGATGTCCAATTTTCATGAAATTTTATACAAAGAAACTAGATATTTACAATGACTCATGCCAACTAGAAGCACCTCATTCAGAGGTCTAGAGAAGGAGATATGAAAATTTGAATATTCTATCCAATATCAGGAGTTTTGTCCGACCTTAGTTATTATTCCATTGAATTCCGAGCTCTGGGCTGCTTGAGCTGGTCTGGAAATATTTTTTCCCTCTATCTAACATTCATAGCTTTCTATATTGGTATATTTCCATTGATTATATTTTTGTGAAATTAATTGGATATTTTCAAATTTTGCTGCAGAAATCTATGATAGTATCAGTGGTAGTTTGACCTTTGGACCTTTTCAAATGTCAAACATCCTTTATGATAAATGTTATGATTTGGACATATTTTTAGTAAGAAATAGACATCCTTATCTTTCTAGAATGACTAAGAATGTATGATTTTTATTTTTTTAGAATTAGTTATGAATTTCTAAATTTTGGTCAGAAAAGGGGCAAATTCTAGCCGAAATTTAATATGCTTATTTTAAGTCTTCCTTTGAGTTCCATGAGTTGTGGGCCACATTTTATGATACAAATGAATTGTATTCATATAATTAAATATGAGAACATATAGTATGTGCTCATACGGTCCACGTGACACTGAATAGAATTTTTATACAGAACGTAATGCAAAGAAATTTATTATTTTTATTCCCCTTTTCATACATCTTTCATGAAATTTAATGATGTGAAGCACATGAGTAGCATGAAATGAGTTAGAAATTATGGTGTTATAGATACCGATAGAAGGAGCTGATCTAAAGCATCAGTTCTTGAGATCCAACAATAGAAAGAGAACTCAAAGAATCATGTGACAAAGGTAAAAAATCTCTAACTTTACTCGATTTAAACTACATTGACGGATCCAAGGGAAGGATTCGAATTCTATTTTTTCTTTTAACTTTTCGTTGTATATGTCTCAAGAATCCCAACAATGGTATCAAAGCCACATCAATGCTTGTTTAAATTAAGTTCTTGAGTGAAATTTTCATGAAGCTTTCACCTTTGTTATAATTTTGCATCACTTATATGTAATATAAAATGTTGCAATGTGAAATCTTCATAAAGTTATCTCCTTTTTTTGTATTTTCAAATGATTCCTTCCTATCACATGAAGTTAGTATATATGAATATGAGATATATGAACTATAGGCTAGTTGATTAAATCTTAATCAATGTTGATTAGATTAATATGATTTTATATATATGATATATGTAAGTGAACGAATATAATGCTGATTGGATGGTTATCTAATCTTAGCACAACATAATCTAATTTAACAAATAAATCATGAAGTTTATAGCTTTTTATGAGATGTTTGGTATAAATGTATTGTGATTTGTTTGTTTAAATTGGATGGGTATGGTGCATGATATGGCCCTAGGAATCTATTATTGTTTGTAATTTTAAATACGACCTGTGTGTCGTGCCTTTCTCTATTCACTCTGGATGTACATTCTTTCTCATCTAACTCCCCTCAAATGTACAATCGAGGTTTCTTTATGTATATGAATTTTATCTTAGAGGAATCCTCCATTGGCTTGAGAGAACATAGGTTAGATGGGCCATATTGTGACACATTTATTTTATGCTTGATGATGAGTTCATTCACATATGTATGTATGAGATGCTATTGTGGCATATGATCATACGATGATTAAATATAAATGAATGACAATAAAATAATAAAATCCATCAAATTAAATTTTAAGTAATAATGCCACCCATTTATGAATAGCTGTCAGGGCTTTGATCGCCTAAATCTAAGATCCACCAAAGCGGGATACACTTAGGTTATCTGAGTGAGGTAGCTTGGTAATGGTGATACTTATAAGGTTCATAATGGTTTGACTTAATTGATACTATCAAAATAGTTTTGGGTCTTAAGGCATAAGATGGGATTAAACAAGCCGGATTATATGATGACAGGATCCCATAAAGATCTAAGAGTTACATGGAATATAATTGGTAAATGAATTACCTACCTAAATAACTTAATTTTAAGCGTCTTGCCAAAATGGACTTACAATTAAGTGAAATATGGGCTTTAACCCATTAAACTAAATCAAGGGTTATTTTTTATGCAAGATTATTAACTAGACTTTGCATATTTTTGTTGTAGAAAAAACAAGTCGACAAATAACTTTGTTAAACTATCATTGTGATCTGTCCTTGAGATGGATAAACTCAATAAGATCAATTTTCTTGACTAGTTCAGGAACTTGAGAATTGTTCTCAAGCAATAGAGAAAGTTATATGTCTTAAATGAACCCATTCTTGGAGAGCCTGTAGCCAATGCTCCAAGAGCCCAAAGAGATGCCTACACTAAGCATCTTTAGCCACCATGGTCCCAGAACTTCAGAGAGATCTAGAACATATGGAGGCTTATAAGGTGACCATGCATCTTAAGGAAATGTTCCAACAACAGGCAAGGCAAGAAAGGTTTGAAACCATAAAAGCCTTACATTCTTGTAAAATGACTTAGGGTGCATCAGTTAACACTCATGTTTTAAAGATGAAAGGCTACATTGATCACCTTAAAAGGCTCAGATTTCCTATGAGCCAAGAGTTAGCTATAGATATAATCTTAAACTCACTCCCGAAAAGTTATAACCAGTTTATTATATACTACAATATGAATAACATGGAGAAATCAATTTCTAAATTGCATGCGATTCTTAAAACTATTGAGCAAAATACCAAGAAAAAGCCAAGCTCTGTTTTAATGGTTTAGAAATGACAGGGGATGAAAAAGAAAGGCAAAGGCAAGGGCAAGGGAAAGGGAAAGGGAAAGGGCTCAGACTATAAGTCCAAGGATTGCATCAAGCCCAAGTCCAAGCTTAAAGCCAAGAAGGTAAAGCCTCTTAAGGAAGAAGTTTGTTTCTTTTACAATGAGCCTGGTCATTGGAAGAGGAATTGCAAGCTCTACCTGGAAGATCTAAAGAAAAAGAAGAATAGCGGGGCTATTACTTTAAGTATTTATGTTATACAAATTAATCTTTCTACTTCTTCTACATAGGTATTAGATACTGCATGTAGTTCTCACATTTGTACACATGTGTAGGGTCTCAAATGGAGTAAGAAATTGATAAAGGGCAAAATAGACCTACAAGTTAGAAACATAGCAAGAGTTGCTAATTTAGCCATAAGCACTTATGAATTAATTTTTCCTAGTGGGCTTTTGTTAATTTTGAACAATTGCTTTTGCATTCCTGCTTTGAATAAAAACATTATTTCACTTTCTTATTTAGATAAGGAAGGTTTTACTTCAATTATTGGGAGTAATAAATGTTCTATTTATCTTAATGACATCTTTTATGCGGATGGTGATTTGCACGGTGGTCATTATTACTTAAACTTTGAAGCTCCCAATAATGAGAATATCTATAATGTAACTACCAAGAGAATCATTTCAAACAATTTGAATTCAACCTACCTATGGCACTGTCGTCTAGGCCACATAAATGAAAAATGCATATCAAAGCTCCATTTAAATGGACTTCTTAACTCATTTGATCTTGAATCATTTGATACTTGGGAATCTTATTTATTAGGAAAGATGACGAAGGCACCTTTTATTGGGCATAGTGAAAGGGCTACTAATTTATTGGGCTTAATACATACCAATGTATGTAGTCCACTAAGTACCATTGCTAGAAGCAGTCACTAGTACTTCATTATTTTTATAGATGACTTTAGTAGATATGGACACATCTATTTAATGAGAGATAAATCTAAATCTTTTAAAATGTTTAAAACCTTCCAAAATGAGGTACAAAATCAACTTGGCAAATCTAATAAAGCACTTTGATCTTATCGAGGTGCTAAATATTTAAGCCAAGAATTTATTGACCATCTTAGAAATTATAGAATTATCTCACAATTAACCCCACCAGGAACACCACAATGGAACGACGTTTTTGAACGAAGGAATTGAACCTTATTAGATATGGTTTGATCTATGATGAGTCAAATAGATCTTCCACCGTTCTTTTAGAGCTATGCATTAGAGACAGCTACTTTCACACTAAATCGTGTTCCATTTGAGATGGTTGAAAAGACTCCATATGAGATATGGACTGAGAAGAAGCCTAATTCATCTTTTTTAAAATTTGGGGATGTGAGGCATATGTTAAGCAACAAGTCTCAGATAAGTTAGCACCTAAATCTATAAAATGCCTTTTTATGGGGTATCCTAAGGAAACTAAGAGATACTACTTCTACAATTCCAATGAGAATAAACTACTTATTGCTCGAAATGGTATCTTTCTAGAAAGAGAATTTATCTCTAAAAGAACCAGTGAGAGTAAGATACATCTCGAAGAAGTTTGAGAGACACAAAATTGCATTGAATTAGAGATAGAAAAACAAGAAGACTCACAACAAGTTGTTAAGCCTACTCAAGTAACACAAGGCCCACAAAGTTCTGATAGGACACGATGTCAGTCTCAAAGATATGGATTTCTTATAACTAAAAGTCGTGATGTCATTCTCATTGAACAAGATGAGCCAACTACCTATCAAGAAGCTCTAATAAGATCAGGCTTTGAGAAATGGCTAGATGCCATGAAGTCTAAGATGCAATCATGTGTGGTAATCAAGTATGGACCTTGATTGACCTACCTAAAGGTATAAAAACCATTGCGTGCAAATGGGTTTTTAAGAAGAAAACTGACGATGGCCAAGTGCATACCTTTAAAGCACTATTGGTTGTAAAAGGATTCAAACAGACCCATGGTATAAACTATGATGAAACTTTTTTGCCAGTTACCATGATTAAATCAATTAGGATCCTTCTTGCCATTACATCATACTATGATTATGAGATTTGACAGACAGACATCAAAATAGCATTCCTTAATGGGAAGCTACTTGAGGATGTGTACATGACACAGCCTAAAGGTTTTGTACATCTAGAGGATTTTGGGAAGGTTTGCAAGCTTCAAAAATCTATTTATGGATTAAAGTAAGCATCTCAGAGTTGGAATCATCGTTTTGATGAAGTAGTCAAAAAGTTTGGATTCGTCCAAAATGTTGATGAACCCTGTGTTTACAAGGAGGTTAGTAGGAGTGCAATTATATTTATAGTGCTTTATGTTGGTGACATCCTACTCATTGGGAATGGCACTCTTACCTTGCAAAATGTCAAGACTTGGTTAGAAAAGTGTTTCTTGATGAAGGACTTAGGTGAAGCCACTTATATCTTAGGGATTAGGATCTATAGAGATAGATCTAAGAGGCTTATTGGCCTAAGTCAGAGCACTTACATAGATAAGGTACTGCATAAGTTTAGTATGCGAGATTCAAAAAGGGTTATATACCCATGTCTCATAGCATCGATCTCAATAAATCACAATGTCCTAACTCACGTGATGAGCAAGATCATATGAGCAAGATTCCATATGCCTTGGCCATTGGATCTATTATGTATGCCATGTTGTGCACTAGACTAGATGTCTCATATGCCTTAAGTATGACTAGCAGATATTAGTTAGATACCGATGAGAGTTACTAAACTATTGTCAAGAATATCCTGAAATACTTAAGAAGGACTTAAAAAGTATTCTTAGTGTATAGAGGATTGGGCGACGAGCTTGTTGTAAATGGTTACATAGATACAAGTTTCCAATCTAAAAAGGATGACTTTAGATTGCAATCAGGATTCATATTCTATTTGAATGGTGAAATAGTCAGTTGGATGAGCTCTAGATAAAGCACTGTGGCTGATTTTACAACAAAAGCTGAGTACATAGCAACATCAGATGCAGCTAAGGAAGCTGTTTGGATTAAGAAGTTTATCACTGAGCTAAAAGTGATGATACCATCTTAAATCCAATAGATCTATTCTGTGACAACAATAGTGCAATAGCACAGGCTAAAAAGCTTAGGTCACATCAAATAACCAAACACATACTCAGGCGATATCACCTTATCAGAGAAATCGTTAATAAGGGTGATATTAAGATATGCAAAGTACTAATTGATGACAATGTCGCTGATCCTCTTACTAAGCCAGTTGCATAGGTAAAGCATGAGTGTCATGTTAAGTTAATGGGTATTAGACACATTAATGATTGGCCCTAGTGCAAGTGGGAGGTGTTAGAGATTGTGACCTAGGCCAATCATTATATTAGGAACATTGTATTTCATTAGGAAAAAGGAGTTTCTCTTTTATTACATTTATTACATTGTTTGCATTTTTACTATAATAATTATATCCTTAGATAAATCATATTGATTATCCTAAATATCCTTAGTCAATCATTTTTATGAAAACAATGATGAACAAGGCTAGTATAATTTTGATTGATGATTATGTGTTAATCGTGTATAGAATCAAAATCATAGGCAGCTGTTAGGAAACAGGGTACTGGATTGACTCGTCATGAGATAGCTATATGGATTAAGTCATTAGCATATCTCATATATAGTCATGTCACTAAACCTTTAGACCTGAGATCACCATAGATTCCTATATGAGGAACACTGTGCTTTGGCATAGTCAAAAGTCATCTTTAATTGGGTAATCATAAAGGCTGTGATAAGACACAGTGGAATCCATGCAGAGGAAGATGAGTGGTCAAGATGGAATTTATCCCTCTCATTAGTGGAGAGATATCTCTAGGCCACTCGATGAGTAAGATTGATAAATGCATGGACATGCTTGGATTGAAGGATTTTCCATTTGTTCTATCACTTTTCTCAAAGATTAAAAAAGTGATAGTCAAGTAAAATGAGAATAACGTTTCCATATCTCATACTTGGACTATATATCATGTCACAAAAAGGGATATAACAAGGTTGTATGATAGGTTGTGTAACATCTGATTCTCTAAAAATGAGAGAAAACGTGAGAAATGTAACGTACTTTCTCTATAAATGAACAAAATTCACTAGATACAAGAGGAAGTTCCCCCAAAATGAATTAGTTAAGGTCCCTAAAAATTTGGCAAGCATTCTAGACTCCTAAAAATGAGAATCCCCAGCTTATACGGAAAGAAAAACAGAGTTAGAACGAAGAAATAAAATGTAATGAAAGATTGACAAAACGTAAGGACATTTTCATCATTTTGAGTAAATTTTGGAATTCTCATAGGAGGGTTTTTTCAATGAAAATTTTGAGTTCTTTGGGCTTCTTAGAGGCCTTGAAAACCATGGGAAGCCTAGGATAGTTAAAACCACTCTGATGGACGTTTTCTAACGTCAGTTGGCTTAAAATTTGATTAATTCATTCAAGAAGGTTTTAACTCCGATTTGAGTGATTCCAAAGGCATTTTATTTAATTAGGAACCTAAGTTTTATGATGAAAAAGATAGTTCTAAAAAAGGAGTTAAAATGAGCCTAAACGGAGCAAACAAGCGCGTAGGGGCAAAATGGTCATTTTGAAAAATTATAAAAGAGGCTTCTTAAGTAAGATTACACCTCATCACCTTCTCCAAGCTTCCATTTGCAGAAAGATAGGTAGCAATGGCATGACATTAAGGGGGGGGAGAGAGAAAAACTTTAAGCTTCCGTTTAGGTAAGTAAACAGCCCCATTTCATCTCACGCCATTTAGGAGTTATTCCTCTCTCTAAAAGCTCTCTAATGGTGATTTTCTTTTCTTGAAAACTTGAAGATTCAAGTCTAACCCAAGCTAAAAATGAACTCTTTTTAAGAAATCAATTGGTGGAAAATAATATAGGCAAAAAAAGCTCCATTTTAAGGTAAGACTTTACTTGAAATACTTACAAAATCTTATATTTCCAAGCCATTTAAGCTTAGGTCTAGAGAGAGAAAGTGAGGAGGAGAGTTTTTCGTTATATATTCTTGATGGAACCAAAGGTTATGGAGTGTGAGGATTAATAATATACAACTAGAATTGAAAAGGGAGCTTTAGAATGCAAGTTATGGAATTTAAGGATTTAGTTTCACTAGTACTATCACAAGTTTCTACAATAAATTTCAAAAATATCTAATTAATTTCACAAAAATCCAATCTATGCAAATGATACTAATCTAGAAAGCTGTGAATGTTAGCTAGAGAAAAAAAATACTCTAGACCAGTTCAGGTATGCCTAGACCTCGAAACCCAATCAAACAATACATGAGGTCAGTTGGGGCGCCTGATACTGGGCAAAATCTTTAAAAATTAATATCTCCCTCTCTGGACCTCCAAATGAGGTGTTTCTAGTTGGCACAAGTCACTGGGAAATTCTAGTTTTCCATACAAAATTTCATGGCAATTGGGCACCATTTGGGCCCTGTGTGATAGAAATCATTTTCAGACCAAGTGGACAATACATCAGACCAAAACTAGAATTTTTGCAAACTTTGAAAATTGATCAAATATTCTCTAGACCTCTAAAAATTCTATTCTTTAACTTCCCAAAAAGCTCTTAACAAGATCTAATGGCATGCCAAATCTCAGATCAAGAAGGGCTCATTTGCATAAAAAGTTGTATAGGTTTCTAATATGATCAATTTTTGTTCCATATAGGATACTAATGTGTCCAAATGATTTCTCTTGGTGTTTGGCACCTTTTGGGTAAGTCTAAAAGCATGAATATGACTTGTATGAACTACCTAAGTGATCTCAAACCTCATGCATCTCAATTTGGCCATTCCACTTCCATTTATACATGCATTTCCAAGATGCTAATTGGCCAATACATGTCCCAAATGCACATTCTCATACATATAACTTTAGCTCTTGTTCATACATGATACATTAACATATTTACACATGCTCATATGGTTACATAACAATTTCATCAAGGGATTACATCATATGCCATGTATATGGCTAAAAAAGAAGCAACACTAGGTATATTCATATACTTTGATGTCAATCTTCTTCTTCTTGGCTTGGTGGCCTCCATTACCTTGCTCAATTATTTCACCTAGTATGTTAAGACGTTGGAGAGGAAGGGATGAGATTCAAAGAATCCCAATAGCTCATCTCCCATTCAATCATACATAAAAGATACAAAACAAGTCTTACAAATGCATGCATGGGCATGTTGACATGTGCAAACATTCAAGAAGCAATTTCAACATTTGAGCAAGTCATACATAGCATACAAAGGCTTGCCAAGCAAGTAGATTAGTTTTACCCATTCACTTGTGGATTTTGGACTTGCTTCGCCCATTCTTTAAGAGGTTCTTAGACTCAACTTTGCTCTTTGGAGTCAACCTCACTTTTAGGAGACTCTTTACTTTGTCTCAACCAATCTTAAGGGTTCTTGGCTCATCCTCACCATGGCTAAGGGTTCTTGGCCTTACCATGCTTAAGCAAACCAAAAAAAACATCATTTAGAAACATAATGCATCATCATGATACCATGGAGTAAGAGCTCATATTATAACATTTTTCATGGCTTGAAATACACACATACACATCCAAAGACAAGTAAAGCAAGAAATCATGCATGAGAGAAGGAGGAGTGAGCTACCTTGCTTGCATTTACACACTTTTTCCTTAAGTCTTAAATCCTCTCCCTTGACCTCACAAACCCAAGAAGGTGGAGATAATTTCTCTTGGCCTAAACACAATTCATAGAAGCCAATTAAGTTCATGGAGTTAATTCTAAGGCCATACATTCATTAGAAAAGTTAGGTAACTCATAAGACTCTTTTATGCTTCTATAATGCACTTAATGAAGCAAATTTAAGAAAACATCATCTTAGCTCCATTCCCTCCATTTATTTATGATTCTTGACTCATTTTAAGCCTCTTGGAGTCATCACACAATCAAATTAAGGAGCCTAACTAAGTGTTGCTTCTTTAAGCCATAATATGGAACCTATGATACTATCTCATTATCTATGGTTTCTAAAATTTTTTCAAGGCTTCCTCTCATACTCTCCTATCACACATGATGCAAAACTAAGCTTAGAAGGAATTAAAACATTCCCTAGCTGCATGAACCCTCCTTGGCTGAGGCTATGCTTCCATATGACACCAATGGAGTTGTTTTAATTTCTTTGATGGGAGAAGTATATGGGAGGCATTCTTGGTATCTTAGGAACTCATATATACTCTTAGACAACTTAAATTACTACTAGGAAGCTTCATCTTAGCCTAGGTGCAACCAAATCCCTAAATTCCATAAGTTACATTCCAAAGCTCCCTTTTCAATTCTAGTTGTATATTCTTAATCTTCACACTCTATAACCTTTGGTTCCATCAAAAATATATAACAAAAAACTCTCCTCCTCACTTTCTCTCTCTAGACCTAAGATTAAATGGCTTGGAAACACAAGATTTTGCAAGTATTTCAAGTAAAGTCTTACCTTAAAATAGAGCTCTTTTTGCGTAGATTATTTTCCACCGATTGATTTCTTAAAAAGAGTTCCTTTTTAGCTTGAGTTAGAT
The DNA here is from genome assembly GCA_026724425.1 of Erythrophleum ivorense. Lineage (NCBI taxonomy): Eukaryota > Viridiplantae > Streptophyta > Magnoliopsida > Fabales > Fabaceae > Erythrophleum > Erythrophleum ivorense. The sequence continues at coordinate 221,932 of JAIUCV010000480.1, forward strand.
CTGAATCTTCAAGTTTTCAAGAAAAGAAAACCACCATTAGAGAGCTCTTAGAAAAAGGAACAACTCTTAAATGGCGTGAGATGAAACGGGGCTGTTTACTTACCTAAACGGAAGCTTAAACTTCTTCTCTCTCTCCCCCCCTTAATGTCATGCCATTGCTGACCATTTTTATGCAAATGGAAGCTTGGAGAAGGTGATGAGGTGTAATCTTACTTAAGAAGCCTCTTTTATAATTTTTTAAAATGACCATTTTGCCCCTACGCGCCTGTTTACTCCGTTTAGGCTCATTTTAACTCCTTTTTTTTTCATCATAAAATTTAGGTTCCCAATTAAATAAAATGCCTTTGGAATCACTCAAATCAAAGTTAAAACCTTCTTGAATGAATTAGTCAAAGTTCAAGCCAACTGACATTAGAAAACGTCCATCGGAATGGTTTTAATTATCCTAGGCTTCCTATGGTTTTCAGGGCCTCTGAGAATCCCAAAGAACTCAAAAATTTTCATTGAAAAAGCCCTCCTATGAGATTTCCAAAATTTGCTCAAAATGACGAAAATGCCCTTACATTTTGTCAATCTTTCATTACATTTTGTTTCTTTGTTCTAGCTCTGTTTTTCTTTCTGTATGAGCTGGGGATTCTCATTTTTAGGAGTCTAGAATGCTTCCCAAATTTTTAAGGACCTTAACTAATTCATTTTGGGAGAACTTCCTCTTGTATCTAGTGAATTTTGTTTGCTTATAGAGAAAGTACGTTACATTTCTCGCGTTTTCTCTCATTTTTAAAGAATCGGATGTTACACAACCTATCATACAACCTTGTTATATCCCTTTTTGTCACATGATATATAGTCCAAGTATGAGATATGGAAATGTTATTGTCATTTTACTTGACTATCACTTTCTTAATCTCCGAGAAAAGTGATAAAACAAATGGAAAATTCTTCTATCCAAGCATGGCCATGCATTTCTCAATCTCACTTATCGAATGGCCCAGAGATATCTCTCCACTAATGAGAGGGACAAATTCCATCTTGACCACTCATCTTCCTCTACATGGATTCAATTGTGCATTATCATAGCCTTTATGATTACCCGGTTAAAGATGACTTTTGACTATGCCAAAGCACAACGTTCCTCATATAGGAATCTATGGTGATCTCAGGTCTAAAGGTTTAGTGACATGACTATATATGAGATATGCTAATGACTTAATCCATATAGCTATCTCATGACGAGTCAATCTAGCACCCTATTTCCTAACAGCTGCCTATGATTTTGATTCATATCTTTATACACGATTAACACATAATCATCAATCAAAATCATACTAGCCTTAGTTGATCATTGTTTTCATAAAAATGATTGACTAAGGATATTTAGGATAATCAATATGATTTATCTAAGGATATAATTATTATAGTAAAAATGCAAACAATGTAATAAATGTAATAAAAGAGAAACTCATTTTTCCTAATGAAATACAATGTTCCTAATACAATGATTGGCCTAGGCCACAATCTTTAACACCTCCCACTTGTACTAGGGCCAATCATTAATGTGTCTAATACCTATTAACTTAACATGATGCTCATGCTTTACCTGTGCAAGTGACTTAGTAAGAGGATCAGCGACATTGTCATTAGTTAGTACTTTGTATATCTTAATATCACCCTTATTAATGATTTCTCTGATAAGGTGATATCGCCTGAGTATGTGTTTAGTTCTTTGATGTGACCTAAGCTTTTTAGCCTGTGCTATTGCACTATTGTTGTCACAGAACAAATCTATTGGATTTAAGATGGTATCATCACTCCTAGCTCAGTGATAAACTTCTTAATCCAAATAACTTCCTTAGCTGCGTCTGATGCTGCTATGTACTTAGCTTCTGTTGTAGAATTAGCCACAGTGCTTTATTTGGAGCTCTATTTCACCATTCAAATAAAATATGAATCCTAATTACAATCTAAAGTCATCCTTTTTAGATTGGAAACTTGTATCTGTATAACCATTTACAACAAGCTCATCGTCCAATCCTTTATACACCAAGAATACTTTTTAAGTCCTTCTTAAGTATTTTAGGATATTCTTGACAACAGTCTAGTGACTCTTGCCCTGATCTAACTGATATCTGCTAGTCATACTTAAGGCATATGAGACATCTAGTCTAGTGCACAACATGGCATACATAATAGATCCAATGGCCAAGACATATGGAATCTTGCTCATGTGATCTTGCTCATCACGTGAGTTAGGACATTGTGATTTGTTGAGATCGATGCCATGAGACATGGGTATATAACCCTTTTTTGAATCTCGCATACTAAACCTATGCAGTACCTTATCTATGTAAGTGCTCTGACTTAAACCAATAAGCCTTTTAGATCTCTCTCTATAGATCCTAATCCCTAAGATATAAGTGGCTTCACCTAAGTCCTTCATTGAGAAACACTTTTCTAACCAAGTCTTGACATTTTGCAAGGTAAGAGTGTCATTCCCAATGAGTAGGATATCACCAACATAAAGCACTAGAAATATAATTGTACTCCCACTAACATTCTTGTAATCACAAGGTTCATCAACATTTTTGGACAAATCCAAACTTTTTGACTACTTCATCAAAACGATGATTCCAACTCTGAGATGCTTACTTTAATCCATAAATAGATTTTTGAAGCTTGCAAACCTTCCCAAAATCCTCTAGATGTACAAAACTTTTAGGCTATGTCATGTACACATCCTTAAGTAGCTTCCCATTAAGGAATGCTATTTTGATGTCTATCTGCCAAATCTCATAATCATAGTATGATGCAATGGCAAGAAGGATCCTAATTGATTTAATCATGGCAACTAGCAAAAAAGTTTCATCATAGTCTATACCATGGGTTTGTTTGAATCCTTTTACAACCAATAGTGCTTTAAAGGTATGCACTTGGCCATCGTCAGTTTTCTTCTTAAAAACCCATTTGCACCCAATGGTTTTTATACCTTTAGGTAGGTCAATCAAGGTCCATACTTGATTACCACACATGATTGCATCTTAGACTTCATGGCATCTAGCCATTTCTCAAAGCCTAATCTTATTAGAGCCTCTTGATAGGTAGTTGGCTCATCTTGTTCAATGAGAAAGACATCACGACTTTTAGTTATAAGAAATCCATATCTTTGAGATTGACATCGTGTTCTATCAGAACTTTGTGGGCCTTGTGTTACTTGAGTAGGCTTAACAACTTGTTGTGAGTTTTCTTGTTTTTCCATCTCTAGTTCAATGCAATTTTATGGCTCTTAAACTTCTTCGAGATGTATCTTACTCTCATTGATTCTTTTAGAGATAAATTCTCTTTCTAGAAAGATACCATTTCAAGCAATAAATAGTTTATTCTCATTGGAATTGTAGAAGTAGTATCTCTTAGTTTCCTTAGGATACCCCACAAAAAGGCATTTTATAGATTTAGGTGCTAACTTATCTGAGACTTGTTGCTTAACATATGCCTCACATCCCCAAATTTTAAGAAAGATAATTTAGGCTTCTTCTCAGTCCATATCTCATATGGAGTCTTTTCAACCATCTTAAATGGAACACGATTTAGTGTGAAAGTAGCTATCTCTAATGCATTGCCCTAAAAGGACGGTGGAAGATCTGTTTGACTCATCATAGATCAAACCATATCTAATAAGGTTCAATTCCTTCATTCAAAAACGTTGTTCCATTGTGGTGTTCCTAGTGGGGTTAATTGTGAGATAATTCTATAATTTCTAAGATGGTCAATAAATTCTTGGCTCAAATATTTAGCACCTCGATAAGATCAAAGTGCTTTATTAGATTTGCCAAGTTGATTTTGTACCTCATTTTGGAAGGTTTTAAACATTTTAAAAGATTTAGATTTATCTCTCATTAAATAGATGTGTCCATATCTACTAAAGTCATCTATAAAAATAATGAAGTACTAGTGACTGCTTCTAGCAATGATACTTAGTGGACCACATACATTGGTATGTATTAAGCCTAATAAATGAGTAGCCCTTTCACTATGCCCAGTAAAAGGTGCCTTCGTCATCTTTCCTAATAAATAAGATTCCCAAGTATCAAATGATTCAAGATCAAATGAGTTAAGAAGTCCATTTGAATGGAGCTTTGAAATGCATTTCTCATTTATGTGGCCTAGACGACAGTGCCATAGGTAGGTTGAATTCAAATTGTTTGAAATGATTCTAGTATAGTTACGTTATAGATATTCTCATTATTGGGAGCTTCAAAGTTTAAGTAATAATGACCACCATGCAAATCACCATCCGCATAAAAGATGTCATTAAGATAAATAGAACATTTATTACTCCCAATAATTGAAGTAAAACCTTCCTTATCTAAATAAGAAAGTGAAATAATGTTTTTATTCAAAGCAGGAATGCAAAAGCAATTGTTCAAAATTAACAAAAGCCCACTAGGAAAAATTAATTCATAAGTGCCTATGGCTAAATTAGCAACTCTTGCTATGTTTCTAACTTGTAGGTCTATTTCGCCCTTTATCAACTTCTTACTCCATTTGAGACCCTGCACATGTGTACAAATGTGAGAACTACATGCAGTATCTAATACCTATGTAGAAGAAGTAGAAAGATTAATTTGTATAACATAAATACCTAAAGTAATAGCCCCACTATTCTTCTTTTTCTTTAGATCTTCCAGGTAGAGCTTGCAATTCCTCTTCCAATGACCAGGCTCATTGTAAAAGAAACAAACTTCTTCCTTAAGAGGCTTTACCTTCTTGGCTTCAGGCTTGGGCTTAGGCTTGATGCAATCCTTGGACTTATAGTTTGAGCCCTTTCCCTTGCCCTTGCCCTTGCCTTTCTTTTTCATCTCCTGTCCTTTCTGAACCATGAAAATAGAGCTCGGCTTTTTCTTGATATTTTGCTCAATAGTTTTAAGCATTGTATGCAATTTAGAAATTGATTTCTCCATGTTATTCATATTGTAGTTTATAATAAACTGGTCATAACTTTTCGAGAGTGAGTTTAAGATTATATCTATAGCTAACTTTTGGCTCATAGGAAATCTGAGCCTTTTAAGGTGATCAATGTAGCCTTTCATCTTTAAAACATGAGTGTTAACTGATGCACCCTCAATCATTTTACAAGAATGTAAGGCTTTTATGGTTTCAAACCTTTCTTGCCTTGCCTGTTATTGGAACATTTCCTTGAGATGTATGGTCACCTTATAAGCCTCCATATGTTCTAGATCTCTCTGAAGTTCTGGGACCATGGTGGCTAAAAATGCTTAGTGTAGGCATCTCTTTGGGCTCTTGGAGCATTGGCTACAGGCTCTCCAAGAATGGGTTCATTTAAGACATATAACTTTCTCTCTTGCTTGAGAACAATTCTCAAGTTCCTGAACTAGTCAAGAAAGTTGATCTTACTGAGTTTATCCATCTTAAGGACAGATCGCAATGATAGTTTAACAAAGTTATTTGTCGACTTTTTTTTTCTACAAAAAAAATATGCAAAGTCTAGTTAATAATCTCCCATTAAAAATAACCCTCAATTTAGTATAGTGGGCTAAGGCCCATATTTCACTTAACTGTAAGTCCATTTTGGCAAGATGCTTAAAATTAAGTTATTTAGGTAGGTAATTCATTTACGAATTACATCGCATGTAACTCTTAGATCTTTATGGGATCCTGTCATCATATAATCCGGCTTGTTTAATCCCATCTTATGCCTTGAGACCTAAAACTATTTTGATAGTCTCAATTAAGTCAAACTATTATGAACCTTATAAGTATCACCATTACCAAGCTACCTCACTCAGATTCATATATCTCATATTCATATATACTAACTTCATGTGATAGGAAGGAATCATTTGAAAATACAAAAAAAGGAGAGAACTTTATGAAGATTTCACATTGCAACATTTTATATTACATATAAGTGATGCAAAATTATAACAAAGGTGAAAGCTTCATGAAACTTTCACTCAAGAACTCAATTTAAACAAGCATTGATGTGGCTTTGATACCACTGTTGGGATTCTTGAGACATATACAACGAAAATTTAAAAGAAAAAACAGAATTCAAATCCCTCCCTTGGATCCGTCAATGTAGTTTAAATCGAGTAAAGTTAGAGATTTTTTACCTTTGTCACATGATTCTTCGAGTTCTCTTTCTATTGTTGGATCTTAATAACTGATGCTTCAGATCAGCTCCTTCTACCAGTATCTATAACACCATAATTTCTAACTCATTTCATGATACTCATGTGCTTCACATCATTAAATTTCATGAAAGGTGTATGAAAAGGGGAATAAAAATAATAAATTTCTTTGCATTACATCGTGTATAAAAATTCTATTCGGTGTCACATGGACCGTATGAGCACATACTATACATTCTCATATTTAATTACATGAATAAAATTCATTTGCATCATAGAACTTGGCCCACAACTCATGGAACTCAAAGGAAGACTTAAAATAAGCATATTAAATTTCGGCTAGAATTTGCCCCTTTTCTGACCAAAATTTAGAAATTCATAACTAATTCTAGAAAAATCAAAATCATACATTCTTGGCTATTCTGGAAAGCTAAGGATATCTACTTCATACTAAAAATATGTCCAAACCATAACATTTATCACAAAGGACGTTTGACATTTGAAAAGGTCCAAAGGTCAAACTGCCACTGATACTATCACAGATTTCTGCAGCAAAATTTGAAAATGTCCAATTAATTCCACAAAAATATAATCCATGCAAATGATACCAATATAGAAAGCTATGAATGTTAGATAGAGGGAAAAAATATTTCTAAATGAGCTCAAGCAGCCCAGAGCTTGAAATTCAATGGAACAATAACTGAGGTCGGACAAAACTCTTGATATTGGACAAAATATTCAAATTTTCATATCTCCTTCTCTAGACCTCCAAATGAGGTGATTCTAGTTGGCACGAGTCATTGTGAATATCTAGTTTCTTTGTATAAAATTTTATAGCAATTGGACATCATTTAAGCTTTATGTAACAGATTTCATTTTCGGACCAAATGAATAGTATAGCAGACCAAAATCAAAAAAATTATCAATTTTGAAAAATTCATCAAATATTCTATAAACCTCCAAAAATTATGTTCTTTAGCTTTCCGAAAATCTCTCAACAAGATCTAATTACATGCCAAGTATCAGATCAAGAAGAGCTCATTTGGATAAAAAGTGATATAGGGTTCCTCTATGATTATTTTTGGCTCCATATGAGGTACTAAAGTAATCAAATGGCTTTCCCAAGGGTTTGGCATCTTTTGGGCAAGTTGAAAAGCATGATTATGACTTGTGTAAGCTACCCACATGGTCTCAAACTCCATGCCTCTCATTTTGGCCATCTCATCCACACTTATGCATAATTCCATATTATCATTAAGGAAGCTACAATGTCATAACCTCTCCAAATTTCATTCTAGTGGTCACATAACACATTCTCTCATTCATACATGTCATAATATCATAATTACATATTCATAATATCTATTGAATACATCAATTGCCATTCTTATAGCCTTAAAGTAAAAAAATTTCTACATTTTCATGTCATTACTGTAATACCATACTTCTAGGACTCAATTCATACAATTCCCATGCCTCATCTTATGTTTGTTCTATGGAAACAATATAGTGGCATAGGGAGTTATGAATAAAAATGCATTTCTCTACAGGTAAAATTTTTCTTTCGGAGTCTCGTAGGCCATATGAAAGCATCTATCACTTTCTCATACTTAAACACATGAATATAACTCATTTCCATCATCAAATTTGGCCTACAACTCGTGGAAAGCAAAGGAGCATATGAAATCCATGTTTGCATTTTCGGCCAGGATTTCCTCTTTTCTGTCACAAACTTTGGAAAATCATAACTACATCTAGAAAAATCAAAAACATGCAATCTTGGTTATTCTGGAAACCTTAGGATGTCTACTTCACACTAAAAATATGCTCAGGTCATAAAATTCATCACACAAGACGTTTGACACCCAAAAAGCTACAGAGTCACTAGCTGCCTAGGCTATTGTTCAGTTTACTAATACAAACATCTGAAATTCATAACTAATTCTATAAAAATCGAAATCACACACATCTGGTCATTCTGGAAAGCTACAAATGTTAACTTGATAGTAAAAATAATTCCAGAATGAAACAGATACGTTTAATCAGATGGACCCTATGGAATAGTAACCAGACTCATGGGGCGCTACTAATACTGACAGTTAACTTCAAATATGCATAACTCACTGTTCAGACCTCCAAATGAGGTGATCTTAGTGGCTACAGAAAGCTTATGACCTCTAGTCTATGCATGTAAAATTTCATAAGCATCGAACACTATTTGGCCATTGCATGACACAGAATTCAAAACTGCCATTATGAACAGTACCCATACCAGAATCCATAAAAAAATCCCAACTTTGAAAATTCATCAAATATTCTATAGGTCTCCAAAAATTATGATCTTTAGCTTCCCAAAAACCTCTTAATGAGACCTAATTTCATGCCAAGTTTCAGGGCAAGACTAACTCATTTGGCTAAAATGTGACATAGGGTTCCATTATGGTCAAATTTGGCTATACCAAATTTGCCAAATGGCCTTTCCTTGGTTGTGATACCTTTTGGGCAAGTCTAAAAGCACATTTGAGACTTGTGTAAGCTGCCCAAATGGTCCCAAACCTTATGCTTCTCATTTTAGCCATTCAACCCACACTTATGCATACATTCATCAAAGTTCCATATTGCACACTTTAGCCTTACATACTCAAAATAAGTGCTATAGGTCATATATAATTTTCATGCATCTAAACATCACATAATAGTATATTTACACATGTCTCAAGGTTCATGGTACATATACAACATCATATACACTATAAACCATCATTATGGTTCCAAAATAAACAAAACAAGGCATAAGCTTGTCAATCTCTCTTCTTCATTGTTGTTGGCTCCCTTCATCGTAATTGCTTGGTCTACCTAGCATGTTAGGTCATTGGAGAGGAGGGGATGAGATTCAAAGAATCCTAATAGCTCATCTCCCATTCAATTACACATAATATATGCAAAGCAAGCTTTACAAATGCATGCATGAAAGAAATAAAAGCCATGGACATTCAAAAGCAAACTTGGCATGTGAACAACTCATACAAATCATTCAAGAGCTCACCAAGTGTTTGGAATGGCCTCACACTTCTCCTCATGGATTTTGGACTTGCGTCACCCATTCATGAGCATTTTGGACTCAACATACTCTTGGGAGCCCACTTTGCTTTTGGGAGACTCTTTGCTTTGTCTCAACCAAGCTCGAGAGTTCTTGGCTCATCCTCACCCAAGGGAAGAGTTCTTGGCCTCTCCACACTCAAGTAAACTCATACAAACATCATGCACTTATCAGAAAATATAACATGGCATCAAGGATCATAGCATATAAAGGAATGCTAGCATACTTTCATAGCTTGAAATCATACATACACACATTCTAAAACAAGCTAAACACACATCTATGCATGAGAGAAGATGGAGAGAGCTACCTTGTACAATTTCACACACTTTTTCCTTAGCTTTCAAGCCTCCTCTTTTGGCCACACACCCACAATTTGGTGGAGATAGTTTCTCTTGGCCTAGATACAATTATGGGAGCCAATTAGGTTCATGAAACAAACTCTAAGGTCATACAACTTACTTAGATACTAGATTGCTCTATAGGCTCCATTATGGTCTGTAAATGCACCTAATGAAGCAGCACTCCTCAAACAATTTCTAGGCTCCATTCTTTCCTCTCAAATATGATTCTTGACTCCTTTTAAGCCTCTTGGAGCCATCACAATTAAAACAAAGAGCCTAACATCATGTTGCTTCTTTAGGTTATAATATTGAGAGGTCTGTCGCGCAACCTTCAAAATAAAACTAAGTTAGTAAAACATGCAGTTAGTGGCACAACCTAGGTCATCTCTCTTGGAATTGGAGTTCAATACTTAATTGAGTTTTCTAGATGTTAAAAGACTCTAAAAATTTCTAAACTAAGGGGGGTTTTTTATTGAATTAAACTAACCTAAATCTAAATTGAATCAAAATTCCTAATTGCTACCTAATTATATGAATTATGAGGGAAAGATGGTCTTGTGACTAGCTTTAGAATCATCCCTTGGTATCCACTATCCTTATCCTACTTCAATTGTAATTAATTCTGGCCTAAGAGTCCCTAATTGTGTTCATGGCAATTGTATCTTGAGTTACCACGCAAGATTCAAGAGATTAACAATTCAATGTTGAATTGAAACCTCAACTCCGCATTAAATTGCTAATTCTTGTTTTTAAGATCTTGAACAATCAATTTGATTAATTAACTAATTAATTAGCCTCTGAATCATCATCCTAAAATGTTTAATTAACCAACTAAACACTAAGGAATTCTTGAATTTAACTTTCAAGCACATAATTTCATTCATGTATTGCATCGAACACCTTTGAGGCACACATGGAAAATTAGAGAATGATGAAAAATTCAGAACTTGATTCAATCAATCAATCAAACAAAAAGTTCCCTAATTAGTGTCTAACCAGCCACCAATTACAATTACACAAATTCCCTATCAAATACAACTTAACCAAGATAAATATGAAAGAGAAAAAAGTGTAGGAAAATAGGAATTCTAGCCAAAATTCTGAGTTCATCCATGGATTCAAGCTTCTCCAAGAGCTTCCTCCAAGCTAGCCTCAAGATGGATTAGAGTTTCATTGTATGATGGATGGATGGAAGATGGAATAGAGGAGATGGCGTGGTGGATGCGGAATGGACGAAGGGCGAAGGATGGATGAATGCGGCGTGAATGAATGAATGAATGCCCCCTCTGGAATGTGGTGTATGGGCGAATATATGGACGAGGGTTTCCAAAAATATGGAGGCGTGAATGTGGTGGATGTTTGCTCCCTCTCATGTGAATTTTCGTAATGATTCCACGTGCTCTTTAATGAATCACATGCAGCCTCCTTCGTGCAGCTCAACCTTTTGCATGCTGAAGTCACATTTTTTTTTCTTCCCTTAGCTCGTTACTTTATGCTCTGTTTTCAGCTCATCTTCATTAATCCACGTGAGCTACGTTTTTCCTGTCTTCCTCAGCCACTTAACATACCAGAACATGGCTTCTTCTTTGTGCTACATTTCCACGTAAAAGCTGTAGCAAACACATCAGCTCCACGTTCTTCTACGTCAACCCAAGCTCCTTCTTTAGCTGCTATACGAGTAAATGATTATGCATCTCACTCCACATTCTATCCAGCTCTCCTAGTTTCAGCCCATTGCTCAGCTTATTATGGAACTTCCATAGCTTGTTCATCTTTCTTCTCCTCCACACAACTCGCCTTTGACGTGACTACTACTCGCCTTGGAGCTATTTCTACTCTGCTTCAGCGTTGTCGCACTCTTCCTTTCTCATCTCCAGCTACTGTTCACGTGAGCTGTTGTATGCATGCTTCTTCGTCTAGCCTGTAGCATTTCTTTCTATATTTCTGCAACTCGTTCTAGCCACCCATCTCTTCCTTCCAGTATCTCAGCCCCTGTGTGCATGTCCGAATAATGATGGATGAGCAGCATCCTTCTTCTCCAGCTAGCATCTCTCCTATAGGTGTAGTCCGAGGGAAGAATTGAAGAAGCCCTCAGCTACTCCAGTCCCCTCTGTACAGTCCCCTCATGAAGTCCAGCGTTTCCTAGCTTTAGCTTTCTAACCACTAAAACCTTGTTCATGAGCTTTTCACATTGCTTCTTCATCATTTTCAAAACAGAACCATCCTACTTCTCATCTCATGTAGCAACTGCATGGAGGATGTGTGTGTGTATAATCTGTTCCCAAGCTCCTTTTTTTGATTTTTCCTCCAGCCCTCCACATGACTTTTCTGCCAGCAAATAAAAAATGGAGACCTAATTAACTAATTACAAACATGCCATTCAGAAATTAATGGAAATAAAATTATGCTCCAATCTTTTCCTTTAATCCACTTTAATTTCTCAATTTAATTGCTCAAATATTCTGCACAAGATTAATAAATGTTTTAAAGATTAAAAATATTTAATCATCAAAGAATTTTGGAGAATAGAATATTAGAAATTTAAATCCAAAAATTCTCCTAATTAATTCAAAATTGTATTATTTTCCAAAATTAACTACAAATTCAAATATTGCATAACAAATCCAATTAAGCTCAAATCAATCATTAAAATCAATAATAAATGTGGATAAAAACATATGAAAATTTGCATTTATCAAATATGGAACCTAAGGCACCCAATCACTTTCTATGAGTTCTAAATTTTTTCCAAGGCCTCCCCTCATTTTCATTTATCAAATATGACTCAAGAATGGCCTTAGAAAAATTTAAAACTCTCCCTAGCTAGGAGAACCCATCTAGGCCAAGACTATGAAGCACATTGCGTTCCATGGAGTTTTCTTTGTTTTCTCATGGGAAGAAGTATATGGGGAGCCTCTTAGGGATCTTAGGAGCTCATTTAAACTCTTACTTAGGCCTAGGAATCATCATACAAAATCAGATTTTACAAGGTGCAATTGAAACCCTAGAACTTGCATCTTGAAATCTAATTGTTATTTTGTTATTTTCTTTGCATATTCTTATTCCTCTCTATCAAATACCTAAGAATCATGCTTGGTTGGGCTTGGAAATCAGATCCTCCTAGGGTTCTTGGTCTAGGTTGAAATGGAGAAGAAGTGGGGTGAAAGGTATCAACCAGAGGATGCATTTTTACCTTGTTTCCTTGCTTAGTTTGGCTTGAATCTTGATTTCTCCAAGCTCCTCTCTTCAAATCCGAACTTTCCCTTGAATATCTCCCTTGAATCAGATTTATAAACCTCATTTTAATCCAAGGAAAGAAAGGAGAATGAAGGAGAGGTGGTGGAGGTGGAGAAAAGTAAGGAAAATTGCCATAAAAACATACCTTAAGCTTAGCTTTCTTCCTCCTCCTTCTTCCTCTCTTGGGCGCCTCTCCCTTAGGGTTCTTCTTCTGATTTGGGCCTGGAAAATCTGAAGTGAAATGAGGGCAAGTGTGAGGCGCCACCTATATATAGCTAAGGTAAAAGAACTTTTTCAAAAATTCCCATTTTGCCCTTCATACTTTACATTTTTGTTTCTCCTTCATTTTAGCTCCTTTTTTAGAACCATCTTTTCCATTACAAAATTTAGGTCCTTAATTAAGAAAAATGGCTTTGGAATCACTCAAATTGGAGCTAAAACATTTCTGAATGGATTCATTAAAGTTCGGGTACACTGACGTTGGAAAACATCCACCGGAGGGGATTTAACTGTCCCGGGGCTTCCCATGATTTTTAGGGCCTCTGAGAACCCCGGGAACTCAAAACTTTCATTTAAAAAGCCCTCCTATGTGAATTCCAAAAATTGCTCGAAATTACAAAAATGCCATTACGTTTCGTAAGCTTTTCGTGAAAAATTGTTTCTTCATTCTAGCTCCGTTTTTCTTTCCATCTGAGCCTAGGATTCTCATATTTAGGAGTCTAAAATGATTCTCAAATTTTTCAAGACCTTAACTACATCATCTTGGGGGACTTTCTTTTGTATCTGGTGAGTTTCGTTTGTTAACGGAGAAACTGCACGTTATGTTTCTTACGGTTCCTCTGGTTTTCAGGGAATCGGATGTTACATTTCTCCCCCCTTAAATAAATTTCATCCTCGAAATTTAGGGTACACTTTCTCTTACTCTTTTCTGACTAACTGTTCTTTTCTTTCCCTTCTTCCTGGCTTTATACATTTTCTCAGCGATTTCATTCTTCCAAATTTTCTCTTAGCCAGGGAACTTTTATCACTAGCTCTTAGTAAGGGCTCTATTGCTCTCAAATACTAGCTAGTTCTTTTCAAAAGGGAAAAGAATTTCTGACTCTAAAGGCCTATCCTGGGAGAGCTTACTAATCATGTCGAGTTAATGTTAACTCATTTGCAGTATTAACATTTCTTTTAGTGGACTCATTTACACATCTCGGGAGGTAGCTTATTTCATATCACGTCTCCTAGATCCTCTCAGAATGGCTTCTCATAACATCTCATCACCTTTTCTAATCATTAGGGCCATTGGAGGTTTTTTTTTGTCTCTGCATTCTTTCTACTAGCTCATCCCATGATTACGATTCACATCTCTTTCTGTCATAGGCCTCATATCTTAGTTACTTACTGGGATTACAACTTCTTTGAGGAGTTTCTACTTTGAATGATCTCAATTTCTTTGTTTACTATTACATCTGTCTCTATAGACCGGGACTTTTCTCACTTTCTTTGCTCACTTATAGTGGCATTATATAGTCCCTTATTTCAACATTGATAGGCCTAACATATGTATCTTATACTAGCACCGAAGAGCTACTACTACTGACTACTGCTGAGTTTTGGTGGGATGCTAGCTATTCTCACAATTTTGCTCACTGGAGATGTACTGTACCATTTACCTCATGTACAAATTATACCTGACCCCTTTCTGAATACTTAAACTAGCATGCGGGGATCTCTCTATCCCTTGGTCAAGGCTACTGTCTGCTAGGTAGTGGTTCATTTGGCTCTAATTTTGGAAAGCTAATTTCTTGTTTTCCTCATCCCATACTCTATGCTCATCTCTAGAGAGAGCCAGTTAGTGGTCAAACTGTCTGAGTAAAGCCTTCATTCTCTATGGCAACGATCTACCAGACTTAGGAGATCTGTAGCCTCTGAGATAAAAGTTAGCTGAAACTGTACTGGTCTCTGAGACTAACTGCTCTGTAAAACTATCTCAGGCTATCATCCCTACCAGAGATCTATCATGTTGTAGCTAGGGCTCTCTGTAACTCTATGGGATCTACTATGACCCCTAGGTCTACTGTGACCTCTCAAAGCCTCGCTAGGGTCTACTGCAACCCGTTGTGATATGCGAGGATCTACTGTGATCCATCGCTGGGAGACATCAAAGCCTAAGATTACTGTATCTGACAGTAATATACATGCTCACTAAGTCCGGTAACCATCGCTCATAATAGTTGAGGCTAAACTCAGAAGTACCTCGTGCTCTTCGTGCAAAGTGGGTTCTGTATTATCTAATTTTCTAGGATCCTGTTATACTGATACTAGGGAGCATTTTAATTTTCATTCATCATTCCTCATAAGATCCTCAAATTCCCACTTCAGCCCCTTTTTACTTAGGCTTTCTTTTTTTACTCTATTGACTTACTTATACATACTCATTTTAGCCCTCCTCTCACATCCTGCAGTTCTCACTATGCCCACATTATGCTTTTAAGTGCCTTGGCACTTGGGCATCCCACACACTGAGTGTGGTGAACATTTCTAGCAGGAGAGAGACTATACACTGGTCCCTATTCATTTCATTTACATATACTATAAGGGACTCGGGCTATGCATACTGAATCTGAACATTTTATACTGGGGATTCCCTTTTGCATGTTTTTCTTACTATTCTGATATTATTGGAATCCCTTTACCTTTCTTTTCTGACTCATCTCATTATCTAGCTAACTAGGATACCTTTTGATTATCGGGACACTTTGGTGATTGATGTCGTTATTTGCTACACACTCAAGCTACATTACTATTAGGTTGATCAGGCCTAATATTATGTAACCATCATTGCAAGCAAACCATAACATCAAATACTAATACACGAGCGCCTCATGCTTGAGCTCAAGGCCATTATCGCCTGTATATTGCGAGTTTCCCAATAATCTAAAGTACCCTCTCTTACTTTTTTTCTATCTGCCCTATTTTCGTAAAGTGCTCAGGGAGAGTAGGATTCTTCATCTACTACATCCTAAGACCTCTCTACATTGCCTAGCTATTTTTACTTTGGGCAGTATCATGCTAGAAAGGCATCTATGCCAAAGACAAGTGTGCTTTCTTGAGTACTCAAGCACATTAACTGCATATCTAATATGTCCTTGGTTTGAACACTATTATATCTTCTCTTTCTACCTTTCTTATCCTCTTACTTAAGAAAAAGGATGTTTTATTATGGGTTATTTCTGTTGCCAGTGCAAGTTTCTTTATGCTTGAGAGCACCTGTATTTTCCCGGGTTCCTCTACTAATTTACTCTTTGTAACATCAAGGGGGTCAAATTTTTGTTCATACTCTTACTCTATCCTTAACTAGACTATCCCTTGGTAAGAAGGATTTTATTTCATATAATCCCAGGAATTTCATTCTATGGCACTCTCAGCTTACACTCTTTCTCTATATAATGCAAGACTTACCTTCTGAGGTGGTCTTTAACTTCCTCGAGCTTCCCTAAAGGTACTAAGGCACTAACTATTTATTTTAGCTTATTTCTAAGTTTGGATTAGAGCTGGGCTTTTTCTCTATTTAATTTCTTTAGCTTCCTCTCCAGGAGCACAATATGCTATTTCTAGGGTTCTGCTGACTCAATCCAAAACACATTTTCTCAATGTCTGGATTCTACCTTACTGAAACTCATGCTCTACTGGGTGCTCTAATCACTCACATGCCTTAACCCTGTATCATTCTCATATTAGGGAGCTCGTCTAACTAACTATTGGACCTCTATCTGTTTACCTCACTGACTCAGTTTACTCATTTAATCATTACTAAAGTGAGGGTATCCTTTTCGTAGCTAGTTTCTTAACTCTTCCTCATTTCCTTTTATGACTCAGGGGGGTCTATCTGGGGAAATTTACTAACCATTACTAGGTGGTTTTCCCGACTCAGGGTGTCTCATCTTTTCTTTCTCGATCCAGGGAGAACTTTCACTAAACTCTTCATTCACATATCTCACCTGGAACGATGCTACTGGTCATCTTTCCTAAGCTTTAGCTTTTGCTTTGCCTGGGTTAGCCATCTCATTGGACCTGTAGCTTACTAACTATTCTCATTCTTTTCTGAGTCTCTATTACTGGGTTACTCATACTTACTTGTAGGTGTTACCCATGAGGTACGCCTTTCTGGGCCACTCACTATGTGCCTCACTGCTAGTAGGCTTGTCTTACGTTATTTCGAGACTATACTAACATTCTCTCATTCACTGTCTCACTGGGTAGCATCCAAGGTTGGAGTGAATGCCTTAAAGGTGAGTCTCAATAACCTTATCATTCTTGTGTCTAACTTTCTCTATGATGAGCTCTTTTCTTAAGCTCATTTATTAGGCCCACAGATTTCTTACTAATCTTTCATAACTCTATTCAATACCCTTTTCTTTACTTATGCTAGGGATTCTTGCTCTCTGTGGATTGTCTGACCCCTTATTTACTCCTTTCTCAAGTTGGCCTGAATATGACCAACAAGGCATTTATAGTGCCAGTCGCTGTGGCTAGCACATCATTCGCTACAGCTGATTAGCCATGGGTTCACCCTAATTTTCCCATTTGAGTATTGGCTGCGGTGAGGAGCTCTCTAGATTACCTCGCTACTATCTAGAATAATTGGCCGTAGCTAACGGCCTCTGATTGGCTTATTTTTCCAGGGATTGGACTTTCATCTTTAGCTACCAACCCGAGCCTCATTGTCTCTATATCTAGCCCATCATCAAACTAGAGGATTCTATCTCTTACTTCACTCATACATAACTAATTGTCATCTCAGGCCTGTCGGGCTCTAGGGGTAGCTCGTAACTCAACCTCTAGCCTGAGGGAATTAGCTTTTTGGGCTCTAAAATTCATCTAGAAATTTAGGTGTGGTGGTTAGGGGATCGTTTTCCTTTGTATTCCTTTATAAACTGGTCCTATGCAGCCACAGTTTCATCTCACACTGCATTGCATCACTACTTGTCTCTGCATTATGCGAGACAGTTGGGAATGGCCTGAGTATGACTACCAAGGAAAATTAGGCCTCAATTACTCTCTCTCTTTAGCAAGCCTCTTCCTATCAATGAGATCATTCCTCATCATTTATATCTAGGGCTTGCCACTAATCCCGGCGAGTTATCACATCTCATCAAGGTTTAGTCGTCGAATCCTTCAGCTCTGCTCAAGCTACTCTAGAGGCCACTCTGTCTCGGTGTCCACTAACCATTCCAAGACCATTCTACAACTTACTCATCATGAACAAAGCCACAAACTACTTTCACACACCCATAATGTCTCATACGAGGCTCTACCTATCTATTCATGCCCTTTACAAAGCCCTAATGCTACTTCCTCAAGCCAAATCCAATCCAAAAGAGCCTAGAACTGTGCTCTGATACCAATAAATGTAATACCATACCTCTAGGACTCAATTCATACAATTCCCATGCCTCATCTTATGTTTGTTCTATGGAAACAATATAATGGCATAGGGAGTTATGAATAAAAATGCATTTCTCTACAGGTAAAATTTTTCTTTCAAAGTCTCGCAGGCCATATGAAAGCATCTATCACTTTCTCATACTTAAAAACATGAATATAACTCATTTCCATCATCAAATTTGGCCTACAACTCGTGGAAAGCAAAGGAGCATATGAAATCCGTGTTTGCATTTTCGGCCAGGATTTCCTCTTTTCTGTCACAAACTTTGAAAAATCATAACTAAATCTAGAAAAATCAAAAACATATAATCTTGGTCATTCTGGAAACCTTAGGATGTCTACTTCACATAAAAATACACTTAGGTCATAAAATTCATGACACAGGACGTTTGACATCCAAAAAGCTATAGAGTCGCTGGCTGCCTGGGCTGTTATTTAATTTACTGATACAAACTTCTGAAATTTATAACTAATTCTATAAAAATCAAAATCACACACATCTGGTCATTCTGTAAATCTACAAATGTTAACTTGATAGTAAAAATAATTTTAGGATGAAACAGATACGTTTAGTAAAATGGACCCTATGGAACAGTAACCAGACTCATAGGGCACTACTAATACTGATAGTTAACTTCAAACATGCATAACTCACTGCTCAGACCTCCAAATGAGGTGATCTTAGTGGCCACAGAAATCTTAAGACTATAGTCTATGCATGTAAAATTTCATAAGCAGTGGACACTATTTGGACATCGGGTGACACAGAATTCAAAACTGCCAGTATGAACAGTACCCATACCAGAATCCATGAAAAATCCCAACTTTGAAAATTCATCAAATATTCTATAGGTCTCCGAAAATTATGAGACCTAATTGTATACCAAGTTTCAGAGCAAGACTAACTCATTTGGCCAAAAAGTGATATAGGGTTCCATTATGGTCAAATTTGGCTCCATATGAGGTACCAAATTTGCCAAATGGCCTTTCCTTGGTTGTGATACCTTTTGGGCAAGTCTAAAAGCACTTTTGAGACTTGTGTAAGCTACCCAAATGGTCCCAAACCTCATACTTCTCATTTTGGCCATTCAACCCACACTTATGCATACATTCATCAAAGTTCCATATTGCACACTTTGGCCTTACATACTCAAAATAAGTGCTATAGGTCATATATCATTTTCATGCATCTAAACATCACATAATAGTATATTTACACATGTTTCAAGGTTCATGGTACATATACAACATCATATACACTGTAAACCATCATTATGGTTCCAAAATAAACAAAACAAGGCATAAGCTTGTCAATCTCTCTTCTTTATTGTTGTTGGCTCCCTTCACCGTAATTGCTTAGTCTACCTAGCATGTTAGGTCATTGGAGAGGAGGAGATGAGATTCAAAGAATCCCAATAGCTCATCTCCCATTCAATCACACATAATATGTGCAAAGCAAGCTTTACAAATGCATGCATGGAAGAAATAAAAGCCATGGACATTCAAAAGCAAACTTGGCATGTGAACAACTCATACAAATCATTCAAGAGCTCACCAAGTGTTTGGAACGGCCTCACACTTCTCCTCATAGATTTTGAACTTGCCTCACCCATTCATGAGCATTTTGGACTCAACCATACTCTTGGGAGCCCACTTTGCTTTTGGGAGACTCTTTGCTTTGTCTCAACCAAGCTTGAGGGTTCTTGGCTCATCCTCACCCAAGGGAAGAGTTCTTGGCCTCTCCACACTCAAGTAAACTCATACAAACATCATGCACTTATCAAAAAACATAACATGGCATCAAGGATCATAGCATATAAAGGAATGCTAGCATACTTTTCATAGCTTGGAATTATACATACACACATTTTAAAACAAGCTAAACACACATCCATGCATGAGAGAAGATGGAGAGAGCTACCTTGTACAATTTCACACACTTTTTCCTTAGCTTTCAAGCCTCCTCTTTTGGCCACACACCCACAATTTGGTGGAGATGGTTTCTCTTGGCCTAGATACAATTTATGGGAGCCAATTAGGTTTATGAAACAAACTCTAAGGTAATACAACTTGCTTAGATACTAGATTGCTCTATAGGCTCCATTATGGTCAGTAAATGCACCTAATGAAGCAACACTCCTCAAACAATTTCTAGGCTCCATTCTTTCCTCTCAAATATGATTCTTGACTCCTTTTAAGCCTATTGGAGCCATCACACAATTAAAACAAAGAGCCTAACATCATGTTGCTTCTTTAGGTTATAATATGGAACCTAAGGCACCAAATCACTTTCTATGAGTTCTAAATTTTTTCCAAGGCCTCCCCTCATTTTCATTCATCAAATATGACTCAAGAATGGCCTTAGAAAAATTTAAAACTCTCCCTAGCTAGGAGAACCCATCTAGGCCAAGGCTATGAAGCACATTGGGTTCCATGGAGTTTTCTTTGTTTTCTCAAGGGAAGAAGTATATGGGGAGCCTCTTAGGGATCTTAGGAGCTCATTTAAACTCTTACTTAGGCCTAGGAATCATCATACAAAATCAAATTTTACAAGGTGCAATTGAAACCCTAGAACTTACATCTTGAAATCTAATGGTTATTTTGTTGTTTTCTTTACATATTCTTATTCCTCTCCATCAAATACCTAAGAATCATGCTTGCTTGGGCTTGGAAATCAGATCCTCCTAGGGTTCTTGGTCTACGTCGAAATGGAGAAGAAGTGGGGTGAAAGGTATCAACCAGAGGATGCATTTTTACCTTGTTTCCTTGCTTAGTTTGGCTTGAATCTTGATTTCTCCAAGCTCCTCTCTTCAAATCCGAACTTTCCCTTGAATATCTCCCTTGAATCAGATTTATAAACCTCATTTTAATCCAAGGAAAGAAAGGAGAATGAAGGAGAGGTGGTGGAGGTGGAGAAAAGTAAGGAAAATTGCCATAAAAACATACCTTAGCTTGGCTTTCTTCCTCTTTCTTCTTCCTCTCTTGGGTGTCTCTCCCTTAGGGTTCTTCTTTTGATTTGGGCCTGGAAAATCTGAAGTGAAATGAGGGCAAGTGTGAGGCGCCACCTATATATAGCTAAGGTAAAAGTACTTTTTTCAAAAATTCCCATTTTGCCCTTCATACTTTGCATTTTTGTTTCTCCTTCATTTTCCATTACAAAATTTAGGTCCTCAATTAAGAAAAATGGCTTTGGAATCACTCAAATTGGAGCTAAAACAGTTCTGATTGAATTCGTCAAAGTTCAGGTACACTGACATTGAAAAACGTCCATCGGAGGGGATTTAACTGTCCCGGGGCTTCCCATGATTTTTAGGGCCTCTGAGAACCCTGGTGAACTCAAAAATTTCATTTAAAAAGCCCTCCTGTGTGAATTCCAAAAATTACTCGAAATTACAAAAATGCCATTACGTTTCGTAGGCTTTTCGTGAGAAATTGTTTCTTCATTCTAGCTCTATTTTTCTTTCCGTCTGAGCCTAGGATTCTCATATTTAGGAGTCTAGAATGATTCCAAAATTTTTTGGGACCTTAACTACATCATCTTGGGGGACTTTCTTTTGTATCTGGTGAGTTTCGTTTGTTAACGGAGAAACTGCACGTTATGTTTCTTACGGTTCCTCTGGTTTTCAGGGAATCGGATGTTACAATTACTTCATCTCTCATGTAGTTGACTCCCATTGCCTTGCTCTTTGGGTCCACCTAACATATTAGATCATTGGAGAGAAGGGAATGAGATTCAAGGAATCCCAATAGCTCATCTCCCATTCAATCACATTGGGAAGGTGCACACAAAACCCTAGAATTTACATCTTAAAATCTAATGGGTTTTTGTTAATTTTCCTTGCATATTCTTAATCTCCACACCCTTTTTCCTTAGATTCATGCTTGGTTTAGCTTAAAATTTAGATCCTCCTATGGCTCCTAGGGTTAGGCAAAATGGAGAAGAAGGGAGGATGAAGATATCAACCATAGGAAGAGAAATTACCTAGTTTCTTTGCTAATTTTTGCTTGAATTTTGCTTTCTCCAAGCTCCTCTCTCCAAATCCAAAAATTTCCTTAAGTTTCTCCCTTGAATCAGATTTATAAACTCCATTTTAATCAAGGGAAACAAAGGAGAAGGGAGGAGAGGAGGTGTGGATGAAGAAAAGTATGAAAAACTACCATGGAAACATACCTTTAAGCTTGATTTCTTCCTCCATCTTCTTCCTCTCTTGTGCGCCCAAAATCCTAGCTCTCACTTCTGAAATTAGGCAGAAATTTCTAATTCCAAATGAGGGAGAAAGTGGGGCACCACCTATATATAGGAGGAGGTTAATGGGTTTTTTAAAAATTCTAATTTTGCCCTTCGTACTTTGCATTTTTGTTTCTCCTTCATTTTAGCTCCTTTTTGAGAACCATCTTTTTTATTATAAATTTAGGTTCCCAATTTAACAAAATGCCTTTGGAATCACTCAAATTGGAGCTAAAACCTTCCCGAACAAATTCATCAAAGTTCAGGTACACCAACATTGGAAAACATCTACTGGAGGGGATTTAACTGTCCCAGGGCTTCCCATGTTTTTCAGGGCCTCTGAGAACTTCGAAGAACTCAAAATTTTCATTTAAAAAGCCCTCTTATGTGAATTCATAGGTTTTCTGTCAAAATTTATTTCTTCATCCTAGCACTATTTTTTCTTCTAAGGCTAGGATTCTCATTTTTAGGAGTCTAGAATGTTGTTCAAATTTTTTGGGACCTTAACTAATTCATTTCAGGGGACTTACTTTAAAAACGCGCTTGTTTCTGTCGTTTAGTGAAAACTGAACATTATAGTATCCATACGAACGATCACTGTAACTCGAACGATGTACTAACACCATTGTACACGAACACCCGTACGTTCAAGAAAAGAAGACATTTTTCTTTTCTCCTTTGAAGTGTTCATATACTTTCTCTCTCTAAACGTTCATAGGCTTTTCTCTCTAGGGTGGGAGGCGGCTCTCTCAAAAATCATTCTACTAGAAAATCCTAACCTCTCTATTTATAGAGATGTGTTAGGATTTTAGGATAGATTTGATTAATTTAAATACATTATTTAAATTAATTCAGATTATGATTAAATAGATTAGTTTAAATTTAAATCTATCTTATAAAACAAATTTAAACTAATTTATTTGATCTCACACATAGATTAAATTTAAATTATCACATTAGTTTAAATTTAAATATATCCTATAGAATAAATTTAAACTAATTATTTAATCTAAATCTAAAACTAAATTTAAATTTAATTTATCACATAGATTAAATTCAAATTATCACATTAGTTTAAATTTAAATCTATCCTATAGAATAAATTTAAACTAATTATTTAAATTAAATAGATGACATATATTTTTTAAATTTTATAAAAAATATATATCAAATATATATTTATAAAATTTCTTTACCTTAAATTGAACGTTATATTCATTGAGCTTAGACACATTTTTAGGTTCAATGAATCTGGATATTTAACTTAAGTTGATCCATTCTTATGTGCGACCCTGTAGGCTCATATGACGTTGGCAGTGTAACATCTAGTTTTCTGAAAATGAGAGAAAACATGAGAAATGTAACGTATGATTTCTCCATAAATGAATGAAACTCATCAGATACAAAAGGAAGTCCTCCAAAATGATATATTTAAGGTCCCAAAAAATTTGGGAAGCATTCTAGACTCCTAAAAATGAAAATCCCAAGCTCAGAGGGAAAGAAAAACAAAGCTAGAATAAAAAAATAATTTCTTACAGAAAACTTACAAAACATAATGGCATTTTTGTAATTTTGAGCAAATTTTAGAATTCATATAGGAGGGCTTTTTAAATGAAAGTTTTAAGTTTTCTAGGATTCTCAGAGGCCCTAAAAACTATGGAAAGTCCGGGGGCAGTTAAAACCCCTATGGTGGACATTTTGTAATGTCGGTTGACTCGAACTTTGACTAATTCGTTCAGGAAGGTTTTAGCTCCGATTTGAGTGATTCCAAAGGCATTTTCTTAAATTGGGAACCTAAATTTCATAATGGAAAAGATAGTTCTAAAAAAGGAGCTAAAATGAGTTAGAAATGAAAATACCAAAAACGAATAGCAAAATTGAAACTTTTAAGAAAGTGGAAGCTTCTTGAACACACTTTAAGTTTCTTATTTCTTCTCCCCTTCATTTGCACGACCCATTCTACCCAAAAACTAGAGAAAACACTAGCTCTCTTAGGCGCACCATGAAGGAGAAGAAAGGAGGAGAAAAAGCAAGGAAAAGGTAAGGAATTTCATGGATTTTCATGCTCCTTCTTCCAAACTTGCTCCTCTCCTCTTGAGCTTTCTTCCTATGATTATAATAAAGTTTATAAATCTATTTTAAGGGAGAAATTAAGGGAAAAATTCAGATTTGAAGAGAGGAGCTCAAAGAAGACAAGATTCAAGTGAGAAAAAGCAAGAAAACAAGATAATTTCTTCTTCCATGGTTGCTACCCCTTGCTCCTTTTCCTCCACCATTTCGCCCCACTCATGAAACCCTAGGAGGGTTTGATTTTTAGGTAGAACCAAGGGTGATTCTTAGGAAAAAGGGTGTGAAGATTAAGAATATGCAAAGAGAATTAACAAATGACCATGAAAATTCAAGATGCAAAGTCTAGGGTTCTATATGTTCCTTGTAAAATCTGATTTGATAACTTGATTCTTATGTCTAAATGAGAGTTTAAATGAGCTCCTAAGATCCCTAGAAGTCTCCCTATGTGCTTCCTCCATCAAGAAAACAAAGCAAACTCCATGAAAGCCAAAGTCTTCCATAGCCTCAGCCTGAAGCGGTTTATATAGCTAGGAATAGTTTTAAATTTTTCTAAACCCATTTTTGAGTCATATATGATGAATGAAGATGAAGGGAGGCCTTAGGAAAAATTTAGAAACCATAGAAAATGAGTTGGTGCCTTATGTTCCATAATATACCTAAAGAAGCAACATGTAATTAGGCTTTTTATTTTAATTGTATGATGACTCCAAGAGGTTTAAAAGGAGTCAAGAATCATATTTGAAAGGAAAGAATGGAGTCTAGAATTTATTTGATGGGTGTTGCTTCATTAAGTGCATTCTTGGAAACATAAAGGGGCCAATGAGTTAAGCTAAAGTTTAAGCAAGTTGTGTGGCCTTAGAATTAATTCCATGAACCTAATTAGCTTCTATAAACTGTGTTTAAGCCAAGAGAAATCATTCCCACGCTATTGTGTGTGTGAGGCCAAGAAAGGAAGCTTTGATTCAAGAAGAAATATGTGTGTTTGCTTCTAAGGTAGCTCTCTCCACCTTCTCTCATGCATTATTACTTGCTTTACTTGTCTTTGAATGTGTGTATGTGTGTATGTGTATTTCAAACCAAGAAGAATGTTCTAACATGAGCTCTTACTCTATGATACCATGATGATGCATTATGTTTTCTAAATGATGTTTAGGATGTTTGCCCTAGTTTGCTTGAGTGTGGTGAGGCCAAGAACCCTTAGCCATGGTGAGGATGAGCCAAAAACCCTTAAGATTGGTTAAGACAAAGTAAAAAGTCTCCCATAAGTGAGGTTAACTCTCAAGAGTATGGTTAAGCCAAGAACCTCTTAAAGAATGGGTGAGGCAAGTCCAAAATCCACAAGTAAATGGGTGAGGCCAATCCACTTGCTTGGCAAGCCTATGTATGCTATGTATGACTTTTTCAAATGCTAAGAATGCTTCTTGAATGATTGCACATGTCCATATGTCATGCATGCATTTGTGAGACTTGTTTTGCATGCTTTATGTATGATTGAATGGGAGATGAGCTATTGGAATTTTTTGAATCTCATCCCCTCCTCTCCAATATTCTAACATGCTAGGTGAACCAAGAGAGCAAGGAAATGGGAGCCAACCACATAAGAAATAGAAATGTGACATCAAAATGCCTTGAATTTGTTGCTTTAAGGTCTTATGAAAGGCAAATAATGTAACCTATGGTTGTATATATCCTATGAGGTTATGAATATTTATAATTATGTTTATGTATCATGTATAAATGAGAACTAAGGTTGTATGCATGGATATGCACATTTTGGCTATGTAATGGCAAATTTGCATTATGGAAGAATGTGTATAAATGGGAGTGGAATAGCCAAAATGAGATGTATAAGGTTTAGGATCATTTGGGTAGTTTATGCAAGTCCTATTTATGCTTTTAGACTTGCCCAAGAGGTGCCAAGCCCCAAGAAAAGCCATTTGGACATTTTGGTATCTTGTATGGACCAAGAATTGACCATTTTAGAATCCTATACTACTTTTTGTCCAAATGAGCTCTTCTTGATCTGAGGTTTGGCATGTAATTAGAGCTTGTTAGGAGCTTTTTGGGAAGATAAGACCAGAATTTTTAGAGGTCTAAAGAATATTTGATGAATTTTCAAAGTTGGCAAAAATTATGGTTTTGGTCTGATGCACTATTCACTTGGTCTGAAAATGATTTCTATCACACAGGGCTCAAATGATGTCCAATTTTCATGAAATTTTATACAAAGGAATTAGACATTTTCAATCACTTGTACCAAGTAGAAGCACCTTATTTGGATGTCTCAAGAGGGAGATATGAATTTTCAAAGAATCTGTCCAGTACTAAGCGTGCCAACTGGCCTCAGGTATTGTTTAATTGAGTTTTGAGGTCTGGGCATGCCTGAAATGGTCTAGATTTATTTTTTCCCTCTAACTAACATCCATTCCAGATTAGTATCATATGCATAGATTGGATTTTTTTTGGAATTAACTGGATATTTTTGAAATTTGCTATAGAATTCTGTGACAGCACCAATAGACAGCCTTACCTCTAGATTTTTTTGAATGTCAAATGTCCTCTATGTTGGTTGTTATAGTTTGGACATATTTTTAGCATGAATTAGACATGTGTAGCTTTCCAGAATGGCCAAGAATTTAGGATTTCAATTCTTTTAGAATTAGTTATGATTTTCCAAAGTTTGTGATAGAAATGAGGAAAATCTATCCAAAAATACATATATATGTATTTTATACTTCCCTTTGATTTCCATGTGGTGTGAGCCACTTTTGATGATGCAAATGAGTTATATTCATGTAATTAAATATGGGAATGTGATGCATGAGCTCACATGGTCCACGTGACACCAAATAAAATTTTTATACGCTACGCAATGCTAAAAAATGCATTATTTTAATCCCCTTTTTCTTGCTCATTCATGGAATGTATGATCATAGGCATGGAAATGTGATAGAATAAGCTAGAAATATAAGGTGTAATAGGCAATGTGCTAATATTACCTATAAGTTACAAGTGGCATCTAGCAAAACATTATGACTACCCAAATCATATGAGGATTGGAAATCTGTTGCAACCTATCATACAACCTTGTCATATCCCATTTTGTCACATGATATCTAAGTCAAGTATAAGGCATTGAAATGTCATCCTCATTTTACTCGCCCGTCACTTTCTCAATCTCCAAGTAGATTGATAGAACAAATAAGAAGCCCTTCCATTTAAGCATGCCCGTACATTTCTCAATCTCACTCATCGAGCAGCCAAGAGATATCTCTCTACTAGTGAGAGGGACAAATTCCATTTTGACCACTCATCTTCCTTTATGTGGATTTCACTGTGCCTGACACAACTTTTATGATCACTCAGTTAAAGGTGACTTTTGACTATGCCAAAGCACAATATTCCTCATGTAGGAATCTATAGTGATCATAGGTTTAAAGGTTTAGTGACACGGCTATATATGAGATATGCTTGTGACTTAATTCATGTAGCTATCTCATGGCAGGTTGATCTAGTACCCTGTTTCCCAACAAGTGCCTATGATTTTGAGTGGTATCTTCATACATGATTAACATATAATCATCAATCAAAATCATACTAGCCTTAGTTCATCATCATTTCTACAAAGATGATCGACTATGGATATTTAGGATAATCAATATGATTTATCCAAGGATGTAATTATTATAGTAAACATGCAAACAATATAATAAATATAATAAAAGTAAAACTCATTTTTCTTAATGAAATATAATGTTCATAATACAATGATTGGCCTAAGGCACAATCTCCTATATAAACTACTCATACATACATACTTTGACATTACATTACATTGAAAGCTATTATATTGTCAAAGTGTGGCTACTCATGCTTCTTGGACTCCATTCTTGCTTCCTTCAACTTTACCTAGGCATGTTTTGATGGAAAATAGAGAAGAGTGAGATTCAAAGAATCCCAATAGCTCTTAACCCTTTCAAACATACATAATGGATGCATATACATGTCAAAGAATGCATGCATGACATTCAAGCTATTAATGGGCATACATAAAACATTTTCTTTGTCACATAAACTTATACATAGCAAATATAAGCTTGCAAGAGTATTGGTTTAGCCTCACCCACCTTTCTTGGGACTTTTGAATTTGTCTCATCCATTTTCAAAGGACTTTTGACTTAGCCTCACTCTTCTTAAGATTTTTGGCTTTGTCTCACCCATTTTGAAGGGCTTTTGGCTCATTCTCACCCTTGTTAAGGGACTTTTGGCATAACCAAACCCATTCAAGCCAAAACACATTCATAAAACATATTTCAAGATCATCATTGTACCATGGCATATGGGCAATAGCTAGAAACATTTCTCATGGCATAAACATACATACATGCACTCAAAGACAAGCAAACATCCATTAAAATATTCAATTATTTTACGTTATGTCATGGATAAAATTTTTATTTCATATCCTGTAGACCATATGAACTCATCCATCTTATTTTTCTATTTAAATACGCACATAAAATTCAAAACCATCTCAAAATGTGGCCAAAAGATCAAGCTCATGAACCATATACATAAAAATCACATGTGCAGCCTCAAATTCATGGGCCAAATTTCTGTCATCAACTTTGGAAAATCATTACTAATTTTAGAAAAATCTAAATCACGTAAACTATATCATTTTGGAAAGCTACAGATGTCTACTTTATGTTAAAAATAAGTCCAGACCAGAATAAGAACATCTAGTGGCTACAAATCAATGGAACAATATTCAAACTCATTTAACACTGCTAGTACTATCACAGAACTTCAAAAATTCATATCTCTCTACTCAAACATCCAGTTGGGTTAATCTCTATAACCATAGAAAGATTATCATGTCTAGTTTATCCTTGTAAAATTTCATAAGAATTGGACACCATTTGGCTCTCGAATGACATAGGAGAAGAAACTAACTATATGAACAGTAACCGTGCCAGAATAGCTGAAATTTGACAACTTTAAAAATTCATAATTAATTCCATAGAGCTCCGAATAATCTAGTATTTAGCTTCCCAAAAAGGTATGGATGAGATATATATGCATGTCAAATTTCATGAGAAATTTCGTCCATTTGGTTAGAATGTGTTATAGGGTTGCAAAATGGCTCTTTTATGCTTCTTAAAAGGTCATCAAAGGGTCAAATTTGCTTCTACGGCTTTCATGGCTACTTGAGCACATGGGAAAGCACCAAAATGGTCTATTAAACATGTCTTAAAGGTGCACAAATCCAGATTTCATAAACTCACTCTCTCACCCAAGGTATACACAAGAATACATAAGCTTATCCTTGGCATTCAATGTCAAAATCATGTAATATTATTCATATAGCTCTAGTTCTCATACATATACAATATATCCATATATTTACAAGTATTCATGAGTTCATACATCATATACAACATTGGATTACATCATATACCATTCATATGGCTACAAAATGGACAATTTACATAATTTTATGTCAATCGCTTTCCTTTATACTTGGTGGCTCCCATTCCTTAGTTCACTTGGTCCACTTAGACATGTTCAGAAAATGGGGAGGAAGGAATGAGATTCTAGAAATTTCAATAGCTTTTCAAACATACAAAAAGAATGCAAATCCAAGTATAAAAATTCATGCATGGATATCATAAAGTGCATAATCATACATGGAATATTTTTTTTTTTATACACAAAATTTAGGAAGGGGGTTGGGCTCACCCACGATCCAAGGGCAGGGCCTCTAACTCATGATCCACAGGGACTGGCCTAGGTAAGGATGTACAAGCACCCCGTTAATCCTACGCCGTAGGGACACCCAAGAGGGTGTGCAGCCTTGTAGTACACCTACTTCACTTAGCTGTAAGGATGCCTCCCTAAGCACCGCGACGATCATAGGAATCGAACCCCCTCCCTTTGGTGAGAGTGTCCAACCCTTTGACTGTTGAACCCACGGTACGATGGGTTACATGGAATATTTCTTGCACTCAAGAAGTCATATAAAGTATACATAGGTTTGCCAAGAAAATGGTTTAGCCTTACCCACTTCTCTTGGAGGATTTTAGACTTGCCTCACCCATTTTCTTAAGGGGTTTTTGATTAAGCCTCACTCTTTAGAGACATTTGGCTTTGTCTCACCTATTTTTGGGGACTTTTGGTTCATTCTCACCATAGCTAAGGGACTTTTGGCTTCACCACACTCAAGCAAACCAAAACACATTCATAAAGTATCATTTAAATGCATAACATAATATCATGGTATCATGGCATATAGATACATACTAAAACATCTTTCATGGCTCAAAACACACATACACACATTCAAAAATAAGATAAACATTTCCAAGGCATTCCTTTTATCCTCTCCCATCACATAAGATACAAAACTAAGCTTGGAATAAATTAAAATCACTCTTTGATGCTTCTTCTAGCTTAGGCTAAGACTATGGACATTAAGGAGAACCAAGAAGTTTGTCTTGTTTTCTTGATGGGAGATACATGTGAGAAGCTTTCTAGGGATCTCTAGAGCTCATATAAACACTCACTTTAGCCTAGGAACTTTGCATTAGAACAGAATTTTAATTAAGTACTTGAAATTCTAATTTTGCTATCTTAAAATTTAATGGTTGTTTTGTTGTTTCCTTTGCATATTCTTGTTCTTCTCCCTCATTTTCCTAAGATTCGCTCTTGGTTTGGTTAGAAATTCAACTCCTCTTGGCTGTCCATATATGGGATGAAAAGCACAAGAGAAGGAATGAGAAGAATCAAACATAAAAGTGGCAAAATACCTTGTTTTCCTAGCCTTTCTTAGATGCTTCTTCCTTTGCTTAGATTCTCCTCTTGAATTTCAAAATTTCCCCTCTTGGTTTGACCTTAAAACAAACCCAAAAGCTTCAATAAATCCATTGGAAAAAAGAGAAGAAGGAGGAGAAGGAATTTGCTAAAGAGAAACTAAGAAAATCCATACCTTTCACTTGCTTTTTCTTCTCTTGTTTCCTCCTCCCTTGTGCGCCTCACTCTCTAGGTCTTTTCTCTGGTTTAGGGTAGAAATGAAATCAACCAAATGAGGAAAAGAGTGGGGCATGGGGTATATATAGGTGGGGTTTAGAAATTGTTTCCAAAAATTTTCATTTATGTCCCTTAAACTTGGCATTATCATTTCTGGTTTGTTATAGCTCCTTTTTGAGAAATGCCTTTTTCATCATAAATTTAGGCCCTCAATCTTATAAAATGCCTTTGGAATCACTCAATTTGGAGCTAAAACCTTCCTGACCAAAAGGGTTAAAGTTCAGGTCAACAGACGTTAGAAAACGTACACCAGAGGGGTTTTAATTATCCTAAGGTTTCCTGTAACACCCTAAAATTAATTAAGGTATTAATCATGGATTTGGGTTAATTAAAAATAATTAATATAGAATAATTGGGCAAGTTATGTGAATGGGGTTTATAGAGAGACAAATTATTAATATAAGTTTGAGATTTAATTGGGTTAGAAACCTCATCTAGGCCTAAATTAAATTAAGTAAGCCATTGTTAGAAACTAATGGAGGCCCAAGAATTTTAGGTGCAAACCCAACTTCCTATTGTGAGTCTTGGCCCAAGAGGGACCACCTAACAATAGCCCAATTTGGTTTAATAAGTTAGGGACCCAAGACCTAACTTACATAAGCTCTTACAATTGGCCTAACAACTCTTGTGTAAACCCAAATCAATTGAGCTCTTAAAACTTAGTCTAACCCAAATAAGATTCTGCAACCCAACTTATGAAACTCAGCCTAAACTAACTTAAAATCTAAACCCATATAAACTTGGGCCTTTAGGTTAACCCATAACCCATTTAGGACCCAACTTAAACTCTAAAAATCACTCTAGCCACCCCTCATTCTACAGAACCATAAGAAACACAAACACATTTTTGGAGGTCCCTTGGAGACTAGGTCTTCTCCCACCTTCTTGGCCCCATTTCTTACTTCTAGGCTCAAAATCAACCAAGGTACTTGTTATATAACTTAATTCCCTTCTTTTTCTCTTCATTTTGACTTGATTAGTTTTTCATTTGGAGCATTTTCACCATATCCAAAATCTAAAATGTGGTTGTTTGGGATTTTCTTGATGAAATTTCGTAGGTTGAGGCTAGAGGTGTTGTTAGGTAAGTATAAACTCTTCATTTTGATGCTTTCTCTGCTAGTTTGGGACCCCTATAGCTGATTTATGATATGAGTATTATTTTTATGCGAATTTACTCAAAATTTGAAATGTTATTTTGAGATTTCTAGGGTAGGCTTAATCAAATCCAAATTTGGTTCTTGTGGTAATTGGGTAAGTATTTCTGAATAGTCCTATATAGCTTAACTTCTTAAGTAATGGGTTTGCTAATATAAATTGTGATTAGGATAGTCATGGCTTAGTTTTGTGTCCATAAGCTGAAGTAGCATTCAGTTGGCTCTTAGAAGATTGGCTACAAGTGATGTAATTGGGGTTCATGCTAATTCTATGCATATGTCTGTTTTAATTTTGTATTTGCTGCATGATTATGACTTTTGATGCTAAATGAATTGGTTGGCTATCTGTTATATGTGATTGGACATTGTGAGTCCATGGTAGAGCATGGTGTAGCTGCCACCTATGTATGTGTTTCGATTGGGCACCGGGTTGTGATCAGACCCTATATGCACTGAGCCCTAGTTGTGCTCATTGGGGAGTAGGTGCTGTGAACGGGCCTCTCTCGATGTTATTGGCCTTTAACATGTAGAATTATGATTGCTGGTATGAGGTAGTAATCATAGATAGCCTAATTATTTCATTTACTTATATGGTTGGTACATTTTTTTTATGCTTATATGAAATCATACATATATGTGAATTAAACTGGAATCTATGAATGAAATTTTCCTTGGTTATTGTGATTTGCATCTCACCCCATTTCATGGGATCATACTTTCAGGTGAAGGCCCTTTGGGTAAAGATAAGGGAAAGTAAGTGGATGAAAATCCATAAGCTTCAGCCATGTGTAGAGGAGGCTACACTTAGGCTGATCTGAGTAGAAGAGATGTAATTTTCCTATTCATTTATATAGCATCATCATATAATCGTGTTGCCAAGTGTAAGCGTTTATATTTTGATTACTTAGGATGTACCTATTAAGGAGTTAGGCCTTATCTTAGTTTGGTATTGGATGTATGAACTTATAACATCTTATGTATGAATTTTGTTGAATTTATGATATAGCCTACTATTGGAAATGTAATCATGTGATACATTAGATGTTGATATGAACCAGTGATGTATGGAATCTCTAATGGAATGTGTATCGAATGATAATTGTTGATAGTTCATGAATTCCTGTTGTTATTACTCTATGAACTTGCTAATATTGGGTAGTTAGAGGAGTAGAAATTAACACTTAAGTCTTGAACTAGTAATGATAGATAAGTTGGATAAATTAAGCTAATGAAAGCTATTGGAGCCCTACAAATTAAGGTAGAGTGGCTCTAGGGTGTCATTGGAGGGAGACTATAGAGTATGAGACAAGATTTTAGAAGTTGTAGGATTAGAAGGCATTTCATCGCGGCCAAAATAGTATTAGCCATGGCCAATAGAGGTGAAGTTGCCCAGGGAGAGTACCAAAGGGCAATTCGCCATGGCGAGAAGTGGAATTAGCCACGACGAAATGTGAGAGGCCAAACTGGAAGTCATCCAGAGGGTAATTCGCCGTGGCTAAATGGGAATTGGTCGCGACGAACTTTTGTGAAAATGTGTCAAGTATTCCAAAGAGGAGTTAGCTGCGCCGAAAGAGGGAATTGGCTACGGCCAATAGTGAGAGGCGAGTGAGGTAGGCTCTAGGAGGTCCTTTCGTTGTGACACCATATATTCTTGTCGCGGTGAAGCTCCAACGATAGCCACGGCGAAACCTGTAAAGATAAAGAGTGAACTTGAGAGTAATTGGCCGTGGTGCAAAGACATTTAGCCATGGCTAATGGTCCCAAACTCTCATTCTAACTTAGAAACCTTGGTTTTTCCTATGGCAACCTCAAGGGATGGCTTAGAAACACTGGTAGAAGATTCTTGTAAGTTGGAATTAATGGGTAATAGAATCAAAGGCTTATAAATGAGTGTTTGTTTCTCTTGTGTACATGAATGCTTGTAATTATTTGGTTGATGACTCTAATAACATTAAGGTTGAAATTTCCCTGCATTTTCCCAATGTAATTAGTCGTAATGTCTTATAACCCTAATTTATGGTTATTAATCACGTATTTAACTTTAATTACAATGATTAAAAGTTAGGATCGTTACATTTTCCAAGGTTTTCAAGGCCTCTGAGAACCTTGGATAACTCAAATTTTTCATTTAAAAAGCCCTCCTATGAGTATTCCAAATTTTGCCCAAAATTACAAAAATGTCATTACACTACGTAACAATTTTGTTAATTTTTGTCTAGTTATTTTAGCCATATCTCAGGGCTCCTCTGCCCTCTTATTTCCATTCCTTAATGTATAGATCTTTATTCTAATTTTCTAGGCCTTAACTAATTCATTTCAAAGGACTTACTTTGATAATGTATCTGTTTTCATTATTTTTACGAAAATTGGACGTTACACCATGCATAAGAGAAAGGTTAGAAAGCTACCTTAAAGCAATACTTTTCTATTGAACTCTTTTTCCTCTTTCTTAGCCAAGCCTTACAATTTGATGGTCCTTGGTTCTCTTAGCTTAGACACATCAAAAGAGACATACATCGGTCATAGGAACAAGCTCTAGCCTTATGAAATTATTATGAAGGCTTACTTTCTCACATAGCTTCATTATGGTTCCATACAAGACCTAATGAAACAACTATGAGAATTCATGATCTTGGCTCCCATTTCTCATTCATTCTAAGTCTCTTGACTCCATTTAGATTCCTTGGTGTCATCACAAATTCATTTCCAAGAGCTTAGACATAAGTTGCTTCTTTAAGTCTCATTATGGAACCTACACCTCTATCTCACAAACTAAGACTTTTAAATTTTTTTCAAGGCTTCCTTTGATGTTCTTCCATCATATTTAATCCTTTTCTAGCCTTAGAAAAATTCAAAACTCTCCATAAGTGCTTGAAGTAGGTTTGGTTGAGACTATGCATTAGGTATAAACCTATAGAGTTTGCTTGCTTTCTCTTAGGGAATTGGTACTTGTAAAGCTTCCTAGATGTCTTAGGATCTCATACATACTCTTACATAGGCTAGACTATCCTTGGAAAGCTTTAAGAATGGCTAGGTGCAACAAAAACCCTAAGTTATACAACTTGAATTCGAAAGCTTTTCCTTTGAATCTAATTGCATATTCTTATTCCTCATGCTTGAAAACCCTTGGCTCTACCTTGTTTTGGCTTAAATTCCCCTATTGAATAGGCCTAGGGTTGGCCAAAACCATGCATAGAAGAAGGAGCAAGAAGAAGCAACAAAGTCCATGGAATTTACCTTGGTTTCAAGCTTTTCTAAGAGTTCTTCCACTTCTTTGTTGTTTCTCCTTCAATTTCTATCCTCCACTCACTAAACCAGAGATGAATCATCCTTAAATCAATCATCAAAACCATAGGAAAAGAAAGGAGAATAGGATTGGAGAAGGAGGAAGCATGAAAAACCATGGATTTTCTTACCTTTTTTCTTAGTTTTCTCTTCCCTTCTTCCTCCCTCTTGGTGCACCACTTCAAGAAGCTTAGGGTTCTATTTTGGTGTAAAGGAAAGTCAGCCAAGGAAGATGGAAGAAGTGGGGCATGCTATATATACACTAGGGACCCCTTTAAGACATTTCAAAATTCCAATTTCGCCTTTTGTCCTTGGCTTTTTTTGTTTTAGGCTCATTTCAACTCCTTTTTGAGAACGATCTTTTTCATCATAAAATTTAGGTTCTCTAACTTATAAAATGCCTTTGGAATCACTTAAATTGGATCTAAAACCTTCTCAAACAAAAGGGTCAAAGTTTGGGTCCACCAATGTTCTAAAACGTAAATAAGAGGGGTTTTAACTGTTATGGGGATTCCAATAGTTTTTATGACCTCCAAGAATCTTGAGAAACTAATTTTTTTCATTTAAAAACCTCTCCTATGAGTTTTCCAAAAAGTGCCTAAAATTACAAAAATGCCATTGCATCTTTGTTAAATTTTATCTGGTTATTCTGGCTTTATTTTCAGGGCACCTCTGGCCTTAGACCTTCTTTATTTGAGGTCTAGATTACTACTTAAATTTTA
Organism: Erythrophleum ivorense; assembly: GCA_026724425.1. Lineage (NCBI taxonomy): Eukaryota > Viridiplantae > Streptophyta > Magnoliopsida > Fabales > Fabaceae > Erythrophleum > Erythrophleum ivorense. The sequence goes on from JAIUCV010000480.1 coordinate 258,743, forward strand.
TTGGATCCCAAATCATTCTTTCTTAGGGGACTTCCTTTTATATCCGATGAGTTTTGTACATTTACAAAAAAATCAGACATTACGTTTCTCACATTTATGGAGGAACTGGATGTTACATCCTGTGTGCTAGTGAATGATGAGTTAATTCTATGCAAGATATGTAAATCATGTTATGAGTATATATGTGAAAAGATGACATGAATACACAAGCAGGGTATACCTTAAAAGTGGTACCTAATAATAAATATGGCTAGCTCAATGTCAGAAATTTAAATGGGAGAGAAAGAAAAGCCTAAGTGAGTCCAGTATCAGTGTACGATTAGCTTATGTGAGCTAACTAGAATTACAGTAAGCCACAACCTTAAAGAGACAAATGTCTTAAGCTAAGCATAAGCTGAGCTTAAGAAAGAGTAATAGAGGGAGTTTCACATGTAAGATAGGATAAATAGAAACGAGAACCCTAGTCTAAAGAAAGGTAGCTAAGAAAGGTAACTGAATGGAGGTTCTCCTTAGTTGAATAAGGAGAAGATAAGAGGTAATGAGATGAAGGACCACCCAACTAGTGGTCAGCAACTCCCCAAGGGATAAATCCCTGATTTAACAAGTACAAGGCATGAGAAAGCGAGGAAATGTTAAGAAATTAAAATGTATAATGAGATACCCTCACTTTAGTAGTGCTTAAAGGAGAATTAATAGAGCAAGCATAGTAAAAACAAACAGATAAGAGTTCAACACTGAGTCAGATCAATTTTCTTAATATGAGACTCATGCAATGTAAAAGCTCATAGGTAGTAAGGGTACTAAGTGGAGCATAAAGTTACCGGTGAAATAGATTTAGGATATTGAGAAGATATATGACCTGAGTTGGGTTAGTACAACCCTAGAATTAATGAACTATGCTCTTAAAGATGAAAGCAGAAAGTCTAAGCAAAAAGAGAGTACACCTAGTCCCTGATTAGAATGTAGAGAGGAGCTAAGGCAACCAATTAATGCCTCAGTGCCTTTAGGGAAGTTAGAAGAGGTTGAAAGCCACCTAAGAAGGTGAGCTCCAAGATTATATAAAGTAGCAATGTAAGCCAAGAGCTTTAAAGAAGGCAAACTCTAGGGTTCATATAGAATAATTCTTTATAGAGGAGCGGTCTAGTTGAAAATAAAGTAAGAGAATAAGAGGAATTAGACGTCCCCTATTTTATAGAAAGAGAGTAAGTAAAGGTGAACCCAGGTAGAATAAAAAATGCTCTTGAGCATAGAGAAGCAAAATAAGAACGAGGAAATAAACGAGTAATAGATGACCCCTTTCATATGAGTAAAGGGATAGTAAAAGTAAAAGAGAAAGTATATGATGATGTCAGAATCATGGATAATGAATTGAGAATAAATGTAGAAGTGATATGAATAAGTGCATTAGAAAGCATTGTTGTCCTTGGTATAGATGTCCATAAAGCATGATGTAATTCCCTAATTAGAGATAACTGGGCAATATAAATGACCTCGGGATAGTACAGTAATGTAAGAAATTAAAGGAAGAGTTCCCTTTTCCTGAGTGTCATATGAAATAAAGAGAGATAGAGTATGGTATCAGAGGGGTACTTTAGATTGTTAAGAAACTTATAATATACTGGCAATAGTGGCTTGAGCTTGGTTATGATGTGCTTATGTATTAGTGATTGATACTATGATTTGCTTGCAATGATGGTTACATGATATTGAGTCTAGTCAACTCAATAGTAATATAACTTAAGTGCATAGCAAATAATGGCATTAACCATAAAGAGTGTCTCGATGATCAAAAAGCATCTTAGTTAGGTAACTGAAAGGATAAGCTAAAGAAAAAGGAAGCTAAGGGATTCTAATGATGCTAGAACTATAACAAAAGTATTAAGAATGAATCCCTAGTATAAAATGATGTAAAAGGAATGTGCAAGCAATAGTAGAATGCTAAAAGCTAGATAGCACAAGTTTAACATGTGTAGTATGAGTCCCTTATGATATAACTAAATAAAATGACAAAAGACCAGCATACAATATCTATCCCACAAGAGATGTTAAACACACTTGAGATATGAGATGCCCTAGTACTAAAGGTGCTCAAAATTTGCAGGATAAGATAGAAAAGACAAAATGAATACAGATAAAGTAAAGTAAGCTAGCAAGAGTAAAGAAAGAAAACATGATGAGAAGGTTAGAAATGGGACTTGATGACACCATAAGGAGTAGTAAAAGAAAGCCAAAATACTCCTAAGTATTATTACTATAGGATCAATAGAGAAGCAAATGATACAGAACCCACTTCACATAAAGAGCATAGCAGACATCTAAGTTCAACCTTAGACATTATAAGCGATGGTTACTAAACTTAGTGAGCATATATTTTACTGTCAAATACAGCAATTTTAGGCTTTGACATCCCCTAGAGATGGATCGTAGTAGATCCTAGCATAGTATAACGAGTTATAGTAGACTCTAATAGGGCTCTAAGAGGTTACAGTAGACCCAAGGATCACAATAAATCCTATAGTTATAAAGAGCCTATAGTTACAACATAGTAGTTCTTTAGGGAGATGACAGCTTAAGATAGTTTTCCCAGATTAGTTAGTTTCAAAGACCAGTACAATTTCAGATAGTTTCATCTCAGAGGCTAAAGACTTCCTACGTCTAGTAGACTATTGCCATAAAGATACTCAGGCTATACTTAGACAGTTAGACTACTGACTAAACCTCTTTGAGATATGAGCATAATGTGTGGGATGAAAAAAGTAAGAAAATAGCTTTCCAGTGTTCTGACTAGATTAACCACTACCCAACAAATATTAAACCTGACCAAGGGATAAAAAGATCCTTATATGCCAAACCTATGCATTTAGAAAAGGGTCAGGTGCAATCCTTTATGATGGGGTAATTCATAGACCATATCTCCAGTAGTTGAGACTATAAGAAAAGTTGGCATCCCACAAGAATTCAACATTAGTCAATAATAGTTGCTCTTCAATGCTAGTATAAAAAGTTAAAGAGTTATGTTAATCAGTTATTAAGATAAGAGACTGAATGATGCCCACTCTTAAGTAGATAAAAAGAGTGAAGAAAAGTCTAGGCCTAAAGGGGCAAGTATGATAGTGAGTAATGAGACTGGGACAATTAAGAGTAAAAGCCCTTTAAAGAAGCTGTGATTCCAGTAAATGATTAAGACATGAGGCCTATGATAGGGAGAACTATGAACCGTGATTGTGGGATGAGCTAGTAAGAAAAGAAGCAAAAATTTAATAATGGACTGAACACCTAAGTAAGTTAAGTAAGCAGATAGAAGTCTCTTATGGTTGCTAATGAATAAAGAAAGATAATGAGATTATATAGAAAGCTATTAGGTGATGATAAGGAAGGTTTATTACTAAATAAGTTATCTCTAAAGGCATATGTAAGTAAGTCCACTAAGCAAGAAAATCAACCCCTATGAATGGGTTAAGACTAACCAAGTACGAAATAGTAACCTCTCCCATTAAATATACTAGAAGTGTTAGAATATGTTACAGTGTCAGAGGTTAGTCTCCCTTATGACAAGAACAAATCATATGCTCTGTAGCAATAGCACAGAGAAACAGAATCAGATATAGTAAGTTAGTAACATTAATTCCCTAGTAGAAAGAAATTTGAAAGAGCCTAGTCCTTAAAAGAAGTAAATAGAGCTAGGAAAAAGAAAAAGAAAGAGCTAGTTAGTGAGAATATGAGAAGAACAAGATGAGGTTATACCATAAATTTTGTAGACGAAATTTATTTAAAGGGGGAGGAAATGTAACATTTGGTTTTTTTAAAAACGACATAAATGAATCGATTATAAAAAGAAGTCTCTTAAATAGAAATATTTGAGGTCAAATAAAATTATAACAATAATATAGACCTCAAATAATGAAAGTATAAGGCCAAAGGTGCCTTAAAAATAGAGCCAGAATAGCTAAATGAAAATTGATAGAAGCGTAGTGGCAATTTTGTAATTTTAGACACTTTTTAGAAAACTCAAAGGAGGGACCTTTAAATGGAAAAATTAAGTTTTTTAGATTTCTCAAAAGCCCTAAATACTATAGGAACCCCTAAAATGGTTTAAATCCCTCTTATTTACATTTTAGAGTATCAGTTGATCTGAACTTTGACCAGTTTATTTAGGAAGGTTTTAAATCCAATTTGGGTGAAAACTAAAGGCATTTTATAAGTTAGAGGACCTAAATTTTATGAAGGAAAAGACTATTCTAAAAAAGGAGATAAAATAAACCTAAATAGCAAAAGCTAAGAAAAGGCGACACATGAAATTTTTAAAAGAAATCCAAGAAGCTTCTTCTTATATTACACATCCTCCCTTCTCCCTCATTTTAACTAACCTAAATTCTACCTAAAACTACAGTAAATACCAGCAAGAAAGGGCACACAAGGAGAGAGCTAAGGAAGAAGGAGAAAGCTTAGAAAAAAGGTATAGAAACCTTAGAATTTTATGCTCTTTCCTTCATTAACTTTGTTCTCCTCCTTCTCTTCTTTCTTCTTATGGTTTTAGTGGTAAATTTGGGACTATTTTGGGATTTTTTCAGAGGGAGGAAGTTAGAATTTGAAGGAGAAGCTTGTAGCAAGTGAAAGAGCTCTTGAAAAGGCTAAGGAACAAGGTAAACTTCATGGCTTTTCTTGCTTCCTTCTCTTTATTCCTCCTTCATGGGTGCATTTCAGCCAAGCATAGAACACATAAGAGGGAGTAAGTTTTGACCAAAACCAAGCAAGAAACCTATGTTTTAGAGTATGAGAAACAAGTATATGCAAAGAAATTCTGAAAGAAAAGCATTAGAAATCAAGTTACTAAAACCTAGGGATTTTGTTACACCTTGATATGTATAAAGTTTTTTGGGGGTAATTTTAGTTGTCTAAGAGTGTCTATGGGTCTTCAAGACACTTAGGAAGGCTTACATGTGCCAACTCCCTAAAGAAAATGAAGCAAACTCCATAGGTCTTCTTCCATAGAGGTCTCTTGGCCTAAGCAAGACAAGGCACCTAGAGAGAGTTTTAAAATTTTCTAAGGCTAGAAAGGGACTAAATATGATAGATGAATATCAAAGGAAGCCTTGGAATAAATTTAGAAACCTTGGTTTGTGAGATGAAGATATAGGCTTCATTTTAAGACATAAAGAAGAAACTAAGGTGTGGGCTCCTTGAAATAAAATTGTGATGGCTCCAAGGAGTCTAAATAGAGTCAAGAGACTTAGATTGAAGGAGAAAATGGAGCTAAGATCATAAATTCCAATAGTGGCTTCATTGTGTCTTGTATGGAGCCATTATGTAATCATATAAGAAAGTAGCCCTCCACAGAGCTTGCATAAAGAAAAAGCTTGCTCTTATGATTGAAACATGTCCTATTTGATATGTCTAGGCTAAGAGAATCAAGTGCTACCTAGTTCCATGAGCTTGGCCAAAAAGTGAAAGAAGAGTTCAAGAGAAAAGTGTAGTGTTATTGCTTCAAGGTAGCTCTCTAACCTTTCTCACATGCATAACTTGGTTGTTTTCTTGTCATTGAGTGCTTGTGTGTATGTTTACACTATGAGAGATGTTTTTGGCCATTGATTACATGTTATAGTACCATTATGTTTCTTGAAATGTGTTTATGTATGAAATGTGGCTTGAATGAGTATGGTTAAGCTAAAAGTCCCTTAGTATGGTGAGGATGAGCCAAAAGTCCCTGGAAATGGGTGAGACAAAGCCAAAAGTCTCAAGTAGAATGAGACTGAGTCAAAAGTTCCTTGAAAGTGAGTGAGGCAAATCCAAAAGTCCCTAAAAAGTTAGGTGAGGCTAGACCAATGCCCTTGAAAGCTTATGTTTGATATGTATGAGTTCACATGATAAAGAAAATGTTTTATGTATAGTCATAAGAAGCCTAAATGACATGTATGCATTCTTTGACTTGAAATTGCTTTCATTATGTATGCTTGAAAGGAAAGAGCTATTGAGATTCTTTGAATCTCATTCTCCATCTCCATATGCCTAATTATGTCTAGGTAAACCAAGTGGACTAAGAAATGGAGGCTAAACTCCTTTAAGAGCAAGATTTTAACAAAGGAATAGAGAAATAGGCATTTTAGTAGCATTTTGATGTCAAGAATTGTACCCATATGATGTATATGTAATGTAGACCATTGAGCATGTTCAAAAGTGTGTAAACATGATGTATATACCTATTTTGGAACCATATAAATGAATATGTAAGTTTTTGCCACCCATGAGCCTATGTATGCATGTGTATAAATGTGAGTGGCATGGTGAGATTGAGCTCTATGATGATTTGAACTATTTGACATACTTCCCTAGGTTGTAATGGTGCTTTGGGACGTGCCCAAGTGGCTATGGAACCATAAGAAGGCCATTTGGTGTCTTAGCATCCTATTTTGGACTTTAAAATTGACCAAATCTTGAGCTGACCCAAATCTGACCAAATGGATGAGTTTTTGCATGAAATTTGGCCAGCAAGTAGGTCTCATCTAGATCTTTTTTATAAAATGAAAGAGCACCCAATTTGGAGCTCTAGAGAATTTGCTATGTTTTTTCAAAAGTTTGCCCAATTATGCAAAATTGGTATATGTACTATTCATATAGTTAGTTTGCTTCACTATGTTACGCGTGGGCCAAATGAAGTCTAATACTCATGAAATTTTAGAGGTATAAATTAGACATCATAAGATTTTCATATCCACTAAGATCCCCTCATTTGGAGCTCAATAGAAGGAGAATCAAAATTTTGAAGTTCAAGGTCCTGATGTTATCTAAGGCACGATCTAAATTACTATTCTATTACTTTTCATAGGTTAAGTTCTCTTGTGTTGGTCTAAAACTATTTTTAGTCAATAGTTAACATCCATATCTTTCCAAAAAACTATCATATGCATGATTTGAATTTTTTTAAAATTAGTTATGAATTTTCAAATTTTATATCAAAAAACTACCACTGTCAACCCAAGGCTCAAAAATTCAGATATGATGTATATAGTTCCAAACCCGAGTATTTTGAGATGAAATGTGATGTTTTAGTTATGGATGAAAAATGATATTGATGAGCTCATATGGTCCATGAAGCATAAAATGAATTAATTGAGACTTACATAACCAATTTATTGCTATTAAATATGTTATTTTCCTTGTAAGTGTATGAAGCTAAGCCATGTAATGTAATGGAAGGGCTAAAAGGTTAAGGTATTGCAATAATTCATCAAAATCAAATCCCCAAGCTTCAAAATATGAATTCAAAACATTCATAACCAAGGTTAGCATCTTCTGAGGGCACGCAGTTTTTAAAAGGCGTCACCCTAGAGAAGAAAATGGAATTGCAAGCAATGGCTTTGAACAAGAAGCAACCTCTAACTAATTTAATTATGCTAGCTCATTCAAGAGTTAAGATGTAACATTTGGCTTTTAAATTGAAATTGATATAGTAATGAAAGAGGACCCCTAAAGTAAAATGAATTAAGGACAAATAAGGATAGAATATTAATTAGGATATTAAGAAATAAGGTAATAAAATCACTAACAAAGTAAAAATGGGCCCAAAATGGCTAAACTAAGTAAAATAACATATCAGTGGCAAAATTATAATTTTGAGTAAAATTTTAGAAGCTTAAAGAAAAGAGTTTAAATGCCAAAATTAAGGTCACTAGGATTTTTAGAGGTCTAAAAAAACCATAGGGGTCATCAAAATGATAAATCTCTAATGGTGTACAGTTTGGAGCTTTGATTGACTATAACTTTGACTAAATTTTTTTATACTATTTTAAATCTTAAAAATTACAAACCAAATGTTTTTAATAAACTAGAGAGCCTAAATTTTATTATAAAAAAGATTATTTTCAAAAAGGACACAAGATGAGCTCAAAAGGAAGGGTTAAAGTGCAAGGATGTAAATGGAATTTTAAAATTTGCTTAAAATATCTCCATTTCTTCCTTATATGTGTCATGCTAGCCATTCCACTCTCTCTAACTGACATAACTCAGCTTCTAAACACATCCATGGAGGCATAGGAAGGAGGAGGAAAGAGAAGGGAAAAAGGAGCCAAATAGGTAAGGAAATGTAGTTAATTTCATGGTATGCTAGTTAGCAATTTTTCTCTCTTGTTCAAGCCCTTTCTAATGATAGTTTTAGTATTTTGAAAGGAAGACTTTAGTGGCTAATCACTTAAGAAAAAAGAGGGAATTTGGAGCAACAATTTGTAGCATAAGAATCACCATTTCACAAGCCTCCAAACAAGGTATGTTATCAACAAGGAAACTTACTATTTCTTAGAATCTTATCCCCTTCATGCTTCAACCTAAAGAGAGGGCAGAGGGAGTTTGAGTTTGATAAAAAACTTGATAGAAACAAGGGTTTTAAAGGGAGGAAATAAGATTATGCAAAAAGAATCACATAGGAAGCTATAGGATCAAGTTAGGGCACCCAGGGTTCCAAATGCACCATGGAAGATGTTTCGAATCATCTAAGACCAAACATGAACTAGAAAAGAGTCAAGGATACTTCATATCTATCAAACTCCCCAGGAGAACGACAAAAACTCCATTAGGTTGGACAAGGTGTAACACTATATTTATATAATTCATCTTGTAATACTATATATTTCTAGCTCATTTCACAACATTCACATGCTTTACATTCATAATTTCTATGAAAGAGCAAGAAAGGGGAATTAAAATAATGCATTTTCTTGCGTTGCGTCGTGTATGAAAAATCCATTCAATGCCACGTGGACCGTGTGAGCTCATACAACACATTACCATATTTAATTATATGAATACAACTCATTTGCATCATCAAAAGTGGCCTACACCTCAAGAAACTCGAAGGGATGCATGAAATATACATATATAATTTCGGTCAGCTTTGTCCTTATTTCTGTCACAACTTTGAAAATTCATAACTAATTATAGAAAAATTGAAATCATGCATTCTTGGCCATTCTGGAAAGCTACACATGTCTAATTCATGTTAAAAATATTTCTAGACCATAACATCTAATACAGAGAATGCTTGACATGCAAAAATATCCAGAGATCAAACTACCCACTGGTGCTATCACAGATTTTTACAATAAACTTCAAAAATGCCCAATTAATTCTAAAAACATCCAATCCATGCAAATGATACCAATATGGAAAGATGTAGATGTTAGCTAGAGGGAAAAAATAACTCCAAACCAACTCAGCACACTTAGACCCCGAAATTCAATCAAACAGTAACTGAGGTTGGGTGGAGTTCCTGATACTAGACAGATTCTTTGAAATTCATATCTCCCTCTCTAGAGTTTCAAATGAGGTGATTCTAGTTGTCCCAAGTCACTAGGAGTGTCTAGTTTCTTTGCATAAAATTTCATGGAAATTGGACATCACTGGGGCCCTGTGTGACAGATTTTATTTTTGGACCTGAGTGAACAGTAACATGACCAAAACCAAAAAATTTGTCAAATTTAAAAATTCATCAAATATTCTCTAGACCTCTGAAAATTATGTTCTTTAATTTTTCAAAAATCTCTCAATAAGTCCAATTGCATGCCAAATCTTAGATCAAAAAGAGCTCCTTTAGGTAAAAAGTGATATAGGGTTCTAAATTGGTCAATTTTAGCTCCATATGGGATACCAAAATGCCAAATGGCTTTCCTTGGGGTTTGGCACCTCTTGGGCAAGTCTAAAAGTATAATTAGGACTTGTATAAGCTATCTAAATGGTCCCAACTATAGCACCATAATTTGCAGCTCATCTCATACCTTTAATTAACTCAATTCCATGAATCATATGGGTTCCCAATAAAAAAAGGCAATAAAAATAATGAACATTTTCACGTTGTGTCATGTATAAAAATTTCATTCGGTGTCACGTGGACTGTGTGAGCTCATACAACATATTGTTATATTTAATTTCATGGATACAACTCATTTGGATCATGAAATGTGGCCTCCAACTCATGGAACTCGAAGGGAAGCTTAAAATATACATACACTTTTTTGGACAGAATTTGGCTCATTTCTATTATAACTTTGAGAAATCATAACTAAATCTAGAAAAATCAAAATCTTGCATTCTTGGATATTCTGGAAAGCTACGATGTCTACTTCATAATAAAAATATGTTCACACTATAACATCTACCATAGAGGACGTTTGACATTCGAAATGGTTTAGAGGTCAAACTGCCCATTGGTGCTATCACAGATTTCTGTTGCAAATTTTAAAAACATCCAATTAATTATAAAAAACTCCAATCCATACAGATGATACCAATTTTGAAATTTGTGGATGTTAGCTAGAGGGAAAAAATAACTCCAAACTAACTCAGGCACGCTCAGACCTCAAAATCCAATCAAACAGTAACTGAGGTTGGGTGAAACTCCTGATACTGGATAGATTTTTTAAAAATTCATATCTCCCTCTCTAGTCTTCCAAATGAGGTGCTTCTAGTTGGTACAAATCACTAGGAATGTCAAGTGTCTCTGTATAAAATTTCATGGCAATTGGACATCATTTGAATCCTGTGTGATAGATTTCATTTTCGGACCAGTATGAATAGTGACATGACCAAAACTAGAAAATTTGCCAACTTTGAAAATTCATCAAATATTCTGTAGACCTCTAAAAATTATGTTCTTTAGCTTCCCAAAAATATCTCAACAAGCTCTAATTTCATGCCAAATTTTAGATCAAGAAGAGCTCATTTGGTAAAAAAGTGACGTGGGGTTCTAAATTGGTCAAATGTGGCTCCATATAGGATACCAAATTGTCCAAATAGCTTTTCTTGGGGTTTGGCACCTCTTGGGCAAGTCCAAAAGCATAATTAGGACTTGTGTAGGCTTTCCAAATGGTTCCAAACTCCATACATCTCATTTTGGCCATTTCATCAACACATATGCACAATTCCATATTGCCATTCATGAAGCCACATTGTCCATACATACTCAATTTACATTCTATCATTCACATAACATATTCTTTCATTTCAACATCATATATTATCATAATTACACATGTCCAAGAGGTCATATACCATATACATCATTAGATTACATCATTTGACATGAATATGGCTTTAAAGATTAAAAAATTAAGCATTTTGTTGTCAATCTTTTTTCTTCAAGGTAGTTGCCTTCCATTACCTTGTCAATCCCAATAGCTCATCTCCCATTCAATCATACATAATGGATACAAAGAAAGCCTTGAAAATGCATGCATGGATATAACAGATGTTATGAACATTCAAGAAGCAAGCTTGGCATGTGAATAATTCATACAAGACATCCAAGAGCTGATTAAGTGGATGGATTGGCCTCACCTTTTTCCTCATAGATTTTGGACTTGCCTCACCCATTCTTTAAGAGATTCTTGAACTCAACCATGCTCTTGGGAGCCCACTTTGTTTTTGGGAGACTCTTTATTTTATCTCAACCAATCTTAAGGGTTCTTGGCTCATCCTCACTATGGTTAAGAGTTTTTGGCCTCTCCACACTCAAGTAAACTCAAACAAACATCATTTAAAAACATAATATGTCATTATGAAATCATGGCATATAAAATCATGCTAGCATACTTCTCATAACTTGAAAATACACATACACACATTCTAAGACAAGCTAAACACACATCCATGCATGAGAGAAGGTGGAGAGAGCTACCTTGCACACAATCACACACTTTTCCCTTTGAAAGAATGCTCCCTTTTTCGGCCACACACACACAAAAGTGTGGGGATGCTTTCTCTTGGCCTAGACATAATTCATGGAAGCTAATTAGGTTCATGAACTTAATTCTAAGGTCATACAATTTGCTTAGACACTAGGTTGGCTTATAACCTCATTATGGTTCCATAATTGTACTTAATGAAGCAACACCCCTCAAATAAATTCTAGGCTCCATTCTTTCCTTTCAAATATGATTCTTGATTCCTTTTAAGCTTCTTGGAGTCATCACACAATCAAAACTAAGAGCCTAACTACATGTTGCTTCTTTAGGTCATAATATGGGACCTAAAGCACCAACTCACTTTCTATGGGTTTTAAATTTTTCCCAAGGCCTCCCCTCATTTTTATTCATCATATATGACTCAAAAATGGGTTTAGAAAAATTTAAAACTCTCCTTAGCTACCCTAACCTACTTAGGCCGAGACAAGGAGCATTTTTGGCGTTCTTGGAACTTTCTTTGTCTTCTTAAGGGAAGATGCATGTGGGGAGCCTCTTAGGGATCTTGGAAGCTCAATTAAACTCTTATTTAGGCCTAGGAATCATCATACAAAGTCAGATTTTACAAGTTGCAATTGAAACCCTAGAAATTGCATCTTGAAATCTAATGATTTTTTGTTAATTCTATTTGTATATTCTTAATCTCCATACCCTTTTTCCTTAGATTCATCCTTGGTTCTGCCTAAAATTCAAGTCCTCCTAGAGTTTCTCATGCTAGGTAAAATGGAGGAGGAGAGGAACCAAAGGTATCAACCATAAGAAGAGAAATTACCTAGTTTTCTTACTTGAATCTTGCTTTCTCCAAGCTCCTCTCTTCAAATCCGAAATTTCCCCTAAGTTTCTCCCTTAAATCAGATTTGTAAGCTTCATTTTAATCAAAGGAAACAAAGAAGAATGAATGATAGGAGGTTTGGATGGAAGAAAGCATGAAAAACTACCAAGAAAGCATACCTTAAAGCTTGGATTTCTCCTTCTTCTTCCTCTCTTATGCGCTTAAAACCCTAGCTCCCTTCTCTAAAATTGGGTAGAAATCTTTTAGTCTAAATGAGAGAGAAAGTGGGGTGCCACCTATATATAGGAGAAGGAGGAGGCATTTTTTAAAAATTTTCATTTTGCCTTTTGTTCTTTGTAATTTCATTTCTCCTTCGTTTTAGCTCCTTTTTGAGAATCATCTTTTCTATTATAAAATTCAAGTTCCCAATTTAGTAAAATGCCTTTGGAATCACTCAAATCGGAGCTAAAACCTTCCCGAATGAATCTGTCAAAGTTCAGGTACACTTACGTTAGAAAACATCCACCGGAGGAAATTTAACGGTCCTGGGGCTTCCCATGATTTTCAGGGCCTCTGAGAACCCCCGAGAACTCAAAACTTTCATTTAAAAAGCTCTCCTGTGTAAATTCCAAAATTTGCTTAAAATTATGAAAATACCATTACGTTTCGTAAGATTTTCATCAAATTTTATTTCTTCATTCTAACTCCATTTTTTCTTCCGTTTGAGGCTAGGATTTTCATTTTTAGAAGTCTAGAATGTTAGTCAAATTTTTTGGGACCTTAACTAATTAATTTCAGTGGACTTGCTTTGAAAACGCACTCGTTTCTATCATTTAACGAAAATCGAATGTTGCACCAACCCTTATGCATCTCATTTTGGCCATCTCATCCACACATATGCATAATTCCATAATTTCATTCAAAAAGCTACATTGTCCATACATACTCAATTTGTACTCTAGTGGTCATATAATACATTCTCCCATTTAAAATAACATATTATCATAATTACATATGTTCCAAAGGTGATAGACTATTTACAACAATAATTTACATCATTAGACATCATTATGGCTTTAAAAGGCAAAAGCTATACATATTGGTGTCAACCTCTTCTCTTCAAGGTGGTTGGCTTCCATTACCTTGTCCACTTAGTCCACCTAGCATGTTAGATTATTGGAGATGAGGGAATTAAATTCAAAGAATCCTAGTAGCTCATCTCACATTCAATTATGCATAATAGATGCAAACAAGTCTCATAAATGCATATATGGTCATGTAGACATGTGCAAACATTCAAGAAAAATTTTCATCATTTAAGAAAGTCATACATAGCATACAAAGGCTTGCCAAGCAAGTGGATTAGCCTCACCCAATTTCTTGTGGATATTGGACTTGCCTCACCCATTCTTTAAGAGATTCTTGGACTCAACCATGTTCTTGGGAGTCCATCTTGCTTTTGGGAGATGCTTTGCTTTGTCTCAACCAATCTTAAGGGTTCTTGGCTCATCCTCACCATGGCTAAGGGTTCTTAGCCTCACCATACTCAAGCAAACCCAAGCACATATCACAAACATCATATAAAACATAATATGTCATCATATAACCATGGTATATGAAATCATGATATCATACTTTTTATGGCTTGAAAATACACATACACACATTCTAAGATAAGCTAAGCACACATCCATGCATGAGAGAAGGTGGAGAGAGTTACCTTAGAGACAATTACACACTTTTTCCTTTGAATCTCCCTTCCTTGCTTCGGCCACACACACACAAAAGTGTGGAAAAGATTTCTCTTGGCCTAGACACAGTTTATGGAAGCCAATTAGGTTCATGGACTCAATTCTAAGGCCATAAAATTTGTTTAGACACTAACTTGGTCTATAACCTCATTATGGTTCCATAATTGCACCTAATGAAGCAACACTCTTCAAATAAACTCTAGGCTCCCTTCTTTCTTTTCAAATATGATTCTTGACTCCTTTTAAGCCTCTTGGAGTCATTATATAATTAAAACCAAGAGCCTAACTACATGTTGCTTCTTTAGGTCATAATATGGAACATAATACACTAACTCACTTTCTATGAGTTCTAAATTTTTCCCAAGGCCTCCCCTCATTTTCATTCATCATATATGACTTAAGAATGGGCTTAGAAAAATTTAAAACTCTCCCTAGCTAGAAGAACCTCCTTTGGCGTAGACAAGGAGCATTTTTGGCTTCCTTAGAGCTTTCTTTGTTTTCTCAAGGGAAGAAGCATATGGGGAGCATCTTAAGGATCTTAGGAACTCATTTGAACTCCTATTTGGCCTAGGAATCATCATACAAAATTATATTTTATAAGGTGCACTTGAAACCCTAGAATTTGCATCTTGAAATCTAAAAAAATCAAAAGCATACATTTGTGGCCATTCTGGAAAGCTACACATGTCTACTTTATGGTAAAAATATTTCCAGACCATGAAACACAACACAGAATCATCAACAGAAGTAGTGCCATCAGTAGCACTCAAATCCAAAACAGAATCAGAAATAACCTTTAGATCAGAAACATGATCAATACTAATTAACAACTCAGAATCAAGTAATGAACACATATCAACTTCATCTATAGCATCAATCACACTAAGTAACTGAAAAAATCCATCCGAATCAATGGAAGTGGTAGATAAATGATCACTAGTACCACCACTACAATGAATAGGCACAGAAACATCATCTCTAACATGTCTAGCACTCTCAATAAAATCAGTGAAAACATCAATATCAACAAGATCTATACCAGGGCAAGCATCACAACCATCAATTTTCGGACATGAACAAGAGACTGAATCATCAAAACCAACAATATCACATGATCTACTCAGCATGTTATCTCTAAAGTCCATAGCAGTATCATCAACAAACACATCAATAAGACTAACCCTTGTCTCAACACAATCATTCAACGGGTGTCTCATAGAATCAAGTACATTAAATCTAATGATATTCTTAGCAAATTTCATAGTTAAAGTACCAGCATGTACATCTATCATAGCCCTAGCAGTTTTAAGGAAAGGCCTACCTAAAATCAAAGACGAATGTCCCTTTGGCCTAAACCTACTATCATCCATATTAAGAACATAAAAGTCTACAGGGAATATGTAATCTTTTACCTTAACCAAGACATATTCTAAGACTCCTTTTGGGACTACACAGCGTCTATCAGCAAGGGACGCAATCAAGCTAGTTGGCTTAAGATCTACTCCTTGAAGTTGAGAAAAGACTGATTTTGGCATAACATTGACTGCTACTCCTAGATCTGCCAAAGCATCTAAAAACTCAATGTCACCAATGGTGCATGGTATGAGAAAACTACCAAGATCATTACACTTTACTGGCATTGGCATCTGATAAAGAAAAGAGACAATTGCTCCTAAATTAACTTTACCGTCATGCTTAAGCCTTCTTTTTGTGGTACACAACTCCTTCAAAAACTTTGCATATTTAGGCACTTGTGCAACCAAGTCAACTAATGGAACATTGATCACCACCCTTTTGAAAATGTCATAGACCTCTTTAAACATCTTTGCTTCCTTCTTCTTCCTCTCAGTCTTAGCTACCCTAGTAGGAAAGGGTAGAACCTGTCTACTCAATTCCTCCTCTTTCTTCTTTTTCTTTTTTTGTGGTGCCACTTGTGTTTTTGCTAAAGTGGACTTATCATGTGATGTAGAGGTGGAAGCAGAATCATCAATGATAGCGTCCTTGGAAGCATAAGTGGCAACAGGATCTGCAAAGGTGACTATCTTGCTACTTCTAAGAGAGATAGCACTAACTCCACCATGATTAGGATTCTGTTGGGTCCCAACATTAAGATTAACTACCACTTGGGATGGAAGCTTTCCTAAACCTTAACTCTGTATGTTACTAATTGCATTAGACAATTGCCCAATCTGAGTCTGAAGTGTTTGAATCCCTTTCTTTGTTGCAAATCCTTTTGTTAATGTTCCTTCTCTGTTTGGTCTAACCTATCCATCAAAAGCTTTATCATAGTATCCATTTTGTTTTCTAACCTTGAACTCTCTTCTTGAATAGGCACAGTTTGCCTAACTGGTTGAAACACCTGACCACTAGAACCAGCACCCTGATTGAACCGTGGTTGCTGAGGTTGGCCACTACTATATCTAAGGTTTGGGTGATCACACCATCCAAGATTATATGTAGTAAAATATGGATCATATTTCTAGCCACCTAGATTCATAGGCTTAGAAGAATACACAGCATTGCAAGGCTCAACTTTATCATTCAAGAATGGGCAAGCATCAGTAACATGAGTAGCTAATAAGCAAATAGAGCAAAGTGGGCCAATTTGAGCTGAAGAGTTCAGTTGTAGGGTGAAAGAGGTAGAAGATCCCATAGAATTGGCCATGTTGGAAGGATTATGCAATTGGAGCATAGCCATTTTCTCCATAACAAATGCAAGTTTATCTAACTTGCTCTCAAGACGAGACTCAGAAATTGAGGAATATGACCCAACTTCATTTACTCTAGCTTGTTGTCTAGTACCAAATTGTTAAGTATTCTCAGCTTTCTTTTTAATCAATTCCCAAGTAGCATTAACAGTCATGTGAAGAAGAGCACCTCTAGCAGCAAAATCTAATAAATCTCTCTCTAGAGGCAAAAGACCTTCATGAAAATATTGTATCAATAAAGTATCTGGGATCTAATAATGAAGGCAACTAGATAGCAACATCTTAAACCGCTCCTAATATTCATGCAAGGACTCCCCAAGCATTTGTCGGCAACCACATATGTCTTTCCTAATAGAGGAAGTGCGAGATGCTGGAAAATACTTCTCCAAAAACATCTTCTTAAGTTGGTCCCATGTAGTTATGAATCCAGGGGGTAGTCGAAGTAACCAGTTCTTAGCAGACCCCTCTAAAGAAAATGGGAAGGCACGCATCCTAATCTGATCCTCAAACACACCGCTAGGTCTCATAGCAATGTAAATCATATGGAAAGTCTTCAAATGATTGTATGGATCTTCACCTGCAAGTCCATTAAATTTAGGAAGTAAATGTATAAATCCAGGTTTCTACTCAAGATCAGTATTAATATCAGGATAATTAATGCACCAATTTTGAAAATGCAGATCAGGTGAAACTAACTCTTTAATGGTCCTAGTAGGAACATTATTATCAGCATTGACATAAGCATGCTCTACACGTGCCTGATTATTTATATTTCTCTCATTATCTTCCATTTTAGTTTCAAAATCAGAAGAATCAACAGATGACTCAACAAAACAAGATTTAGAAGAACTACTACCTACAAGATTACTAACTTTAACTCTTCTTATGAAATGTCCTCTCAATTTCAGGATCAAAGTCAAACAGCTTTTCAAAAGAGGATCGAGTCATACAACATCAACAAAGTAGGATTAGAATAGTAAATAAAAAAATATAAAATATTCAAACTACCAAAGAAATAAATTCAAAACAACCTAAAAGATTCAATACACATTAGGGAACTCAGAAAACACAAGAAAAATTGCACAAAAATTCAAAAAGAAAATATGGAAAAATTATAAAATTCAAGAAAAATTCGCAAAAATCAAAGAAAATTCAGAGAAGTAGTCAAAATGATTGAATTTGCCCTAAAAACATCAGACCTAATACCATTATGTATTAGTCTTGCTCAGAACATCCAAAAACCTTGAAACACCAAATATCAGAATTTTCTGGGCAGTGACAAACAAAATTCCAGAACAGAACACTTAGGAAAATTCAATAAAAATGACAAAATCAAAATGAAGAAAATAGGGGAAAACACTTAAAACTCAAACCTAAACCACTGCTCCCTAGCAACGACACCAAAATTGATGATGCCTTAGTCGCTTAAGCACTTAATTAAACTAAGATTAATTTAATATAGTATAGGTCAACCCTATGTCATTCTTCCCAAGGAGTAATTTAAGGGTTAGTTTCAATTGATTTTAGGTGATTATTTGATGCTTAAAATTTTATGCAAATTCTAGAAAACTCTCTCTACACTAAATGCAAAATTAATTGAACTAAATGCATGCAATTGGGGGGGTTTAATTAAGAAGTTAAATTTCAATTAAAAGAGAAAAACTAAACAAGTAATTAAACTAGATTGCTCTAAATTGAAATTAAAGTGATTGTGAAAATGCAAAGAACAAACAGGAGGAAACCAAAGTTTTGCAAGGGGATTTCAGCTCTCATCACCCACCAAAGATTGATTGAGACCAAGAGAAGTGATTAGACAGTAGACCAATGAATTTAATTAACTTAATCCAAGGATAGGAAACCTTAAGCTCAAATGCACATCACTTGACTTAACTAGGAAACCCTTAGCTGATTCAAGTAATTTGCAAGTAATTAAGCTAATTAAACTCATCAAATCCTTCAACAATTGGATTCAATTAATTCTAAAAAATTTGGTTTTAATTACCTAATTGAACAATTAAGCAATTATACTACTCAATTCAACAATCAAGTAGCGCAAGAGACCAAGATATGCAATTAAAATCATAATATTAATCAAATCAATGCAAGAGGACTCAAACATCGATCCAATCAACATTATAAGGTCTAGAAAACCAAAATTCCAGCAACTACAAAACATAATTCCAATCCCAAATAGCACCAATTCCAATTACAATCCAAGATAAAATCATTGTCCAACCTAAAACTAGGTCTCAACATTAAATCCACATAGAAATTCCTAAAACTAGAAAATCTCAAAGTTATTGAAATTGAAAGAGGAAAAGGTAGAAAGCAAAGAACTCCCCAATGGTCTTCAATCCATGTAAATCAAGAGCTCAAGCCTTCCTCTTCCATGCTCCACCTTGGTGCCACCCTTCCTTAAGTTTCCATGGAATTGGTTTCTCTACACTCCTTCAAGCTCTCTGCCATGAAGAGATGATGAAGGAAAATAGAGATGAATGATGGTGGTAATATATGGAGGGAGACGTGTTAGTGAGATAAGTGTAAATGATGATGGTTTTGGTGCCCTCCTTGTGTCAAATCCAGAGAATGAAAAGTGAAGAAGTAGCAAGACGTCCTCTGTGTCCAGTCCAGAGAAGGAGAAATGAATAAAAATCTAGTCCAGGGAGAGAGAAAAGTTATCCATCTGAAGGGCCAAAAAGCAAATTAAGAAGAAACAATTCCTCCCTCCAGGAGCGCCTCCTCTGCGTGTAGTACGAAGACCAAAAAAAGTGATGAAAACAATAATTCTCTTCCTCCAAGTGCTGGCATCCTGTGCGTCCAAGTCTGAAGGGAAAAGATGAATCAAAAAATATCGTGCCAGCGAGAGAGAGGCATCCCTACTTGTATAGTCCAAAAAGCCAATCAAAAAAGAATTAAAGAAGCAGCAGTTTCTCTCTCTCCCTCCTCCTCTCTGCCCGACGTCTCTGCTCTCTTCCTACAAGAAAACTAAATAAAACCTAATATTCTATTTACAAAAATGCCATCATCAAGCAATTAATAAAAATAAAAATTTTGTTTCAATCTTGACCCTTGATTTCACTTTAAATCTTCAATTCATTTGTCCAAAATTGTCTTCACCATTGATTCCTAATTTATCTCCAAAAATCTACACAAATTTAATAAATGTTTTAAAGATTGGAAATATTCAACCCATCAAAGAAATATGGAAAATAAAATATTATCAATTTAAACCCAAAAATTCTCCTAATTAATTCAAAATTATATTATTTCTCAAAATTGACCAAAAATTCAAATATTTTATAATAAATCTATTTAAGCTCAAATTAATCATTAAAAACAATAATAAATGTGGGTAAAAATATATATAAATGAGCACTTACCACCCCTTTTCTTGGTTCTTGCTATTTAGATCCATTTTAGGTCATTTTTAAGAATCATCTTCTCCATCATAAAATTTATATCCTCTAACTTTGAAATGCCTTTGGTTTCACCCAAATTGGATGTAAAACCTTCCCAAACAGACTGGTCAAAATTTGGGTCAACTAACGCTCTAAACATAAATTAGAGGAGTTTGAATCATTCTAAGGGTTCCTGTAGTTTTTAGGACCTCTAAGAACTCTGGAAAACTTAATTTTTTTTGTTTAAAGATCCCTCCTTGTGTTTTCTAAAAAGTGCTTGAAATTACAAAAATGCCACTAAGTTTCTATCAATTTTCGTTTAGCTATTCTGGCTCTATTTTCAAGGTACCTTTAGCCTTGTATTTCCATTATTTGAGGTCTAGATTATTACTCTAATTTTATTTGGCCTCAAATCTTTCTATTTAGTAGACTTTCTTTTATAACTGGTTCATTTCCATCATTTTTACAAAAAATGAATGTTATAATTATCATTCCAGAAAATTGAAAACTACATGTGCTTTCTAATGATTTAAGAAAACCATGTGAACAAACATTAATGCCATGGTCACCATCATCCTCACCCTCTGTGTCTTACTCTGTCTTCTTTTCTCTTCTCAAAATGTGTTTCTCTTTGTTTTTCTTTATGGGAATGTGAGATACTGGGATAGGTGTATGTGATAGTTGGGTCATTTATTATGTAACTTTTTAAAAAAATATGTATAACATCCATAAAAATTAGGTTTTCTAATTATTTAGTATTTTATGGAATGAGTTTACTTTAGCATGAAATTAATGAATTAGAGTGAAATAACTTTATACCTAAGGGATATAAGATTAATAAGATCTATAGAAATTTTTAGAGCTAAATAGGGCCCAAAGGCAAAATCTTTATTTTCCACTTAGATAAGTTTTGATGAATTTTTTAGATAGGTAAAGTATTAAGAATTGGCATGATTTTTAAATCATTAGTTAGGAAATAATATGTAGAAAATTATAAAATTTATTTCATAATTTTTAGATATTATTATATTAGAAATAATATCAAATAGTTAAAAGCTTGTGTAGAATTGAATCGGACTCTAAAGTTTGAATTAACTACTTTAGGAGGTTCGGTGCTAGAAGAGCTATTAGATAATAGTAAAGGAATATGGAGAAATAAGGTCAAAATGAAGATATAATCAAAAAACAAATAAAGGTGCTTGTCTATATAGGGTCTTTTAGCCCTTAACTAGGGGTAAAATGGTTATTTTTACCCTGAATAATAAAATAATAAAATAAATAATTATAAAACATAAGTGGGACTCATGTAGGTACATTTAATATTAATAAAATATTACAAAGATGTAATAACCTGATTAAAGGACTAATAGAAGAACACATTGGCAAATTCTACCAAATGGTGGCATTTTCATAATTTTTGGCTAGCCAAACCAAGTGTGCCGCCATAGGTAAGAAAGTTTCTAAAGATGAACCCCTTCCAAAGTGATGACATCAGTAGAATTTAGATGGAAGATTGAGATTTCACATTAATCAAGAAAATCTAATTCATTTGTCCACTAACATAAGTTAATTTAACCACAGCAATTAATGTCAAGTAATTAATTCAATTACTCTAATTGAATTGGAAGGAAAAAATAGTCAGCTTGGAATTAGATGGTTAGAAAAAAAAGATCCAATGGTGGAGATTTCTCCTTAATTCAAGATGCGATCTTGGCTATTAAAATGATTTGGCAGTTTAGATTCTTTCTTATTTTTAGGGATTTAATCTCAACCATCCATCTAATCCAATGGTCCAAATTCCTTCCTTAATACCAAGATCTAATCCTAGCCATCCATTTAATCCAACCATTTATACTTTTCATAAGGAGACAAGATTAAATCTTAAAACATCCATTAAAAGCACACACATAAATACCCACACACACTTACACAACATACACACGCTCACCAACACACACACTTTCAGCCAAAGAAAGGAAGAGAGCATGGCCAAGAGAAAGAAAGAAGAAGAAAGAAGAAAAAGGAAAAAGGAAAGCTAAGGAAACAAGGTAACATAGTTAAGTTTCTTTCTTTTTGGTGTTCTTTCACTTTTCACCATTAAATTTTGTCTTTTCTTCCCTTTTAAATTTTGGCCATGGCTAGAGAAAGAGGTATTCTTGGTTGTTCATAAATTCTTGTCTAGAAAAAGATGAAGAAATTGATACATATGACTAAGGGTTCATTTACTTCAAGAATGCTTCCAATTTTTGGAGACCTTTTCTTAATTTATTAAACCTTCATTTTCAAGAAGGCATGGAAGACATTGAAAAGAAAATAAGTGGGAAGATGATGAAAGAAGGCTTGAAATGGAAGATTGGTTAATATAACCTTGATTTTTATGATGTTATGGCAAGTTGTTCTTAAAGTTTTAGTTTGATGGAAGCTTAGAAAATTTAATGAATCTTAGAAATTTATTTAAGGTTATTGTATATCTATCTTGATTATTCAAGAATGGCCATTTGGCAGAAGAAAAATGTTAAAATAATACACAGACACACACACCATTATAGTTTCAGTTAAACCTATATGATGTACTTAAGAAAGAGTTTTCAAAATCTAATTAAATTAAGTTAATCTATACTAAAAATAAGGTTTATAGTGAATTTTTTGTAACTTTTAGATAACTATATCAAAAGTCAACTTAATGTGTGAAAAGTGTTAAACTATACGTTATCTGAATTTTTATTAATATTATTTGAGGTATTTTGGATGATCAGTGTGGTCTGATACATTTTATATGTTGTCTAGATTATATTGATATTTATTTTATAATTTTAGAGTTTATTTGTGAAAGATAAAATTTATAAGTGTTGTATTAATTTTTGATCAAACAGTGGATATTTGATATGATAATATGTTGCTTAATTTCATGATTCATATGGTTGTAGTTTTGTTTGGTGAAGGATTATCCTGTACGTGATATGGCAGAGTTGCCTTGATCATGGGATAAGCCTTATGTATGCCAGAGTTGGCACTGGATAGCTATGGTTTTGCTGGATATCTAATTTTAATTAATAAAGACACTTAAAATATTTAAAATAACTAATTAGGACTGGTGAAGGCCATTTGTGTAACAATCCTAACTTCTACTCATAATAATTAAGCTTAATTATACAATTAATAATTATAAATCAAGATTTAAAGCCATTTTAATAATCAAATTCGGAAAGAGGTAAGAGAATTTGGTCCTTGATATTATTAGAGTCATTAACAAAATAATCATAGCTATTTATACACATTAGTGAATCTAATTTTCAATTAAAAGCTTTAATTCATTTATCTATTAATTCCAACTCATAAAAACCTTTTACAAGTGTTTCCAAGTCATCCATTAGCATTGCCATAGGAAAAACCAAGGTTTCTAAGTTAAAATAAGAGTTTGGGAACCTTCGTTGTGATTTGGACCTTCCTCATCGTAGCTAAGTTGGCTACTGGAACCTAAAAACCAAGTTCAAATTTTTTGTTTTGTGCCACAACACTCTCGCTTCTAACTGACTCTTTATAGTGACTCAACCATTCTTGGTTGTGGCATGACCCTCTTTTGCACCTATGCCTCTTCATCCCATGCACTCTGTAACGAACATAATTTATGTAAAACAATGAAATAAGTCAGTTTAAAAAGCAAGTCTCTTGAGATAAGCGATTCAAGGCTAAATAAAAATTGGATAAAATTTTAAATAATAAAAAATGAAGATTTGAGCCTTAAGTTGCCCAGAAATCAGGATCAAAGTGATTCAAAAAATTTGCCGAAAGGCTAGTGGCATTTTTGTAAATAAGTGTAATTTTGGAAAAACATATATGAGGGCTTTTTAAATAAAAATTTTGAGTTGCCCAGGGTACTCAGAGGCCCCAAAAACTATAGGAAGCCCTAGGACCAATAAAGCCTCCTGGTGTACTTTTTTCTAATTACGGTGAACTTGAACTTTGATATATTCATTCAGAAAGGTTTTATCTCCGATTTGAGTGATTCCAAGGGCATTTTATAAAATTGGGAACCTAAATTTTTATGATGAAAAAAAAATTCTAAAAAAGGTGCTAAAATGAAGTTAAAATAAAATTTCATTACAGAAAGGACAAAATTAGAAAGAATTACTAATGGAAGCTTCTTTAATTGTCTTGAATCCTTTCATATATTCACATTCCTTCTCCTCCCATTTAGGCCGACCTTCTTTCTACCTAAAAATAGAAAATGGAGCTGCTCTTTTAGGCACACAAAAGGAGGAGAAAAAGGGGGAAAGAAAAGCCAAGAAAAGGTGAGAAAATCATGGAAAATTTGTGTTCTTCCTTTAGGAAACCTCTTCTCCTCTCTTCCTCCTCTCTTCTTATGAATTTAAT
Organism: Erythrophleum ivorense; assembly: GCA_026724425.1. NCBI lineage: Eukaryota > Viridiplantae > Streptophyta > Magnoliopsida > Fabales > Fabaceae > Erythrophleum > Erythrophleum ivorense. The sequence goes on from JAIUCV010000480.1 coordinate 283,472, forward strand.
TAAATGTCTGAGTCTATTTCTAGTCTAGAACAAAGGGGGATTATTCAAAAATTTGGAGGACCAACAAACCAAGGAGAAAAGCTCATGAAAATAAGTTAAAATCCAAGGTAATCCTTTGCTTTTGTTGCTTCTTCCTAAGAGGTGTCAAGCCTTAAACTAGACCCATGAAGGAGGAGGAAGTTCTGTGTAAAAACCAGGATTTCTAAAATTTTTCTAAGTTTGCTAGCTATAGCCTGGTTATAGCGAATGTACCTATCACTATAACGAGAATCTAGCTAACTATAGCAAATGTACCAGTTTGCTATAGTGAAAATGCTTCTAGCTATAGTGAGTTCAGTGTCCCATGCAAAAACAAGGGAGTTCCTTGCAATAGCGCGCACCGTAGTGAGAATAGGGGCCTGGGACTGATATGTGCTCATCGCAGCAAGGGTTATTTTCTGCTATAGCGAGGGTTGGTCCAAAAAAGCATGAAAAAAAGAGAATTTACTTCTTAAAAGGGCTAGACTTTTCTCTCTCCCTTTAACTGACTATTGCTTCATTCAAAAGAAGAGCAAAGGGCTAGAGAGAGAGAGACCCAGAGAAGCCAAGAAGAAGGGAGAACATTAAGGAAAAAGGTTAGAAGATTGTAAGAATTCATGGTTTTTTCCTTTAGAAAATCAATTCTTCTCTCTTTGCTCTCTCTTTCCATAGTTTTGGGTACTCATATGGTTTTATTTTGGGCTTAATTCAGAGGGAGAATGCGTAAGGATTTGAGGAGAAGATTTAAGCAAAGGAAGAGCCTCTTGGAAAGAGCTTGATTTAAGGTAATTTCTTTCCATTTTATTGCATCTTCTCTCCTTGCTTTTTCTTGAGTATGTTGGCCAAGGACAAAACCATGAGAGAAAGAAAGTTTTGACCTAGAACAAGTATGAGACCCTTAAATTAGAGTGTGGAAAGCTAGGAAATGCAAAGGAATTAGAAGAAGAGTTAATGAAATTCAAGAGGAAGAAACTAGGGATTCTTAAATACTTTGTAGAGTTTGCCTTGATGTAAGAATCCCCTAGCCTTGTAAGTGTTTATTGAGTTATAAGAGAGTAATTGCATGCTATTTGTTATGTCTAGGCTAAGAGATCAAGCTCTGTGATTGTGAGACCAAGAAAGGAGAAGAGAAGTTGAACGAGAAGGCTTGTGTTTGCTTGTAAGGTAGCTCTCTACTTTTTCTTGATGCATTCTTGGATGTATGGTAGTCATTGTATGCCTGTGTGTGCACTTGTGTTGTGAGACATGCCATTTGATGTTGCCTTGATGCATTGGTACCAATTTGATTATGTTTTGGTTATGAAAATTGCTCTTAAAGGGTGAGGTGGTGCCAAAAGTCCCATGTAATGGATGAAGTAGAGCCAAAAGTCCCTAGAAATGTGTGAGACAAGGCCAAAAGTCTCATAGATGAGTGAGGCCAAGTCAAAAGTCCTAAGACTAAGGGTGAGGCCAATCTAAAAGTTACAAAAATAGGGTGAAGCTAAACCAAAAATCCCTAGAGTTTATTCTTGGCATTAATATGATTTTCATGGCATGTAAATCATATATTGTATGATTTTGAATGGTTGGATGCCTACTTACATGCTTTGACATGTTTATATGCCTTAATTGCTTCCTTGAATGAGTGTGTGAGCTATTGAGATTCCATAAATCTCACCCCTTTCTTTCTCCCATCTCATATGGTTTAGGTGGAGTTTAAGAGCCAAAGAGTGGAGGCCATGAGGCATAGATGGCCATTTCTTGACACTTTTGCACAATTATGCATAGTTGATGTATAGGAAAGCCAAGGTGCTTATGTATACATATTCTTTTTGAGATGTAAATGTTTAAGCAAGTGTAAATGTATGTATAAATGATGTGGGAACCATGTATAGAACCAAAGCAATGGAAATATGAGATTTAGCCCTTTGGTGGCTTGTATGTAGTAGTATATTTTTACCCGTAGCATAGTAAGTTTGAGAGGTGTGATGGTTTAGGCCACTTGGGCAATTCATGTATGTTGTATTTATACTTTAAAACTTGCCTAAGAGGTGCTAGAACATGTAGGAGGCTATTTGGACCCACTTTGAACCATATATGATGGTAAATTTGCCAAATTCATAAGCTATGTCAAGATATGACTAAATGAGTTTGCTGAGAGCTTTTTGGAAAGCTAAAGTAGATATTATTTAGAGGTCTAGGGAATATTTGATGAATTTTTGAAATTGGAGAATTTTCTGGCTATGGTTATTGTAATGTGCAATTGGTCTGAAATTTGATTTTGTGTTATTCATGGGCCAAACGATGTCCAGTTATTCTAAAATTTTATGGGCATAAACTAGACATCCATAAAGACCTATATCAACTAAAAATACCTCAATTTGAGGTATGTAGAAGGAGAAATAATCTTCTGAAATTCTATGTTAGTATCAGGGACACTAGCCGATCTTCATTATTGTTCTATCAGACTTTAGTTTAGTGTCTTGGCTTAGTTCAAGTATGTGATTGTGTGTTATTTATAATGTTTAGGCCAAGAGAACATCCCACCTCCTAAGTGTAGAAAACATCCCACCACCTAAGTGTCCTCGTGAGGGAGGGAGTAAAGTAAAGAAAGCTTGCATCAATTGAAAGGTAGCTCTCCACCTCATTCTCTTACATTCTTGATTGCATATATATCTCATTGTGTGCTTGTATGTGTCTATATGATTTGAGAACATGCCACTTGATGCTTTGAGATTGCATTGGTACCAATGTGTATTCTTGAATGGTTTGGTTGTGAGATTAGTTTATAAGGGTGAGATGATGCCAAAAGTCCCTTAATATGGGTGAGGATGTGCCAAAAGTCTCAAGGCATGGGTAAGACTAGCCAAAAGTCCTTTGGATGGGTGAGGCTAAGTCAAAAGTCCCAAGGCCAAGGGTGAGGCAAATCCAAAAGTCCTAGGAATGGGATGAGGCAAAACTAAAAGTCTCTAGAGTATAAGAATGGTTTGATGTGTAAATGTGGCATTACACACTTTATGTTTACACATTTGTGATTTTGATGTATGTATGCTTTGAATGTATATGTGAATGGGTGTGTGAGCTATTGAAATTCTTATAATCTCATTCCCCTTTCCCTCTCACTCTTGAAATGTCTAGATGGTGCTCAAAAATAAAGAAATGCAAGCCAAAAACATTAAAAAGTCTTACTTTGCCTATTATGTAGTCTAAATTGTAGTTGATTGTCAAAGTGGCTTTGTACATATTATTTTTGTGATGTAAGACCTTTAGTAAATGTAATATAATGTATGGATTCCATGTAAATCTTATGTGACACTAGATCAATGTAAATATGGATTTTGACTTCTTAATGGCTTGAGATGTTTGTGTCATCTTGAATGTGGAATGGTCAAAATGAGATGCATTGTGTTTGAGACCACTTGGATAGTTCCTACAAGTCATATTTGTACTTTTAAACTTGCCCAAGAGGTGCCAAACATTAAAGAAGGCCATTTGGACAAGTTGGTACATCATAAGGATAATAATAGTCATCTTGGTGAGCTATACCACTTTTAATCCAAATGAGCTCTTCTTGCTCTAAAATTTGGCATGCATCTAAAGATTGTTGAGAAATTTTTGTGAAGCTAAAGTGGATAATATTTGGAGGTCCAAAGAATATTTGATGAATTTTTGAAGTTGGGAATATTTTCTGATTTGGTCACTATACTGTAGCTTTGGTCCAAAATTTGTTCTATGTCAATCATAGGTCAAATGATATCTAATTACTATGAAATTTTATAGACAAAAACTAGACCTTCCCATTTCCAACTAGAATCACCCTATTTGGATGTCTAGAGAATGAAATATGATTTTTTTTAAGTTGTTGTCCAGTACTAGGCATCCAGTCAAACCCATGTTATTGTTTGATTAGTTTTCACTGTCTGAACAAACCTGGAATGGTCTAGAATGATTTTTCTCCTCTAGCTAACATCCATAGCTTTCTTGATTGGTATCATTTGCATGGATGAGATTTTTTTTGTATTAATTGGACATTTTTGAAATTTATATCAAAAGTCTATATCAGTACTAGTAGCCAGTCGACCTGTGTCTTTTTTTATGTAAAAAATGGTCTAGATGCTATGTTCATGATTTGAAATTATTTTTAGTGTAAATTTAACACTTAGAGCTTTCCAAGAAACTATAACATGGCAGATTTTGATTTTTTACATTTAATTATGAATTTTTAAATTTGCCCTGAAATTTGCCATATGCTATTCGAGGTGAATGAAGAAAATTTTGTGGTTCTAAGCTTGAAATTCGTGGATTGTTTGATGTTTTAGATTGTTTGTGATACAAGTGATAAATGAGTAGAGAATGATGTTAGAACATCCATAGGCCCCATATGACGCGAATTGAAAATTTAACCCCGACGTTGTATAACAAAATTGCATTATTTTCATACTTTTCTTGTAAGTTCATAGGGAAAATGGATATAATAGCTTTGAATGGAAGAGTATGATAATGGAGTATATGTGGTATGACACACTCCCACATTCCCTCTAGTACTATTTTAGGGTCACCTTACCTTAATTTGTGGGGATCTAATGGCATTAATCTACCTGATTTATCCGACGTACCTATCATTACCAATTCAAGACTTAAGGATTGATTCCTATTCATCAAACTATCATGCATTAGCACATTCATGAAGTATTGATAGCAACAAGATCCATAAGCAACTAATATTATCATTCATGAAAATATAAAAGCATACTCTCAAGAGTCAAGTCATACATTCATACTAAAGAGGTTCCATATCAAACCATAAGTGAAAGCATACATCAAACTCCAAGTTGTGTAAAGCCCAACTCACTATTAGTAACATCATTGTTTACTAAAACACAAAATACCTACACTTGGCAACATGATTACATGATGATGATGCTATACAAAAAAACAACAAAATCAGCATCTACCCTAAATTAACTCAACCTAAGTGTAGCTTCCCACATAATGCCTCAGCTCATGGATATGTATCCACTTACTTTCCCTTATCCTTATCCGAAGAGCCTTCACCTGAAAGTATTATCCCATGAAATAGGGTGAGATGCAAATCTCAGTAACCAAGGGCAAATTCTATTCATATATTCTAATTTACTTAACATATGTGCATAAAATCATATTAACATCAGAAAAATATACCAGTCATATCAGCAAATGAAATAATTAGGCTATTGGTGATTATTATCCCATACTAGCAATCACATTTCCACATGTTAAAGGCCATTAACACCGAGAGAGGCCCGTCCACAACACCAACTCTCTAATGAGCACAACCTGAGCTCAGTGCATACAAAAGTCTGATCACAATCTAGTATTCGATCAAAGCACAATGCACGGTATAGCTACCACTATGGACTCACAAGGTTCAAACATAATGTATCAGATAGCCAACCATTCATAATGCATTTCAAAATCATACATGTGCAGCAGATATAAAAGTAAATTAGACATATGTATGGAATTTAACATTAACCCCAGTTACATCACTTGTAGACAATTATTTGAGAGCTAACAACAGTGCTACCTTAGCCTATAAACACAAAATCAAACCATTACCATTCTTATTCGTCAAATATAGTAGCAACCCAATACTTAAAGAATTAAACCACCAATAACTACTCAGAGGACACTTACCGAATCACTACAAGAAAAAAATTCAGATTTTGTTTTCCCTACACTAGAGACCTTAAAATATCACCATAAATTATGGATATTTTTGCATAGAAACAAAGTTTATATCATAAGTTAGATATTGGGGTCTCTAACTAGTAGTAAATGCATCAAAATGAGGAGTTTATACTAACCCAATATCCCTCCTAGCCCCAACCTCCAAAAATCCTCCAAGAAACATCAAATTATCCATATCAGATTTAAGGTCTGGTGAAAATGCTCCAAATAAAAAACCAATTAGGTCAAATTGAAGAGGAAGAGGAAGGGGTCAAGTAATATAACACTTACCTTAGCTAATTTTGACTCTAGAAGTGGAAGAAGATGGATTTTTGCTAAGAACCCTAACCTCTCTCCAAAATCTCCAAAAATGCTTTGTGTATTTCTTGTGTGTTTTGTGGTTCTACAGAGTAAGAGGGGTTGAAGTTGGTTTTAGGGGGTCCTAAATTGGTTATGGGTTGACCTAAAGGGCCAAATCCATACGGGGGTTTAGATTGTGTCTTGCTGAGTCAAATTTTATGAGTTGGGCTGCAAAATTTCTAAGATTTTAGTAGGGTCTTAGGCCTCTAACTTATTAAACCAAATTGGGCCATTGCTAAGTAGTCTCCCTTAGGCTAAGTCTCATAATAGGAAGTTAGGTCTGTACCTGAAATTATTGGGGCTTCCATTAGTCTTTATCTATGACCTATTCAAATTAATTATGGGCCTAAATTAAGTTCCAACCTAATTAAATCTTAAGCCTACATTAATTATTTACTTCTCCATAAACTCCTATTCGTATAACTTTCTTAATTATTCCATAATGATTATTCTTAATTAGTCCAAATCCATGATTAATACCTTAATTAATTTTAAGGTGTTACAATTCAAATATTTTTGGACTTACTTGGACTTATTGGGCTTTTTGAGCCTCCTGGTGCCTTGACTCTAAACCTTGAATAATGGATTTATTTTAGACACTGGATGGGCCTAGAATAAATCTAAGCTTAGAAAAGTGGAAAGATAATTTTAATTATTTAATTATTTGATTATGCATAGAGTTATACAAGGCAATTCTTTTCCAAATATATCTATTATATCTTGATCAAATAATGGCTCGGATGACATATTAGTGTAATGTTTTGATATGACTTTCATTGGGTGCCTACTAGGAGATGTGTAACATCCAGTTCTCTGAAAATGAGATAAAACATGAGAAACGTAACGTACGATTTCTCTATCAACGAATGAAATTCATCAGATACAAAATGAAGTCCCTCAAGATGACTTATTTAAGGTCTTGAAAAATTTAAGAAGTATTCTAGACTCTTAAAAATAAAAATCCCAAGCTCAAATGGAAATAAAAATGGAGCTAGAATGAAGAAACAATTTCTTACGAAACGTAATGGCATTTTCATAATTTTAAGAAAATTTTGGAATTCACATAGGAGGGCTTTTTAAATTAAATTTTTGAGTTCCCTAAGGTTCACAGAGACCCTAAAAACCATAAGAAGGCTCGAGACAGCTAAAGCCCCTCCGATGGACGTTTTCCAACGTCAGTGCACCTGAACTTTGACGGATTCGTTCGGAAAGGTTTTAGCTCCAATTTGAGTGATTCCAAAGGTATTTTACTAAATTGGGAATCTAAATTTCATAATGAAAAAGAAGATTATAAAAAAGGAGCTAAAATGAACTTGAAATGAAAATGCCAAGAATGAAGGGTAAAATAGGAATTTTTGAAAAGTTCTTCTTCCTCCCTTATATATATAAGTGGCGCCCCACTCTCACCCTCATGTAGCTTCATATGTTTCTGCCCAAAAATCAGAGAAAACCCTAGGGGATGAGGCGTACAAGAGGAAGAAGAAAAGGAAGAGAAATTCAAGCTTAAAGGTACGGAAATTTAGTAGTTTTTCATGCTTTCTTCCATCCAAGCCTCTTTTCCTCCATTCTCCTTTGTTTCCCTTGTCTACAATGAAGATTAAAAATATTTTTTTAAGGGAGAAACTTAAGGAAAATTTCGGATTTGAAGAGAAGAGCTTGGAGAAAGCAAGATTCAAGTGAGAAAAAGCAAGAAAACAAGGTAAATCTTGCATCCCATGGTAGCTACTCCTCCCCCCTTCTTCTCCATATTTTGCCCCATGTATGTAGATGCTAGAGGGCTAGAATTTTGAAGGGAACCAAGGGTGAATTCTATGAATTTAAGGGAGGAGAGTAAGAATATGCAAAGAAATTCAAGAAAAGGCCATGGATTTTCAAGGTAGCAAACCTAGGGTTTCATGGGTTCCCTTGAAAATCTGGTTTGATATAATTATTTCTAGGCCTAAATGAATGTTTAAATGAGTTCCTAAGATCCCTAGGAGTCTCCCCATATTCATCTTCCATGTAGAAAGCAAAGAAAACTTCATGGAGGCCAAAAGGAGAGGCCTAAAGGAGATGAGACACCTAGGGAGAGTTTTAAATTTTTCCAAGCCCATTTTTAAGTCATATATGATGAATGAAAATGAGGGGAGGCCTTGAAAAAAATTTAGAACCCATAGAAAGTGAGTTGGTGCTTTAGGTTCTATATTATGACCTAAAGAAGCAACATGTAGTTAGGCTATTGGTTTTGATTGTGTGAGGACTCCAAGAGGCTTAAAAGAAGTCAAGAATCATATTTGAAAGGAAAGAATGGAGCCTAGAATTTATTTGAGGGTTGTTGCTTCATTAGGTATAATTATGGAACCATAATAAGGTTATAAGCCAAGCTAGTGTCTAAGCAAATTGTATGGCCTTAGAATTGAGTTCATAAACCTAATTAACTTCCATAAATTGTGTCTAGGACAAGAGAAAGCATCCTTACACTTTTGTGTTCGTGTGGCTAAAAAAGGGAGCATTCTTTCAAAGGGAAAAGTGTGTGATTGTGTACAAGGTAGCTCTCTCCACCTTCTCTCATGCATAGATGTGTGCTTAGCTTGTCTTAGAATGTGTGTATGTGTATTTTCAAGTTATGAAAAGTATGATAGCATGATTTCATATGCCATGATTTTATGATGACATATTATGTTTTATATGATCTTTATGATGTGTGATTGGGTTTACTTGAGTGTGGTGAGGCCAAGAACCCTTAACCATGGTGAGGATGAGCCAAGAACCCTTAAGATTGGTTGAGACAAAGCAAAGAGCCTCCCAAAAGTAAAATGGACTCCCAAGAGCATGGTTGAGTCCAAGAATCTATTAAAGAATGGATGAGGCAAGTCCAACATCCACAAGAAATTGGGTAAGGCCAATCCACTTGCTTGGCAAGCTTTTGTATGCTATATATGACTTTCTCAAATGATGAAAATGTCTCTTGAATGTTTGCATATGTTCACATGATCATACATGCATTTATGAGACTTGTTTTCATCTATTATGTATGATTGAATGGGAGATAAACTATTGGGATTCTTTGAATCTCATCCCTTCCTTTCCAATATCCTAATATACTAGGTGGACTAAGAGGGCAAGGTAATGGAAGCCAATCTCCTTGAAGATGAGAGGATGACATGAAAATGCTTAAGTTTTGCTACTTTAAGGCCATACAAATGGCAAAAGATGTAACCAATGGATGTATATGTATTATGATGTAATAGACACATGTAATTATGATAATATGTCATGTAAGAGTGAGAGAACATGTTATGTAGCCATTAGAATATGATTTGGGTATATGATGGCAAACTAGTTTCATGAATGACATTATGGAATTATGCATATGTGTGGATGAGATCGCCAAAATGAGATACATGAGGGTTGGGACCATTTGGGTAGCTTATACAAGTCCTAATTTGGACATTTAGACTTGCCCAAAAGGTGCCAAACCCCAAGGAAAGCCATTTGGACATTTTGGTATCCCATAAAAAGCCAAAATTGACCAATTTAGAACCCTATGTCACTTTTTGTCCAAATGAGCTCTTATTGATATGAGATTTTTCATGAAATTAGAGCTTTTTGAGAGATTTTGGGAAGCTAAAAAACAAAATTTTCAGAGGTCTAGAGAATATTTGAGGAATTTTCAAAGTTGGAAAATTTTCTGGTTTTGGTCATGTCACTGTTCATACTGGTCTGAAAATAAAATCTATCACATAGGGCTCAAATGATGTCCAATTACCATGAAATTTTATACAAAGAAATTAGAAATTCACAGTGACTTGTGCCAACTAGAAACACCTCATTTGGATGTCTAGAGAGGGAGATATGAATTTTTAAATATTCTGTCTAGTATCAGGAACTCCTCTCGACCTCAGTTACTATTTGATTAAATTTTGAGGTCTGGGCATACTTAAACTGGTCTAAAGTTCTTTTTCCCCCTAGGTAACATCCACAGATTTCAATATTGGTATCATTTGCATGGATTGGATTTTTTTGGAATTAATTGGAGATTTTTGAAATTTGCTATAGAATTTTATGATAATACCAGTAGACAGCTTGACCTCTGGACAATTTCCCATATCAAACATCCTCTGTGTTGGATTTATGGTATGGAAATATTTTTAGCCTAAATTAGACATGTGTAGCTTTTCAGAATGACTAAAAATATATGATTTTAATTTTTCTAAAATTAGTTATGATTTTCCAAAGCTTGGTCAGAAAAGAGCCAAATCTGGCCAAAAATATATATGAATATTTCATGCTTCCCTTCAAGTTTCTTAAGATGTGGGCCACTTTTAATGATTCAAATGAGTTGTATTCATATAATTAAATATAAAAATGTATTTTTTGAGCTCACATGATCCACGTGACACCGAATGAAATTTTTATACGTGACATAACGCTAAGAAATGCATTAAAATAATGCCATTTTCTTGCCTCTTATATGAATTGCTTGATGTGAGGTATAGATATAGTGTAAAATGAGCTAGAAATATATGGTATTACAGGATGTCTCAGTAAAAGAAGTAGGGATGAGCCTGCTAAGTCATGGCAATGCAACATGATATGGGTATTGAGCCTACCAATGCTAGTGCAATATGATTTGGGTATTGAGTCTAGCAGTCTCCAAGGCCTAATGGTCAAGTTAGCATGGAGAAAATAATATTTGAATTAATTGCTTGTTGCATTTAATTCATCATGTACATATCTGTTTGTTTAAGGTATGTGATTTTTTAGTCCAATGATTTTTATTTATTTATATATTTAATCCCTTATTTGATTAACATGTTGGATATTATGAACTTTTATGTTATTCTTTGTTTACTAAATCATGTAATTAGCATACTAATCAATGTAATTGACTCCACTTCATGATTATTAAGTTGCATTAACCCTATCTTTATTGCTAGGAAAATTATTTCTCATTCTATTGTGATTTATATATTTTTACATACCTATTTGCAATGCGACTCTCGAGCCATAAGCAGAATAAATTTACATCCTACTCCAAGCATGGGTGTTTGTGATTCATAACATCCAAATCCTAGCATGTGATGAAGCTATTATTGTCATTCCAATTATTTTGATGACATTAGAAGAGTAGGAGTCTCACCCATTTCAAATGGGTGGGAGGCAATTTGTCCCTCCTACTCCTCCATTTTTCATCAATTGGAGCTATGAATCATATAACATCTAATTTAAACTAAACTAGAATTCAGCAAGATGATGAAAGAGGTGTCATACCATGATAAGATAGCACAACTTCTATATTAATTTATGCTTATAATGTCAATTTTCATATATTCAACACTTTTAGTAGCGAAAATTGTCAACATTAAAAGTCAAAATATTTCATTTTTACTTAATTGCACCATTTCAACTTACTAATCTCAACTTTCATCCTTAATATGCTTGTTCAATAAAAAAATATCACACAAAGAAGCATAGAATTCAGGTTTAAGGTCAATCATTATAAACCAATACCATTTCACCATTTCCATGTCATTCCATAATTCTATCATAATTTTCCAAAATTCATAACATGAGCTAGAGAGCTCCAAATCATGCAAATGAGGACATTCTAGAAAGCTCATGACATGAACTACATGTGGTAAGAATTTCAAATCAAAACAAATTTGATTGGACCATGAAAATCTAATGGAATAGTGCTACTATTAGATTTTTGTGCATGTACGGGCTTAAAAGTTTAGAAATGCATATTTTGAGATACACAACTCCAAATTGAGTGATCTTAGTGGATATGGAAAACTTATATTGCCAATTATATGTTGATAAAATTTTATAAGTATTAGAGTTCATTTGGCCCCTTAAATACATAGAAAACTAAAACTGACCAAATAAACAGTGATAGGGCAATTCTGCATAATTAAGCCAATTTTGAGAAATATAAGAAATTTTATAGAGATCCAAAAATTATATTCTTTAGCTCTATGAAAAAATCTAAATGAGATCTAAATGCTTACCAAATTTCATGAAAAAATGCATTCATTGGTCTGATTTTGGTTCAGGGGAAAATTAAGGCTCAAAATGGTATTCATGGAGCACCAAATGGTCCAAAATAAAATTCCTTAGTGCAAGTGACCATTTGAGCACATCTATAACATAATTTACAACATATATGGCCATCTCATAAGGTTCCAAACATCATGAAACTCAAAATCACTCTCTCACTTTGATTTATACACGCACTTTATAGTCTACATACATGTTAAAATCCATGTTCTTATACTTATGCTTCCAAATATGGTACATTCATTATAATCTCATACATTTACACATGTGTAGGGGTTTACATTATATAAATAACTTATACAACCATACTTTGTCATTAAATTACATAAAATTCTCAAGCATTGCCAAAGTAACATAGTTCAAGCTTCTTGGTCTCCATTCTTTACTACTTGAGAACTCCTTAAACAAGGTTAGGCATAAATAGGAAGAGTGAGATTCAAATAATTCCCATAGCTCATTCATCCTTTCAAGCATACATATGTGGCATGTTATCATGTCAAAGAAAGCAAGCATGAATCCAATGCTTCCAAATATTAAACATAATCATATTTACAAAGGCATATGGATCCATCAAGGTTAAAAACAAGCTCTAGGATTTTTGGTTTAACCTCACCCAATTATTTAGGGCTTTTGGATTAGCCTTAGCCATTTTAGGGACTTTTGACTTAGTCTTGCTTATTCTTGAGACTTTTGGCCTTATCTCACCCTTGCTTAAGGACTTTTGGCTTCACCTCACCTAATTTAAGGGACTTTTAGCACAACCTTACCCATCAAGAGCCATCTCCCATTTTTAAAACAATTTAATAATCATAATGTCATCAAGTTATCAAATCATCAAACTAATAGCAATAGACATGTTTCATGATTCAAATACATATATAAGCAATCAATGACAATCAAACAATCAAGATATGTATACAAGAATGGATGAAGAGCTACCTTTCTCAAGAAGCATAACTTTTCTTCCTTGGTTCCTTAGTTTCTTCTCTCGACCTCGGACATACACTTAGGAGAGGTTTTCTTTGCTTGGCCTAGACACATCAAACAACACATAAAAGACATCAATAGGACCATCTCTAGGCTCATATAAACTCTACATAAGCTAATCTTAGCTTTAGGTATCCATATAGTTCTATATTGTAGCATAATGAAGCAACTTATACAATTCATGATCTTGGCTTCAATTTCTCACTCAATCTAAGTCACATGACTCTATTTAAACTCTTAAAGTCATCACAAACTCAAATTAAGGAGCCTAACACCAAGTTACTTTTTTATGCCTAATGGAACCCTAAGCTTCTAACTTTCAAAATATAGTTCCTAAATTCAAAGCAATGGTTTATTAAGTGTTTATCATTCATATATAAATCACTCATAACCTTAGAATCAAAGAAAACTCTCCTTAGATACTTGGAATCCTTCTTGGCCGAGACTATGCTTAAGGAAGGCACCAAGGGAGGTTCATTCATTTCTCTTAGGAAATTGGCATCCATGAAGCTTCCTAGGTCTCTTAAGAACCTAAACATGCTATTATGTAAGTTAAATCATCATTAGAAAGTTTCATAAATCCCTAGGTGCAATCAAAACCCTAATTTCCATAACTTGTTATCTGTGGCTTCTTTTTTAGTTCTATTTGTTCCATATGATTCCTTATGCTTCAAAACCCATTTTCTATTAAGTTTAAGCCCAAATTAAACTCCCTACATGGTCTACTAAATCTAGCCAAAATGGTGGAGCAAGAAGGGAAACAAAGGAAGCAAGTTTTTCATGGAAGAATTACCTTGTTAGCTTCCTTAGCAAATGAACTTTCTTAGGCTTCCAAGACTCTCTCCAAACTCCTTCTTCCTTTTACTGAACCAACCATGAAATATCACCATTCAGAGCTTCAAAACCATGGAGAAGGAGAGGAGAAACAAGAGAAGAACATTAGAGAGGAGAAACAGGAGAAGAACATTAGCAATTCTTTACCTATTTACTTGATTTTCTCTTTCCCTTTTTCCTCCCTCTTAGTGCGCCAGTCAAGCTTGCTCTTGGTTATGTCTTTTGGCTAGATGAAAGTCAGTTAAGAGAAAAGGAAGAAGTGGGACGTGCTAAATAAGAAGGGGGGCTAGTTATGAGAATTTTAAATTTTCAATTATATCCCTAAATCTTTGATTTCACTAATTGAGTTCATTTCAACTCCTTTTTGAGAACTATCTTTATAATCATAAAATTTAAGTCTTCTAATTTATAAAATGCTTTTGATTTTACCCAAATTGAATTTAAAACTTTACTGAACCATTTAGTCAAAGTTTTAGTCAACTAATGACCTAAAATGTATACCATGGGGGTGTTAACCATTCTATGGGTTCCTATAGTTTTTAAGGCCTTTGAGAACCCTTGGAAACTTAATTTTTTTATTTAAAGATTCCTCATTTGAGTTTTCAAAAAGTTACCCAAAATTACAGTTTTGCCACTACGTTATTTTTTAAATTCGTTCAACCATTTTGGCTTTGATTTTGAGTTGTCTTTAAGTTCTTACCCATGATTTCAAGTGTTCTAATTCTCATTCTAATATCAATTAGTCTCAATTTGCATTACTTTAGGGTGATTCTATCTCATTTTATTATGTTTTGTTCAATTTCTGGGAAAACCAGTTACTACAAGAGGGTCCTAGAATAAAAAGAGTAAAGAATTAATCAGGACATCAAGAAATGGAGTTTCAGAAAGAAAACAAAGCTAAAATGGCTAAATGGAGAAAAATAATACCTCAGTGGCAAAATTGTAAATTCAACCAAATTTTAGAAAACTCAATGAAAAGACTTTTAAAGGCCAAAATTAGGCTTATTAAGGTATTCAGAAGTTTTAAAAACCATAAAGACAGTCAAAATCAGTAAAAACTTTTCCATTACGCTAAAAGAACTAGATAGTGCTGGACTTCAAGTAGACCTATTTTTTACTAATTTAAGCCATCTAAATTCCAAAAATAATGTTTTGATGTGAAAGAGCACCTAAATTTTTGTAGGGAGCAGTCGGATCTTGAAAAGCTTGAAAAATGAGTCAGAAAGGAGTGATTTTGTAAGTAAGAGCAAAATGGTCATTTTGAAAAATTTATAAAGGAGGCTTCTTATGAAAGCCATGTCCCACCATCTTCTCCACACTTCTTATAATATTTTAGTTCTTTGAAAATGAAAGAAAATGTGAAAGACATAATATACGGTTTTTCCATAAATGTACAAAATTCACCAGATACAAAAGCAAGTCTCTAGAAATGAATTAGTTAAAGTATCAAAAAATTTAAGTAGCATTCTAAACTCTAAAAAATGAGAATCTCAAGCTCAAAGGGAAAGAAAAACAAAGCTAGAATGAAGAAACAAATTTGAATGAAAAGTTGACGAAACGTAATAGCATTTTCATAATTTTGAGCAAATTTTAGAATTCACATAGGAGAGCTTTTTAAATAAAAGTTTTAAGTTCTCCGGGGTTCTCAGAGGCCCTGAAAACTATAGGAAGCCCAGGATAGTTAAAACCCCTCTGGTAGATATTTTCTAATGTCAGTTGACCTAAATTTTGACAGATTTGTTCGGTAAAGTTTTAGCTCCAATTTGAGTGATTCCAAAGACATTTTACTAAATTGGGAATCTAAATTTCATAATGGAAAAGATGATTCTAAAAAAGGAGCTAAAATGAAAATGCCATGACGAAAGGGCAAAATTAAAATTTTATGAAACAATAGCTTCTTGAGCTCTCTATAAACTTCACGCCACATCTCCTCCTTATTTCACTGACTTGCTTCTGCCCAAAAATAGAGAGAAAGACTAGCTCTCTTAGGCGCGCAAGGAGGAGAGAAAAGAAGAAGAAAAGGCAAAAAATAGGTATAGTTTCTTGGTTTCTTATTAGCAAATTTATCTTCTTCTATTTTCCCTTCTTTCCCATGGAAATTTTGATGTATTTGGGACTGTTCTAAGGGCAGAACAAGGAAGAAAATTTCGTGTTTGAAGGGAAGAAGCCAAGCAAGGGAAGAATCATCCAAGAAACTAAGGAAAAACAAGGTAAAATCTCATCTCTATGATAGCTCCTCCTTGTTCCTCCTTGTTACAAATTCGGTAGCCTAGGGAGATCCAAGAGGGCTTGAATTTTAGGCAGAACCAAGGGTGAATCCTAGAAAATTGGATGTGGAGAATGAGAATATGCAAAGAAAATTAACAAAAGACCATTAAATTTCAAGATAGGAAGGCTAGGTTTTTGGTTGCACCTTAAACTCTACCATGAATCCTCGCCATATTTTATGATATTTAAGAGTTCATATAGCCTCCAAAGACATCAAGAGAGCTTCCTACATGCTTCTCCCATCAAAGGAAGCAAAGAAACTCCAAGGGTGCCAAGAAGAGTATATGCCTCGGCCTAACAGGTTCAAGGCATCTAAAGGTAGTTGTAAATTTTTTTCAAGCCCATTTTTAAGTCATATATGATAAGGGAAGATGAAAGGAAGCCTTGAAAAAATTTTAGAAGCCATAGAAAGTGAGATGGTATCATAAGTTCCATATTATGGCTTAAATAAGCAACACTTAGTTAGGCTCCTTGATTTGATTGTGTGATAACTCCAAGAGGTTTAAATGGAGTCAAGAATCATAAATAGATGGAGAGAATGGAGCCAAGATGATGTTTTCTTAAAGTTGCTTGTAATATCTGATTCTTTGAAAATGAAAGAAAACATTAGAAATGCAACAAACAGTTTCTCCGTAAACGTACGAAATTCACTGGATACAAAGGGGAGTCCCCGAGATAGAGTGAATTGAGGTCTTAAAAAATTTATATAGGATTCTAGACTTATAAAAATGAGAATCCCAAGCTCAAATGAAAAGAAAAACAGAGCTAGAATTGTAACATCCAATTTTCTGAAAACGTGAGAAATGTAACATACGGTTTCTCCATAAATGAATGAAATTCACAAGATACAAAAGGAAGTCCCCCAAGATGATGTAGTTAAGGTCCCAAAAAATTTGGAAAGTATTCTAGACTCCTAAAAATGAGAATTCTAGGCTCAGACGGAAAGAAAAATAGAGCTAGAATGAAGAAACAATTTCTTACGAAAAGCTTATGAAACGTAATGGCATTTTTGTAATTTTGAGAAAATGTGGAATTCACGTAGGAGGGCTTTTTAAATGAAATTTTTGGGTTCCCCAAGGTTCTCAGAGGCCCTAAAAACCATTGAAAGCTCTGGGACAGCTAAAGCCCCTTCGGTAGACATTTTTCAACATCGGTGTACTCGAACTTTGACGGATTTGTTTGGTAAGGTTTTAGCTCCAATTTGAGTGATTCCAAGGGCATTTTACTAAATTGGGAATATAAATTTCATAATGGAAGAGATAGTTCTCAAAAAGGAGCTAAAACAAAGGAGAAACAAAAATGCCAAGAACAAAGGGCAAAATGGGAATTTTTGAAAAGTGTAACTTCCTCCCACATATATATATGATGCACCCTTCTTCTCCCTTCATGTTGCATGACCAAGTTCTGCCCAAAACCAGAGGAAAACCTTAGCGAGAGTGGCACACAAGAGGAAGGCAAAGAGGAGGAAAAATCAAAGGCTTAAGGTATGGAAATTTAGTAGTTTTTCATGCTCTTTCTCTTCCAAACCTCTTTTTCTTCATTCTCCTTTATTTCCTATGATTATAATGAAGTATATGGATCTGTTTTAAAGGAGAAATTGAGAGGAAGGTTCAGATTTGAAGAGAGGAGCTCAAAGAACGCAAGATTCAAGTGAGAAAAGCCATGAAAACAAGGTATTTTCTCTTTCCATGGTTGCTCCCCTTCTCCACCATTTCGCCCCACTTGAAAAGACTTAAGAGGAGTTGATTTTTAGGTAGAACCAAGGGTGATTCTAAGGAAAAATGGTGTGGAGATTAAGAATATGCAAAGAGAATTAATAAAACCATTAGATTTCAAGATGTAAATTCTAGAGTTTCAAGTGCACCTTGTAAAATTTGATTTTATATGATAATTCCTAGGTCTAATTAAGAGTTTAAATGAGCTCCTAAGATCCCTAAGAGGCTCCCCATATGCATCCTCCCTTGAGAAAATAAGGCAAACTCCAAAAAGCTCAATTTCTTCCATAGCCTCAGCCTAAAGGGGTTTGTGTAGCTAGGGAGAGTTTTAAATTTTTCTAAGCCCATTTTTTAGTCATATATGATGAATGAATATGAGGGGAAGTCTTTGGAGAAATTTAGAAACCATAAAAAGTGATTTAGTGCTTTATGTTTCATATTATGACCTAAAGAAGTAACATGTAGTTAGACTCTTAATTTTAATTGTGTAATGACTCCAAGATGCTTAAAAGGAGTCAAGAATCATATTTGAAAAGCAAGAATGGAGCCTAGAATTTATTTGAGGGGTGTTGCTTCATTAGGTGCAATTACGGAACCATAATGAGGTTTATAGATCAAGCTAGAGTTCAAGTAAGTGTGTGGCCTTAGAATTAATTTCATGAACCTAATTGGCTTCCATAAATTATGTTAAGGCCAAGAGAAAACTTCTCCACACTTTTGTGTGTGTGTGGTCAAAAGAGGGAGCATTCTTTCAAAGGGAAAAGTGTGTGATTGTGTGCAAAGTAGCTTTCTCCACCTTTTCTCATGCATAGATGTATGCTTAGCTTGTCTTAGAATGTGTGTATATGTTTCAAGTTATAAAAAGTATGATAGCATGATTTCATATGCCATGATTTTATGATGATATATTATGTTTTATATGATATTTATGATGTGTGCTTGGGTTTGCTTGAGTGTGGTGAGGTCAAGAACCCTTAACCATGGTGAGGACGAGCCAAGAACCCTTAAGATTGGTTAAGACAAAGTAAAAAGTCTCCCAAAAGTAAGATGGACTCCCAAGAACATGGTTGAGTCCAAGAATGTCTTAAATAATGTGTGAGGCAAGTCCAATATCCATAAGAAATTGGGTGATGCTAATCCACTTGCTTGGCAAGCCTTTGTATGTTATATATGACTTTCTCAAATGATGAAAATACCTCTTGAATGTTTGCACATGCCAATATGACAATACATGCATTTATGAGACTTGTTTACATCTATTATGTATGATTGAATAGGAGATAAGTTATTGGGATTCTTTGAATCACATTCCTACCTCTCCAATGATCTCACATGATAGGTGGACCAAGTAGACAAGGTAATGGGAGCCAACCACCTTGAAGGAAAGAGTTTGACAACAAAGTGCTTAAGTTTTGCTTCTTTAAGGCCATATTTATGTCAAATTATGTAACCCCTTGATGTATATGGTCTATGACCCCTTGGATATGTGTAATTATGATAATAAGTGATGTATAAATGAATGGATATGATATATGAATCCTAGAATGTAATTTAGGTATGTAGTGCCAAGATATACTTCTTGAAAGTTTGATATATGTGTGTATGATTGCATGGGGCATAGCCAAAATGAGAGGCATGGAGTTTGGGACCATTTGGTCAGCCTACACAAGTCCCAATTATACTTTTAGACTTTTTCAAAAGGTACCAACACCCAAGGAAAGTCATTTGGACAAGTTGGTACCCTACATGGAGTCAAAATTGACTATTAGGGAATCCTATAGCACTTTTTGTCCAAATGAGCTCATCTTGATCTGCAATTTGGCAAGAAATTAAGTCTTGTTGATATCTTTTTGGGAAGCTAAAGAACATAATTTTCAGAGGTCCACAGAATATTTGATGAATTTCCAAAGTTAGGAAATTTTCTGGTTTTGATCATGTCACTGTTCATACTGGTCTAAAAATGAAATCTGTCACATAAGGCTCAAATAATGTCCAATTGCCATGAGATTTTATACAAAGAAACTAGACATTCCCAGTGAATTGTGCCAACTAGAAACACCTCCTTTGGACATCTAGTGAGGGAGATATGAATTTTTAAAGATTCTATCTAGTATTTGAAGTTTCACCTGACCTCAGTTACTACTCTACTAACTTTCAAGGTCTGGGCTTGCCTGACTGGTCTGGAGTTATTTTTTCCTCTAGCTAACATCCACATCTTTCCATATTAGTATCATTTACATGGATTGGATTTTTTTGAAATTAATTGGACATTTTCAAAATTTCCTACAGAAATCTATGACAGCACCAGTGATCAGTTTGACCTCTAGATCATTTCGGATGTCAAACGTCCTCTATGATAGATGTTATGGTCTGAACATATTTTTAGTGTAAATTAGACATCCGTAGTTTTCTAGAATGGCCAAGGATGCATGATTTTAATTTTTTTGGAATTAGTTATAAATTTTCAAAATTTAGTCAAAAAAGAGCCAAATTTTGGACGAAATTATATATGAATATTTTGAGCTTTCCTTTGCATTTCATGAGTTGTAGGCTACATTTTATGGCGCAAATGAGTTGTATTCATGCAATTAAATATGAGAATGTGATGTATGAGCTCACATGGCTCATGTGACACCGAATGGAATTTTTATACACGAAGCAACACAAGAAAATGTATTATTTTAATGAATTTTTTTCTTCCTTCATGGAATTGATGATGTAAAGCATGGGAATGTGTTAGAAATAAACTAGAAATATAAGGTGTTACAAGAATGAAGAAACAAATTTATATGAAAGGTTGATGAAACGTAATGACATTTTCATAATTTTGAGCAAATTTTGAAATTCTCACAGAAGGACTTTTTAAACAAAATTTTTGAATTTTTTGGGGTTTTTAGAGGCCCTGAAAACTATAAAAAACCCTAAGACAGTTAAAACTCCTCTGGTGGATATTTTTCAATGTCAGTTGACCTAAACTTTAACTGATTTATTTGAAAAAGTTTTAGCTCCAATTTGAGTGGTTCCAAAGGCATTTTTTTAAATTGGGAACCTAAATTTCATAATGGAAAAGACGGTTCTAAAAAAAGAGTTAAAATGAATTGGAAATGAAAATGCTAATACGAAAGGGAAAAATTGAAATTTTTGAAAAGTGTTTCTTAAACCTACTTACATATATGAGGTGCCCCATCTCCTCCTTCATTTAGCCACATTTATTTCTACCTTAAATCAGAGAAAGAACCCTAAGGGTGAGGTGCACAAGAAGGAGGAGAAAGGAAGGAGAAAAACAAGGAAGAGGTATGGATTTTCTTGGCTTTTTTCATGCTTTTTCTTTAGCAAACTTCTTCTTCTCCATTTCCACTTCATTCCTATGGTTTTAATGAATTTTTTGGATCTATTTTGAGGAAATAATGTAACACCATAATTCTAAGACTCAACTCATACAATTTCCATGCCTCATCTCATGTTAATTCTATAGGAAACAACATAATGGCATTGGAAATCATGAATAAGTTACATTTTGTCATGGGTAAATTTTTCTTTCAGTGTCTCATGGACCATATGGACTCATCCATTTCATACTCATGTTTTAATACACAATTACAACTCATAACAAGCTCAAAAAGTGGCTTATACCTCAAGCAAAGGGAGTAGATACACAAAATACAATGGTGCAGCCTTGGACTAATTTTCCAAATTTTGTGCTTGAATTTTGAAAAATCATAACTAATTATAAAAAAATTAAAATCTGAAACACTATACCACTCTAGAAAGCTACAAATGTCTACTTTATGATAAAAATAAATTTAGACCACAAAAAAGGCTGTTAGCCACCAGAAATTGATGAAAGAGTACCAGATGTCAACTATCATCCCTAGTATTGATCTCCAAATTCAAAAATTCATATCTCCCTGCTTAGAGGTCCAAAGGGGTTGATCTTAGAGTTCATGGAAAGCTTATCACATCTAGTTTAGTCCTATAAAATTTCATAAGCATTGGACATCATTGGTTCCATGAATGACACAGCCCAACTTTTTGACTATATGAACAGTGTCTGCATCAGTTCAATAAAAAAAATGTCAATTTTGGAAATTCATAATTAATTCCATAGAGCTCCAAATAATCTAGTCTTTAACTTTCCAAAAATCTTTAGATGAGATCTATATGTGTGCCAAAGTTTATGGGTAAATTCGTTCATTTGGTCAGATCTTGACATTAGGTTGTGAAATGGTTGCTTTTAAGCATTACAAAGAGTCTAAATGGTCCATTTTAAGCTCCAAGGCAACCATGACAACTTGAGCACATGGGAAAGCACCAAAATAGTCTATTAAACTTTTCTTAAAGGTGCACAAGCCCAGATTTTTCAAACTCACTCGTTCACCCCATGATATACACAAGAATGCATATGTCTAGTCTTGCCATTTCATACCCAAATCATGTTATATCATGCATATGGCATTAATTCTCATTCATACATCATATATATGAGTATTTACACATGTTCAAATAATTATATAACAAGTCCATCATAGGATTACATCATATGCCATGTGTATGGCTACAAAAGAGATAAAACTAGGCATTTTCATACACTTTAATGTCAATCTCCTTCTTCTAATTTTGGTGGCTTCCATTACCTTGCTCAATTGGTCCACCTAGCATGTTAAGACATTGGAGAGGAGGGGATGAGATTCAAAGAATCCTAATAGCTCATCTCCCTTTCAATCATACATAAAGTATGCAATACAAGCCTTAGAAATGCATGCATGGGCATATTGAAATGTATGAGCATTCAAAAAACATCCTTGGCATTTGAACAAGTTATGCATGGCATACATAGGCTTGCCAAGTGAGTGGATTAGCCTCACTTATTCACTTATAGATTTTGGACTTGCCTCACCCATTTTCTCTAAGAGGTTTTGACTCAACCTTACTCTTGGGAGACTCTTTACTTTGTCTTAACCAAGTTTAAAAGTTCTTGGCTCATCCTCACCATGGTTAGAGGGTTCTTGGCTTCTCCACACTCAAGCAAACCAAGACAAGCATATAAAACATCATTTGATTGCATAAAATATCATCATGGTACCATGGCATATGAAATCATGTTAGAACACTTTTTATGGCTTAAAACACACATACAAAGTTAATGTAAGCACACATTCATGCATGAGAGAAGGTGGAGAGAGCTACCTTTGCCACATAAACACACTTTTTCTCTTGGAATTATGCTCCCTTTCTCGGCCACACACTCACAATGATGTGAGGCTTGTTTCTCTTATGGCTCTTTTATGGCTCCATTATGCACTTAATGAAGTAACCTTAAGAAAACATCATTTTGGCTCTATGCTCTCTATTCATTTATGTTTCTTGACTCCATTTAAACTTCTTAGAGTCATCACACAATCAAATCAAAGAAGCTAACTAGGTGTTGCTTCTTTAAGCCATAATATGGAACCTATGTGACCATCCCACTATCCATGGCTTGTAAAATTTTTTCAAGGCTTCCTCTCATACTCTCCCATCATACATGACGCAAAACTAAGCTTGGAAGGAATTAAAACACTCCCTAGGTGCATGAACCCTCCTTGGCCGAGGCTATGCTTCCATATGACACCAATGGAGTAGTTTTAATTTCTTTGATGGGAGAAGCATGTGGGAGGATCTCTTGTGTCTTAGAAACTCATATATACTCTCAGACAACTTAAATTACTACTAGAAAGCTTCATCTTAGCCAAAATGCAACCAAATCCCTAAATTCCCTAACTTGCATTCTAAAGCTCCCTTTTCAATTCTAGTTGTATATTCTTAATCCTCACACTCCATAACCTTTGGTTCCATCAAGAACACATAAAGAAAAACTCTCCTCCTCACTTTCTCTCTCTAGACCAAAGTTTAAATGGCTTGGAAATACAAGATTTTATAAGTGTTTCAAGTAAAGTCTTACCTTAAAAAGGAGCTCTCTTCGCATAGATTATTTTTCACCGATTGATTTCTTGAAAAGAGTTCCTTTTCATCTTAGGTTAGACCCAAATCTTCAATTTTTTAAGAAAAGAAAACCACTATTAGAGAGCTCTTAGAGAGAGGAATAACTTTCCTAACTAGCACGAGATGAAACGGGATCGTTTACTTACTTAAACGGAAGCATAAACTTCTTCTCTCTCTCCCCTCTTAAAGTCATTCCATGGCTGCTCAATTTTCTGCAAATGGAAGCTTGGAAAAGGTGATGTGGTGTCATCTTACTTAAGAAGGCTTTTTTACAATTTTTCAAAATGACCATTTTGCCCCTACGCGCTTGTTTGCTCAGTTTGGGCTCATTTTAACTCCTTTTTTAGAACATCTTTTTTATCATAAAATTCAGGTCCTCTAATTCATAAAATGCCTTTAGTTTCATCCAAATGGGATTTAAAATCCTCCTGAAGGAGCTGGTCAAATTTTGAGTCAACCGATGTTCTAAAATGTAAACTAGAAGGGTTCAAACTATTCTAGGGGTTCCTATGGTTTTTAGGGCCTCTGAGAACTCTGAGAAACTCCTTTTTTTCCATTTAAAATACCTCCTTTGAGTTTTCTAAACAAGTTCCAAAAATTACGAAAATGTCATTATGTTTCGTTGCATTTTCATTAAATTTCATCTGATTGTTCTAACTTCGGTTTCAAGGCACCTCTAATCTTGGATCCTTATTATTTGAAATCTAGAATATTATTCTAATTTTATTAGACCTCAAATCCTTCTCTTTGAGGGACTTTCTTTTGTATCTGATGAGTTTTATATGTTTATGGAGAAACCAAACAATACGTTTCTCGTATTTTTTCACGTTTTCAAAGAACTGGATATTATAAAGAACAGAGGGGAAAATTCGGATTTGAATAGAGAAGGCCAAGGAAAGGAAGAAACAAGCAAGAAATTAAGGAAAAATGAGGTAAAATCTCCATCTCATAGTAGCTACTTCTTCTCCCCTTTCTTCCTTGGTATGTCTAACATATAGAGGTGCAAGAAGGCATGGATTTTAGGAAGAACCAAGGGTGAATCCTAGGAAATTGGGTGTGGAGAATGAGAATATGCAAAGAAAATTAACAAAGAACCATTAGTTTTCAAGATAGCAAAGTTAGGCTTTCAAGTGCTCCACCAAAAATATGATTTGATACAATTATTCCAAGACTTAAATGAGGGTATGGATAAGCTCTTGAGATCCCTAGAAGGCTCCTCATATGCATCTTCCATCAAGAAAACAAAGCAAACTCACTTGGTCTCTCCTTAGCCCATAGCCACGGCCTAGAGAGGTTAGAGTACCAAAGGGTAGTTTTAATTTGTTCCAAACTTATTTTTGAGTCATATATGATGGAAGAGGATGAGAGAAATCCTTAGAAAAATTTTAGAAGCTATAGATTGTAAGATGGTATCATAGGTTTCATATTATGGCTTAAAGAAGCAACACCTAGCTAGACTCCTTGATTTGATTATGTGATGACTTCAAGAGGTTTAAATGGAGTCAAGAATCATAAATGAATGGAGAGAATAGAGCCAAGATGATATTTTCTTAAGGTTGCTTCATTAAGTGCATTATGGAATCATAACAGAACCATATGAATTACCTAGCTTTTCTAGTGAATGTATGGCTTTAGAATTTGATTCAAGAGTGTAATTGGCTTCTATATGATGTGTCTAGGCCAAGAGGAACAAGCCTCACATAATTGTGAGTGTATGGCCAAGAG
Organism: Erythrophleum ivorense; assembly: GCA_026724425.1. Classification (NCBI taxonomy): domain Eukaryota; kingdom Viridiplantae; phylum Streptophyta; class Magnoliopsida; order Fabales; family Fabaceae; genus Erythrophleum; species Erythrophleum ivorense. Next base: position 309,091 of record JAIUCV010000480.1, read on the forward strand.
AGAGAGCATAATTCCAAGCGAAAAAGTGTGCTTGTATGGCAAAGGTAGCTCTCTCCATTTTCTCTCATGCATGAATGTGTGCTTACTTTGTCTTTGAATGTGTGTATGTGTGTTTTAAGCTATGAAAAGTGTTCTACCATGATTTCATATGCTATAGTACCATGATGATGTTTTGTGCATTCAAATGATGTTTTATATGCTTGTCTTAATTTGTTTGAGTGTGGAGAAGCCAAGAACCCTCTAGCTATAGTGAGGATGAGTCAAGAACCCTTAAAATTGGTTGAGACAAAATAAAGAGTCTCACAAGAGTGAGGTTGAATCAAAACCTCTTAGAGAAAATAGATGAGGTAAGTCTAAAATCTATAAGAGAATGAGTGAGGCTAATCTACTTACTTAGCAAGCCTATGTATATTTTGTATGACTTGTTCAAATGCCAAGAATGCTTTTTGAATGATCATACATGTCATTATGTTCATGCATACATTTTCAAGGCTTGTATTATATACTTTATGTGTGATTGAAAGGGAGATGAGCTATTAGGATTCTTTGAATCTCATTCCCTCCTTTCCAATGTCTTAACTGCTAGGTGGAGCAAATGAACAAGATAATGGAAGCCACCAAGTTGGGAGATAAGAGATTGACATCACAGTATCTAGAATTGCTTAGTTTTGTCTCTTTTGTAGCCATACACATGGCATATGATGTAATCCTATGAAGGAATTGTTATGTAATCATTTGAACATGTGTAAATACTCATATATATGATGTATGAATGAGAATTAATGCCATATGCATGATATAGCATGATTTGGGTATAGAATGGCAAGACTAGACATATGCATTCTTGTGTATATCATGGGATGGATGAGTGAATTTGAGAAATCTGGGTTTGTGCACCTTTGAGACAAGTTTAGAATGTCATTTTGGTGCATTCCCACATACTCAAGTGATCATAGTTGCCTTGGAGCTCAAAATGAACCATTTGGACCCTTTGTAAGACTTAAAAATGACCATTTCAAAACCCAATGTCAAGATCTAACTAAATGAATGAATTTGCCCATGAAATTTTCCACACATATAGATCCTATCCAGAACTTTTTGAAAAGCCAAAGATTAGATTATTTAGAGCTCTATGGAATTAATTATGAATTTCCAAAGTTGGCATTTTTCTGCTGAACTGATGCAAACACTGTTCATATAGTCAAAAACTTGGTCTGTGTCATTCATAGGTCAAATAATGTCCAATACTCATGAAATTTTACAAGCATATACTAGACATGATAACCATGGCCATAAAGATCACCCCAATTAGACCTCTGAGCAGAGAGATATGAATTTTTGAATTTGGAGGATAGTACCAGTAATGATAGTCAACCTCTGGTACTATTCTATCAATTTTCGGTAGCTAGTATCCTCTGTTTGGTTTGGATTTATTTGTAGCATAAAGTAGACATATTTAGCTTTCTAGAATGGTATAGTGTGCTTGATTTTGATTTTTCTAAAATTAGTTATGATTTTTTAAAATTTAGGCACAAAAATCTGGAAATCCTACCCGAGTCTGCACATTATGTTTTTTAGTATACCATCCATTTGCACGAGTTCTAGGCCACTTCTGGAGTTTGTTATGAGTTGTATTTGTGTATTTAAATGTGAGAATGAAATGGATGAGTCTATATGGCCCACAGAACACTGAATGAAAAATTTACCTGTGACATAATGTAATTTAATTATATTTTTCTATGACTTTTTCTTGAGAAATTCATTGCTTCATGGAAATAAACCTACATATGATATGAGATGAGTTATAAAATCATGGTGTTACATTGCTTCATTAAGTGCATTATGGTACTATAAAAGGGTTATATGAACCACCTAGCTTTTCTAGTGAATGTGTAGCTTTAGAATTTGGTTCAAGAGTATAATTGGCTTCCATGTGATGTGTCTAGGCCAAGAAAAATGATCTACACCTCCTTGTGTGTGTGAAGTCGAGGGAGAGGACTCAAGGCTCAAGGAAAGAGTGTGCTTGTGTGGTAAAGGTAGCTCTCCCCACTTTCTCTCATGCATGAATGTGTGCTTACCTTGTGTTTCGATGTGTGTATGTTTGTTTTAAGCCATGAAAAGTGTTCTAGCATGATTTCATATGCCATGGTACTATGATGAGATTTTATGCACTCAAATAATATTTTATATTCTTGCCTTGGTTTGCTTGAGTGTGGAGAAGCCAAAAACCCTCTAGCCATGGTGAGGATGAGCCAAGAACCCTTGAAATTAGTTGAGACAAAGTAAAGAGTCTCTCAAGAGTAAGGTTGACTCCCAAGAGTGAGGTTGAATCAAAACCTATTAGAAAAAATGGGTGAAGTAGGTCCAAAATCCATAAGAGAATAGGTGAGGCTAATCCACTCACTTGGCAAGCCTATGTATGCTATAGATGACTTGTTCAAATGCCAAGTATTGTTTCTTGAATACTCATACATTTTTAAGACTTGTATTGCATTCTTTATGTGTGATTGAAAGGGAGATGAGCTATTGGGATTCTTTGAATCTCATTCCCTCCTCTCCAATGTCTTAACATGCTAGGTAGATCAATTGAGCAAGGTAATGGAAGCCACTGAGCCTAGAAGAAGGAGATTAACATTAAAGTATCTAGAATTGCCTAGTTTTGTCTCTTTTGTAACCATATGAATGACAAGTGATGTAATTCTATGATGGAATTGTTATGTAATTATATGAACATATGTAATTACCCAAATGTTTGATGTATGTATGAGTTTTAGTGCCAGATGAGTGGTAATGTGCATTTTGGGTAGTGAATGACAAGTTCAAGCATGTTAGATCTTGTGTATGGCATGGGGTGAGAGAGTGACTTTTTGATTTCTAGGTCTATGCACCTTTGAGACAATTTTAGAGAGCCATTTTGGTGCATTCCCACGTGTTCAAGTGGTCATGGTTGGCTTAGAACTCAAAATGGACCATTTGAACCCCTTATTTGACACAAAATGAGCCATTTTACAACCCAATATCAAGATCTAACCAAATGAACGAATTTGCCAATGAAATTTGGTACACATATAGATCTTATCTAGTGCTTTTCAGAAAGCAAAAGATCATATTATTTGAAACTTTATGGAATTAATTATGAATTTCCAAAATTGGCATTTTTATGCTAAACTGATGCAAACACCATTCATATGGTCAGAAACTTGGGCTATGTCATTCATGGACCAAATGATATCCAACACTCATGAAATTTTACAAAAATAAACTAGACATGATAACCTTTCCATGGCCACTGAGATTACTCCAATTGGAACTCTAAATAGGGAGATATGAATTTTTGAAATTAGAGGTCAGTACTAGTAATGACAATCAATATATGGTACTGTTCCATCAATTTTTTGATGGCTATCAGCCTCTATTGTGGTCTAGATTTATTTTTAACATAAAGTAGACATCTATAGATTTCCAAAATGTATAGTGTGCCTAATTTCAATTTTTCTAGAATTAGTTATGAGTTGTAAAAGTTCAGGCATAGAATCTAGAAAATCAATCTGAGGCTGCACCATTGTATTTTGTGTATCTACTCCCTTTGCTCGAGGTATAAGCCACTTCTTGAGCTTGTTATGAGTTTTATTTGTGTATTTATATATGAGAATGAGATGGATGAGTCCATATGGCCCACGAAACACCAAATGAAAATTTTACCTGTGACAAAATGCAACTTTATCCATGATTTACAATGCCATTATGTTACTTTCTATAGAACTAGCATGAGATAAGGCATGAAAATTGCATGAGTTGAGTCTTAGAATTATGGTGTTACACTTCATTATCTAGAATTTTCAACCATTAATGGAGTCTTGAAGAAAGGAAGAGAGGGAACGATTTAAGCCTTCTTCTAAGTAAATGAACAACCCTATTTCACCTTGCATCAGTTAGAAAAGTTGATATACTCTTTAAGAGATTTCTAATGATGGTTTTCTTTTCATAAAAAATTGAAATTTAGATCCAACCCAATACAAAAAGAACTTCTTTTCAAGAAACTAATAGATGGAAATTAGTCTACGCAAAGAGAGTACTCTACATTGAGGTAAGTTTCTAACTGAAACACTTGTAAAGTCTTTGTATTCTTTGCCCTTAATGGTTTGGCCATGAGAGAGAAAGTGAGAAGGAGAGTTTTTCTTTAAGTTTTCTTGATGAATTCAAGGGTTTTAGCATGCAACGAATTCATATCTACCATTGGTTTCCTTTAAATTATAAAAGAAAACAAGTTAGGGCATTATGTGTGTATGTTTAACCAAGACATAGATGAATGGGAAGCCATGTTGTTTAATTCCCAATTAGTATGTTTAGATGTTTTATGATACAAGGAATAAGAATCTAAGCCTAGAATTGGATGAACCCTTAAATATCCAAGTTTGGTTTTACATGGTATATATTCGGCTATGATGAATTTGGAGGGTCTAGGAAGTTGTTCAATTGATTCTTGGAATATGAGTAGTCTTAAAATGATATAAGAACAATAATGGAAAGCATTGGATTAAATTTACAAGTTATATTTTGAAATTTGAATTTTTAGGGTTTAAAGAAAAGGCATTTTGAGATCAAATGGTGTTAGACTTGTTTAAGCAAGTTTATGATGGGTCTAATGAATCTTATTAAGGTCATTTAGATTATATGTAATGAGAATTTGAAGTTTAGAAGTTGAATTTTTAGAAGATACTCCTTGAGGCTTAGGGTTACATAATATGTTCTAATATGTCAAGAATGAAAAATACCAAATGAATAGTACTAATGATCTTATAAATATTAAATATGGAATTTATGGCTTAAATTATGAATTCTAGAAGCATGAGTTTGCCTAGGATCCATGTTTAACGGAATCCCAAACCTAAAGCCCAAGTGAAGGACTAATCATAGGAAGTTAAAAGCCAAAAATAATTTTATACGATTAGGCCCTCAAATATGGAAAAAATTTAGCTTTATAGACGATGCAATTGTCACCTAATAAGCATGAATCTTGGAAGTGTGCAAAAGAGAGTTCTAAGTATACTTTAAGTAGTCTAAAGTGTAACACCTTCATTAACTAGTTCTTCCTTAACTACTATCGTTCCTCAGCGAGTCTATTTACTTATGCAAGTAAAATACTGAATCCAAAAATTTCAAGTATATTCACTTATCTTTATCTATAATTCCATGTCATTCCAATTTAGTAGATAAAACATTGGTAATCCTTTATAACCAATTTACCTTAATGAATAAAAATTAAAAACTCGCATTACATTTTAAGGAAAATTTAGCAGAGTTTCCCCTTATAAAATCAACTATCCAAACCAAATAAATGGTGCAATACATATGGTGTAAGCATGTGATTCTTATGCATCATGAAACTCCAATGCAACTTTTGGCATGAAAACTCATTTCACAACAAGCCATAGCATCTCAACATACTAGCTAGGCTCAACTCAGTTTAACTTTGAGCTAAAGAAGAGTTACTACACTCAATTCCTTGACATAGGGAGGTAGGACCAAAAACATGTCAACTCAAGCATAGAGCTCATAATGGAAAGCTGATAACTACTGTTAATTAGTTATATATAACTTGGTTGTAAAATAAATTTGCGAATAATGGTGCAACCAAGATCGTCTCCTACGGAAATGGATTCTAAAAGTTTCCCAAATGTCAAATGCAACTTAAAAACTAAAAATTAAAGAAATCAATCAGGGGTTTAATGACTAAAATTAAAAGAAATTCAAGAAGTATAAAACTAATAACTATAATCAAAAGAAGGGACAACAATTAAGCAATTGAATGTAGCTAGCCTTGAGTGAATTCTTTAAAGTTTGATTCTCATCATCCAAATTAGATTTTACTAAGAGTTGGACCTAATTTTCTCTAGTGTATTCCTAATTGATTTCCTCAAGTGACCACTTAAGATGCAAGAAATTAGCAAATTCATGACTCTTGAAACCTCCAGATTAAACTAATTTATTAATTCTTGAATTAAGTTTCTTAAACACACCAAAATAGAGATTAATTGATTTTGGTAGGTTCTACACTTTCATCTTAAATGCCTAATTAACCAATCAAACATCAAGATTCCTTAAATCAACAATTAAGCACAAGATTTCAGCAAGATTACACAATAACCATTGCATTAACCAAGTTAAAAAATTAGAGGAAAAGAGGACCAAATGTGCAAGCATTAAACAGACAATTAATACCCAATTCATTCTCCAATAACTCAACAAATTCAAGAATCTAATCCAAAATTTTGGCCACAATTCTCAAGTAATTCCAAGCTAAACCCAGGCTTATAAAACTAAAAAATTGCAACATTAAATAAAGAATAAAAGGGAAAGAAAATTAGTTAATTCTTGGAGCATTTGTCTTGGATTCAAATCTACACTCCAAAGCCTTTATCCCAAGCTAGCTACAGGGAAGAATCAAGCTCCCATTGGAGAGAATTGATGGACGAAATCAATGGGAAAAGCCATGACCATGAGAGCTCTTGAAATGGAAATAAATAATGATGTTCTCTTATGCATGCTTCCTAGACCTTCAAACCCATAAACTCTGTTTACATTTTCAATCTATTCTCTCAGAACCCAGGAGTCTCCTTAATCCCTTATCCCAAACAAGTCTTCCATCCTGTCACTCTTCTTCTTTTTTTCATGGCTATGTTACTTCCTCAAGGAAAACCTTAAAAGCCTGATACTCCTCCCACGTGAAAGTGTATGTCATAGATAAGTGTCAATGTGCATTTTTTATGCATCTATGTGGAAATGTTGAATTCATCCATCCATGTGATAGTTAAGTGTTGTGGCTTCATGTTTATCATCCGTGTATCAATCAAAACCTAGTGCCTTATTATGTGAGTCTAATGCATTAATTGAATGGAGGTGTAACATTCGGTTTTCGTTAAATGACAAAAATGGGCACGTTTTCAAAGCTAGTCCCTAGAAATGAATTAGTTGAGGTCCCGAATGCCATACCTTACTATATAACACATTTCCCACTACAAATACCTCATATAAAACTTAGAGGAGTCAATGAAAACCTAAATTGATTAAAATTTTCTTTTTACTTCAGGATTGGGTATATACATGGCTTTCTATTACATGCCTTATTATCATACAACATTATAACACAACTCACACATAACATAATCCAAAGATATTTAATTACATGACTAAATATGATGCATAAAAGTAAGGTCCTCAATTTATACCTCCACACTCTTTGCCTTGTCTTTGCTTGAACTCGGACTTAGCATGGGTTATATTTGGGGTGAGATTATGAAATCTCAGTAGTAGTAAACCAATCTCATTCAAAAGCTAGCATGCATAATGCCAATCAAGGTGCCATATACCATATAGGAATACAAACAATTTCATACAAGGCCAAGCACGGTCTAAACATACATGTCTCATCTTATAGCATAAATAACAACTTGATATAGCATAACACTCATCATTATACAAACATACAAGCTTAAATAAAGAGAGAGGAAAACTCCTACCTTAGCAAACCTTGCTCCTCAAGCCTTAGAACTCAGTTTACTTACTTTTAGAGTTCCCAAACAAATATCAAATCCTATAATCATAATGATAATTCATTACAATCAACATATAGACCCAAAATCCTAGAGTAATATAGCCCTTTTTAACTTAATGGGACCATTGAAATTGGAAAAATCTAATCCTTCCCTTCCAATTCACTATGGCTGAATAGTATGTATTTCTTAACCAAATTTAGAAATTTTATTCCATGAGTTTTGGGGGCTTTCCCTTAGGTATTCCTAGCTAAAAACACCATTTTAAATCCAATGGAATAGATAACATTATCAAATTCCAGCCCCAATAATGCGTTTTGGTCATAACATAACCTAGCTCGGTTTTAGGCCCAAAAGTGAGTTTCTTTGGTTCTAAAAATTTCATAGCCTCTTCCTTTATGTTTTAGGACTTGAAATTTGGCATACATGACTTTAAGACAATAAGAAAACACCATAAAACTTTTGGGAAAATTCGGACAACATTTCCCCAACATTTCCATTTTCCCAAAAATTACAATCTTTGTGTTTTGCAAGGTTCCAGTGAGCTCATATGGCCTCCATGGTCAATATATAAACTCCATTTCTAATGATCCATATGCTGTCCAAAAGTGACTCATAGTTAGGGTTTAACAAAACTAACTTAAACCATTTGATTTTCAAGTGCAAGGTGGAGAAAACTTACTCTTTAAGCTTAATCCTTGGTTCCTTTGCTTTTCTCACACTAAAATTCCTTCTCTTCCCACTTAGAGCAACATTCCACCTTGAAGAAAAGATAAATATGCAGCTTCCCTTTGGAGAAAATGGTTGGAGGATGAAGGAGATGAAGAAATTTAGTGAAGAATGGTGGTAGTTTTGCTTGATTACACTTCTTCTTCCACTTTTCTCCCTCCCTCTCTCTCTTCACGTTTTTCTTTCCTTCTCCCTTGTGTGTGGTGTTAAAATGGTGGAATGGAGGTAAAGGAGATAAATTTAAATGAAGTTAAATGGTCATGCCAAATTTGGACCCTTGGATCAACCTTTTTAAGATCAAATCTTAGCCTTCAATTCCTTTTTCTTTTGATTTTCTAATTTTTATGACTAAATATCTTCTTCCAAAATTCCTTGGCCAGACACTTGGATGCCTTTTCTTAGCCCTTAAGTTATAGATAGTAACCATGGTTAATTTTCTTAACTCAACCATGGTCAACTTTTAACTCAATCATAGTTAGTTTCTAATTTAACCATGGTTAATTTTTTAAAATAACTAAAATCCTTTTCTTCTTTCCTTTTCATTTTATATTTATATTTAGGTTTCATCTTCTCTAAAATCCTAATTATATCTTCTCTTCTCTTTTGGGCCTTTAGAATAAGCTATTGGGCCTTATAGCAGTTTAAAAATCGGTGTTCAGACCCAATTAAGGTTTTATGGTACAATACATACCTTTAGATGTTCTAAAATTTATGAATACTATTTCCTTTACTTTCTGGCCATATTGAGATTCAAACATGGATTCGGGGCCCTTAACCTCAATCCTCATAAATTTTAGTGTCAATCGGACATCTGGGTCTTTAGGTTTAATTTTCACCGTTTTATATTATCATTGTGCTATAAAATTTTCATTTATTACAATTTAGTCTTTGAAACTCTTTCAGGGTTTCTTAGCACTTTATCTATTTCAATTTCTATAATTGTTACAACTTCTTTTTTCCATTTTGCTCATGGCTACTGATCGGGATAACTAGATCTCGGACCAGATCCCGTCCAGCTATCCAAACAACGTGACGTCATTAGACCCGTCTCATCGAATTGAGTTTAATCGTGGGTCACGGATTTATAAGATTCTTGTCTGATATTTTGATATTCGTGCCTAAAGCCACAAATAGAGAGTGAAACTAGGGTTCCCTGAACTTTTGGGTAATTTATACATTTTGCCTAGCACATAACTTTTCTTTGTATTTTTGTCCCTGGCTCCTTCATACTTAACCTCAAAGACTCTTTGGGACCTTTTTTTTTCTATTTTTACCTCAATTTTAGGGCACTTCTGGCCTTGACTCATCATTATTTGCAGTGTAGAATATTATTCTAATTTTATTGGACCTCAATTTACTCTATTTGGGAGACTTCCTTTTGTATCTAGTAAATTTCATACGTTGACAGAGAAATCGTATGTTACGTTTCTCGCGTTTTCTTATATTTTCTTGCATTTTTGAGAGATCGGATATTACATTTCTTCCCCCCTTAAATAAATTTCGTCCTCAAAATTTAGGGTACATTCTCATTTAACCTTTCTTATATCCTTGCTAACTGATCTTTTCTTACCCTTGCCTTTCAGGTATAAACTATGTTTTACTCTCTTTATTCACTCGAGAGAGGGCTTACATAACTCTTCGGCTTAATGACTAATCATCATGCTCTTACTCTTTCCTGTGTTATCATCGAAGAGCAACTACCACTGACTACTGCTGAATTCTGGTGGGATGCTAACTATACTCATAGTCTCGATTAATGGAGACATATTGTACCACTTACCTTATTTAAAAATTACACTTGACCCTTTTCTGAATATATAGTCTAGCATATAGGGATCTTTCTATCCCTCGATTAGGGCTAATATCTACTGGGTAGTGGTTTATTAGGCTTTAGCTCTGAAAAGCTACTTTCTTACTTTCTTCATCCCACATGCTACGCTTATCTAGTAAAGGTATAGTTAGTGGTCTAACTATCTGAGTACAGCCTCGCTGTCTTTGATAGCAATAGTATACCAGACTTAGGAGATCTCTAGTCTCTGAGACAAAGGCTAGTTGAAACTGTACTAGTCTCTGAGACTAATTGTACTGTAAAACTATTTCAGGCCGTTATCTCACCAGAGAATTATCATGCTGTGGCTAGGGCTCTCTATAACTCTGTGGGATCTACTGTGATCCCTGGGTCTACTGCAACCCGTTATGCTATGCTAGGATCTACTGCGATCCATCTTTGGGAGACGTCAAAGCCTAAGGTCATTGTATCTGACAGCAAAATACATGCTCACCAAGTTCGGTGACTATCACCTATAATAGTTGAAGCCAAACTCAGAGGTGCATTATGCTCTTCGTGTGAAGTGGGTTCTGTGTGATTTGATTCTCTAGGATCCTGTCATGCTGATACTTAGGAGCATATTAATGTTCGTTCATTGCTCCCCACGGGATTCTCAGGTTCCCACTTTAACCTCTTTCTTTTCTTACTCTATTAACTTACTTTAACTGTACTCAGCTATTTTTTTCCTCTCATATCCTGCAATTTTCAACTAAGCCCATACTCTACTTTTGAGTGCCTTGGCATTGGGGCATCTCATGCTCTGAGTGTGGTTAACATTTATGGTAGGAGAGAGGCTATATACTGGTCCTTACTCATCTTGTTTACATGTACTATAAGGAGCTCAAATCATATATACTGAACTCATGCTATCTGAATCTAAACATTCTTTACTAGGGATTCCTTTTTGCATGCTTTTCTCATTATTTTGATATTACTGAAATCCTTTTACTTCTCTTTTCTGACTTATCTCATTATTTAACTAACTAGGATACCCTTCAATTATCGGGACACTTTGGTGATTGATGTTGTCATTTGCTATGCACTCAAGTCACATTACTATTAGGTTGATCAAGCCTAATATCATGCAACCATTGTTGCAAACAAACCATAACATTAAACACTAATATATGGGTGCCTTATGACTGAGCTCAAAGCCACTATCGCCTATATATTGCAAGTTTCCCAATAATCTAAAGTATCCCTCTCTTTTTTCTTTCTATTTGCCCTATTCTTGCAAAGTGCTCAGGGAAGTAGGATTCTTCCTCCACTACATCCTGAGATCTCTCCACATTGCCCAACCGTTTTTACTTCAAGCAGTATCATGCTAGAAGGGCATTTATGCCAAGGACAAGTATGCTCTCTTAAACACTTAAGCACATCAACTCAATATCTATTCTCAATTTATTATATCCTCGGCTTGAACACTGTCATATTTTCTTTCTCTTTTTACTTTTCTTATCCTCTTACTTGGGTAAGAGGATGTTTTACTACTGATTGTTTTTGTTGCCAGTTCAAGTTTTTTTACGCTTAAGAGCACCTACATTTTTCTCAAGTTCCTGTACTTATTCACTCCCTATAACATCAAGGAGGTCTACTTTTTGCTCTTACTCTTGCTCTGCTCTTAACTAGAGCATTCCTTTATAGGAAAATTCTATTTCATGAAATCCCAGGAATTACATTCTATGGCGCTCTTAACTTATACTCTTTCTCTATATAATGCAAAGACTCACCTTCTCAAGTGGTCTCTAGCTCCCTTGAACTTCTCTGAGGGTACTAAGGCACTCACTGTTTGTCTCAACTTGTTTCCACTTTCATATCGGAGCTAGGCTTTCTCTCTGTTCAACCTCTTAGTCTCATCCCCAAGAGCATAGTATACTGATTTTAGGGTTCCACTAACCTAATCTAAGACACGTACTCTCAATGTCTAAATTCTACCTTACTGAAGACTTATGCTCTACTGGGTGCTTTAATTACTCATGTGCCTTAACCCTACATTATTCTCATACTAAGGAGCTTGTCAGACTAACTATTGGATCTCTGTCTGCTTACTTTTCTACGTTCAGTCTACTCATTTAGTCATTACTAAAGCGAGGTCATCTCTTCTGTGGCTAGTTTCTTAGCTTTTCCTCGCTCCTCTTATCACTATACTCTACAATTCTGGGGGGGTCTATTTAGGGGAATTTGCTAACTACTGAGTGGCCTCCCTAATTCAGGATATCTTATCTTCCCTTTCTTGATCCAAGGAGACTTTTACTAAGCTTTCAATCAAATTAATTTCTCCTTTTACATTGTGTTCTCTTTTTACACATCTTAACTCACCTAGAAGATGCTACTGGTCACTTTTCTTAAGTTTCAGCTCATACTTAGTCTGAGCTGCCTATCTCATCAAATCTGTAGCTCACAATAAGTCCCATTAACTCATATGGACTTACAATAAACTTAGTACTTCTTAAACTATTCTTATTCTCTTCTGAATCTCTATCGCTAGGCTAATCATACTCATTTTTAGGTGTTACCTATGAGGTACACCTTTCTAGATTGCTCACTATATTTCTCTCCACTAGTAGTCTTACCTTATGTAAATTTCAAGGCTACATGAATATCTTGTCAATAAGGTCCAGGATCTCGTCAATAAGATCTCATATATTGCAGTGCAAAAATTCAAGACCCTGTCAACAAGGCTTTCCTGACCATATCTACATGGTCTTAAACTCATCATATTAGTCTATCATTTAGAATTTCATAGGGTAGCATCCTAAGTTGGAGTCAATACGTTACAGGCGGGTCTCAACAACCTTACTGTCCTTTTATTTAACTTTCTCTAATACTGAGCTCTTTTCAGTCTCAACTACTAGGCCTACTGATTTCTTACCAATCTTCCGTAACTGTTCACTACTTTTTTTTTCTTTATTTATACTAGGAGTTCCCGCTTTCTGTGTGTCAATTGACCCCATAGCAGCTCATTCCTTAGGTTGGCCGAAATATGACCAACAAGGCCTTTCATGTCACAGTACACTCCACTATAACTAAGAGCTTTTTCTTTAGCTATGAGATCTGAGCCTCACCATCTCTATTTATAGCCTATCATCAAAGTTAGAGGATTCCACCTCTTGTTTTATTTGTACACATACATAACTAACTACCACCTCTGGGCTATCAGGGCTCTATGGAGTGTAACTTATAACTCAAAACTCTGGCTTGAGGGAATTGCTTTTTTGGGCTTTTCACATCATCATAATATTTGAGTATCATGGCTAGGGGGAAATAACTCTCTTAACCCTCACTCTGTGCGGTAGCAACTTTACCATATACTGTGCTACCTCCCTGCTTGCCCTTACATCAGGCAAGCATCCCCGAATGGTCTGAGTGTGGCACTCAAGGAGATTAGGCCTTTCATAACCTCTTTAGGCAAGCCTCTCTAGCAGCTACATAATCCTCTCTTGCTACCTAATACACAAAGCTTGCCACTGATCCAGCAAGCTGCTATAAATTATAGAGCTCTAGCTGTTGGGTCACCTAACTCTGTTCTAGAACTAGAGGCCAATCTCACCCATAACTTACAACCTACTCACAACCATTCACAACTCACTTAGTATAAATAAAAACATAAGTCACCTCTACACACCCAAGATACCTCATATAAGGCTTTTCATAACTCTATAAACCTTAACATAGTCTTATAGCCACATCCTCAAGCCATATACAACCTTAGAAAGCTTGGAACTTTGTTCTGATACCACAAATGTAATACCTTACTATATAACACATTTCTCACTACAAATACCTCATATAAAACTTAGAAGAGTCAATGAAAACCTGAATTGATTAAAATTTTCTTTTTACTTCAGGGTTAGGTATATACATGGCTTTTTGTTACATGCCTTATTATCATACAGCATTATAACATAACTCATACATACCATAATCCAAAGATATTTAATTACATGACAAAATGTGATGCATAAAAGTAAGGTCCTCAATTTATACCTCCACACTCTTTGCCCTGTCTTTGCTTGAACTTGGACCTAGCATGGGTTATACTTGGGGTGAGATTATGAAATCTCAATAGTAGTAAACCAATCTCATTCAAAAGCTAGCATGCAAAATGCCAATCAAGGTGCCACATACCATATAGGAATACAAGGAATTTCATACAAGGCCAAGCACGGTCTAAACATACATGTCTCATCTTATAGCATAAATAACAACTTGATATAGCATAACACTCATCATCATACAAACATACAACCTTAAAGAAAGAGAGAGGAAAACTACTACCTTAGCAAACCTTGCTCCTTAAGCCTTGGAACTCGGTTTACATGCTTTTGGAGTTCCCAAACAAATATCAAATCCTATAATCATAATGATAATTGATTACAATCAACATATAGACCCAAATCCTAAAGTAATATAGCCCTTTTTAACTTAATGGGACCATTGAAATTGGAAAAATCTACTCCTTCCCTTCTAATTCACTATGGCCAAATAGTATGTATTTCTTGACCAAAATTTAAAGATTTTATTCCATGAGTTTTGGGGGCTTTCTCTTAGGCATTCCTAACTAAAAACACCCTTTTAAATCCATTTTGATGGATAAAATTATCAAATTCGAGCCCCAACAACACGTTTTGGTCATAACATAACCTAGCCCTATTTTAAGCCCAAAAGTGAGTTTCTTTGGTTCTAAAAATTCCATAGCCTCCCTGTTTATGTTTCAGGACTTGAAATTTGGTATACATGACTTTAACACATTAAGAAAACACCATAAAAATTTTGGTAAAATTAGGACAGCATCTCCCTAACATTTCCATTTTCCCAAAAATTACAATCTTTGTGTTTTTCAAGGTTCTAGCATACAACAAATGGATGAGCTCATATGGCCTCCATGGTCAATATATAAACTCCATTTCTTGGTATTCATATTCAACATATAAACTCCATTTCTAATGATCCATATGCTGTCCAAAAGTGACTCATAGCTAGGATTTAACAAAACTAACTTAAACCATGTGATTTTCAAGTGCAAGGTGGAGAAAACTTACTCTTTAAGCTTAATCCTTGGTTCCTTTGCTTTTCTCACACTAAAATCCCTTCTCTTCCCACTTAGAGCAACATTCCACCTTGAAGAAAGGAAGAATATGCAGCTGCCCTTTGGAGAAAATGGTTGGAGGATGAAGAAGATGAAGAAATTTGGTGAAGAATGGTGGTAGTTTTACTTGATTTCACTTCTTCTTCCACCTTTTCTCCCTCCCTCTCTCTCTTCATGTTTTTCTCTCCTTCTCCCTTGTGTGTGGCATGAAAAATGGTGGAATGAAGGTGAAGGAAATGAATTTAAATGAAGTTAAATGGTCATGCCAAATTTGGACCCTTGGATCAACCTTTTCAAGATTAAATCTTAGCCTTCTATTCCTTTTTTCTTTTAATTTTCTAATTTTTATGACTCAATATCTTCTTCCAAAATTCCTTGGCCATACACTTGGATGCCTTTTCTTAGCCCTTAAGTTATGGATTGTAATCGTGGTTAATTTTCTTAACTCAATCATGGTCAACTTTTAACTCAACAATAGTTAATTTTTAACTTAACCATGGTTAATTTTTTAAACTAACTAAAATCCTTTTCTTCTTTCCCTTTCATTTTATATTTATATTTGGGTTTTACCTTCTCTAAAATCTTAATTATATCTTCTCTTCTCTTTTGGGCCATTAGAATCAGCTATTGGGCCTTACAGCAGTCTAAAAATCGGTGTCTGAGCCCAATTAAGGTTTTACGGTACAATACATACCTTTAGACTTTCTAAAATTTATGAATATTATTTCCTCTATTTTCTGGCCATACTGAGCTTCAAACATGGATCAGGGGCCCTTAACCTCAATCCTCATAATTTTAGTGTCAATCGGACATCCAGGTCTTTAGGTGTAATTTTCACCGTTCTGTATTATGATTGTGCTATAAAATTTTCATTTATTACAATTTAGTCTCCGAAACTCCTTCAGGGTTTCTTAACCCTTTATCTATTTTTATTTCTATAATTGTTACAACTTCCCTTTTCTATTTTACTCATAGCCACTGATCGGGATAACCAAATCCCAGACCGAATTCTGCCTGGCTATCTAGACAACATGGCATCATTGGACCTGTCTCATCAAACTGAGTTTAACCGTGGGTCACGGATTTATGAAATTCTTGTCCTATTTTTTGATATTCATGCCTAAAGCCATAAATAGAGGATGAAAGTAGGGTTCTTTGAACTTTCAAGGAATTTATACATTTTGCCCAGCACATAACCATTTTTTGCATTTTAGTCCCTGGCTCCTTCATACTTAACCTCGAAAATTCTTCAGGACCTTTTTTTTTATTTTTACCTCAATTTTAGGGCACCTCTGGCATTGACTCATCATTATTTGCGGTGAAGAATATTATTCTAATTTTATTGGACTTTAATTTACTTTATTTGGGGCCTTCCTTTTGTATCCAGTGAATTTCGTATGTTGACGGAGAAAATGTTTGTTACGTTGCTTGCATTTTTTTATGTTTTCTTGCATTTTCGAGAGACTAGATATTACATCAAAAAATTTGAGTGACATTCTAGACTCCTAAAAATGAGAATCCTAGCCTCAGATGGAGGGAAAAAATGAGTTAAAATAAAGAAACAAATTTTGACGAAAATCTTACGAAACGTAATGGCATTTTTGTAATTTTGAGAAAATTTTAGAATTCACATAGGAGGGCTTTTTAAATGAGAGTTTTGAAATCTCTGGGGTTTTCAAAGGCTCCTAAAATCATGAGAAGCCCTAAGACAATTAAATTCCCTCCAATGGACGTTTTCCAATGTCTATATACCTAAACTTTGACAAATTCATTCAATAAGATTTTAGCTCCGATTTGAGTGATTCCAAAGACATTTTACTAAATTAGGAACTTAAATTTTATAATGACAAAAGATGGTTTTAAAAAAGGAGCTAAAACAAAAGAGAAACGAAATTGTAAAAAACGAAGGGCAAAATGAAAATTTTGAAAAATGACTCCTCCTCCCCCTATATATAGGTGGCGCCCCACTTTCTCCCTCATTTAGACTCAGAAATTTCTTCCCAATTTCAAAGAAGGGAGCTAGGGTTTAAGGCACACAAGAGAGGAAAAAGAAGAAGAAGAAATCTAAGCTTTAAGGTATGCTTTCTTGGTAGTTTTTCATGCTTTCTTCCATCCAAACCTCCTCTCCTTCATTCTCCTTTGTTTCCTTTGATTAAAATGAAGTTTACAAATTTGATTTAAGAGAGAAACTTAGGAGAAATTTCAGATTTGAAGAGAGGAGCTTGGAGAAAGTAAGATTCAACCAAGAAAACCTGGTAATTTCTCTTCTGATGGTAGATACCTTTAGTTCCTCTCCTCCTCCATTTCACCTAGCATGAGAAACCCTAGGAGGACTTGAATTTTAGGCAAAACCAAGGATGAATCTAAGGAAAAGGGGTGTGGAGATTAAGAATATGTAAAGGGAATTAACAAAAAATCATTAGATTTCAAGATGCAATTTCTAGGGTTTCAATTACACCTTGTAAAATCTGACTTTGTATGATGATTCCTAGGCCTAAATAAGAGTTTGATTGAGCTCCCAAGATTCCTAAGAGGCTCCCCACATGCATCTTCCCTTGAGAAAACAAAGAAAGCTTCAAGAAGGCCAAAAATCTACCTTGTCACGACCTAAGTAGGTTAGGGTAGCTAAGGAGAGTTTTAAATTCAAGCCAATTTTTGAGTCATATATGATGAATGAAAATGTGATAAGGCCTTGGAAAAAATTTAGAACCCATAGAAAGTGTGTTAGTGCTTTAGGTTCCATATTATAACCTAAAGAAGAAACATGTAGTAAGGCTCTTAGTTTTGATTGTGTGATGACTCCAAGAAGCTTAAAAGGAGTCAAGAATCATATTTGAACGAAAAGAATGGAGCCTAAAATTTATTTGAGGGGTGTTGCTTCATTAGGTGCAATTATGGAACCATAATGAGGTTATAAGCCAACCTGGTGTCTAAGCAAATTGTATGACCTTAGAATTGAGTTCATGAACCTAATTAGCTTCCATGAATTGTGTCTAGGCCAAGAGAAAGCATCCCTACACTTTTGTGTGTGTGGGGCCAAAAAAAGGAGCATTCTTTCAAAGGAAAAAGTGTGTGATTGCGTGCAAGGTAGCTCTCTCCACCTTTTCTCATGCATGGATGTGTGTTTAGCTTATCTTAAAATGTGTGTATGTGTATTTTCAAGCTATGAGCAGTATGCTTACATGATTTTATATGCCATGATTTCATGATGACATATTATGTTTTTAAATGATGTTATGATGTTTGTTTGAGTTTGTTTGAGTGTGGCCAAGAACTCTTAACCATAGTGAGGATGAGCCAAGAACCCTTAAGATTGGTTAAGACAAAGCAAAGAGTCTCCCAAAAGTAAAGTGAGCTCTCAAGAGCATGGTTGAGTCTAAGAATCTCTTAAAGAATGGGTGAGGCAAGTCCAAAATCTATGAGGAAAAGGATGAGGCCAATCCATCCACTTGGCAAGCTCTTAGATGTCTTGTATGACTTATTCACATACCAAGCTTGCTTCTTAAATGTTCATAACATTTATTATATCCATGCATGCATTTTCAAGACTTGCTTTGCATCCATTATGTATGATTGAATCAGAGATAAGCTATTGGGATTCTTTGAATCTCATTTCCTCCTCTCCAATGATTTAATATGCTAGATGGACCAAGTGGACAAGGCAATGGAAGCCAACCACCTTGAAGAAAAGAGATTGACAACAAAACGCTTGGTTTTTGGTTCTTTAAAGCTATATTCACATCAAATGATGTAATCTAATAATGTATATGGTCTATGACCTCTTGGACATGTGTAATTATGATAATATATGATGTTGAAATGAAAGAATGTGTTATGTGAATGATAGAATGTAAATTGAGTATATATGGACAATGTGGCTTCATGAATGGGAATATGGAATTATGCATATGTGTAGATGAAATAGCCAAAATGAGATTCATGGGGTTTGGGACCATTTGGGTAGCCTACACAAGTTTTTATTATCTTGTTAGACTTGCCCAAGAGGTGCCAAACCCCAAGGAAAACCATTTGGACAATTTGGTATCCTATATGGAGTCAAATTTGACCAATTTAGAACCCCATGTCACTTTTTGCCCAAATAAGCTCTTCTTGATTTAAAATTTTTCATGCAATTAGAGCTTATCGAAAGCTTTTTAGGAAGCTAAAGAACATAATTTTTTGAGGTTTACAAAATATTTGATGAATTTTCAAAGTTGGCAAATTTTCTGATTTTGGTAATGTCACTATTCATACTAGTCCAAAAATGAAATCTGTCACATAGGGCTCAAATGATGTCCAATTGAAAAGAACTTAGACATTCCCAGAGATTTGTGCCAACTGGAAGCACCTCATTTTGAGGTCGAAAGAGGGAGATATGAATTTTTAAAGAATCTGTCCAATATCAGGAGCTTCCTCTCCTTCTTTCTCATTTATTTACTTTAAAGTTTGCAAATCTGATTTAAGGGAGAAACTCAAGGAAAATTTCAGATTTGCAGAGAATAGCTTGGAAAAAGCAAGATTCAAGTACAAAAAAGCAAGAAAACTTGGTAATTTCTCTTCCAAGGGTAGATACCTTTGGTTCCTCTCCTCCTCCATTTCTCCTAGCATGAGAAACCCTAGGAGGACTTGAATTTCAGGTAGAACCAATGATGAATCTAAGGAAAAAGGGTATGGAGATTAATAATATGCAAAGGGAATTATAAAAAACTAGATTTCAAGATGTAATTTCTAGGGTTTCAATTGCACCTTGTAAAATCTGACTTTGTATGATGATTCCTAGGCATAATTAAGAGTTTAATTGAGCTCCCAAGATCCCTAAGAGGTTCCCCATATGCTTCTCCCCTTAAGAAAACAAAGAAAGCTTCAAGGAGGCTAAAAATGCTCCTTGTCTCGGCCTAAGTAGGTTAGGGTAGCTAGAGAGAGTTTTAAATTTTTTCAAACCCATTTTTGAGTCATATATGATGAATGAAAATGAGAGAAGGCCTTGGAAAAAATTTAAAACCTATAGAAAGTGAGTTAGTGCTTTAGGTTCCATATTATGACCTAAAGAAGAAACATGTAGTAAGGCTCTTAGTTTTGATTGTGTGATGACTCCAAGAAGCTTAAAAGGAGTCAAGAATCATATTTGAAAGGAAAGAATATAGCCTAGAATTTATTTAAGGGGTGTTGCTTCATTAGGTGTAATTATGGAACCATAATGAGGTTATAAGCCAACCTAAGGTCTAAGCAAATTGTATGACCTTAGAATTGAGTTCATGAACCTAATCGGCTTCCATAAATTATGTCTAGATCAAGAGAAAGAATCTCCACACTTTTGTGTGTGTGTGGTCGAAAAAAGGGAGCATTCTTTCAAAGAGAAAAGTGTGTAATTGTGTGCAAGGTAGCTCTCTCCACCTTCTCTCATGCATGGATGTGTGTTTAGCTTGTCTTAGAATATGTGCATATGTATTCTTAAGCCATAAAGGTATGCTAGCATGATTTTATATGCCATGATTTTATGATGATATATTATGTTCTAAATGATGTTATGATGTTTCTTTGAGTTTGCTTGAGTGTGGAGAGGCCAAGAACTCTTAACCAAGGTGAGGATGAACCAAGATCCCTTAAAATTGGTTGAGACAAAGCAAAGAGTCTCTCAAAAGCAAAGTGGGCTCCCAAGAGCATGTTTCAGTCTAAGAATCTCTTAAAGAATGGGTGAGGCAAGTCCAAAATCTATGTGGAAAAGGGTGAGGCCAATCCATCCACTTGGCAAGCTCTTGGATGTCTTGTATGACTTATTCACATGCCAAACTTGCTTCTTAAATGTTCATGACATCTATTATATCCATGCATGCATTTTCAAGACTTGCTTTGCATCCATTATATATGATTGAATGGGAGATGAGCTATTTGGATTCTTTGAATCTCATTCCCTCCTCTCCAATGATCTAATATGCTAGCTGGACCATGTGGACAAGGTGATGGAAGCCAACCACCTTGAAAGAAAGAGTTTGACAACAAAGTGTTTGAATTTTGCTACTTTAAGACCATATTTATGTCAAATGATGTAACCCATTCTTGTATATGGTCTATGACCTTTACAACATATGTAATTATGATAATATATGATGTAGAAATGAAAGAATGTGTTATGTGAATGATAGAATGTAAATTGGGTATGTATGGACAATGTGGCTTCATGAATGGCATTATGGAATTATGCATATGTGTGGATGAAATAGCAAAAATGAGATGAATGGAGTTTGGAACCATTTGGGTAGCCTACACAAGTCCTAATTATGCTTTTAGACTTGCCCAAGAGGTGCCAAACCCCAAGAAAAGCCATTTGGACAACTTAGCATCCCATATGGAGCCAAAATTTGCAAATCTAGAGCCCTACGTCACTTTTTGTCTAAATGAGCTCTTCTTGATCTGATATCTGGCATGCAATTAGAGCTTGCTGAGAGCTTTTTGGGAAGATAAATAATATAACTTTCGGAAGTCTACAGAATATTTGATGAATTTTCAAAGTTGACAAATTTTCTAGTTTTAGTCATGTCACTGTTCAAGCAGGTCTGAAAATGAAATCTATCACACAGGGCTCAAATGATGTCCAATTGCCACAAAAATTTATACAGAGAAACTAGACATTTCCAGTGACTTGTGCCAACTAGAAGCACCTCATTTTGAGGTCTAGAGAGGGAGATATGAATTTTTAAAGATTCTATCCAGTATCAGGAACTTCACCCGACCTCAGTTACTGTTTGATTGGATTTCGAGGTTTGGGTGTATCTTATCTGGTCTGGAGTTATTTTTTTCCTCTAGCTAACATCCACAACTTTCCAACTTTGTATAGATTGGATTTTTGTGGAATTAATTGGACATTTTTTATGTTTACTGCAGAAATCTGTGATAGCACCAGTGGGCAGTTTGACCTCTAGACCATTTCGAATGTCAAACGTTATGGTCTAGACATATTTTTAGTACAAAGTAGACATCTGTAACTTTTCAGAATGGCCAAGAATGCATGATTTTGATTTTTTTTTAGATTTATTATGATTTTTCAAACTTATGAAAGAAATGAGCCAAATGCTGTCCGAAAATATGTATGTATATTTTAAGCTTCTCTATGAGTTCCATGAGTTGGAGGCCACATTTCATGATCCACATTTCATAATTATATTCATGTAATTAAATATAGAAATGTGTTGTATGAGCTCACATGGTCTACGTGACACTGAATGAAATTTTTATACACGACGCAATGCAAAAATATTCATTATTTTATTGCCTCTTTCATTGGAAACTCATATGATTTATGGATTTGTGTTAATTAAAGGCATGAGATGAGTTAGAAATTCTGGTGTTACATTTATTGGTATTAGAGCAAAGATTCAGGCTCTTGATGTGGGTTGTGGCTTGTGTTTATGAGTTGCCTAGATGTAATGAGCTTGTTTTCAGATAAATTGAGTGTGTTTGATGGTGGAAGTGTTCCCTGTTTTATGTTAAAGTTTTTTATGACATTTCAACTAGATGGTGAACACTAGGAAAGGTCAACCCTCTAAAAAGGCTCGTGATGATGAAGCCAAGCCTAGTGATCTAGTTGTTGGAGCCTTACAGTCTATCATGGCTAGCCTGGATCAGTAGTAGGCCGTGATTATGTAGTTACAAGAACGGCTTGCTGAGAGAGATAGTCAGGGCCCTACACCTACTCCTCCTTAGCCACCTGCACACTTAGATCATCCTAAGCATTCAGGGGTGACTCACTCAGATCCATAGCCACATGCACAGATGGTTGCCCCTATTCCACTAACTCAGATGCCTCCTGTACAGTAGCAACCCTCGACTAGAAAAATTATCACTTAGTTCAAAAAATTTGGGCCTCCCACCTTTGATGGTAAGATGAACTCAAATAAAACTGAGGCTTGGATTATGCAGTTAGAGAAGATATTCGAGGTGATGGAGTGCACATTTGAGCAAAAAGCCAAGATGGTTGTATTCCAGTTACAGAAAGAGGCAAACTATTGGTGGAAGGGAACCAAGCCTATTTTAAGGGTGAGGAACTCCCCAATTACATGGGAAGCATTCCTCCAAGTATTCCACGAGAAATACTTCCCCAGTTCAATCAAGGATGAGAAAGAGTCAGAGTTCATTCTTTTCAAACAAACAGAGGGGATGTTCATGGACCAATATGTGGCGAAGTTTGTAGAACTCTCTCGATACTCCTCTTACTTACAGAGACATGATAATGAGAGATGGAGAGTAGATAGATTAGACAAAGGCTTGCTCCATAAGATTAGAGACAAGGTAGTGCCACAGAGAATTAGCACTTTAACACCCTTGTCGAGGTATGTAAAGTGACAGAGACAAACCTCAGGATGATATAGCCTACCCCCAGTGCTAGACCACCCCTTCCTGAGCCCAAGAGGCCTAGAGAGGGATCACAGGCTGCAGTGACTAGCTGGAGAGGTGGCAGAGGCCAGTGGGGCCGAAAGGGAAAGAGATGGAGGACTTAGTCTAATAGAGGCAGTTTCACACCTATTACATGTCCCTAGTGTGGTAGGAACCACGGCACCAGACCGTGCTATGTAGGGCAGAACATGTGTTTCAGGTGTGGTAAGCCCAGACATATGTCCAAAGATTGCACACAGGCTCCTCTACCAATTCCACAATAGAAGGAGATGGCTCCTCCTCTCAGACCTTAGACCCAGGATAGAGTCCTTTCCCTATCATAGTAGGAGGCTAGCCAGTCTCCGAATCTGATTCAAGGTACTATTAGAATAAATGATTTTTTTGTGACTACATTATTTGATTCGGGTGCTAACCACTCTTTTATATCATATGACTATGTCAGAAGGTTGGGTTTGAGTATGCATACTTTGCCATATGATTTGCATGTATCGACCCCTACCGGAAACTGAACCATTACCTCCCATACCTGTTTGAATTGTGTGATCTAATGTAATTATTGCTTGACTACGCTTGATTTGATTTGTATGCCCCTTATTGATATTGATGTGATCATTGGCATGAACTAGATGTCTACAAATAACGCCACACTAGATTGTATCCATAAATGCATTACTTTACTTAGAGTGTAGGATTGTGCCTAGTATGAGGACTGAGTTATCTATCATGACCACCTCCCAGGCTGAGAGATCTCTAGGGCATGGTTGTCAAGGGTACCTAGTTTTTTTTTCAGTCCAAGCTAAGGTAGAAGAGGGTACAGATGAGATTCCTATAATAAGGGAGTTCTGTAACACCATGCATTTCTAGCCTTGCCTCATGTCACCTCTAAGTCTCATACCATGAATTACACTAGAAAGTGGAAAATAGCATTAAAATATTACATTTCTTTGCGTTGCACTATATAGAAATTTTTCTCTTAGAGTCTCGTGGGCCATATGGACTCATAAATCACATTCTCATATTTAATCACATGAATACAACTCATTTACACCATCAAAAGCGGCCTACATCTCAAGAAACTCAAAGGGAAGCTCAAAATATACATACATATGTTTGGCCAGATTTTTTCACTTTTCTGTCACAACTTTAGAAAATCATAACTAATTCTAGAAAAATTGAAATCATACATTCCTAGCCATTTTAAAAATCTACAGATGTCTATGTCATACTAAAAATATATCCAAGCTATAACATCCAATACAAGTGACATTTAATATTCAAAAATGTCCAGAGGTCAAGCTGTCCACTGGTGCTATCACAGAATTTTGCAGCAAATTTCAAAAATGTCCAATTAATTCCAAAAAAATCCAATCGATGTAAATGATACCAATATGGAAAGCTATGGATATTAGCTAGAGGAAAAACATAAATTCAGACTAGTCCAGGCATGCCCAAACCTCGAAACTTAATCAAACAGTAACTGATGTTGGCAGGAACTCCTGATACTGGACAAATTCTTTAAAAATTCATATCTCTCTCTCTCTAGACATCCAAATGAGGTGCTTCTAGTTGGCACAAGTCACTGGGAATGTCTAATTTCTCTATATAAACTTTTGTGGCAATTGGACATCATTTGGGCCTTGTGTGATAGATTTTATTTTCAGACCAGTATGAACAATGACATGACCAAAACCAGAAAATTTTTCAACTTTGAAAATTTATCAAATATTTTGTAGACCTCCAAAAAAAAAATCTTTAGCTTCTCAAAAAGCTCTCAACAAACTCTAATTGTATGCTAAATCTCATATCAAGAAGAGCTCATTTGGACAAAAACTGATATAGGGTTCCATTATGGTCAATTTTAGCTCCATATAGGATACCAAAATGTCTAAATGGCTTTCCTTGGGGTTTGGCACCTCTTAGGCAAGTCTAAAAGCATAATTAGGACTTATGTGAGCTATTCAAATGGTTCCAAACTCCATGCCTCTCATTTTGGCTATGCTACATGCAATTATATACCTACTTCCATAATGAAAACTTGCCAATACATAACTAAAAGGTGCATATTCATACATACAACTTTAACTCTCATTCATACATCACTTATTAACATAATTACATATGTTTAAGAGGTCATAGATTATATACAACCATAGATGACAACATTTGCCATCTTGATACCTTAAAAAAGTAAATTCCATACATTTCAATGTCATACTCTCATCTTTTAAATGGTTGGCTTCCATCTCCTTGCTCTCTTGGTCCACCTAGCATGTTAGAATATTAGAGAGGAGGGAATAAGATTCAAAGAATCCTAATAGCTCATCTCCCATTCAATCATACATAATGGATGCAAACAAGTCTCATAAATGCATGTATGGTCATGTTGACATGTGCAAACATTCAAGAAGTATTTTTATCATTTGAGAATGTCATACATAGCATACAAAGGCTTGCCAAGCAAGTGGATTAGCCTTGCCAAATTTCTTATGGATATTGGACTTATCTCACCTATTCTTTAAGAGATTCTTAGACTCAACCATACTCTTGGGAGCCCATCTTGTTTTTGGGAGACTCTTTGCTTTGTCTCAACCAATCTCAAGGGTTCTTGGCCTCACCATACTCAAGCAAATCCAAGCACACATCAAAAATATCATATAAGATCATATTGTAACATCATGGCACCATGGAATTAAAGTCATGCTAGAACACTTTTCATGGCTTAAAAATACACATACATACATTTAAGACAAGCTAAGCACACATCCATGCATGAAAGAAGGTGGAAAAAGCTACCTTATACACAATTACACACTTTTTCCTTTGAATCCAAGCTCCCCTTTTTGGCCACACACACACAAAAGTGTAGGGAAGTTTTCTCTTGGCCTAAACACAATTTATAAGAGCCAATTAGGTTCATGAACTCAATTCTAAAGTCATACAATTTGCTTAGACACTAGGTTAGCTTATGACCTCATTATAGTTCCATAATTGTACCTAATGAAGAAACACCCCACAAATAAATTTTAGCTCCATTCTTTCCTTTCAAATATGATTCTTGACTCCTTTTAAGCCTCTTGGAGTCATCACACAATTAAAACCAAGAGCCTAACTACATGTTGCTTCTTTAGGTCAAAATATAGAACATAAAGCACCAAATCACTTTCTATGGATTCTAAATTTTTCCCAAGGCCTCCCCTCATTTTCATTCATCATATGTGACTCAAAAATGGGTTTGAAAAAAATTAAAACTCTCCCTAGGTGTCTCATCCCCTTTAGGCCAAGCCTATGTCTCCTTTTGGCCTCCATGGAATTTGCTTTGTTTTCTATATGGAAGATGCATATGGGGAGACTCCTAGAGATCTTAGGAACACATTTAAACATTCATTTAGGCCTAGGAATAATTATATCAATTCATATTTTCAAGGGAACCCATGAAACCCTAGGTTTGCTACCTTGAAAATCCATGACTTTTTCTTGAATTTCTTTGCATATTCTTACTCTCCTCCCTTAAATTCATGGAATTAATCCTTGGTTCCCCTCAAAATTCCAGCCTTCTAGCATTTACATACATGGGAAAAAATATGGAGAAGAAGGGGGGAGGAGTAGCTACCATAAGATGCAAGATTTATCTTATTTTCTTGCTTTTTCTCACTTGAATCTTGTGTTCTTTGATCTTCTCTCTTCAAATCTGAATTTTTCCCTCAATTTCTCCTTTAAAATAGATCCATATACTTCATTATAATCATAGGAAATAAAGGAGAATGAAAGAAAAGAGGTTTGGAAGAGAAAGAGCATGAAAAACTACTAAATTTCCATTCTTAAGCCTTTGATTTCTCTTCCTCCTTGCCTTCCTCTTGTGCACCACTCTCCCTAGGGTTTTCCTCTAGTTTTGGGCAGAACTTGGTCATGCAACATGAAGGGAGAAGAAGGGAGCATCATATGTATAGGTGGGAGGAAGTTACACTTTTCAAAAATTCTCATTTCACCCTTCGTTCTTGGCATTTTTGTTTCTCCTTCTTTTTATCTCCTTTTTTAGAACCGTCTTTTCCATTATAAAATTTAGGTTCCCAATTTAGTAAAATGCCTTTAGAATCACTCAAAGTTTGAGCACAACGACGTTAGAAAATATCCACCATAGGGGTTTTAGCTGTCCTGGACCTTCCCATGGTTTTTAGGGCCTTTGAGAATCCTAGGAAACTCAAAACTTTCATTTAAAAAGCTCTCCTATGTGAATTCCAAAACTTGCTCAAAATTACAAAATGTCGTTATGTTTCGTAAGTTTTCCATAAGAAATTGTTTATTCATTCTAGCTCCATTTTTCATTTCATCTGAGCCTAGGATTCTCATTTTTAGGAGTCTAGAATGCTTTTCAAATTTTTTGGGACCTTAACTATCTCATTTCAAGGGACTTCCTGTTGTATCCGATGAATTTTATTCGTTTACGAAGAAACCATACGTTACGTTTCTCACATTTTCTCTGGTTTTCAAAGAACCGGATGTTACAAGTTCCCATAGGCATTCCTTAAGGAAATTAACAGACTAACCCCAGAGAGAGAGGTAGAGTTTCTTATAGATATTGTACCTGGGGCAGGTCCAGTGTCTAAGGCCCCGTATAGGATGGCACCCATTGAGCTAGCTGAGCTTAAGAAACAGATAGAAGAACTCTTAGAGAAGGATTTTATCAGACCCAATGTCTTACTGTGGGGAGCCCCAATCCTATTCGTAAAGAAGAAAGACGAAAGCCTTAGGCTATGTATAAATTATTGGGAACTTAATAAAATAACCATTAAGAATAAATATCCTCTCCCTCATATAGATGACCTCCTAGATCAGTTAGTAGGAGCGTCAGTATTTTTTAAGATAGACCTCAGGTCGGGATATCATCAACTCAAAATAAAGGCTGAGGATATTCCCAAAATAACTTTTAGAACTAGATACAGGCATTATGAATTTTTAGTTATGCCCTTCAGGTTGATGAATGCACCCTCAATGTTCATGGACTACATGAATAAAGCCTTCAGGCCATATTTAGACAGATTTGTAGTTGTCTTCATAGATGACATCCTCATCTACTCAAAAGGTAAAGAGGAACATGAGCAGCACCTGAGATTAGCCTTGGAGACCCTGAGAGAGAGACAGTTGTTTGCTAAACTTAGTAAATGTGAGTTCTAGCTCACTAAAGTTCAATTTCTAAGTCATGTGATCTCCCAGGCAGGGGTCGTAGTAGATCCCTATAAGGTAGAGGCAGTATTACAGTGGGAGAGACCTAAGACAATGACAGAGATCAGGAGCTTCCTAGGTTTAGCAAGTTATTATAGGAGGTTCATTCAGGGCTTTTCTTAGACAGCGATGCCACTGACTCGGCTTACTAGAAAGAATGTGCCATTTGTGTGGAATGAGAAATGTGAGAGTAGTTTTTAAGAATTGAAGCACAAGTTGACCACAGCCCCAGTTTTAGTACTCTCCGACCCTAGAGAAATTTTTGTAGTATATAAAGATGCCTCAAAGAAAGGGTTAGGATGCGTACTTATACAGAAAGGCTAAGTGGTAGCTTATGCTTCCAGAAAGTTGAAATCCCATGAGGAAACTACCCCACACATGACCTAGAGTTAGCCACAGTAGTGTTTGCTTTGAAAATATGGAGACACTACTTATATGGGGCAACTATAGAAATTTACAATGACCACAAAGCCTTAAATATTTATTTAAGCAAAAAGAGTTGAATATGATACAACAGAGATGGTTAGAATTTTTGAAAGATTATGATTTCACACTCAAATACTATCCCAGTAAGGCTAATGTGGTAGCTGATGCCCTAAGTAGAAAATTTATACACATGGCCTGTATGATGATTCGAGAGCAGGAATTGATTGCGAGATTCAAAGATATGAGTCTTTCCTGCGAGGTGTATTCAGGAAAGTTATTAATGAGTGAGGCCCGAATAGAAAATGACTTGAGAGATCAGATAAGAGAGGCTCAGCAGATAGATAACTTTGTAAGTAAGATTAAAGCCCAGATAGCCCAGGGTAGCATTCAGGAGTTCAATCTGTCTAAGGATGGCATAGTAAGATATAGAGATAGGCTGTATGTGCCAAGAAATATAGAAATCAAAGAGAAAATATTAGATGAGGCACATTAGAGTAAGTATACCATTCATCCGGGCAGTAATAAAATATTCCAGGATTTAAAGAAAATATTCTGGTGGCCTAGAATGAAAATAGACATAGCAGAATACATCTCCTGATGTCTAGTATGTCAGAGAGTGAAAATAGAACACCAGAAGCCAGCTGCGTTACTTCAGCCCCTAAATATCTCAGAGTGGAAATGAGATAGCATAGCTATGAATTTTGTCATAAGTTTACCCAGGACATCATCAGGGTATGATGCAATATGGGTAATAGTAGATAGGTTAACAAAGTCAGCATACTTCTTACCTATGAAAGCCACTTATACCCTAGATAAGTTAGCCCAGCTGTACATCAGGAAGATAGTCGGACTGCATGGCGTGCCTAAAAGTATAGTTTCAGATAGAGATCCTAGATTCATATCGAATTTCTAGAGATCATTACAAGATGCTCTAGGTACCATACTCAGATTTAGCACTGCCTATCACCTTCAGACGGATGGATAGATGGAAAGAACCATCCAAATCTTAGAGGACATGTTGAGGGCGTATGTCTTAGAGCTGAAAGGGAACTGGGATACATACTTGCCTCTAGCGGAGTTTGCCTATAATAATAATTATCATGCAAGTATACAAATGGCACCGTATGAGGCATTGTATAGGAGGAAGTGTAGGTCTCTAATGTGTTGGGTTGAGCTAGGAGAGCGGAGCCTTATAGGCCCAAAATTAGTGGACCAGACATTGAGACAAATAAAGATCATTAGAAAGAAACTTCTGACAGCCCAAAGTAGACAAAAAAGCTATACATATAGACATAGACGGCCGTTAGAGTTTGAGATTGGAGACCATGTCTTCATTAGAGTGTCTTCAATCATAGGGATAGGTCAGTCCATTAAGAGCAAAATGCTTAATCCAAAGTACATAGGCCCTTTCTAGATTCTTGATAAAGTAGGACCTATGGCTTACAGACTAGCCCTTCCCCCAAACTTAAGCCAAATACATAACGTGTTCCATGTTTCCCAGCTTAAAGAGTACCGGACTGACCCCTCACATGTCATAAAATATGAGAATATGCAGTTATAGGATGATTTATCATATATAATATCACTAGATCAGATCGTGGACGTTAGACTCAAACAGTTACGGAATAAGACAATACCGCTAGTAAAAATAGTTTAAAAGGGATTATCTCATGAAGAAGCTACTTGGGAATTAGAGGATGATATGAGAAAGAAATATCCAAGACTCTTTTCATGAGGTATGTTATTTAAATTTTGAGAATGAAATTTTTTATAAGGAGAGAATTGTAATGTCCGATTTTGATCAAACGATAGAAACGGGCGCGTTTTCAAAGCAAGTCCCCTGAAATGTATTAGTTAGGAACCTAAAAAATTTGAGTAATATTTTAGATTCCTAAAAATGAGAATCCTAACCTCATACGGAAGGAAAAACAGAGTAAGAATAAAGAAACAAAATTTTAATGGAAATCTTATGAAACGTAATGGTATTTTCGTAATTTTGAGTAAATTTTGAAATTTGCACAGGAGGGCTTTTTAAATGAAAGTTTTGAGTTCTTTGGGGTTCTCAGAGCCCTTAAAATCATGGGAAGCCCTGGGACAGTTAAATCCCGACCGATAGATGTTTTCCAATGTCAGTGTACCCAAATTTTGATGGATTCGTTCGGGAAGGTATTAGATCCGATTTGAGTGATTCCAAATGCATTTTATTAAATTGTGAACCTAAATTTTATAATGGAAAATATTATTCTCAAAAAGGAGTTAAAACGAAAGAGAAACAAAAATGCAAAGAATGAAGGACAAAATAGAAATTTTTGAAAAAACCCTCCTCCTTCCCCTATATATAAGTGCCGCCCCACTCTTTCCCTCATTTAGACTCAGAAATTTCTGTCCAATTTCAGAGAAGGGAGCTAGGGTTTCAAGTGCACAAGAGAGGAAAAAAAAGAAGGAGAAATCTAAGCTTAAAGGTATGCTTCTATGGTAGTTTTTCATGCTTTCTTCCATCCACACCTCCTCTCCTTCTTTCTCCTTTATTTCCTTTAAAGTTTACAAATCTGATTTAAGGGAGCAACTCAGGGGAAATTTCGGATTTGAAGAGAGGAGCTTGAAGAAAGCAAGATTCAAGTAAGAAAAAGCAAGAAAACTTAGTAATTTCTCTTCCTATGGTAGATACCTTTAGTTCCTCTCCTCCTCCATTTCGCCTAGCATGAGAAACCCTAAGAGGACTTGAATTTTATTTAGAACCAAGGATGAATCTAAGGAAAAAAGGTATAGAGATTAATAATATGCAAAGGGAATTAAAAAAAACTAGATTTCAAGATGTAATTTCTAGGGTTTCAATTGCACCTTGTAAAATCTGACTTTGTATGATGATTCCTAGGCCTAATTAAGAGTTTAATTGAGCTCCTAAGATCCCTAAAAGGTTCCCCATATGCTTCTTTGAGAAAACAAAGAAAGATTCAAGGAGGCCAAAAATGCTCCTTGTCTTGGCCTAAGTAGGTTAGGGTAGCTAGGGAGCGTTTTAAATTTTATCAAACCCATTTTTGAGTCATCTATGATGAATGAAAATGAAGGGAGGCCTTGGAAAAAATTTAGAACCCATAGAAAGTGAATTGGTGCTGTAGATTTCATATTATGACCTAAAGAAGCAATATGTAGTTTGGCTCTTTGTTTTAATTCTGTGATGACTCCAAGAGACTTAAAAAGAGTCAAGAATCATATTTGAAGGGAAAGAATGGAGCCTAAAATTTATTTTTAAGGGGCGTTGCTTCATTAGGAGCAATTATGAAACCATAATGAGGTTATAAGCCAACCTAGGGTCTAAGCAAATTGTATGACCTTAGAATTGAGTTCATGAACCTAATTGGCTTCCATAAATTGTGTTTAGGCCAAGAGAAAGCATCCCCACACTTTTGTGTGTGTGTGTGTGGCCAAAAAAAAGGAGCATTCTTTCAAAGAAAAAAGTGTGTGATTATGTGCAAGGTAGCTCTCTCCACATTCTCTCATGCATGGATGTGTGTTTAGCTTGTCTTAAAATGTGTATATGTGTATTTTCAAGCCATAAAGTTATGCTAGCATGATTTTATATGCCATGATTTCATGATGATATATTATGTTCTAAATGATGTTATGATGTTTGTTTGAGTTTGCTTAAGTGTGGAAAGGCCAAGAACTCTTAACCATGATGAGGATGAGCCAAGATCCCTTAAGATTAGTTGAGACAAAGCAAAGAGTCTCCCAAAAACAAAATGGGCTCCCAAGAGCATGGTTTAGTCCAAGAATCTCTTAAAGAATAGGTTAGGCAAGTCTAAAATCTGTGAGAAAAAGGGTGAGGCCAATCCATCCACTTGGCAAGCTTTTAGATGTCTTGTATGACTTATTCACATGCCAAGCTTACTTCTTAAATGTTCATGACATCTATTATATCCATACATGCATTTTCAAGACTTGCTTTGCATCCATTATGTATGATTGAATGGGAGATGAGCTATTTGGATTCTTTCAATCTCATTCCCTCCTCTCCAATAATCTAATATGCTAAGTGGACCAAGTGGACAAGGTGATTGAAGCCAACCACCTTGAAAGAAAGAGTTTGACAACAAAGTGTTTGAGTTTTGCTATTTTAAGACCATATTTATGTCAAATAATGTAACCCATTCTTGTATACAGTCTATGACCTTTAGAACATATGTAATTATGATAATATATGATGTAAAAATGAAAGAATGTATTATGTGAATGATAGAATGTAAATTGGGTATGTATGGATAATGTGGCTTTATGACTGGCATTATGGAATTATGCATATGTGTGGATGAAATAGCTAAAATGAGATACATGGAGTTTGAGACCATTTGGGTAGCCTACACAAGTCCTAATTATGCTTTTAGACTTGCCCAAGAAGTGTCAAGCCCCAAGAAAAGCCATTTGGACAACTTGGCATCCCATATGAAGTCAAAATTTGCAAATCTAGAACCCTATTTCACTTTTTGTCTAAATGAGCTCTTCTTGATCTAATATTTGGCATGCAATTAGAGCTTGTTGAGAGATTTTTGGGAATATAAATAACATAATTTTTGGAGGTCTACAGAATATTTGATGAATTTTTAAAGTTGACAAATTTTCTAGTTTTAGTCATGTCACTGTTCACTCAAGTCCGAAAATAAAATCTCACATAGGGCTCAAATAATGTCTAATTGCCACAAAAATTTATGCAAAGAAACTAGACATTCCCAATGACTTGTGCCAACTAGAAGTACCTCATTTTGAGGTCTAGAGAGGGAGATATGAATTTTTAAAGATTCTGTCCAGTATCAGGAACTTCACCCTACCTCAGTTACTGTTTGATTGGATTTCGAGGTCTGGACATACCTGAGCTGGTCTAGAGTTATTTTTTTCCTCTAGCTAACATCCACAACTTTTTGAATTTGCATGGATTGGATTTTTGTGGAATTAATTGGACATTTTTTAAGTTTACTGCAGAAATCTGTAATAGCACCAGTGGGCAGTTTGACCTCTGGACCATTTCGAATGTCAAACGTCCTCTGTGATGGATGTTATGGTCTGGACATATTTTTAGTATGAAGTAGGCATCTATAGCTTTTTAGAATGGCTAAGAATGCATGATTTTAATTTTTTTAGATTTATTATGATTTTTCAAAGTTATGAAAGAAATGAGTCAAATTCTGTCCGAAAATATGTATGTATATTTTAAGCTTCTCTATGAGTTCCATGAGTTGGAGGCCATATTTCATGATCCAAATAACTTATATTCATGTAATTAAATATAGGAATGTGTTGTATGAGCTCATATGGTCCACATGACACTGAATGAAATTTTTATACACGACGGAACGCGAAAATATTCATTATTTTATTGCCTCTTTCATTGGAAACTCATATGATTCATGGATTTGTGTTAATTAAAGGCATGAGATGAGTTAAAAATTATGGTGTTACATTTATGGCCTAACTAGAGTAGCTT
The DNA here is from genome assembly GCA_026724425.1 of Erythrophleum ivorense. Classification (NCBI taxonomy): domain Eukaryota; kingdom Viridiplantae; phylum Streptophyta; class Magnoliopsida; order Fabales; family Fabaceae; genus Erythrophleum; species Erythrophleum ivorense. The sequence goes on from JAIUCV010000480.1 coordinate 343,806, forward strand.
TATCTCAAGACGTTAGAGTAGTGATAACATTATCATAGTTTAAGAGATTATCCATTTCATGAGGTAGAGGAAAGGGAACAAAGGCTATATAGCAATCAAAGTGGACCTTGAAAAAGCCTATGATTTGCTTGACTAGAAATTCTTGGAAGAGACCTTATTTGAGATTGGACTAAATATACACTTTTACTACACTCATCATGGCTTGCATTTCTAGATGCAATGTGCAAGTCCTTTGGAATGGAATGCTAACATATTCTTTCAAGATGTCTAGATAGGTTAGACAGAGAGACCCCCTTTCTCCCTACCTTTTCATTCTTTATATGGAACAACTTGTTCATTGTATCAATTAGGCTCTTGAGAACAAACTCTAGCATCTCCTCAAGCGAACAAGAAATAGTCCCCCCATCACATACTTGTTCTTTGCAAATGACTTGTTCCTTTTTGCAAAGGCCCTCCTGGAACATATTGAAAACATAAAGCAATGCCATGATATCTTCTGCAAAGCCTTAGGCCAATGTATGAACTTGACAAAAACCAAATTATGTTACTTTAGGAATATCCACCTCACAAGATCCTCTTAAATGAGTAGCACCCTAAGGGTTGGCTTAATAGGCAATCTTGGAAAATATCAAGGCATTCCCCTTCTGCACAAGAGAACTCACGTTCCACATTTGGCCATATTTTTTAACAAGTTAACAAACAGCTCTCAAATTGGAAAGGCATACTCCTCAATCTTATAAGGCATAATACTCTTGTATAGGCCATTTTATGGCCCTTCCTTTTTACTTCATGCAAACCATATACCTCCCTATGAATGTTTGTGACAAGTTAGATAAGGCAAGTTGTAAGTTTCTTTGGGGGTCCATAGAAAATGAGAGAAAGATCAGCTTGGTGGCTTGGAGTGAGGTGAGCAAGACGAAGCATCAAGGGGGCCTAGGTATCAAAACCTCTGAATCCAAAACAAAGCCTTTCTCATGAAGATTTGCTAGGGACTCACTCAGAGAAAAGATGCCTTATGGGTCCAACTCATCAAAAGTAAGTATAAATGTAGGTCTCAGACTATCCCATCTATAAGGAAAACTTCCAGGAGCCTCCAATTTATAGATTGGCATCACAAAGGTATAGGACGAATTTTGTAAGGGGCTGGGATGGAGCATTGGGGATGGGTCTCAAATCAAGTTTTGGCATGATTTATGGACTTCTCTTGACCATGAAATCACTCATTATGTTCAAATAGGCATACCTATCCTAAGCCACAATCAAAGACTTCTTATCCCCCTTTAGTGGTTGGGACTAGGAAACTATTAATACGTTTCTACCTCCCAATGTCCAGAAAGTCATTGCCAACTTTGTTCCCCCCACACTTCACTCCAAGCAGGATGTCATGATATGGAGGAAAAAACATGATGGATGCTTCTTTGTCTAATCGACGTACCACCTGATGGCCATAGGTGATCATGATAGTGATTGGAAGGTTTGGCGAAATGTGTGGAAATGGCCTATACTCAAAAAAATTAGAACCTTTGTCATACCATATCAAGATATCCCTAAATTTATATTACAAATGGCAATTTCATCCATTTTCACCAAGTTTACACTTTTAGCAGCAGAAATAACCGTTATCAAATGTCAAAATATACTCATTTTTTATCAAATAGATCATTTGGGCTTACCATTCTTATCTTCCATCCTTAACACATTTATTCAACCAGAAACATCACAATTTGAAGCATGAAATTCAGGTTTGGACCATGCACAACAATTTCAAGATCAAACATGCATTTTCCATGGTATCTATATTCTATATGAATTTTAAAAATTCATAACTAATTTTAGAAAAATCTAAATCATACAAATTATAACTTTCTGAAAAGCTTAGGATAACTATCATAAAAATTTCATATTAAAATACCATCATTTGGCCCACAAAAATCTAATGGAATAATAACTAGGTCTAGAGGACATTCTGCAACAAACCATAAACTTTAAAAATTTGTATCTCCCTCTACAGAGCTCCCAATTAGGTGCTCTCAGTGGCTATGGAAAGTTTATGATTTCTAATATACCTATAAGATTATGATCATTGGACTTCATTTGACCCTTAAATGATGCCAAAAAGCAAACTAATCATATGAAGAGTAACAATAACAGTTTCTACATAATTTGCCCAATTTTAAAAAATCATAATAAATTCTCTAAAGCTCCAAAAATAGTGTTTGTTGGCTTTGTAGAAAGCTCTAGATGAGATCTACAAGTTAGCCAAATTTCATGCCAGAACTCATCCATTTCATTAGACTTTGGTGTAGGACAAGAATATAGTTAATTTTAGGATCCACATGGCTTCAAATGGTACCAAATGACCTTCTAACTATACCATGACCATTTGAGTACATCCAAAAGCTTAAATACAGCATATAGAAGCATCCCAATAGGTCCAAGTTACCATGGAGCTCAATTTCACCATCCTACTTGCATATATACACATAGACATTATGGCTCAAGGATATCAAAATCATACATTCTCATACATGTGGTTCCAAATTTGATTCATACAACCTATTTACATGCTTTTACATATGCTCAAAGGTTTACACCTCACATATAACTTGTACAAATATACTTTGATACTAATTTGCATCAAAAACTATACTATTGTCAAAGTATTACAAATTATGCTCCTTGGTTCCCATTCCTTGTTCCATGGACTTCACCTAGACAAGGTTAGATGGAAAGTGGGGGAGAGTGAGATTTAAAGAATCCCAATAGCTCTTTCACCCTTCAAATAAGCATACATGGCATATAATCATGTCAAAGAATACAAGTATGTACCAAACACTTTCAAGAACCATTCAAATCATGTATTCAAGATTACATAAGCATGATAAGATCAAAATCAAGCTTTAGGGACTTTTGGTCTAACCTCACTCTATTATTTGGGATTTTTGGATTAGACTCATCCTTTTCTTATAAACTTTTGACTTAGCCTCACTCACTCTTAAGACTTTTGGCCTTGTCTCACCCATTCTTAGGGACATTTGGCTTTTCCTTACCCATTCCAAGGGACTTTGGGCACAATCTCACCTATAAAGAGCAATCTCACAATTCAAAAGCAATTCAAGAAGCATAATGGTACCATAACATCAAACCAATAGCTATAGGCATGTCTCATGATTCAAACGCATATACAAGCATTCAATGAAAATCAAACAACTAAGAAATACATACAAGAAAGGATAAAGAGTTACTTTGGTTCAAGAAGCACAACTTTCTTCCTTGAATTCTACCTCCCCTTCTCAGGCTCATACCCATACCTAGGAGGAACTTGGTTTACTTGGCCTAGACACATCAAACAAGACACAAACACATCAATGGAACCATCTTTAGCTTCATATAAACTTTACACAAGCTATTTCTAGTTTATGCCATGGTTATGGTTCCATACAAGGGCATAATGAAGCAACTCATATAATTCAAAACCTTGGCTCCAATTTCTCACTTAATCTAAGTCACATGATTCCACTTAAATTCATTAGAGTTATCACAAACTCAATCCAGAGAGCCAAATATCAAGTTACTTCTTTATGCTTAAAAGGAACCTAAACTTTCAACTTTTAAAATATAGTTTCTAAATTCAAACCAATGGTTTCTTTGGTGTCTATTATTCATTTCTAGGCCATTTGTATTCTTAAAATTAAGAAAAACTCTCCCTAGTACATAATCCCTTCTTAGGCCCAAATATGGAGCATATTGATAGCCCATGGGGTCTTCCATTTCCTAGGGAATTTGCCACTTGTGAAGCTTCCTAGATGCCTTAAAAACTCAAACATGATCTTACACAATCTAAATCATCACTAGAAAGCTTCATAAATCCTTAGATGCAATCAAAACCCTAAATACCACAACTTGTTATCTATATGTTCTTTTTGAATCCTAATTGCTTCATATGATTTCTCATGCTTCAAAACCCCATCTCCTATCAAGTTTGGATCAAAATAAAGTCTTTAATATATCATCCCTAATCTAGCCAAAATGAAGAAGACATGAAGAAGCCAAGGAGAAGCACTTTAAACCATACTTTCTTACCTTATTTACAAGCTTTTCAAGAGCACTTTCTTATGCTTCAAAGCTTCCTTTCAAACTCTCCCTCTTCTCTACTGAACCAATCACAAAATATGTCTAAATAAATCATCAAAACTATGAGAAGAGAGAAGAGGAAGAGGAGAAGAAGTTTGGTAAAGGAGAAAGCATGAAAAAGTAAGGAATTCTTACACTTTTTTGCTTGGATTTTCTTCTCCTTGCTCTCTCACTTAGTGCACCACCTTGAGTTGCCCTTGAATTTGTTTTGGACCAGAGAAATGTCAGTTAAGAGGCTGGGTAGAAGTGGCTCATGATTTAAGGGGGTTAAGGGTTCATTTATGCACTTTTTTAAAATTTCAATTTAGTCCCTCATCTTAGTTCTTTCCATTTGGGCTCATTTCAACTCCTTTCTAAGAATTGTTTTTTCTATTATAAAATTTAAGTCCTATAATTCATAAAATACCTTTAGTTTCACTTAAATTGAATTTAAAACCTTATCAAACATTTCAGTCAAAGTTTTGGTCAACCAGCACTTTAAAATGCAAACCAAATGGGTTTTGACCATTCTAGGGGTTCTTATAATTTTTAGAGCCTCTAAGAATTATGAAAAACTCAATTTTCTCATTTAAAGATTCCTTTTTTGAGTTTTTTAAAAATTACCTAAAATTACGAAATGCCACTGACCTCTGTAGCTTTTTGTTTGGTCGTTTTGGCTATGGTTCCGAGCTAGCCTTAAGCTCTAATCCACATTTTAAGATGTTCTAATTAACATCTGAATCTCACTTAGGCTTAATTTGCCTTGCTTTAAGGTGTTCTCATTTCAATTTATCAGATTCAATTCAGTTCTAGATTACCAAGTATTACAGCCATCCTTTGGTTGCTAGCATGTGACAGAGTCCATACACATGAGCTAAGAACAATAAGAGGCCTACGAGTATTAATAGGTGTCCCTTTGGTTGTGAAGAGATTGAAACCCCCCTCCATTGTGTGAGGGATTGCATTAGATATTTGGAAATGCTTGATTAATGATACTCAGTGGAATAGGTTTATTTCCCTCCCATGGCATGGATGGTTTGAGTGGAACTACCGCAAGGAGCTTGGGAACCAATCCTGCAGTAAATTTCCCTAGAGGAAAATTTTTGTGTATACTTGTTGGTGCTTGTGGACCTTCCGTTGTGACCAAATCTTCTCTAAAACTTCATAAAACAATTGCAGCATTATTTATAAGGCTCTATTCATTGGGAACCTCCTCATCAAGATTGGCACAAGTTAAATACTGACAGCTTTCAGTCTGCAATAGGTGTTACGTCCTGTGGAAGGATCATTAACTTTAGATGCTAGAAGTCAAGTTTCATCTACAATCTTGGATTCAATACCATTACACATGCTGAGCTGCGAGACATTATATGGGGACTTCAGATAACTTGGGACTTTGATATCAAAAAGTTAATCATTAACTCAGACTCTCAAGCTACTGTTTCCCTCGTTGAGAACGAGTGTGGTAGATTACATCCCTACTTCAATATAGTAGAGGAGATTCGAAGCCTCCTTCACAAGACTTGGATGGTAACCCTTGCACGTTGTTACCAAGAAGCAAACAAATATGCTGATTAGCTTACCAATTTGGCATAGAGCTTAGCTCTTGACTGCCAGAAACTCCTCTCTGCTCCAGTAGACTAAGATCCATCATGATCGAAGATAACCATAGTGTGGCTATTCCTCACATTGTTTGCTTGTAGCCTCCTCTCTAGGTTTTTGCCTTCAGCTCTAGCCTCCTTGGTATACTCAAAAAATTTAAAAAAAATCATTTCAGAGAAAAAAATTGTTTATGCAATTTCTTATCGTTGGAAGTAGGCCCCGTAAAACTTGTTTAAAATACGACTACAGTAAACTTTGAATTGTGTGATAGATTGTTCACAACGGGATAATTTTGGAATTGCCTAAAGGTATGACAGGTATGAGCCACCAAATTTTGGAATAAAGAATATCAAATGACAAAGAGGATTGGGCCCACGCACATGTTTGTGGGGCACCCAAAATTTGCACTGCCTCAGTATCCAATAATAAGGTGATTGAATATCAAAGTGAGACACTGTACAGTAATTTTAAAGCGTAAATGTGTCTTTTTACCCCTTAAAAAATACATGTACTCATTATTTAGAATTTAGGCTTTAAATTATAGAAATAGACAATTGATTTTTTAAAAAAATAATTTTAACTTGCTATTCATTAAATAATGATCATGTACATTTTTCTTATCTTTAACTGACAATTTGATGAAAAATTAATTAATAATAAGTTAACAATTTTTAGAGGCTGAATGGAATATAATATTCAATAACTAAACAATTAAAACAACTATAATATAGGTTTGCTTAATTTTAAATTAAAAAAAAATCTTGAATAGATCTCATCTACTTTCTCGTGATTTATAAATAACAACTCTCTCTGCATTTCATAAAAATTCTTAGTTGCACAATGTGTACTGCCAAAACTGCTGGAGACTCTATTTACTGTTATATTTTGCAACCCCAAGAAAAAAAGTCATTAGAGGTAAGCTGGTTAACATAAGCTGCTGATTATACTTTACAATTGATTCTTTCCTTTGTACTTGGTTTTAGGATAAATTATTAGAGTTAAAATAAGCTGCAAAAATGTCAGCCAAAAGAGATAATGCAGTTTGTATTTAGTAGAGTATGAAGATTGAGACAAGGCAACCCCCAATGGATGATACACGTGAAAATTGTAGGCCACATCAGGTTTCATTAGTAGTGTGAGTTTCTTCAGTAGGGTGAGTTACACAAAAGGAATATAAATGGAATATATATGTATATATATACATATATGGTTTAAGAAAGAGGAAAGATTCTCTAATAAGGGCTGTATGCACAGCTGTTTTCGATTTTTTTTAATATAGTTTAGATTTTTATGTAAATAAGATTTATAATAATTTATATGTATACTTAATTTAGTAAGATTTATAAAAAAAATAATTTCAGTGACAAAAAATATGCAGTGCATAATAATTTTTATTATTAATTTTATCTTGAGTTTTTTTAAATCTTATTATACCAAAGTAGTATATATATACATATATATATATATATATATGTGTGTGTATAAAATATTGCGAATCTTATTAATATGAAATCTAACTACATTTAAAAGAATAAAAAATAAAAACTCTTCTAGAAAGCAGGCTGAAGGCAGGAGTCCTGTGTGGACCTTCGCCTCCATGCTCTTTAATATATATATATATATATATATATACCCTCAAAATTTTCTTCTAACCTCCATCTAAAAAGTGCATGTTTGGTTTGACTATTGCCATCCAACTGGCTTTTTCTTCTACTCATTCTACTCATTGGATTCATACATGCAAACAAAACTTATAAAACACATAAAGAAACAAACTGGGACTTCGTTTTCATGCGCCAAAATATATATATATATATATATATATTATGAGTTTTATACATTATATGAGTTTTTGATAAATTTTAATCATATGGTAAACAGAGGTGCCGACAGTATTGGGCGAGTAGCGTCAGATTCTATCACAAATCTATTCTAATAAACGAGAAATTTTAAGGTATACTCTTAAATACTAGAAAGTCAAACTTTAATATCAAATATGGAAAAATAGTCAAAATTTGTCAATAAACTTATAATTCTGTATAATATTATAAAAACATAGAAGAGTGTTGGTTAAGTTACAACATTGTAGAATCTCATGGAGTACACATACTTTATGAGTGATATATATAAGAAGCCACTAAATATCTACGTCAATTTAAAATTGTCTATATGCATACAATCGAGTTAGCACAGCCTGGATACCATCCACACTGAAATTGACAAATCAAACAAATCAAATTTGAATCTAAAAAAAAAAAGGAAGAAAGGACAGACAGTGTCCCAAACATGTGGGTCTGATTATTTTATTACCTTCACAAATAAAATCAAAACAAAGAAAAGAAAAGAATCTCTCACATGACCATAGCTGTATACCAACACCTCACCCCCAAAAGAGAAAAAAAAAAACAAAAGAAAGGAAGGAAGTCGTATAACCACCGACACTGAATTGCATCATGATTCCTTTCATAGGAAGCAATTTCAGAAGACACTATACAATTTAGTCCCTTCCCAATATCATTTTAACCTTTTAATTTTTAGATATATTTTTCTCAAAGTTTATAATTTGTTACACTTGTATAATGACATGTAACAAAATACAAACTCATGAAAAAATGGATCCAAAAATTAAAAGATCAAGAGATATATGTTAGAAAGACCAAATTGTGTATTTACTTGTTATAAAACTAAAAGCCCCATAATCGAAGTTACCAACACCGGGATGAACCTGAGGCCACCGTTTAACCCAGTTGCTCCATTATCATCAGCAGCCTTCTGATCATCTGCACTGCCGTCCGGTGCATCCGCTGCGTCCGGCGAATCAGCCGCCGACGCACCTGCCTTCTTCTTTGCGGGCTTAGGCGACTCTGCAGGTGCTGGTGTTGCCTTAAACAGCTCTCTGGGCAACAATACCTTGTCAATCTTGTACACAACAACGGGGTCTTGGTCTATCAATGTCCCCACTATGTTTGCTGTTACAACTTTGGTCTCTATCTTGACATCTTCCCCATCATTTTGCACTGTAAAATCGTACTTGTTGGCTCCTTCAGTAGCCAAAGTGTTCATAATTCCATTATTGGACTTCAACGTTTGCATGGACTGATACACAGGAATACCGTGATATAACAGCAATGATACTTTCTGAGAGTCTGTTAGATTCTTGTATTTTGGCAGGAAAGTGTTGACAACGTTGTCAGTTGGGCAAAACACAGTTAATCCACCATCAATGTTTTCTTCAAAAGTACTAAGAGCTTTTGAAGGCCTTAATAAATCAGCAAAGGCTTTGCATCCTTGTTTGGCCATGATGGAGGTAAGATTCACTAGGCCTGGCCCAGAAGTTGGTGCTTCAGCATCGGCTGAAGTGAGCACTTGGCTGACCTGAAGAACAGAAATGTTGTACGGTATTTCTTCCACTGATTTTACATAGAACGAATGAAGCTGCCCATCGTTGTCTTCAGCACCAAACCCAACCTTCCCACCTTCAACACAATGTCAAAATTAAAATGCCAGGTTCAAAAAATCGGATCGAAAGGTCTAGCTAACCTTGAAAATTAATTGAGCAATCAAACTAGCCTTGAAAACTAATTGAACAATCAGTAAATTTGACATTGAAGCGATCCAAAATGGATTTTTTTTTTTAATTCAAATTTTGGTATTATGCAATTTTATCCTTTCTCTTTTACCATTTAATTCTCAATGAAGCGTACCTTTAACATCGGTGATGTTGACATAACCGGAAGTGCCAGAAGCTGCTCCTGTTGCCTGAAACATCGAGGAAACTAAGGTTGTACCGTTTGTAATCTGGTGGAGTTTCTTGGTGCCAAAGTAATCGACCAAGACATGTAGGGAGAGGACGTTTCTGAGAGTGTAGATGGAGAGGTGTTTGCTGAGGAGAGACGACATGGCAGCATTGTCGATGGCAAGGACGGTGATGGTCTGACGGCGGTTGATCTCGGAGGCAAGGTGGGTGGCGGAGAGGTAGTGGTTGAAGGTGGAGAACTCAGGGTGCTTGGCAAGTATGCGAGTGATGTTGTGGCCCTTGGCAATGGAGCAAAGCACTAGTAAGAGGGACAGCACAAGAGTGCTAGTCACTGGTGCTGATTTCTTCATTTTGGAAATTGCAATTGCAAATCAGCGAGAGGAGATTGGTATATATGCTTATAAAAAAAAGTGCGGCACAAACTTTCAAGTTAAATGATAGGGAAATTATTTTAAATTAAAAATATTTGTTTCGCAGGATTATAAATTTTGAAATCATTTTAAAAGATATAAAAATTAAAAATTTTAATTTAAAATCTTAAATTATTATTTTTTTACACTGTTTAAATCTTTTATTTTTAAGTTCTTAAGGATAATTTTACAATTTAAGATCCTTTAATATAAATATTTTTAACTTAAAATTTTTAACTTTAATTCTTTTCTTAAATAATTTTTTATCTATATAATTTCACTTAATTTTAATTTAGTTTTTATAATTTAAAAAATTATAATTTAGTTCTTATAATTTAAAAAGGTTTTAATTTAGTCCCTACTATTAAACTTCTCTCAATATTTTGTTAAATTTTGTTATATAACTAATTATATGTTATCTTAATACTTTAAATATGTATAATTTGCTAATAAATCCTCTCTCATCTAGGAAAAAATCTATTAAAGAGAAGAAAAAAAAAACATTAGGATGGGGCCCACAACTCTCTTTTAGATAGAAGAAGATCTTATTTTATAATTTATACAAATAATGAGATAAAAGGTAGTGAAGTAAAATTAGTTTTTATATATAACATGTCATGCACCCTACGTTGACTAACTAAAAAGAATTAATTTAAATCATTTAATAACAAAATAATATATAATTAGTTATATTAATAAAATTTTATAAAATATTAGCAAAAGTATGATGTTAAGAATTAAATTAAAAATTATTTAAATAATAAGGATCTAAATATAAAATTTTAAATTATAAAAATTTAATAAAATTATAAAGATTAAAAACATAATTTTCTCGAACTTTTATTTCGATTTTGTATGTCCTGACAAATAATGCTAGTTTGGCAGTAGGTAGGAGTAGGAGGACATGGCCCGATAGATTGGACGATTGTAATTTAAGTCAAAAGGATCATATTTTGAAGAAGCTTGGATCTTCCTATACTGCAGTTTAGTGCGTGGTCCTCCCACCGACGCACATAACGCTCTCATTCCCCTAATTAACTACAGTAAATTGTATTTTTATGACAAAAATTTCGTTTGAAAACCAAATTTTTTCCGTTAATTTCTTGTCTATTTAATTGCAATTTATGTGGTCAATAGATTTGTCATCATAATTTGTTTTCTATTACATGAACTTTAGACCTACCATCAAAATTTTATACCATTAGATCCTGCTAAGTAAGTTCTCACTGGTGAAGTTAGCTATCCCACTGTATTTTGTAATATTGATATATTGTCGACAGCTGATTTTTTGACATTTGGTTACAATATTTCATTATTTTGCTGCAAAACTGAAAAATCTTTAAATTACAAAAGAGAAAAGTTGAAGTGAAATTTTTCTTGAAAAGGGTATTTTAATGTTATTTTTTTCACAATAATAAATTATTTGTATGAAAATACAATGAGGTAAATTTGGATTAGATTTGTTCATGAGTAAAGCTGAGCCGGACATTTAGTATGCTTGATACCCAATTCGATTAAGACATCGGGCTTATTATACTTGTGGCTCGACCCAACCCAGTTTTATGTTGGGTTAGGGTGACAAAGATTTTTTTTTTTAATGAACTGATACTTGTAATATAAAAATATTTTTTTACAAACTCATAAGCATATACTTCAAGATAATGAACTTTTAGAATCCTAATATTTTTATCAATAATAAAAAAATATTTTGATATTATCAAGCAAAATATAAGCTATACCAACGTAATTAGTTTTAGGTAAACATGTGTATTTTCATTATTCAACAAAAGAAATATTAGTAAGTATGTACATCAATAATGAAAATAATTAAAAAGTAGGGAGAGTTTAAGTATGTAATGAAAGTTGCAATATGCAAAGAAAATCAAATGAAATAATATATATATATATATATATATATATATATAAAAGATGACAAGATATTGATAACTAAAAAAAAATAACTACTAAGGCGGGGTTAGACAAAACATGTCTTCGCCAGTAGCTCGACATGACTCGATATAGTTATGTTTAAAATTCTGTATATTTATATTTTTGACCCAATCTGACCCGACTCGATTAGGCCAGGTTAGAATAAGGCCCTATGACCTAATGAGCCAATGAACACTAGTAATTTGAATGGTTGCAAAGTTATTTTTAATAACATTACTTAACATATCAATTCACTTGTTGGGCGGCCAATTTTTTTAAAGGCTGAAGACTTATGCCCGTCACATAAGCTGTTTTAGAATTCAATAAATAGGTTGGTTATGCAATTAATACTAAGAGAAATAGGTGTTTGTGATATTTTGCAATTCAAAGAAGAAATTGATAGAGAGAGATAAATTAAGAATATAAAGTCAATATTAAAAAGTAACTTCTAATATTGAAAGTTTTTAATTCTTTTCTTTTCAATTATATTTCATATGGTAGTTCAAAAGAATCAATACAAAGAAAAAGTCGTTTGTGCAATTTCTTCCTATTTGTGAGTGAGCATCACAAAACTCGTTTAAAATATTTGATTTGTGTTATAGATTGTTCAAAACGGGATAATTTTAGAATTGATTAAAGGCATGACAGGTTTGAACCACCAAATTTTGGAATAAAGAGCAGCAAATGACAGAGAAGATTGGGCCTACACACATATTTGTGGGGCACCCAATATTTGTACTGCCTCAGTATTCAATTATAACGTGATTGAATATCAAAATGAGACACTATACAGTAACTTCAAAGAGAAAATATGTTTTTTTCTTTCCCCTAAAAAAATACATTTAGGATTTAGGCTTTAAATTATAGAAATACAAAATTTATTTGTTAAAAATTTTTAACTTGTTATTCATTAGCTATTGGATCATGTATATTTTTTTTTTAATTTTAGACTAACAACTTCATGAAAAATTAATCATTACAACAACAACAACAACAACAAAGTTTTTAACTCATTAATGATTAACGAAAAATTAATCATTAATGAGTTAAAAAAATTTTAAAAATTGAATGAAATAATTTTAATATTCAATAACTAAATAATCGAAACAACTATAAAATAGGTATCCTTAATCCTCGTTATTTACTGATAACAACTCTCTCTGCATTTCATAAAAATTCTTAGTCGCTTAATAAGTCCTACCAAAACTGCTGGAGACTTTATTTACTCTTATATTTTGCAACCCACAAAAAAAAAGTCATTAAAGCTCTATAGAGAAGACAATTGATTCTTTCCTTTCTACTTGGTTTTAGGATAAATTAGCAGAGTTAAAATAAGCTGCAAAAGGTTATCCAAAAAAAACAAAAGCTGCAAAAATGTCGGCCAAAAGAGATAAGGCAACCGCCGATGGATGATACACGTGAAAACTGTAGGCTGCGTCAGGTTTCATTAGTGGTGTGAGTTTTTTCGGTGGGGTGAGTTACCGAAAAGGAATATGTGTATATATATGGTTCTAGAAAGAGGAAAAATTCTCTACAGTGCGTTGTATTCACAGCTGTTTTCAATTATTTAAATAAAAATATAGTTAAATTTTTATATAAGTAAGATTTGTAATATTTTATAGGTATAGTTCTTAATTTAGTAAGATAAGAAAATAACTTAAGATTAAAAAAATACATAGTGAATAACAGTTGTTATCAGTAATTTTATCTTAAATTATTCTTTCTTTTTGTAAATCTTATTAAACCAAGTAGTATATATATAAAATATTGTAAATCTTATTAAAATGATTATTTAATTACATTTAAAAAAACTGAAAAGTAAAAACTCTTCTAAAAAGCAGGGTGGAGGGAGGGGTCCTGTGCGGACATTGGCCCCCATGCCATTTTAATATATATGCATACATACATACACACACAGATATATATATATATATATATATATAACACCCCAAATTTTCTTCAACCTCAGCCTCAACAGTGCATGTTTGGTGTGACAATTGCCATCCAACTGGCCTTTTCTTCTACTCACTGGATTCATACCTGCAAACAAAACTTGTAAAACACACATAAGGAAACAAACTGGGACTTCGTTTTCATGCGCCTAATATATATATATATGTGTGTGTGTGTGTGTGTGTGTGTGTGTGTGTGTATGTATGTGAGTTTTTGATAAATTTTAATTATATGGTAAACAGAGGTGCCGACAGTATTGGGCAAGTAGCATTGGATCCTATTACAAATCTATTATAATAAACGAGAAATTTTAAGGTATACTCTCAGATGGAAAAAGTCAATTAAAGCATACTAAAATAAGTGTATAACGTATACAATATTTATTTTAATGAAATTTTACTTTTTTTTTTTTAATTTGGGTACAAAGAGTGTAAGTGGAAGTGTTTATAGGCTTAGAGCAACACTGCCATCAAAACATCATCCCAAAGCTAAACACTAAAGAAGGTGAGTTAGCGGCAAACTATCACCAACTAGAATCAGGGCATTAGAGGTATAGTGTTAATATTTTAAAAATTGAATTATTCATTAAATTAAGATAAGAAATAGTTTATAGTTTAATAACTTGACTATGGTTGAATCAAAATTGAATTATCATATATATATCAAGTATAAATATAATAAATGTTTTCAATTAAATTAATGTATATTATAAAATAATATTTAAAATAAATATAAATATTTAAAAAGATAAAAATTAATTAACATATTTTATATATAAAAACAAATTTATATCAAACAAGTTAAATAAATTTCATTAAACATTATAAATATCTATCACAAAAGATCAAAATTTTAATTTAAATAAAAAACCAAAATTTGATTTTTGATTGATTGAGTGCCAATTTGATTAGTTTTTAAAATTTTTGTTAATTCAATCCACTTATAACCAACTTTTTGGCCAATTAATTTTTAGGGTCAATCGAATGAGAACCACGGCTAAATCACCAATTTTCAATCCAATCAACTTGTTTGGTTTGATTTTCTAAACCACGCACGGTGCTTCCCACGAAGAGTTTGTTCGGCAGCGAGGTAAGCTAAATCTTTTGTTGAACGGTCTAAAAAGACGCCTACGGTGTATCATTAGAACATTGGGCCTGAGAGATGGGCCGATCAAATCAGCCCAAAGCGGTCTAAGTCATGACTTAGACCGTGTAATAATTAAGTGATCCAGATCATTTATGATAGTCTTTTATAATACAAGGTTTGAGATACTACTATGACAGACCTCCAATAGCCCGACCAAATAAATCAAGGAGTCCCAATAACTTTTTTTTTTTTTAAAAATAGAACTTTCTCTCTTTAAAACTACTGTGATGATTAAATCAACCTCCATTTGCCGATCAAAGCATGAGCCACTAAGTCTAAACCAAACACGTTTAGTCATGGAAAGAAAAAAAATTCTGGGAGATGGAATGTGATATTGAGCAAGCATGCATCTAATAGTCATTTATCACACAGCCAAGTAATTTCAAAGCATTTTCACGTTTACGCTCCCGCTTCTCCATGTTCTCATTCTTCAATATCTAGATACGGACAGAGTCCAGATTTTTTGTAGTTTACAAATAAAAACTATATATATTATAATTAAAGAGAAATAAAAAAATAGAAAATAAATGTAAAAAATAAATAAATTATATATATATTTTAACTCCTTTATATCATTCTCTCTTTCCCTGTACAACTACAAAAAATTCAATTTGATATCAACAGTATTTCTATTGCAATGCATTTTTGAAAACTTTCTCTGTCTCTCCTGCTAGAAAGGACTATAAAAGAAATTACTCATTATGTGTCTAGAACTTTCGGCTATCAAAAGGAGTGCTATCGGGATTTAAATCTTCCTCCTTCTGATATCTCTTCGGCTTACCGTGATGTACTCAAGTTTCCTTTTGTTTTGATTTTGAAAAAACCACAAAACGAAACAAAACGAGAACTTCTCCTCTTCAAACGGGGGTGCCTCATTTTTAAAAGGGCTTAACAAAGTAAGCCCAAAATAAAATATGAGTTTTGGAATTTTTTTTTGAGTAAAATATTCTTATTCTTTTCAGTTGTGCCCAAATGCTTATATTTAATATATATGTTATTGTTGAAATAAAAAATTATTGTTTATTATCTTTTAATTAGTTAATGTAAAAAAATATTTTGTACATTTGATTTTTATTGTTAATAATTATTTATTTTTAATAAAATGACTTTAATAGTTGCTATAATGATTATTTATATTAGTTGAATATATATTTAATACTTGTTATATTATATAAGTTATAGATGTAAAGATATTATAGTTAAAATAAGTGTAATTTTAATTTATATAATTTATTAAGTTGTGAAGAGTTTAATTTTTTAAAATAAACAAGTAATTTATGTAATTTAAACATTTTTTAATACAGAGGAGTAATTTTTTTTAAGCAATAAGTTCAACGGCTTATGCCAAAAAAAAAATTGAAGTATTTTAATTTTATTAGTTAAGCGACCTAGCTTAGGCCCGTTTCCACACTAGTATACCTCGCAGCCTTTTTGTCATTATTAAGCCATGGATGCTTGACGTTCAAAAAAGAAAAAAGGACAAAAGTTATGCACGCCTAAATGAAAGTAATTATTAAAGGCTGGAAAAACATATTTGGAAAAACTGAATTCTAATATGAAGATTACACATGCAAACCAAAAATTTTAGAAACGTCTTGTATTTCAAATTCTATAATATTTTAAAATATACCGTCCAAACGCAAAGACAAACCGGCTTTTTAACTTTGTTGCTGCAAGAGGAAAAAACCTATAATTAATATGTGCATTCATCGGAACTTAATCCTTGAATGTTTAATTCTTTTTAAGTTTCAATTAATTTTTTAATAAAAAATTAGGCCAATTAAGAATGTTTTTAATAGAAAATCAAGCTTGAACGTGGAACAAGTATTATTTTTCTTTTGAAAAAAAAAACACAATTTCATGTGATGTTAATTTAGGGGGAGGGGGAATATTGAAGGGGGGTTGACGAGAGGGGATTTGGTGGGGATGATGGGCAAGAAAGAGGAGAAGAGGAGAAGAGGAGATGAGGAAAAGGGGGGAGGGGCGTTGGGATGGTTATATATATATATATTGATTATATTGATAAATTTATATTTTATTTGTAATTTATTTGCATGAAAAAAATTAAGTCTTATTAAGAATTTTATATAAAAGAAATCATCTTAATTTATAATTTTTCTTTAATCTTATGTAATTAGAAGTCAAAGATATAATTTTTTATAAATTTTGTTTGTCTTACGTCACCTGAAATCTTATAAATTTAATTAAGTTATAACATGTAAAGAAGTTTGTTTAAAATGATTCAATTATTTTTTGTCTTATATAATCTGAAATCTTATAAATTTAATCTAGATATAACGTGTAAAAAATTTTCTTTAAGTGATTCAATTATTTAACATTGAATGGTAAAAGATAATTATTATTTTAATTGAAAATTAATAACAAAAATCTAAAATTTACATGTAATTAAAAAAAAAGTAAAACAAACCAAAGGAAGATAAAAGGTGTTTCCAATGAGAATACCCCATAAATATGGACCCATTTTGCATCTAACAATATTTTTTAATTTTATGGTGTCTATTTTCAAGTAAAAGGTATAAAAATGAATACGAAATATATGGATATGGTGGAGTTCGAGAAAGAGGACATTGGATTAATTTAATGGTGTTTGGGGTATAATTATCACAACTTAAATTCTCCAATCCAACTGAGTCACTTTCAAATGCGTATTTCTGGTGCTACTATATATATAAAGTTAGAAATCAATAAAAGTGGGAAAGCACAAAACCCAAAAATATATATAATTTATATTCCAAGCAAACCGACGGGGAGAAATAGACAAAAGAAAGAAAGAAAGATAGAAGAATGCCTTTGGTTTTATCGTCAGCTTGGACAAATCTCTATTGATTTTTTTGGTTAATTAAATTTAGAAGACTTTAAATTATATAAGATAAAAAAATTATAAAAAATTATATTTTTGACTTCAGATTATATTAAGTAAACAAAATTATAAGTTGAAATTATTTATATATATAATATTCTTAATAAGACACAAAAATAATTTTTATACAAATAAGTTAAAAAATTAAATTATATGTAAAAATATAATTTTACAATAAAATTATTGTTTATAAATTTATTATTCTTGATTATTTTTTAATATTGTAAAATATAAATAATATATTTATTTTAAAATATATATAATATATAATGAATATTATATATATATATATATATATATTCCTAGCCCCGGCCCCGCGGGTCAGCCCCCGTAAATTAACATCATGTGAACGTGTGATCTTTAAAATAATAATAATAATGGCCTAAACGTGGATGAGGTTGCTCCGCATCTAGTTCTGATTTTTTTTATTAAAAAAATTAATTAGAATGCAAAAGGAGCTTATTGGTTCCTTAAAAAAAATTGAAGGAGGAAATAAATTTTGGAGACCGTGCATATCAGTTATAAGTTTTTGTCAATATAACACCAAAGTCAAAAAGCGGGGATAAACCACGCAGAATGTGTTTGGTTTGGTGTTTAAATGGTTAAAAGTCTATTTACATATCAAAATATAAATTTTTTTTTCACGGATTAGTTTATTTAGCTTAGCTTTGAAATGTTTTTTTAAATCCTATTTATCCTCTAAACTTTCATTTATATTGCAATGAGGAAAAAAAATACTTTTACATTAAATTAACTGCATTAATAGCGAAAATTACATTTTAAATGTAAATTACAATCATGCAAAATTATTTTTACCTAAAATCAAGTTCATAAATCAAATTAATCCAATATCTTATTTCCACAATTTCGATCCAATCTTAACACTAAAACCTTCGTTGGACCACCAGTTTCAATTTCAAAGCTCCAATGGGCTCTAGATTGGAGAGAGCAATCACTATCACATGCGAAGCAATTGCCCCCTCTTTCCTATTTAAGGTGTTGCGGTGAGATATGACTTGATGAACGCCACACATCGGTCGCATCCACTTCCCGATTAATAATTCTTTTTTGACGTAAGTGGTAAAAAATTTTGATGTATTTAAATTTAATTATTTCTTTTCTTTTTCGACTTTATATTTACAAAAGCATTGCATTGTACCTGTTTTGATACGCAATTTTACCTATGAACCTATTTCATATATTGTATATGATAACATTTGATAATACAAAATCAGTAAGATTTGATAATGTAAGGGTTGATTTTAGTCCTACTCGAGTTGGGCGGGATCGAATTAGGACAAACTAAAAAATATTTGGACAGACTAGTCGACCATGTTAGCCTACTTGGCCCAATTTGAATTGGTCTTATGAATTTTTTTTCTTTAAAAAGCTTATTTTATAAAAATTTATATAAAACTTTTATTTTTTTTAAAGGCAAAATATAATTTTGCAGGGACATACATAAATTTTTTTTTAAGAATTATATGTTTTACCAATTTTTTTATTTAAGTTGGTTTGTCTAACTTGAAAAATTAGCTCAACTTGGTACTAAATCAAATCAAGTTAACCTGAGCTAGGTTCAAGCTTAAAAAAAGTGACCTAATACAAAACCAAGCTGGATATTCAAACAGACTAAAATTTAATTCGACCCAACCCATGAATATCTTTATAGATGAGAGTTATAACAAAAAAGTATTAATAAAATATTATACATCAAAATCTAATTAAAATTAATTTCATCTACCAAGACTTGATTAAATTATAATTTATTACAATATATAAGTAAGGATTAATATATAAATTTATACAATGCATTACTTGCATAAAATGAATGTTAAATTAATAATATATTATATTAACTTATACTATCAGACGTAATATACATATAGCAAAGGGCCTTTTAATTATTAGCACATGACATAATATTTGAATTTAGCTGTATATAAGTTTTTTCGGCCTTAGAATTTAGCTTTGTTTGAAAATAAACATTCTACTCTCATTTTTATCTATTCCAATAACGTATGCTTCTGAATTCAACAGAGGCGTGCTTTGACTCTGATTATACATGATACTTTTTTAATTTTTTCCTAAAAAGAAAAAATTGAATGCCAAACACTCTTTTTTACTACTCCATAGTTTGTGAATTTTTGTTTATTTTAAAAAAATATAAACTTTTATAAAGAATATTGTAAAAAATATTTATATTTGACAAAATTATTTAATAAATACTTTTATCAAAAATATTATGTTTAACAAATTTTTAAAAATGAAGTACTTTTTTATTGTAAAAGTACAATATGAGAGGTGTAACGACCCTAATTTCAAATTATAGTAATTAAGGTTAAAGACGTAATTAATAATCATAAATCAAGGTTGAAAGGCATTACAACTCATTATATTTAAAAAATGCAGAAAAATTTGAACATTGATATTATTAGGGTCATTAATTAGATAACCACAATTATTCGAATATGCAAGTAAATTTAATCATCAATTCCTGCCTTTGATTCTTCCATCCATCAATTCCAACTTATAAAAACCTCTTTCAAGTGTTTTTAAATTATTCCTTAGTATTACCATAAAAGAAACTAAGGTTTTTAGATGAATATGAGAAATTAAGCACCTTCGCTGCGATCAATTACTCTCAAGTTCAACTCCTTACACCTTCACAAATTTTGCACATTTTGCCGTGGCCAAATATCCCTTTTGCCGCAGCTAAATACCTTTTGGAATACCCCCAGACTTGCCTCTCAGACTTAGTCGTGACTAACCTCACTATTCGTCACGGGCAATTACTCTCTGTTTTCTTCCCTGGCAGCTTCGCCACATTTGGTCAAGGCCAATTAAATGTTGGTCACAGCAAATTACCTTCTGTTACCATTTGGCTGAGGGCAATTAAATTTTGACAGCGGCCAATTCCTTCTGTTACCCTCTCTGGGCACCTTCGTTGTTTTTTGCCAAGGCCAATTAAATTTTGGCCGTGGCCAATTCCCTTCTGTTTCTATAACTCCCAAGATTTCATCTCCTGCTCTCCAATTCCCCCTCTAGCAACACTCTAGGCTACTTTAACTTAGTTTGTGAAGATTTAGTGTCTTTCTTTTACCTAATCTACTTAACACATCTATCATTACCCATGCAAAACTCAAATGTGGATCCTTAACTCTCTAGCCACCATAAACCAGTAGTTCATAGATCAATGATAGTAAGAAGTTCATACACTACTCACATTTCCATTCAAACATAAGTCCCATTAGGAATTCCATACATTACTAGTTTAAGTTGACATCTGATGTATCAAATGATTACAGTCCTATGCTTGGCAATTCATTATGTAATGTGACAATTACATAAAACTAGTAGTCTAGTTATACGAATACAATCTGACAAGGTTTCCAAACCTACCTACTACCAAACCACATAATAAACTTTCATTCATTTCCTCCTTGCCACTAACAGGTTCGGTCACTGAAAATGTTAGCCCACAATCGAGGTAAGATATACAATCTCAATAACAAGAGGCAAATTTCATATATATGTACAGATTAATCAATACAATGCAATTTCGTATCATCAATACCAGAACCATCAATTCAATTTACAAATGAACTAGTTGAGCTACCAATGACTACTATCCTATACCAACAATCATACATAACATGTTAATGGCCAATAACACCAGGAGAGGTCTGTCCACGGCACTTACTCCATAATGAGCACAACCAAGGTTCAGTGCATCTAGGGTCTGATCACAATCCGGTGCTCAATCGAAGCACATGCACTGGTGGCAGTCACACCACAGCTCCACCATAGACTCAAAAGGTCCAATCACAATAACAATTCAAGTAGTCAACTAATCATTTAGTATCTCAAAATCAAACATGTGTAGTAAATATCAGATTAACATGGGCATATACATGAAATTAGAAAAGTAACCCTAATTACCTCAATGAAGCCAATTACTCATCCTTTAGCTACAATCATGATTCAAAGCACATCAAGCCTAACATAAGCATAATCATCATTATTCAACTACTATTAGTAAGGAATTTTCCTATCCACAGATTAATCTTAACAATAGTACATTAAGAATTTTTGACCCAAGCTTCCTAAGGGTTTACAACACTAATTCAAGGTCATAACAATAAGAACTCACATTGGGTCACTCCTAACATCTCCATTTTCGCACATGTCAAAGCCATGCACCAAAAGTCAGTTTCAATGATAGAAATTTAGTATATATAACACATAAGAGAAGAGGGAACATTTGCCCATATACCTAAGAGGTCAAATGGACTAAGTTGAGCCTCAATCAAGGACACACCATGAGAAATTTCAAAATTCAAATTTGAGTCATCAAGCCCAGAAATTTCAGCTTTTCACCTTCATCTCCTTGTAATTTCACACAATAGCAGAACCCATTATGAAAATCAATCCTTATAGGCATTTTCCAGCAAAGTAATATACAAAACGGAAGGGAAATACTTACCCAATCATCTCTCTAATTTCTAACTCCAAAAATCTTGCAAGGAATCACCTAAACACCAAATTTCAGATTTGAGAAGGAGATAAAAATGCCTAAAACCAGAAACTAATCAGACCAAAATGAAGAGGAGAATAAGAAGGACATGTTTTATATAGATTACCTTGGTCAAATCTTCCTCTAGAAGTGAGAAATGGTGGAGGAATGCAGCAAACCCTAGCCTCCTCTCTTCCTATGCGAAAATAGAGTTCTCCCTTGCCTAAGATTGAGTTGGTCTGCAGAATAAAGGATAAGGGGCTGATTAAGTTAGGGTTTTAGATAAGTTTGGGCCAACCCAAAAGCCCAAAATCCACTTAAGTTCAAATATATGCTTATTGGGCCATAAGTTGAAGGGTTTAGTTGATGAAATGAGAGTTTGGCTCTTAAGAAATGAGATTGGACCTTCTTACAAACTAGAAGTGGGCTTTCTTATTTGGCTTATGACATAAATACATTGATCATAAAGCCCAAATTAAATGTCTAACTCCTCTTAGTTAGCTCTTTAATTAAACCCCGTAACTATAATTAATATATCTCCACCTAATAATAACTAAACATGATTATTGGCTCAAAATGTTTAAAACAAATCCATTTTTTTAGAAACTTTATCTTCATTATTTTTTCTCAAATCCTTGTATTAATTCCTTAATTCACCATAATCCTTATTAATAAATTCTGGGGTGTTACAAGAGGTCATTAGCGTAATTAATTAATTATTTTAAATGAAAGTACAATTATCTTTAGGAAAATAAATTTTTATTTCTATTTTAAAAGAGGAGTTTTGTTGCAAATGTTATAATTATGTAAATGTTTATGACTTTCAATTTCTAAAATCTCTTTTTATGTTTAACGACATATACTTTATAACTATTATGGTATTTATATTGTACAATCATGCAAATTAATTTTTTCATTTATGTTATTGTAACTTTTAAATTGATTTTTATTGTTGAAAGTCCATAAATAAAAGTTATATACTAGGCATGTGGTACCTTAAATGAATGAAAAGTATTCTCTTATTTCTCCTCTCAATTTTCTCTCTTATTATATATTTTTTATATTTTCATTATTTTACAACACATTATCAATATGATTCTACTATAAATTCTCAGCTCAAATCAAGTTATTTCTTGCTCATTTAATTAAAACTAACCTCTTTTTAATAATATTATTTTATCAAGTTATTACATTTATTATTAAAATAATCTTATTATAATTGATTTTATTTTGAGTATGCTTAGTTCTATAAATATTGTGGATTATATATGCATTTTTGACAAAATGATATGTTTATAATTTGGTAAATATATGGTCATGCATCCATTTGATAGCATTTATTAATAAATTGTTACTAGTTTTCTTTAAAAGTTACTAATATTTAGTTTATAGAAATTATTTTAGTGTTTCAATTAATATTATTAAATTATAACAAAAGTTAGTTTTATATTATTATTCATACTTTATTTGTATTATTAAAATTTTATTCAATATCTAAAGTTATCAAGAATGGATTTTAATTATTATTGTTGTTTATATATTAGTTTGAATTATGGCAAATCTTACCAAATTTAAGTTTGTGACCTTAGATATAACGAGCAAGAATTTTTTATCTTGAGTACTAGATGTTGAAATTCACCTAGATGCTAAGGGTCTATAAAATGCAATTTTACCAAGAAATGAAGCATCTAATAAAAAACAAAGCAAAAATAATTGTTTTCTTTTATCATCATCATCTACATAAAGGGTTAAAGTGCAATATCAAACAATAAAAAATCCACTTGAATGGTGGAACAATTTGAAAGAACAATAGGACTATAAGAAAATTGTAATATTATTTAAAACTTGTTATGATTCAATGCATTTATAGTTGCAATATTTTTAAACCATAAGTGAGTGTAATTTTGATGCAAGACCCACTAGGAACATGCCCTAGAGAACCTTCAACAATTCGAAACTATGCCCGGGACCGGCTAGAAACAAGATTGTTGGTCAAAGGAAAGACCCTAAGAGAACTTGTCTTTTAGAATCCTAGCCTCAAGACGCCACAAAGGAAGACCAATCCTTTGATAAGTCGCGTGAATTCTCAGAGAACACAAAGAAGCAAAAGCCTCTCAAAGTATTGAATAATACTCAAGTTCATTCATTCATGATTTTCTCACTTTTCTCACAACTCTCTAGCTCTTTCTTTTCACTCACACTCTTTTCTTTTTCAATTTCTTCTTTTTCTCTCTTTAACTCATGTTCTCTCTCTTTTTCTCTTGCTCTCTCTTTTTCTTTTTCGCTCTCTTTTTCTTTCATTTTATATGCTTGTGCTATTCTCATTTGATCCTCATAAACATCCATAGGATCAAGAGGTACCAATACATGATGTTTTTCATTGAATATAAATGAATATCAATAACAATATTTGTGCTTATGCTTAACATATTTAGCTTTTCTCGCATGTTTCCATGGTTTACCAAGCATAATATGTCCATCAAACATAGGAGCTACGTCACATAACACTTTATCATGATATTTACCAATGGAGAAAGAAATCAAAACTTACTTATTAACCCTAGATTCAGCACTACCCTTCAACAAGGTATAGGGCCTAGGATGCTTTATAGTAGGCAAGTTTAATTTCTCAACTAGTAAGGTACTAGCAATATTTACATAGCTACTATTATCAATAGCCATGCTGCACACTTTCTCTTTGATAAGGCATCTAGTATGAAAATCAGGAGATGACTTTTCCTTATCTTGTCTTGTAGAGTGGGAGTTGGATTGGAATGCATCTAACCATGCACAAGGTTGCTTGAATCTCTCTTTGTTAGCCTCTTCAAGGAATTTATACTCACTAGACATCTTGTCACCTTGTACTAGCAAACCAAAGCTCTGATACCAAATGATGCAAGACCCACTAGGAACATGCCTTAGAGAACCTTCAACAATTCGAAACTATGCCCGGGACCGGCTAGAAACAAGATTGTTGGTCAAAGGAAAGACCCTAAGAGAACTTGTCTCTTAGAACCCTAGCCTCAAGACGCCACAAAGGAAGACCAATCCTTTGATAAGTCACGTGAATTCTCAGAGAACACAAAGAAGTAAAAGCCTCTCAAAGTATTGAATAATACTCAAGTTCATTCATTCATGATTTTCTCACTTTTCTCACAACTGTCTAGCTTTTTCTTTTCACTCACACTCTTTTCTTTTTCAATTTCTTCTTTTTCTCTCTTTAACTCATGTTCTCTCTCTTTTTCTCTTGCTCTCTCTTTTTCTTTTTCTCTCTCTTTTTCTTTTTCGCACTCTTTTTCTTTCATTTTATATGCTTGTGCTATTCTCATTTGATCCTCATAAACATCCATAGGATCAAGAGGTACCAATACATGATGTTTTTCATTGAATATAAATGAATAGCAATAGCAATATTTGTGATTATGCTTAACATATTTAGCTTTTCTCGCATGTTTTCATGGTTTACCAAGCATAATATGTCCATCAAACATAGGAGCTACGTCACATAACACTTTATCATGATATTAGACCCACTAGGAACATGCCCTAGAAAACCTCCAACAATTTGAAACTTTGCCCGGGACCGGCTAGAAAACAAGAATGTTAGTCAAAGGAAAGACCCTAAGAGAACTTGTCTCTTAGAACCCTAACCTCAAGACGCCACAAAGGAAGACCAACCCTTTGATAAGTCACGTGAACTTTCAGAGAACACAAAGAAGCAAAAGCCTCTCAAAGTATTGAATAATACTCAAGTTCATTCATTCATGATTTTCTTAAAATAGAGTACAATAGGAGGCCTTTTATAGGCAAAATTTCTAAAAGTCTTAAAATCCTAATAAAACTAAAACTCTAAAATCTGATTAGAAATATTTTAAATAGTGCCTAAAATCAAGGAACAATATTAGGATATTAATTTTAACTTAATCTCCTAGATAAACTCCTTGACCAAGTCCAAAAAGTAATAAAATAATAAAAAAACAAAATTAAAAAAGAATCCTAGTCAAAACTAATTAGCTCTTGTAAATAGTCACATGGGATACTCATGTTTCATTAAAAATCACATGATTGACACATGATTTTTAATCTCTTACAATTGGACTCCAATTGGGCCTTGACACTCCTCTTTTATGTGTATAACTACATTGGGCCTTCAACATCTCCATGGACCTTCTTAGGACATTGGGCTTCCACTTGGACTTCCACTTTTGCATCTTTAAAGAGATCTCATGTCTAAAGTCCAATTCAGCATATTTTGAATTGATCAAATATGGATCTTGGGCTCTAAACTTGGGCCGACGTCTAACATAGATATTATCTTGAACTCTTTGAAAATTTTGGACATAATGCATGATTTGGGCCACTTGAACTCTTTGAAGTTTTTGATGGATGAGAGTTTCTCGAACTTGTTGTGCTCCAATGGGTATGCCTACTAGTATTGTATCTGTGAGTGAAAAGAAAGAGCTAAAGAGTTGTGAGAAAAGTGAGAAAATCATGAATGAATGAACTTGAGTATTATTCAATACTTTGAGAGGCTTTTGTTTCTTTGTATTCTCTGAGAATTCACGTGACTTATCAAAGGATTGGTCTTCCTTTGTGGTGTCTTGAGGCTAGGGTTCTAAGAGACAAGTTCTCTTAGGGTCTTTCCTTTGACCAACAATCTTGTTTCTAGCCGGTCCCGGGCATAGTTTTGAATTGTTGAAGGTTCTCTAAGGCATGGTCCTCGTGTGTCTTGCATCAAATTTAGTAGTTTTTAAAATTAGTAGATAAAAGATAACTAATGGGAACTTGTGAGGAAAAACCTTGTCAATTTTTCATGCTTCAAATGTGCTCTTATAGTAGCAATATCATGAAAAGAGTTTCAAAAAATACTTTGAACTGATATCAGGCCTTCTTATGGTTCAATAGAATAATGGGTTATTGTTGAAAAACCATGAAATCTATCCCACTAGATCTGCTTCATTTCTTAAAGCGAATGTAGCAATAAATAATAATTATCATAGTCGTGATCGTGGTTATGGTCAAAATTGTGGCCACGAACATGGCCACAATAGAGAATGTGTGACAACCCTACCTTCTTCTCAATGTATTTGTGGTTAAAAACAAGATTATTAATTAATGATCAAGGTTTGAGGTCATTATATTTTACCACATCACGGAAATATGAGGATATTTGAACCTTGATGTTAGGGTCATCACCATACCACCACAACAAAACAAAATTTACATAAAAGAAATCCTACTACCATAAGGGGTTTATGATTCAACCGTCTATCAGTTTTAATACCCAATAACCACCCACAAGTGTTCCTATATCATCTCTTACCATTACCGTTGAAAAAAATTGGAGTTTCTCTGCTAAAAGGAGTAGGTTGGGGACTTACGCCACAGCCTATACCTTCCCCGCCGCGGCCAAGTTGCTCTCTGGAATCACTGGATAAATTTCACAAATCATCGCGGCGAGTAAGACCATCGCCACGGCCAGCCTACATGGCATTACGGCGAAAACGCCTCTTGGAACTACTGTTCCCAACCCACATGATTCTCACCTTGGCTCAATACATTTGTGCCGTGGCGAATTTTGCTACTGTCCAACTCTTAATTAATTTCCTCGACTAGCGCCGCGATAGGACCTACTATGTCGCGGCGAGTTTTGCTTCTGTCACCCACCTGGGCGATTTTTTCCACTTTGTGCCGCGGCGAGATTTATCAGGCCACGGCGCTCCTCGCCACTGTCACTCCCTAGGCCAATTTTCTTCCCTTGTGCCGCTGCGGGATTGGTTATGCCGCTGTGCCCTTCGACTCTATCTCTTATTTGGTTGCGGCGAAACCTTTTTAGCCACAGTGAGACTCCCTCTTGTGACTACATTACCCAAATTTTGCCCCCTACACTCCAAATCTCATCTTAGAAACACCTTAGGTCCACCTTCCCTTATTTTATGTGATTCTAATGGTGTTTATCTACCCTATTTACCCATCAATCTGTCCATTACCATTGCAAAACTTAAATACTACTTCTTACTTGCCCAACTAGCTCATATCAGCAAATTCATGAATATATAACAGCAAGAACACATGCATTAGCAGCAATTAACATCTCATGAACATCCCATAGAGATTCCATTCAACAATAGCTTATGTCCACATCCAAGGCATCATATGACTACAATTCCCATATGGTAATCCATATCACAATTTCAACAAAACTACATATACGATATTATAAGTTCATACATTAATATTCAACTATAATGAGACTTAAATCCTTAACGGTTACATTTCAATCAAACTAAATATGAACGCCTACACTTGGCAACATAAATACATGATGATGCTATACAAACTAATAACAAATTTGCATCTCTACTAAATAAGCCAGCCTAAGTGTAGCCTTCTCCCATATGTTGGAGCTCATGAATTTTCATCCACTTGCTTCCCTTTATCCTTAGCCGAAGAACTTTCACCTGAAATGTTAATCCTATGAAACGGGGTGAGATATAAATCTCAGTAACTAAGGAAATTCCATCATATATCTAGTTTAACTAGCATATATGCATGAATCAAAATCAACATCAAAAACATATCCATCATATTAGCAAATGAAACAATTAGGCTATCATGATTACTATCCCATACTAGCAATCATATTATCACATATTAAAGGCCATTAACACCGGGAGAGGCCCGTCCACGGCACCTACTCCCTATTGAGCACAATTGGGACTCAGTGCATTTGGGTTTGATCATAACCCGGTGCTCGATCGAAGCACATGCACGGGTGGTAGTCGCACCACAGCTCCACCATGGACTCACAAGGTCCAATCATAATTCAACAAATAGCCAACCGATTCATTTAACATTTCAAATCATTCATATATAGCAACATATGAAATTAAATCAAATATATACATGGAATTGATATAAACTCGATTACCTCACTTGTAGATAAATTTGCAACAGCCATCACAAATCCCAAATTCGGATTAGAGTGTCCATCACCAGAAAACTCAATATTCTATCCAAAATCCTAAGCAAATTTGTACAGAATTAATACCAATTTTATAAATCAGCTATGGGGGTCTCAAATTAACAAATGAAGCATCAAAATGGAGGGTTTAAACTCACCCAAGGTCAGCCCTAACCTCAACCGACGAATTTCACTAAGAAAATTCCCAAATTCTCACATTTCAGATTTTGGGTAGGGTGAAAATACTCCGAATGAAAAACTAATCGGACAAAATTAAAGAGAAAGATGAGGGGATTAAGTTGTATAACTATTACCTTGGCTGAATCTTGCTTTAAATGTGAGAAAATGTAGAATTCTTGCCCCTAACCCTAGCCTCCTTCTCAACCTCCGAATTTTGAGATGTATTTTATGTTTCAACAAGTGTGAGGAAGAGACTGATGTATTAGGGTTTTAGTTGGGTCAAAAATGGGTCATGGGTAGGTCCATCTCCATTTGGGCTTCAGATTTTAAATTGTTAGGCCAGTTTCAAGGTGTTGGGTTGCTGAAATTCAGTTGGGCCAGACCAAATTTTAAGAGTCCAAAGATTTTGGGTCTGTACAAGGGTTATTGGGCTAAGTATAAGAGCTTATATAAGGTAGGTATTGGGCCTCCATTACATTGGATCAAGTTGGGTCTGCACCTAGCTTATTGGGCCTCCATTAGCCTCTTGTCATGGCCTCCTACATTAATTTGGGCCTAGATGAAATTTCTCTCCCAATTAAATCTCAAACCCATATTAATAAATTTACCTTTCTAAAATCTCTATTTACTTAACTTGCCTAATTATCACATATTAATTATTCATAATTAATCTAATCTGTGATTAACACCTTAATTAATTATGGGGTGTTACAAAATGTAACAATTATTGTTATCATAGTAGTAATAATAATAACTCCAACTACCAAAAAAGGAATAATAATGAAAAATACAAAAAAGATAAAGGTGGTCATAATAATCCTTTAAAAGGTACAAAAAATCTATGTTATTGATGTAGTAAGAAAGGACATTAGTCACATACTTTATGTATGTTTGAGTATCTTATGAAACTTTATCAAGCCTCCATTAAAAGGAAAGGGAATAATATGGAAACAAATTTGACATACCAAAATGATAATGATTGAGGCAAACTTTGCATACAAGGATGTTGACCTTAATAGCTTTGATGATATAGCATATTTGGATGTAATAAACTTCTTTGAAATTTATAGTTAAAGAATTGAAGATGAAAATGATAAGAATACATGAAGTTATGTTTTTATGTTATTTGTTTTTTTATGTGTCCTAAGTGTGTTTTTTCTTGAAGGTAGTTTTCATATATTTTATGTATGACTATAGCATCTCTTATAATGTATTTTTTTTAATGAAAAATATGGATATTCCCCATTTCTCTTATTGGATACAAGATCTATAATGAAGTCATATGTCTTGTAGATAGTGCTACAATATGTACAATACTTAAAGATAAAAAATAATTTTCTCATCTAATAATAAATAATGTAATAGGTAGTACAAAATTAATATGAAACTCTAAAAAAGTTACTATATTATTACCTTGATAGAGGAAGTTTATTATTGATAATGTATTATCTTATACTAAGTCTTAAAAAAATTTATTAAGTTTCAAAAATATCTACTGCAATATATATCATATTGAAATTATAAATAAAAAATTAAATATTTACATATCATAGCTATTGTATCAAGAAAAAATGTATTTTGAAAAAATTAATTATCCTTCTTATTTGTACTATACAAATATTAATACAATTAAAACATATATTATAGTATACTAGAAGTTTATTGATCCAAATACATTTATTATTTGATATAATTGATTAATCCGTTTGAGATCAATTATAATGTTAAAAATTATTAAGGATTTACATGGATATCTATTGAAAAGTCAAAAGATTTTTTACTACAAAGAATTCTTATGTATCTAAGGTGATACAAATAGATCATCACTAGCTAAATTTATGATTGAATCCCTCACATTTTTTAAACGTATCTATGGTGATATATGTAGGCTCATTCATCCATCATATAAACCATTTAGATATTATATAGTTTTAATAAATGCAGTTATATGTGTATTTATTATCAACTTATAACCTAGCATTTTCAAGATTTCTTTTTTATTCATGATTTTCAAAAGAATAGTAATATAAGTGTTCAACAAATTTGTTTGATAAGGCATTACCAATTATCATATTTGAGAAGTTAGTATGTAATATTTGCACAAATTCAAAGATATAAAGTAACTTTGTTATTAGGCAGAATAAACAATGTATTGTACTCTTTTTTTTTTTTAACTAAAGTTTTGTCCCATTAAATTTTCCTAGTAACATTTTTAATGAGGTGACTTATAATGAATATTTAAATATTGTGTACTTTTTTGGATCTTCATTGGTTTTTATTCCATTAGGTTGTTTTTAGTAAAGTTTTAACATGACACATTGTTTGCTAATGTACATATAAGAGGGAGTGTTATAAATGTTATAGTTATATAGATGTCTATAACCCTCAAATAATGACCTTCTAGAATCTTTTATATATATATATATATATATTTAATGGGATATAACCTATAACCCTTAAAAGATTATATAATACAATTATTTAGATTAATTTTTTTATTTGTATTATTGTAACTCTTAGGTTGATTTTTATAGTTAAAGACTTATAAATAGAGGTTATATACTAAGTAAATGGTACCTTGAGTGAATAAGAAGTATTCTCTCATTTCTCCTTTCAATTTTCTCTCTTATTCTATTTTATATATTTTTGTTAGTTTTGCAATAAGCTTTAATTTTTTATTCTCTTCCTATAATAAAAAAAAAATTTTTTTTGCTACTACTAAAAAATTATTGTAAACCTAATGAAAATATAATAAATATAATAAGAGCAAGAGAGAATTTTGAGAGAAGAAAGAGGCAAACAATTCACATCACTTTTATGCCTCATACTTAATTAATCCATAATATTTATTTATAAGTTTTCAACTATAAAGAAAGACTTATGAATTACAAAAGTATAAATAAGAAAATTAATCTACATAATTATACAATATATATTCTTTGGGAGTTATAGAGCATATGCTGTTAAAATAAATTAAAAAAAGATTCTAGAAAGTTATTTTTTAAGAGTACATTTATATAACTATAATATTTATGACACTTCCCTTCAAATTTCCATTAACAAATAATGTGTATCATTAAAATTTTATTAGAAAAAACCTAATGGGATAAAAACCTAGTGAAAAAAAAAGAGCACACAATATTTAAATACCCATTGTAAGCTGTTTCATTAAAAATTTTACTAGGAAAACCTAGTGGGACAAAACTCTGGTAAGAAAACAAGAAAAAGAGTATAACACATTGTTTACTTTCCCTAATGATAATGTCACTTTACATTTTTGAATCAACATAAATACTATGACCACTTTTTAAATGTTGCAATTGCAAATGCCTTAATGAATAACTATTGGATTACCATATGAACGAATTTGTTAAATATCTATATTACAATTCTTTCAAAGATCATAAATAAAAAAAGTTTTTGGTGAAGTAATTTTCATTCTCTCTTTTTTAATGTACCTTCCTCTAATTAACAAAGCTATATGTATACTGCATTATTTTCATACAATATTGTTAGAATCTTTTTTTCTAAATATAAACCATACATCTTTTAGATATGTATTAACTTTAGCTAAATACATTTACAACTTGCCTTATGCACTATAATTATTTATGCATGATTTGATGACATGGCAGCAAAAAGTTTATTTTGTGAAGGTTATTATATAGTTATATCCTTACTTGCAAATAAATAACTAATTTGAAATCGAGTTTTATGTGAATTAAATAAGTTTCCTATATCTATCTAGCCAATTAATTGTGATTTAGAGTCAGTTGAATAAAATAACCCATATCAATTATCCCTCTGAGATGTTGCGATAGATACTTAACTCTATTGCAATATCTTCTTATTGGAGAAGAATTAAATCTTATTAATAAACTTATGACAGATGCAATATTAGGTTGTATTGAATTAGCAAGATATATTAATGCTTTTATAGTACTAAAATATAATATTTCAAGACCAAGAAATTCTTTATCATCCTCTTGAGAACAAAAAGGGTCTTTATTTACATTTAGTGATTTTTTAAAACTAGTGAAATACTTAGTGAATGTGCTTTACTTGTATAAAATCACTTTCAAATCTTTTTCGATATAAGTTAATTGATAAAAAAGTATTCCAATCATTAAGTGTTTAATTTGTAAGCCAAGACAAAACATTATTTTTTCAAGATTTTTCATTTCAAAATTTTTCTTTAATTAATCAACTCTTTTTGAATATCTTTAAGAGTTTCAATAATATTGTTTTATTCATAAAAATTTAACAATAATAGGATACATGTCATTAACTATTAAAAAGGGATTTTAGAATGTCATTTTTTGAGTGTTATAAACATTTACAAAATTATATTATTTACAAAAATAATTATGTTTTATTTGTAAACATTTGGCCAACCACCTTTGAATTTTAAAATAAGTGTTGTTCAAAAAAGATAGATAAGAATCAAGAAGAAGGGGTGGGCCTACTTATGTGGGTTCCATTGTTCTCTGTGTCTTAGAAGCTATTGAATAAGTATTATATTCAGTTCCTTTCAAACCTGATTAAGGGCCGAAAAGCCTACTCGACTAAAAAATATAGATATGAGCAAAAAAAAAAAAATCCAACAAAAAAAAGCCCATTTTTTTAAAAAGTCCAAATATAGAATGGGTTAGATTTAGGTTTTTTTTTTTTTAGTTTGACCTGAGCTTGAACCTAAACTTAGCCGTATTATAATTATTTTTTACATATTATTAATAAATAATATTATTAAAAAATATTTATAACTATAGATATAAATAAAAAAAATATAACATATATGATTATTATTATTTTTTACTCTTACTTGTTGTATAATATATTATTAGCAATAAATTATAATTCAAATAAAATAAATTATTAATCAATAATATTATTGATAAAACTATTATCTTAAAAGGTTTTATTATCTTTTATATATTTCAAGTGGTTTAAATTTCATACAATATTTTTTTTGGATTATTTGGTATTTAAAACAAAAAAGACACCTAATAAATAATAAAATAAATATATCTAGTATTTAAAATTTTAAAAAATTATCTTTTTAAACGGCCCACTTGTTTTAAACCAGATGTGAGTCCAAGTTTAAAAAAATTTATAAATTTTTTTATGAGCTCGATTCATTTTTAAATGAGCCCAGCACATGATTCATGCTTCTCCATACCATCTTAATTGTCCTATGCAATTCTACGGCGATTATGACCTGCAACGATAGTGTTTGTTCATGTTTTAGTATATATATTCTCTTGCAACCATCGCAATGGCTATGCAAATGCACTCGCAATCACGAAAAAGGTTTGTGAGCAGCAACATTGTCTTCCCATTATAACTTGCAGAGAAAATCTCGAGTTATTCCAACACAGATCGATGAAGGGTCAAAATTACAAATTTGCTAAACCATGCATGAGTAATCTTGCATACATGTAAGAGATAGCCTGGAGAAGAAACAAGCGAGACAGATCAACAAATCCTAACTGCTGCACTTTCACTCTTATGCGAAATACTATGTATGTTAAGATCTGAATTGCAGCTATGTTGCCCAAGATCACCGCACCGAACAATTCAGAGAGCTAGAGTTTTGAAGCCACTCATGAAATTCAATCAATCCATCACTTGAGAATAAAGCAAAAAGAGAATGGTTCAGCCATTCTATTGGTGGAAAATCTGAACCCTACCAGATACAATAAATATAGGTCCAAAAGCATTGGATATAAAATTAATGCACAAAGATCTAACA
The DNA here is from genome assembly GCA_026724425.1 of Erythrophleum ivorense. Classification (NCBI taxonomy): domain Eukaryota; kingdom Viridiplantae; phylum Streptophyta; class Magnoliopsida; order Fabales; family Fabaceae; genus Erythrophleum; species Erythrophleum ivorense. The sequence continues at coordinate 379,009 of JAIUCV010000480.1, forward strand.
ACATTTAGTGAGAATCTGATGAAAAAGAAATTGTTATAGTGGAATTTTCAACAGCTGGACACAGCCTTTGTTTAACTTTTATTACTTTAATGTGCACTAAGAAGTCAAAAAGAAGGGTCATAAATCATAATACAAGAAAGCTCTTTAATGAGTATCCAAAGTCTGGGAGAACAACAGAAGCTTCTCACTGCACTTTTACACTTGATAACACAACATGGAGCATAGTAAATATTTAAGTATCAGTTTTACAATATATTCCCAAATTCAACCAAATATATTAAGGTATGGATTAAAAAAAAGAACACTTGGTAAACATACATTTATTAATTTCATGCTTGTATTTCAAACCTTGAGTAGGACTTAATGGAACCCATAGATATGTCAATCTCGATTAAGTTGTCCTCCTCGTTCATGTCATTGTATTCTGCTAACAACTCCATCATCAGACTGTGTTGTTGTGTACTACTGAAAAGGCACTGATCAGCTGATGAATTCTTCTGCTGCTTCAAACTGCAGTGTCCACTTGGAAGTGCAATTTCTATGAGGCTTTCCTCATCAGAAATCGATCCATCTGAGCCATCAATGCTTCGATCTAATGGCCAATAATCCACTTCAGAATCCTCAGATGTTGACATTTCTTGGCATTCACTATTTGACAGTAAATCTGGTGATCTGGTCCAGTAGTTATTAACAACACCATTATCCTTAATTTCTTCTCCTTCTTCTTCCTTTGCTTCTGCCATAGTCTCCCTCTGGAGCTCTGGGTTTGGTGCAGCAATGTCTTCTCTCTGATCTGAGCTTTCCTCCATAGAACTAGGAGCTTTTTCTTCCACTAATTCATTAACACACGCTGCTTTGTGACGATTCGACGCAGTAGTGTAGAGAATGGTAGAGAAAAGCAGTACTAGAGATGTGTAGAGAAAAACAGATAAAAAACCACATCCAAGCACAAGATAAGTGGCAAAAAGAAGCGAGATTGCAGCAGGTAGAGCTATGATCCATGATGGTGATGGAATAATCTTGAATAAGCACAGACAATTAGAAAGCATTTGATTAACAGCGAGTACTTTGCTTTCCCACTTCATGGATTAATTGCAAAAAGCCTATAATTAGTTTCTGACCTGGCCAAAAAGCTAGTATCGTTCAAATAAAAATTAAAAGCAGGTCCTTTTACTTGGATTAAATGGAAAAGAACAGAGAGGATGAGTGTAAAACTATCTCTAATAATGGAAGTTCAGGAGAATATACTTAAAACATGGATTAGGACTAACGGTATGTGAAAGTGTAGATCTAGCTAGCTAGAGTTTAAGGTGTTGCAAAAGTAAGCTTTTTTTTTCTTCTTCTTCTTTTCTTATGATCTTCTGCATTTTTCTTGCTCAAAGATACGGATGAATAGGCAAGAAATAACCTGAATTCAAAAGAGTCATGTAGCTAGGAAGAGATGAAAGCGAAGGGGTTTTGCTTCTTTTTATTACTATCTAGGCGTAGTACTAGCTAGTACTATATTTACTGGGCAGTTTAGTTTCTGTCATGAGTCATGAGAGAATCACAGTTCCCAAGTGCCCTAAAATACGAGGGTGGGTTTCTTTATTTCCTCTGCAGCTGATTCTCTAGAAAACTTCACCATCCACCAAAACCTCTGGTTTTTCCATTATTTGTTTCCCCTCCCAGAGCTTGGAATAAGAGAAGCCATGTGCTCACATCTGAGCTCACCACATGGCACCTTCCTCTCCAATTTCAAGGCCTCAGTTTAAAAATTAAAATTAAAAGGACCCCCATACATTGTTCAATCTTCTCATTTTCTGCAATTAATTTCTCTGCAATAACACTAGAAAAAGATTTCACACCTCAAGGGTCACACAAGGTGGAAGGAAGGGATCTACACTTCAAATCGTTAGTTGTTACTCGAGAAATTACATTTTATTTCACTAAACTAATAGTTTATTATAAAATAGAACATAACAAACATTTACTTGAACTATAAAATGTGACAAAATACCTCTTTGAACACCAAACATCATGCACTCTTCATAGTTGTTTTATTATATTTTAAAATTTAGAGGTGTTTTGTTATATTTTAAAATTTATATATAAATTTTAGTTCAAAGGATGAAATGCAATTTGACAATTTCCCCTTCTCTAATTATATTTCCAGTGAAGCAATAAAGCCCATTTGGCAAATGCTCTTCCCATTTTCAAGGGGTTTATTAAGGAGAATTAAATTTTTCAACTAATTTAAAAACTAATTTATAAGATATTTGAATATAATAAATATAAATTTAAAATTTATGTGCTGTATATGTTTAAATAATATAGGAATAATTTTTTCTATAAATATATGTTAATGGATCTAAATTTTTTCATGTAAAAGAATAACATGATAGTATTATGTAAATAGAAACATTGGCACAGAATATATGAAACTTACATAATCTATGAAGCTTATTACAAGCATAATTCACTGTTCAAGTGAATCTTACATTTTATGTCTATATCTTTCTTTAAACAACAGTGTTATATTATCTACTCACCTTAAAGTATCATGTCTTTTTAAGTATAGAAACTTAATTAGATGGCATGGATGCTTAATGCTTAATTTGCTTCCTGTTATTGTCTTTTTTCTCAAAGTTTTTCATCGAAGGTCAACATGGGCGTATGTCAACATAAAATTTAAATGGCAAGAAAATAAAATAAAATAAAATAAAATAACCTAAAATTGAAAAAAAATGAGCCTTTTCATACATAAAATGTAAATGGAAACAAATTAGTTTATGGGACAAAAGTAAGTAATGAAATTTTAAATATGTTGGTATAATAATAATAATCATCATCATAATCATCTATCTATCTATTATATATATTTGAACTCAATTTTTTACATTATTCATAACCTATTCATGGTATAACATTTCTTTTTAACAAATTTTCTTCCTTTTTTTTTCTTTCAAAATTTTCTTGTCTTTCAACACGGGGCCCACCTAGTAATAGTAATAATAATAATGCAGCAAGTAGATAAACTTCTATTACTATATATGCGCCATTAAAGGAAAAAGGTTACCGACGTTATCTCTTTTAAGAAATTATTTATTTTACTCTCTTGGCATTAAAAATTTTAATATTATTGTAATTTATATTTTGATAAATACATAATTTTATTTAAAATTCAGACCCACTTTAACTGTAATTTAGATTTAAATTATATGATTTTGGCTAAAAAATTAAATTAAATTACATGAAAATATATTAATAACATATGATGTACCGAAACTGATATCCCTTTTACAGCTATCTTCTAAAAAGAATTATCTTCGAACTTGGTATGGAAAAATTGTTTGCTGGGTAAAACCCTGAAGAATGATCTCTAGTTTATATCTCCTAAGCTACTTTCATTTAATATATATATATATATATATATAAAGTAAGGGTTTGAACATAATTAAAATTCTTTATTAATTATCAACTCTTCTAATCTTAAATTACACCTGGTGCTTGTAAGCCATATCTTCTTTAATTCCAATTAAAATGGCTACCAATTAATGATGAGAGAGAGAATAAAGTTAAAGAATAAAGATTGAAGCATAATCACATAAACTTTAATGAAAAGATCTTCACCTGAATTGTTAAATAATGGAAAAGCTTTTCTTTGAAGCGTTTTCTTTTTTAAACGTGAAAATATATTAAAACAAGAATCAGTAAGATATTATATCATAATGATGGTCAATCTAAATTAGATTAGCAAGCACTCTAACAGTATACAAGTACTTAGTATGAAAAAACTATAAAGTTTGATACGATATGTCTTGACAAAGCACTTGAAGCAGAAAGGAATCACTTGTTTAGTATCCAAAATTCAACTAGGAGATGGTTCATAAAACATCAGTTGGATGGGGAAGCAATTGTAATTTTGGATGATGGGTTGTGTCTTCACAAATTGGATTGCATGATGAACTACTTGTAATAAATCCATGACATGAGATTGTCGAATATCCCCACTCCATCTCCATTTCCATATCTCCATATGACCAAACTAAGCTGAAATGAAAACTTCACGTTTTGTTCTTCCATTTCTATGCTTGGGAATCCAAAATATTAGATGCCATTGACTCAAGAGAAATCTTCCATCCCACTCTGCTATTAGACCTATGTTTCTTTTATTAACAATATAGCGTTGGTAAATCTAATGAGATCCCAAAACTTGACTTTGCATCCCGGGAGCCATGCCTAATGCTAACTCTGGTTGACAATTAGTTGTTCTAAATAATTTCTAATTACAATAATACCATATGGCATACAAAATGAAGGTGAAGGTGTGTGTATACTCCTGCCCTATGATTCCTTTCACACGTTGTTCAATCTAGTGATGAGGCCAAAACATCATATCCATTGGTTGTGTAACACCTCAAAATTAATTAAGGATAATTATGATGATTAGAGAATTAATCTAGGTAATTAGTGAAACTAAGTAAGTAGAAAGGGGAGGTGGAACTTATGGAGGACTAAATTGTTAATATGAGTTTAATTACGAAAAATTAATTAAGAGAGGGGAGACATTAAATTGGGCCTTATAATTAATTTAATTATTACTTTGGGTTAAGTGTAAAAGCTCAATCTTAACCTTAGGGAGATTCAATTCTATTTCTTAGAAGCCTAGTATTTAATTGCGCAGACTCAAATGTTAATGGACCTTTCTAGTTAGGCCCAACTCTCATATATGATCCATGTAACCTTATAATCCATGGCCCATAAGTATATGACTGAACCCACTTGGATTTTGGGTCCTTAGGTCAACCCATAACCCATCTAAACCCTAACTTACTTAGCCCTTCATCCTCTATTTTGTAAACTAACTCAATCTTAGACAAGAGAGAACTCCATTTTCGCATAAGAAGAGAGGAGGTTAGGGTTTTCTGCATTTTCCCACCATTTCTCACTTCTAACAAAAGATTTGGCCAAGGTAATCTATATACAACATGTCCCTCTCATTCTCCTCTTCATTTTGGTCTAATTAGTTTTTGTTTTAGTGAATTTTCTAGGGTTTTTTGCATTTTCTCACCATTTCTCACTTATAGCAGAAGATTTGGCCAAGGTAATCTATATAAAACATGTCCCTCTCATTCTCCTCTTCATTTTAGTCTAATTAGTTTTTATTTTAGTGAATTTTCATCTTCTTCTCAAATCTAAAATTTGGTCTTTGGATGATTATTGCAAGATTTTCGGAGTTAAAAGTAAGAGGGATGATTGGGTAAGCACTTCCTTTTCATTTTGTGCATTATTTTGCTGGAAAATGTCCCCTATGGTTGATTTTCATAATGGGTTCGCCATAGTGTGGAAATACAAAGAGATGGAAGTGAAACACTATAGTTTTCTGGGCTTGATAGCTTAAATCCGAATTTTGGGAGTAACTAAAGGATTGGATAAGTATCTCCTACCATTTTGTGATGTGTAAATGCTGGAATTTTGCCATTTGGATTGATTTTTGGTGCATGGCTTTTTTATGTGCGAAAATGGAGGATGTTACGACATTAAGGTTTTATTATTTGAAGGGTATTTTTGTATTTTGTGTTTATTTACTACTTTGCTATGTATGAGCTGTTATTTGATACGATTCTTTTGCTATTTCTTTCTTGCCACTTAGCATTGTAACATTGGTCTTCTAGTACTTGAATTTGGCTAAGTTTGTGCCTATTCAGGTTAATAACACACAGAAAATATAATTTTCATTTTGTGCTCAGCATATAGTGCTCTCTGCTCTTTGATCTTTCTTGGTATTAGAGCTGCGTAAAGCTAACGCTGATATGGCTACACAGTCGGACCCAACCACCTCATCAAATAGTTCTCACTCAAATCCGGTTGTTAACCCCAATAGTTCCACAAACAACCAGCCGACAAATCTCCCCTTCAAAGGATCGACTATTTCGACCTCTTTCAGCCAAATGGTTGCTATGAAGTTGGATGAATCCAATTATTTGTTATGGCAATCGTTGGTTTTACCCTTAATTAGAGGCAACAATCTTGAGGGATATATTATCGGTACTCTTTCATGTCTATCACCGACAATCTCTGAAGGTGCAGAGATTAAATCGAACCCGGCGTATTTTGAATGGGTTATGAATGATCAGTTGCTGCTCGGTTGGCTGCGCAACTTTATGACAACTGCTATTTCTTCTCAGTTGGTAAATTGTGAGACCTCGATGGAAGCTTGGAATGAAGCTCGTGAGCTAGCGGGTGCTCAAAACAAAGCACAGGTGTCTCTCTACAAGAGTGAACTCCACCGTATATGTAAAGGGAACATGAAGACGTCCTAATATTTGGATAAGATCAAGTCTCTATCTGATGGACTTGCGCTCGCAGGCCACCCAGTTTCTCTTAGTGACCTAATCATGGTGGCGTTAAATGGATTAGATTCTAAATATAATGCTATTTCTGTTCTTTTAAATTCTAGGACTGATCTTACTTAGATTGAACTTCGGGCTAACCTTCTGCAATTTGAGAAAAGGATTGAACAGGTTCATAGCATGGCTAATCTAAATTTAGGTGGCTCAACAAATGTCATGGCAAACTATGCTAAAGCTGATCAAAGTGCTTCTCATGGAACTGGAGAGGAAATTATAACAGAGGAGGAAGAGGCTCAAGAGGACGAGGCAGAGGCTCTCGCAACATGAAGCCTGTCTGTTAAGTGTGTCATAAAATAGGGCACACTGTGGACGTATGCTATTACAAATATGATAGAAGTTTCTCATCTGTTGCTGAATGAAAGAACTCCAACAATACCTCAGCCTTCATAGCTACACCACAAATAGTTGTAGATGACAGTTGGTATGTTGACAGTGGAACGTGTAATCACATTGCAACTAATGATCAGATAATCACTGATGCTGATAAGACTGGTGGTAAGGAGAAAATAGTTGTTGGTAATGGTAACATTGTTGATGTTGTTAAATTTGGCTGTGGTATGATTAAAAGTGAGAATGGTATTCTTCAAATGGAAAAAATTCTGTATGCTCCTCAGATTTCAAAATACTTGTTAAGTGTTTCTCAACTAATTCGAGATAATAATGTGACTGTCGAATTTGATGATGCCTATTGTTATGTGAAGGACAAGGTAACAGGTCAGGTTCTGCTATTGGGCATGCTTAATGATGGATTATATGAAGTCCTTATTAGACCTGATAGGAAGCTGGTGAAACGAGGAGGAGTTGCTGGTTATGTTGCTTTTATTGTTGATAAACAAAATAAAAGGTGTTGTAATCTTTCAGAAAAGGAGTTATGGCACTGTAGGTTAGGGCACCCTTCTATAACAATTTTGAATCAAATTTTGAGTGAATGTAATGAAAAGATTAATGCTAATGAAAATCTCAATTTTTGTGAAGCCTATCAGTATGGCAAGAGTTATTCTCTACCCTATAGAGTGTCTCATTCACATGCATCTAAACCTCTTGAGTTGATACACACTAATCTTTGGGGTCTAGCACCTATATCCTCCGTTAATGGATTTTGTTTTTATTTAATTTTTGTTGATGACTACACTATATACACATGGATTTATCCTCTAAAACATAAGAGTGAAGCCTTAGCTGCCTTTAAACAATTTAAAGCCCTTGTTGAAAATCAACTTAATTGCAAGATTAAGATTCTCCAAAGTGATGGTGGTGGAGAATATCAAAGTTTTACATCTTATACTCAAGAGTCTGGAATTCATTTTTGTCATTCTTGTCCTCATTCTTCTGAACAGAATGGAAGAGTTGAACAAAAGCATAGGCATGTTGTGGAGATGGTCTTAACACTTTTAGCTCAAGCTCACATGCCTCTTTGGTACTAGTATGAAGCTTTTCAGACTGCTACACTTTTGATTAATGTTCTACCTACTGTTGTTTTGGGAGGAATAAATCCTTACATGATGATTCATCAGAAACAGCCAGACTATAACAGTTAAAAGTGTTTGGATGTGCTTGCTATCCGTGCTTGAGGCCTTATAATGTTCATAAATTTTAATTCCATACTACTAAATATGTCTTTTTGGGTTACAGTGGCATTCACAAAGGCTACAAATGTTTAAGTCCTATTAGTAGGATTTATGTGTCAAGGCATGTGGTATTTAATGAAGCTGAGTTTCCATTTGTTTTAGGTTTTCTTAACACTAAACAAGAACTTAAGACTCAAGTGGTTCCATCTTCATTTTTCAAGATAGAACTATCAAATAGAGGAAACAAGTCAGAAGGGAATTACAAGATCACATCAACAAATGATAAACAATTTGTAGAGAGTAGTGATCAGCAGCTGCAGCAAAGTAGATTAGTTTCTCAAATCATAAATGAGTTTGAGCAAGCTTTAGATGCAAATTCCGATAAATCTTGCAGTCAAAATGAAGCTGAAATATAATCTCATGAAGATGGCAGATTCTTATCCAGAAGTGAAGCTGAATCAAGCTCTTCAACTAGTAAGGATTGTGATGAATTATAGCAAGAAAGCATTAGACCTAAAAGTACCAGACCTCAATTAGTGCATCTAATGGTTACCAGAAGCAAAAGTGGTGTTCTTAAATCAAAATTCTCTTCATTGTGTATGATTGTACAACAACAGCAGTTTAAAGAGCCAACCTGTGTCAGAGAAGCTCTGCAATCTATTGAATGGAGGAAGGTAATGAACGAAGAATATAGTGCCTTGGTGAAAAATGAGATGTGGGAATTAGTGCCAATGTCTACACATATCAAACCAGTAGAAAGCAAGTGGATTTTTAAACTCAAATATCACTCAAATGGATCTATACAGAGCCACAAAGCAAGACTAGTAGTTAAAGGTTTTCAACAAGATCCAGGTATTGATTTTACTGAAACCTTTAGTCCAGTGGTTAAATTAGCTACTTTGAGACCGATTCTAGCTATTGCTATTACTAAGAACTGGGTGATTAGACAATTGGACATTAATAATGCATTTTTGAATGGTATGTTACAAGAAACTGTTTACATGTATCAACCAGAAAGCTTTGAAGATAAAACGAAGTTAGATTATGTGTGTAAACTGAAAAAAGCTATTTATGGTCTAAAGCAAGCCCCAAGGGCTTGGTATGAGAGTCTTTGCAATGTCTTATTAAAATGGGATTTTCAAAATTCAAGAAGTGATTATTCATTATTTTATCTATACACTAAAACACAAGTTATATTTGTTTTAGTTTATGTAGATGATATAATTATCACTGGTAGTCATGCTTCTACACTTGATCGATTTGTAAAAGAGTTGAATAAGTTGTTTGCTCTTAAAGACATGGGAAATCTGGATTATTTTCTGGGAATTCAAGCAATTTGTGATGATAATGGCTTACATTTGTGTCAAGAACGATATGTTCTGAATATGTTGGACAGATTTGGTATGACTCAAGCTAAACCCTGTTCAACTCCTATGGCATATGGAAAAATTATGTCTAAACATGAAGGTGTGTTAATGGCTGATGCTGCTAAGTACAGGATTGCTATAGGAGCATTACAGTATCTTACTAATACAAGACCTGATATATGTTTTGTTGTAAACAAACTCAGTCAATTCTCTAGTGCTCCTACTGAAACACATTGGCAGGAAGTTAAGAGAGTTTTTAGATATCTTAAGGGCACAGCCAAATATGGTATTCTGTTAAGGCCAAGTGATAGTCTTGAATTATATGGCTTTTCTGATGCTGACTGGGCAGCTTGCCCAGATGATCGACGCTCTATAGTTAGTCACTATGGTTTTCTGGGAAATTCCTTGGTGAATTGGACTTCTAAAAAATAGAAGGTGGTTGTTAGATCAAGTACGAAATCTGAATATAGATCTTTGGCTTCATTGGCCACTGAACTCGCTTGGGTGCAGTCTTTATTGAATGAAATCAGTATTCATCTTGATAGATACCTATTATATGGTGTGACAATTTGGGAGCAACCGCTTTGGCATCTAATCTTGTGTTTCATGCCAGAACTAAACATATTGAGTTGGACGTTCATTATGTTCGTGATCGTATTCTCAACAAGCAATTATCTGTTCAATATGTTCCATCAACAGAACAGCTAGTGGATTGCCTAACTAAGCCTTTGGCTCAGGTTAAATTCTGTGAGTTTCGTAGCAAACTTGGAGTGTGTGTCCATCACTCCTAGTTTGAGGGGGCATGTTGCGACATTAAGGTTTTGTTATTTCAAGGGTATTTTTGTATTTTGTGTTTATTAACTACTTTGCTATGTATGAGCTGTTATTTGATATGATTCTTTTGCTATTTCTTTCTTGCCACTTGGCATTGTAACATTGGTCTTCTAGTACCTGAATTTAGCTATTTAAGTTTGTGCCTATTTAGGTTAATAACACAGAAAATATAATTTTCATTTTGTGCTCAGCGTATAGTGCTCTCTACTCTTTGATCTTTCTGAGGAGTGAGGAGTGAACCATTGTGAGTTTTGATGTCTTGACCTTGCATTGGTGCAATAAACCCTTAAGGAGTTTGGGTAAGTAATTCTTAATGAATTCTTATTAAAAGTAATTAGTGGATAGGGAGAATTCCTTGCTAATGATTGTTAAATGATGTTAACTATGCTTATCTTAGGCTTGGTGTGCTTTAGACCATGGTGGTAGCTAGAGAAAGAGTAATTGGCTTCATTGAGGTAATCGAGGTTAATTTTCTAATTCCATGTATATGTTCATTTTAATATGATATTTGCTGTACATGTATGATTTTGAAATGCTAAATGATTAGTTGGTTACTTGAATTATGTTGTAATTGAACCTTGTGAGTCTATGGTGGAGCTATGGTGCGGATGCCACCCGTGCATTATACTTTGATTGGACACCTGGTTGTAATCAGACCTTTGAATGCACTGAGCTCAGGTTGTACTCATTGGGGAGTTAGTGTCGTGGATAGCCTTTCCCAGTGTTATTGGCTATTAACATGTAAAGTGTGATTGCTGGTATGAGACAGTAGTCACTAGTAGTCTAACTAGTTCATTTGCTGATAATATTGATGCCTTCGATATGTTTTCTGTATAATTGCATTATGTTAATTAATCTATATATACATATGGAATTTTCCTCTTGTTACTGAGATTGTATATCTCACCCCAATTGTAAGTTAACATTTTCAGGAACTGAACCTTTTAGTGGCAAGGAGAAATTAATGGAAGCATAATGTATGGTTTGGTAGCATATAGGTTTGAAAACCTCATCAAATTGGGTTTGTGTAACAAGGATATTAGTTTTTATGTATTTGTCGCATTGCATCATGAATTACCAAGTATAGGGACTGGTTATGTAATCTAATTACCATGGAATCAAACATTGTGATTATAATTGACTAATAATTGATGAATGACTTGATACCTTATGGCTATTTAGCATTAGCCCTATAGATATGTGTAATTGAACCATTTTTGCTGTCATGGAATGGGAGTTGACGATATGAAACCCTATTGATCCTTGGATATGGTTTACTATTTGGAAATATAATCATATGATACATTAGATGTTGAGTTAAACTAGTGATGCATGGAACCTTTAATGGAATTATGTATGAGTAATAATGTTGGTAGTTTATAAATCCTTTGCTGTCATAAATCTTTGAGCTTACTGATATATGGTAGTTAGATGAGTAGAAATCAACACCTAAGTCTTGAATTGGTAATGATAGGTAAGTTAGGTAAATTAGGTAGATTAATTCCATTAAAGCCTCACAAATTAAGGTGGAGTGGCCTTGAAGTGTTACTAGAGGGAGAGTTGGAGTGTATAGTGTGAAACTTAGGAAAAAATGGTGTAGAAGAGGGTCACGATGTAGCCAAAATGAGTTGAGTCGGGCTAGGTGTCAGGCAGAGGCAACGCAAAACAAAAAAGTTGCCCAGGGAAGGTAACAAAGAGCAACCTTGCTGCGACGTAAAATTTTCAGCCATGGTGCAGGTTGAGGAAATCAAGAAATGAGTATTCCGGTAGCTAGTTTCTCCATGACACAAGTATAGCTTGTCGCAGCTCGAATCGAGAAAATTGCTACAGTAGGTTCCAAGGTGTTTTCCATTGTGGCAAGGGTCCAACTCGCTGCAGCGATAGATTTACGAAAATGTGAGAAGTTGAACCCGAGGGCAACTTCGTCGTGGCGCAAAAATCTGAGGCCGTAGCACAAGGTGCGAAATTTTAGTTTTGGGTTACAGTAGCCAACTTAGCTGTAGTGGGAAAGGTCCAAGTCACGACGAAGGTTCCCAAACTTTTATTTTTGATTTAGAAACCTTGAATTTCATTATGTTAAGGTTATGTAATGACTTGTGAATATTTATAAGAGGTTTTTGTGAGTTGAAATTAGTAGCTAGATGAATCAAAGGTCTTAAATGATAACTATGACCACTTGTGGATTTGATTAGTTGTGATTGTTTAGCTAATGATCCTAATGATATTAGGGTTCAAATTTTTTTCACTTTCTTGCATTTTAATTAATCATAATGACTTTAGATCTTGATTTACGATTACTAATCACGCTATTAAGTCTAATCATGGTAATTAAGAATTAAGGTTGTTGAAGGTTGTAGAAGCATAGTTCTTATGCCAAGCAGAGATCCAAACTAAACAAATCTAGTAAAGGGACAGAGTAGGAAAATGTAATTAAGGGACTTATCATCTTGGCCATGAAGTGGACATTGTTCTTCCACTGACATATGATGCACTCGTAACATTGTTGTGGTTGAAAGAATATTCTAGCCTAATTTCCATAGAAAAACCACCTTGCAAAAGGGTAAACAAGCTTATAGAGATTCCCCCAATTCCTATCAACTAACTAGTGGTCATGTTGATAATTAAAAGTCAACATCTTATACCCATTAGCAATCTTGTAAGTACTTGATTGATTGCCTTGCCAAGTGAGGTATCCATTTAACCTGTAATTGAAAAATGGGATTGAGGGATTTGTTGAACATGTTCTTGTGAGTATAGTTGATTCACAACCTATATTTTCCATTATACATTATCATGTAGAATAAGATCACTCACAGTCCATAAAATGATTTGGAGGATTTGATAATGGGCTACCACATATGGTTAAATAAAGAAACCTTTAAAGCATTGACATCATTAGCGAATAACTTTTACCATATAATGCTTTCTTGCTTAGAGAAGCTACTAAAGTTTATGGCACTAGAAGTCTTAAAGAAATAGGGAAAAAAAGGGGAAAATTTTGTTAACCTAAAGGAATTCACTAGGAATATTAGTGTATAGGACCATGAAATTAAATTATTCTTATAAAGATTTTATATTTGATAATTATCTTTGAGGACTAGAGAACCTAATATTTTAAAATTTGAGTTGCATCAAGGATAACATAATTATTGTTAACAATCAATGTTTTATATAATTTTTACCAACCAAAACTGTTAGTTAGTTATAATGTAAAATTGTTACCATTCAATTTTTTAAAAGTTACTAGTTATTAACATAGTATTTAAAATATTAAGTTATTTAATCTTTTAAGATAATTTTAAAATATAATATCTTTAAGAACAAATATTCTAGTTTTATGATCTTTCAAACAATAATTCCCTTTCGAACAACAATATGGTATCACAATGAGTCTAATATTGAGACGTGATCCTAGACCTCCTAGTGAAAGAATTTTTTCCTTCTCTCTAGAATCTTGAGAGAATGGAAGTGACTAGCCCCTTGGCCTATCCCCTCCAACTTAAGTATTACACAATAGCCTAGTCTTTTTCTTTACTTAACACTATCTCTAATCATCTTGTACCTATACACTTTCCTACTATTCAACCCAATTAGCCTTCCCCCCTGGGGGAAAGCAAATCAAGCCATTTTATCAAGTTGATGTAATATGTAACACCCCAAAATTAATTAAGATATTAATTATGGATTTGGACTAATTAAGAATAATTATTATGGAATAATTGGGCAAGTTATGTAAATAGGAGTTCATAGAGAAATAAATAATTAATGTAGGCTTAAGAGTCAATTGGGTTAGAACTTAATTTAGGCCCATAATTAATTTAAGAAGGTTATGGATAAAGACTAATGAAGGCCTAATTATTTTAGGTGCATACCCAAATTAGATTGACCTTTGGAACTTGGCTTAACCTAATCAAAATTCTATAGCCCAACTTATGAAATTTGGCCCAACAAGTATAAAACTGAACCCATATGGATTTGGGCCTTTGGGTCAGCCTATAACCCATTTATGACCCAACTTAAACCCATCTAAACTCTAAATACACTCAGTATCGCCCCATTCTGCAGAAAAAACATAAAGGGTAAAGCAAAATTCGGAGGTCTTGGAGAGAGGCTAGGGTTCTTGGCATAAATCCACCGTTTCCCACTTTTTGACTTAAAATTAGCCAAGGTAATTTCTATGTAACTTAATCCTCTCCTTTTTTTCTTCAATTTGACTTGATTAGTTTTTTGTTTAGAGCATTTTACCTGCACCCAAAATCTAAAACTTGTTGTTTGATGTTTCTATGGTGAAATTTCAGAGGTTAGAGCTAGAGGTGTTATTAGGTAAGTATAAACTCTAGATTTTTATGCTTTTATTGCTAGTTTGGAACCCCTATAGCTGATTTATGATATGGGTATTATTTTTATACGAATTTACTCAGAATTGGGAGTGTTGTTCTGAGGTTACTGGTGTAGCCATAACCAAATCCGAATTTGGTTCTTGTAGTAGTTGCATAAGTATTTTCTAAGTAGTCCTTTGTAGTTTAACTCCTTGAGTAATGAGTTTACTAATATAAATGATGATTAAGGATAGTAATAGTTTGGTTTTGTATCCATAGGCTGAAGTAGCATTTTGTTGGCTCTTAAAAAATTGTCTACAAGTAAGGTAACCAGGGTTATTGTTAATTCCATGCGTATATCTACTTTAATTTTATATTTGCTTTAAATGTATGATTTTTGAGTGATAAATGAATGGTTGGCTATCTGATATATATTATGTTTGGACCTTTTGAGTCCATGATGAAGCTATAGTGCAGTTACCACTCGTGCATATGCTTTAATTAGGCATCGGGTTATGATCAGATACCAAATACACTGAGCCCTGGTTATGCTTATTAGGCAATAGGTGCTGTGCATGGGCCTCTCCTAGTGTTATTGGCCTTTAACATATAGATATGTGATTGCTAGTATGGGATAGTAATCACTGATAGCCTAATTGCTTCATTTGCTGATATGACTATTATCTTTGATGCTCATTGATTAATTGTATATATGTTAATTACATTGGAATATATGAATGGAATTTGCCTTTGGTTACCAAGATTTACATCTCACCCTAGTTCATGAGATAATACTTTTAGGTGAAGGCTCTTTGGGTAAGGATAAAAGATAGCAAGTGGATGAAAATCCATGAACTCCAACCATGTGTAGGGAAGGCTACATTTAGATTGATCTAAGTAGAGTAGATGCTAAATTTTGTATTCCTTCTTGTATAGTATCATCATGTAATTATGTTGCCAAGTATAAGACTTTGTATTTTGATTACTTAGAATGTATCTATTGAGAAGCTAGGCCTCATATTAAATTAGTATTTGATGTATGAACTTATAACATCTGGTATGACTTTGTTGAACCTATGATATGACTTACTATTTGAAAAATAAATCATATGATACATTAGATGTTGACTTAAATAAGTGATGCATGAAACCTCTACTGGGATATATATTTGAATGATAAATGTTGGTAGGTTATAAATTCCTTGCTGTCATTATTCTATGAACTTGCTGATATATCGTAGTTAGATAAGTAGGAATTAACACTTAAGTCTTAAATTGGTAATGATAGATAAGCTGGGTAAATTAGGTAGATGAAAGCTATTAGAGCCTCCCAAATTAAGGTAGAGTGGTCTTGGAGTGGTGCTAGAGGGAGAGTTGGAGTGTATGGGATGAAACTTAGAAAGAATTACTGCAAAATAAGGTCACGCCACAACCAAGAGGAGCTGAGCCGCGGCCAGGAGAGTGACAGAAGCCAGAAGCGCCATGGTGCAAAATGAAAAGTTACCCAAAAAGGGTAACAAAGAGTAACCTTACCACGACGCAAACTTTTTAGCTACGGCATAGGTCGAGGAAGTCAAGGAATGAGCGTTCTAATAGTTAGTTTCCCTGAGGCATAGGTATAGCTACCGCAGTGCAAATTGTGAAATTTGCTACAGTAGCTCCAGGATGCATTTTTTGTTGCGGTGCCACATAGGCCCACTGCGGCGAGATTTGCGAAAATTTGAAAAGTTGAACATAAGAGCAACTTCACCATGGTGCAAACATCTTAGGCCGCAGTGCAAGATGTGAAGCTTGCTTTTTAAGTTCCAGTAGCCAACTTAGTTGCAACGGGAATTGTTTAAGTCGCAGCAAAGGTTCCTAAACTCCTACTTTTAGCCTAGAGACCTTAGTTTTCCCTATGGTAACGCTATGGAATGGTTTAGAAATACTTGTAGGAGGTCTTTATGAGTTGGAATTGATGGATAAATGAATTAAAGGCTTTTGATTGAGGATTAGATTCACTTATGTGCATAAATAGTTGTGATTATTTGGTTAATGACTCTAATAACATCAAGGTTCAAATTTCCCTACATTTTCTTAAATCAATTAATTGAAATGGTTTTAGACCTTAATTTATGATTATTAATCACGTATTTAAGCTTAACTATTATGATTAGTGTAACAACCCTAACTTCTAATCATCATAATTAAGGTTAAGTACACGATTAATAATCATAAATCAAGGTTGAAAGTCATCACATTTAATTATATTGGGAAGAAGTGGGAAAATTTGAACCTCAAATCATTAGAGACATTAACTAAACTACGACAAGTATTTGAATAGACAAGTGAATCTAATCATCAATAAGATGTCTTATGTTCATTTTACTATTGATTCCAACTCACAAAAACCTTTCACAAATGTTTCTAAATCATTCCTTAGCATTACTATAGGAAGAACCAAGGTTTCTAAGTTAAATGAGAAAATTTTGGACCTTAGCTACGGCCAAATTCCTTTTCACTACGGCTAATTGCTCTTGGGTTCACTCCACTCAACTTCAGGGACTTTGCCACGGCTAACTTGGAGCTTTGCCATGGCTAAATGACCCATTAGAGCCTTTCCAAGTTGCTCACCGATATTGGCCATGGCCAATTTTACATTTTGCCCAGCTAATTACTCTCTGGAACACCACCAGACTCGACTCTCGCATTTAGTGGCAGCCAATTTATTTTTCACAGTGGCTAATTCCTCTTTGTTACCTTCCCTGGGCAACTTCATCACTTTTGGCTTAGGCCAATTAAATTTTGGTTGCGGCCAATTTCCTTCTATTCCTAAAAGTCCCAAATTTTGTCCCACGTACTCCAATTCTCCCTCTAGGAATACTTTAGGACTACTTTCCCTCAATTGGTAAAACTATAATGGGATTTATCTACTTAATTTACCTAGCTAATCCATCATTATCCACTTCAAGATTTAAGTATTGATTTCAACTCACTAAACTATCACACATAAGCAAATTCCATAATTTAGTGACAACAAAAGTGTTCCGACCACAAGGCGCGTAGGGCCAATGTTTAATGTTCATACAAGATCAAGTCACTCATCCATTGTTAGCTAATTACAATCATAATGTTCAATTCCATGATAATTATATTACATGTACAGTTCCTATACTTGGCAATTCATGATGCAATGCAACAATTATATAAAACTAGTAATCTAATTATACAATACAATCTGATAAGGCTTCCAAACCTATGTGCTACCAAATCATATCATAAGCTTCCATTAATTTTCTCCTTGCCACTAAGAGGTCCGGTCCCTGAAAATGTTAGCCCATAACTGGGGTGAGATATATAATCTCAGTAACAAGAGGCAAATTCCATATATATGTATAGATTAATCAATACAATGTAATTTCATATCATCAATACCAGAATCATCAATTCAATTTGCAAATAAACTAGTTAAGCTACTAATGACTACTATCTCATACTAGCAATCACACACAACATGTTAATGGCCAATAACACTGGAAGAGGTCCGTCCATAACACCTACTCCATAATGAGTACAACTAGGGCTCAGTGCATCTGGGGTCTGATCACAACTTGGTGCCCTATTGAAGCACATGCATGGGTAGCAGCTGCACCACAGCTCCACCATAGACTTACAAGGCCCAATTATAATAACAATTTAAGTAGTCAACTAATCATTTAGCATTTCAAAATTATATATGTGCCAACAATAATAGATTAACATGAACATATACATGAAAATAGAAAATTAACCTCAGTTACCTCAATCAAGCCAATTATTCTTCCTCTAGCTACCATAAAAATCCAAATACACATCAAGCCTATAACAAGTATAATTGTCATCATTTCTAGCAACAAATTAGATACCCAAATAGTTGAACTGCTAATGACTACCTAGAGGTTACTCACCTAACTACCAATAGATTTTAATTTTGGGTTCTAACTTTTCCACACTAGAAACCACCATAGTTTACTCCAATTTCTGGGCAATTTCATATGAAACTAAAGCCCATATCATAAGTCAACTATAGGGGTCTTAAACTAATAGAAAATGCATCAAGATGGGAAGAAGATACTCACTTAACAACACCCATAGACTTAACCTCCGAAAATCCACCATGGAAGCACCAAACAACAAGTTTCAGTTTTGGGTGGAAGATAAAAATGCTCTAAATAAAGGACTAATCGGCCAAATCAAAGAGGAAGAAGAGAGGATTAAGTTATATGAAGGTTACCGTAGTTGAATCTTGCTCTAAGTGGGAGAAATGGAGCCAAAATAGTGATGGAAACCCTAGCTCTCCTCAGGGTGCGAAAATAGGTTTCTCACTTCTACAGAACCAAGTGTTTTGCTCTTTGAAATCGGTGTGGTTGTTGAACCTTTAGGGTTTTTAATGAGAAATGGGCTGACCTATCAGCCTAAGGTCCAATTGGGCTCATTTCTAGTGGTTGGGCTATGGTTTAATGAATAGGCTGCAGAAAATTTAGAGCTAAAAGTGGAATATGCTGACCTAAAGGCCCAATTCCTTGTGGGTTCAGATTTTAGTTAGGTTGGGCCATTGATTCTAGAGTTGTATAGGTTAAATAAGGGTTGGACCTAGCTTTAAGGGTCCATTATTCCAAGTGGGTTGATGCTTAACATATTGGGTCATGATATATGGGTTAGTTAGGTTCAAAATGGGTTGGGCTTCCTTAAGAATAGAGTTGGGTCATAATTAGATGAGATTGGGCCTCTAATAATGTTCTTGATACACATAATTTAATCATAGGCCCAAGTCATATTTAAATCTATAAATATTGTTATACTTCTTCAAAATGGTCCAAGTAATAATTATTATGTTAAAATACTCAAATTTGTCATTTTCCTTAAGCCCTTTTAATAATTTCATAACCCCTAAATAATTACTATTAATTATTCCCAGGGTGTTACAATTAGACATTAGGGTCATTACAGAATATCCATCATGAGTCATTTAATGTTCCATCTACATACATCCTTTTAAATTCTCCCATTTATCTTTTCAGTTCAAATTATTGGCTGCTCTTGTATGAAAGTTGGATTACTTGTGTAATAAATTGTCTAAAAATCCCTTAACCTTAGTCCTTTCATTTTCAAGCTGCATGTTTAAATTCTTCATGCATAGCCCAGAGTTTGGTCTCCTTAGTATCAGCCTTTTTGTTTTTTTTGTCTTGTTCCTTATTTCATTCACTAGTTATGAGCTGAGTAGTGCTATAGCCATTATCATTACTACTCTTTCTAGCCACCTTTACTAGGTTTAAAAAGTTGCATTCAATACCACCCTTAGCTGCCTTTTTATAATTTCATCTCATCATTTCCTCCACTCCTGCACCAATAATTTACACTTTTTCTTCTCGCTCAGATACTTCAAAATGTTCCAACAACCTTTTTCATCTTCTTCATTCACCCATCAAGAGGGACTTGTCATTAACCTAAATCCCGTTACTTTTGATATGATTTGCAATCATCGATCATAAAGACCTAGCCTTACATGGATTTGATGCCACACTATAGGATGCATGGAGACTAAAGTTTGGATTCCAAGTCATTGGTAAAGAAAAAAATTCTTCATCGATCATTTTGATAATGTTAAAGATCTATAATTTTTCTATAAAAATGGACCTTGGGCCTTCCATAATACTCAGTTGATAGTGGATCTATAGCAGTTGAATCTAATCTTCAATAAGCTACAAGTGGGAAGTATTCCTCTTTGGGTGTAGTTTCATGGCCTACCCATTTGAGTACCATACCAATTAGTGGTGGAGGTCATTGGAAACATGGTGGGTGATGCCATCTTCCTTGATGGAGAAGTGATATGTGAGAAGAATATAAGTTATCTTAGAGTAAGGGTAGATGTTAACCATTTACTCCCCTTAATCTTAAGAGCGAATATACTTTTAGATAACGAGGCACACACATGTCTTGACTGTCATTATGAGCGGTCTTCACAAGATGTTGAAAATGTAATATGATCAGTCATGTCATTAAGGAATGTGACTAGAACAAGAACAAGGTGCTAAAGGCATTCGAATAAATAAAAGAGCATCTATACAACAAATATAATTCCCAATTTGAAATTGATCCCTTTGCTTCCTCCTGTCCCCTTATTAACTCGAGTTTAAATAGTGTAGAGTCACCACAAAGATTTGATGGATTAATGACCCTTATGGAGGAAGATACTATGTCTTTGAGAATGAACCAAAGCTCCAAAATTCATAGAGGAAAAAATTAAAGAAGCAATTAAACTTCATTCATAATTCTAATGACTCAAGCTTATCTATTGCTTCCTAGAAAGATGAAGATGATTATCTGCTTATCACTTTTTAGATCCCTTCCTCCTTTAGACTTTAGGAGTCTTTAGAATGAAGTGGAGATGTTAGCTACCATATTATAAGGTATTAATGTTGAAGGTTTTCAATAGCTCAAAGATATGGGCTAGGCCTTTGATCTGCTGCCCTATTTGGATTCACCTTTGATTTTAGGAAGCTTGAGCACGTCGCTACCTTAAGAGCTTAGGCCAAGGGACCAATGCCTCTTCTCTTAGCCTTTAGACTTTGATCAAAGTCTTAATGAGCCAATCTTCATAGACCTTAGCCTATCAATTGACCTACTCCCCACCTTTATCAACCTTAGTCTCACGTGCTTACAAAATGAAAGCCCAACAAATGACACTTTACAACCTATGATCCCTTCAAATGAGAGCCCACCAAATCCAAATATCATTGATCCCACTATCCCTTTAACCAGTACAAAGATCCCAAGCATATTTACTCCTCACTCATCTCATCCCAATGCTGACATAGAAGGCCAAAAATGGACTTACAAATCCAATTCCTAAGTAGTAAAGCTTTAAACTTGAACTTCACTTAAAAAATGGACTCCTTCCATGATCTATTAGAGGAGTTCATCTACCAACATTTGAACATAAGAGATAACATCCTTAGCCACCATAATCTCTTCAGCTAGGGCACTTTAAGCTTCCCCATGGTTTCTAATAGCTAGTCAAGCATTCCATTTGACTTTGAATTATCAGTTGGCATATTGTAATGGTGGTTGATCGTTAGAGGAAAATGGAAAAGAAACCTATTAGTATAGGAATATGGTTGAGAAGTCAGACTTGTTGACCTTTAAGTCAAAATTTTTCACAAACTACTTTAACTCATAATTACCTTGCATGGCACAGCCCTCTCCTCTACTACATACCAAGCCAATATGGAAAAGCTTTCACCTAACCATTCAATAAAATCTTCTTTACATGATGGTTTTGTCATGCTTCCTTTCATTGAGGTTTAAGACTTAGTAGAATCTTCCACCAACACTACTTCTTCTAGCTTGGATCTTTCAAATGGGAAGATGACTTGTAGATACCACTACTTACATGCCACAAGTGTCCATATATTCCTACTGATCTAGCATCTTCATATCTACCAACAAGCTTCAACCATACCAAACCCTCACAGAAACAGAAGTGGTCTTTAGCTTCGACTAAGATATCTAACATAGACAAGGAAAAAAAAAGATGTCTCTCTAGGAACTTCATCAGAGGTAGTCTCAAACTATTCATAGAGGGGCAAGAAGAAAAGGCAACTCATTGTTCCACTATTGAAAGGGTAAGAGAAGCAACCTAAAGACCTTTCTTATCACCATGAAAATACTCAGCTGGAACTGTTAATGTTTCAAGAAGTCCTCATTAGTTCATGAAGCAAAAAAATACTTTTTAGTCTTCATAGTCTAGATTCTTTTTTCTTTTATTATTATAAATAAAACTACATGTATTTGAGCTCGACAAGTTTCTTACACATGTAGGTAATGCAAAATGTTGGGGCACTAATGCTTAAAAAAAAAAACAAGAAGGTGGTCTTGTACTAGTTGTGCCCAACTAGATTTGTTTCCAAATTGGATACATATCCAAATGAATGATAGTAAAGGCTTTATTTGCTACATCTTATTCTTTATGGCTTTCCCCAAAGTACATCATAAATCCATTTTATAGAATTGGCTCCAAAATATAGTGGTGAACATTAACCTTCCAAGGATGATAATTGGGGGATCTCAATCAGTGGGCAAATAATGGTGTGCAATTTAATTGATATATCACAAAAATGACAATAGTTCTCCTGGATGAACAATATAAAAGGTATTGATAAAGTGCATGCTCACCTAGACAAAGCTTACTGTAACATGAAATGGCTAATAAAGTTCCCCAATTCATGCTTGAATGTTCTCTCTATTTTTGCCTTATATCATGCCCTAATCCTACTTTCTACTAATAAAGCAATACTAAAGAGAAGAAAGCCTCGCAAATTTGAATTCTTTTATCTAAAATTTGAAGCTTGCCAAAGAATTATCTTTGATTTTTAAGCTCAACAAGTTCCAAGTTCCCCTTCATTTAGATTATACAAGAAATTATTTTCAACCATGACATCTCTTAAAGAATGTAATAGGAACTCTATTAGAAACATTTCTTATAGAATTCAAAATCTTGAAAAAGAGCTCAATCTTATTCAAAGCTCCATATCTTTATAAGATGAAATGCAAAAAAAAAAAAAGAGTTAAAATCCTTTATAAATGTGAAGAATCCATATGGCCTAAAAAGCTAGACAATCATGGATGATTCACGAAGATAGGAACATAAAATACTTCCATGCTCTAGTTAACAAAAGAAGAATTAAGATTAACATTTCCAAAGTAAAAAATTTTGAGAACAAATGTGAAGAAGACACTCAGCAAATTGAAGCCCTTTTTATAACCTATGTTGCCAATCTCTTTTCTAATCAAAATACAATAACCTATCAAAATATGATAAGCATTTTGAATGACCTAAACATTTTAGCTTTGAAGGAGGACCATAACATTTTACTGCTAAAGGATTTCTTAGAGCAAGAGATTAAAGAAGCTATTTTCCAACTACCTAGAGATAGTGCTTTAGGCCCTGATAAATTTCATACAATATTTTATTAACCACATTGGAACATAGTAGGTAGTGACATCACTAATATGGTGAAAACATTTCAAAATAATTGTTTCATGCTCCAAAGTATGAACAAATCCTTCATTATCCTTATTCCTAAGTGTGAAACCCCTAAAACTTTCAAAGATTTTAGACTAATAAGTTTCTGTAATGTTTCACATAAGATTATATCTAAAGTGCTCTACAAACATACTAAAGCTCATTCTAAACGATTACATTGCTCCAAACCAAAGTGCATTCCTTAAAGAAAGACACATTATAGACAATATACTCCTTGACTTTGAAATCATGAATTAGGTTTAGAAAACAAAAAAGACCAAGAAGTGTGCTCAAGGTTGATTTCCCCTAAAGCATATGACAAAATCTCCTAGAACTTCATAGCAACGATCCTTACTAGAATGAGTTTCTCACCCATATGGATACATATGATTCTATAATGTATCTCCACAATTTCCTATAAGATTTTGCTCAATGTAATGAAATCTAACTCCTTTTCTACACAAAGAGGTGTCAAACAAGGGGACCCACTTTTACCATACATCTTCATCTATTATGTTAATGTACTTTCTTGTCTTATTGCTAGAAAACAATAAGAGGAGGAATGGAAAAGGATCAAAGTAGAGGCTCTGAAGTAGTCATTCATCTTATGTATGCAAAGGACACAATCTTATTCTTTGAAAGAACTAATGAAGTATGTTCTATGGTGAAGGAGATTATTAAGTTATTCTCCATTATCTTAGGTAGGACATCAATAACTCTAAGTTAAAGTTAATATTTAGCCATAACATTTCACACAAGGGAAAGAGATCCTAGTCCAAAATTTTCAATGTTAAATTCATATAAAGACTGGGAAAATATTTGGGAACTTGGATTAATGCGAGAAGAAAGAAGAACCATATATATCAGGACCTCATTTCTAAGATAAACACCAAACTTTCAAGTTGGAAGGCCACTATAGTCTTCCAAGTTGCCAAAATGACCCTGATCAAATTAGTGATTAATTTCTCCCTTGTTTACCAACTCTTCTGCATTCTCCTTCCCTAAAAAATATGTACTTCACTTGATAGAAAATGCAACAATTTCTTTTGGGGAATGAACAACAATAGATCAAAGATGTATCTCATTAATTGGGAAAAATCGAGGATGCATCTCATTAATTGGGGAAACGTTATGTTAAAGCATTATTAGCCAAACAATTCTGGAGGATCATTGATGGAAACAATAATTCTTACTTGGATGAAATCCTAAGACCAAAGTTCTATATTCCTCATCTTAAGGGCCCTTTAAAGATGCACTCTAACGTATCATGGATATAGAAAAGAATTTTCAAAATTAGCTCTCTAATAACTTCCAATCTTTCATGACTGATAGGATTAGGGGGAGAGCAGTCACATCAATCACCACATTTGGTGGCCAATCTTTCATGGCGAATAGGATCATAGGAGAGGATTCCCATTAACCACTACCTTTGATGGCCATGCAAATAGGTCAGCTATACAAAACCAAACCAATGTGGGTGGCAGATCTTATATTGCATGACAGAACTGGCTAGGATAATACCAAAGTCAATAGTTCTTATTTTGAGGAAACAAGAAACTAGATCCTTAGACTACCTTTTTCATCCTTTGTAAAAGAAGATAGTCTACAGTGGAAAGGAAGCAAATCAGGAGGATATACAACAAAGGAAGGATATGAACATTTGAGAAGAAGAGACGCAAAATTTGGATACCAACTCTTCTTAATTTGGGAGGGCACTAAGGAAGATTGAATTACCAATAAGGATTATTCTTTTTACTTAGAAGATCTTGCAAGAAGCAATCTCAAGTTTAGAAATTCTGACTAAGTGTCACCTACAAAATAACAATAGTTGTCCTTTTTGTTTTAGTGAAAAGGAGACTATAGATCACACTTTCTACATTGTAGCTTGCCTAGAGCCATATGATTTGTATCTTTTATAATGATTAGAATAGATTCTATCCTTACATAGGGAGTGAAGGCATGGATTCAAGAATGGATGACACAATAGAAGCCTAAGGATCCACATTGGATTTTCCCTTACAAAATCCACCATAATCATTCCATATAATTTGGGATACTTGCAACAAGGTAGTTCATGAAAATATTAAGTTCTGTCTAGAAAGCATTATCCTTAAAATAAAAGCTTCACTAAGCAATTCCTATAGGGCATGTAATTCAATTAGCAAGGAAGAAGATTCAAGGAAGTTACATGATCAACAATTCCCAATTGGAATAGCCATAGCAAACTAGAAAGGAGTGATAGATCATAATTTGGGATTTTTTAAAAAACAAGGAAAGATGCAACTTTGGTATCATCATATTAGCTTTGCTCTACTATAATAAAGTCCTAATTAAGATTACCCATATGCAAGATAATACAGGTAGAAATAAAAGAATGGCATCTCTTTAGATGATAAGGAAGACCTTTATTTGATTAAATAACCTTATTGCAGAAAGAAAAAAAAAAAAAAAAGAGATTAGGACCTAGACTTTGTTTTTGGAGACCAAAGGTCGCTATTCCTCCTAAATTCCAAAATAGTGAGGAATCTAGATATTAAAGTTATATGGAAGGACACAAAAAAGCATCACAACATCTTTCCATTTCTTTTCAGAATAAGGTATGCCATTTCAACTCACCCAATGGTGGAGTGGCTCCAATAAGTACCTTAAAAATAATAAAATTTTATCTTATGAATGCTTTACTATTTTGGTTTTATGCATTTATTGTAATACCGAAAATAAATAAATTTTCCCTAATTTATTAGTTGTATATGTGCTTCCTATTGCCACTCTTAATAGCCACAATGTGAAGGGTCATCATATCAATATGTCTCTTACAATCTAACCACACCAACCCAATATAATTTGTTTTTGTACTGGATATAGGTCGCGAAAAAAATATTTTATTAATATTTAATATATTAAGTTAGTTAAATATAATCACATTAATTAACTTTGAACAAAAGTCACTTCTTCAACCAAAAAAAAAATCTATATAATATGCCGGGGTAGGGGCTCATGTTTCACATTAATGCAAAAAATTAAATATTTTTTAAAATAGATTATAATGTAAGAGAATTACATCACAAGTAAAGTTATGTGGGAGAGTTACAAATTAAAATAATGTGGAAGGGTGTAAAATTATTTAACTTATTATTATTATTATTATTATTATTATTATTTTATGTTTTAAAATATAAAAAAAATAATTAGACCTATGTTTTGTGATTTTCAGGTAGCCGAACGTATGATTTTTGTTTCTATTTCAATGCCATATTCTTATAACTAAAATAAATTCACATTCATCCTTTTTATTTTATCCTTAAATTTTTTGTAATAGTATTGTACTGTATGCAATAAGAAAGAGTAACATAGAGGAATGAAAGAGTATATACAGCTCACTTTCTATCTTTTTAAATTTATTTTCTCTTCTTTTTATTTCTCTTTATCTATACATCTATTAAATACAAAAAGTTACAAATTCCTTCACTTTGGGACCTAAACCTCTATCTCACAAGATATGGTTTCTAAATTTATTCCAAGGCTTCCTTTGGTGTTCTCCTATCATATTTAGTCCCTTCCTAACCTTAGAATAATTTAAAACACTCCTTAGGTACATGGTTCTATTTTGGCCGAGACTATGCAAGCATATAGCACTTATGGAGTTTTCTTCATTTTCTTTAGGGAGTTGGCACATGTAAGGCTTCCTAGGTGTCTTAAGAACTCATTCCTACTCTTAGACAACCTAAATTATCATTAAGAAGCTTCCTACATATCATGGTGCAACAAAATTCCTAGTCTTGCTAACTTGATCTCTAATGCATCTTATTTAAATTTCTTTGCATATTCTTGTTCCTCACACTCTAAAAACCTATATTTCTTCCTTGGTTTGGTCAGAATTCATCTCTTCTTATATGGGCTATGGGCTAGCCAAACTCACCCTCTTGAAGAATAAGGATATGCAAGGAAAGCTAGGAAAATTACCTTGTATTCAAGTTCTTTTCAAGAATTCTTTCTGTTGCTTCAAGTTTCTCTTTGAAATTCTGAGTTCTTTCCTTTGGACCAATCCCAAAACAGCCCCATATGGGTCATGAAAGCCATAAAAAGAAAGAGGAGAAGGAGAAGAACAACATTTGTGAAGAAATAGCCATGAAAATCTAAGAATTTCCTTACCTTTTCCTAGGCTTTTCTTCCTTTCTTGGCTCCTCTCTTGTGCGTCCTCCATAGCTACTCTCATCTCTATTTTGGGTAGAAGCTAGGTCAATCAAAGTGAGAAGAAGAGTGGGACGTGCTATATATATAGCAAGAGGTCCATTTTAAAGCTTTTCAAAATTCTAATTTTGTCATTTATTCTTGGTTTCTTCCCTTTGGGTTCATTTCAACTCCTTTTTTAGAACCATCTTTTCTATCATAAAATTTAGGTCCTCTAACTTATAAAATGCCTTTAGAATCACTCAAAATGGATATAAAATCTTCCCAAACGAAGAGGTCAAAGTTTGAGGCAATTGTCATTCTAAAACGTCAAATGTCATTTTAGCTCTTTTTTTAGAAACCCTGAGAAACTCATTTTTCTCATTTAAAAATTTCTTCTTTGACTTTTCTAAAAAGTACCTAAAATTACCAAAAATGCCACTACATTTTTGTTAAATTTCTTCTGGTTATTCTAGCTCCGTTTTCAGGGGTACCTCTAGCCTTGGATCCTCATTATTTACAATCTAGATTATTGCTTTAATTTTATTTGACCTCAAATCACTCTATTTGAGGAACTTTCTTTTCTATTTGGTGAATTTCGTATGTTTACAGAGAAACCAAACGTTACAATCAAGCTACCAAATCCTTTTTATGAAATCATTTTATGAAAAACAAAGCATTTTTATTTTTATAAGTTCAATTTAGAACAACCATGAAGTTTATGAAAATCATATGCTTATCATACAATACAAGCAAGACTCCTTACCACTACCCTAGCTTCCTTTCTTGGTACTACAATATGAGCTATAACATGCTCACCCATTTATCTCATGTTAAAGTGAGTTGTAACATCATATGATATTCAATGATACCTTCAGCCATTAACATACGGATCTAGGCATCCAACTAACCCAACATAATCATCATTTAACATATTCTCCCTTGGGTATTAGCCACAAGGTACATAACATAGCATCATCATCATGGGCAGAAGTTGAAAACATCACATAACTATTCAAACCATCTCAATTCAAGAACACAATGTCATTCCATTTCATATGCTTTCCATCAAATATATATAAGTATAAATCATCATCTTAATGCATCATTTCATCAAATACTTGAATTGTAATCAAAATCAATTCATCAATCAATTTTATAAAATATAAGAAAGCATCTAGAATTATATTTATGAAACTAGCTATCTTGTCAAGAAGCCAACATAAGCTAAGCAACCTCTAAATGATCTCAAGCTATTAAACTACAATAATAAGATAAAATATATTAATATTATTTAATTCCCATTATTACATAATTCACTAATTAATCTAACATAATTCATCTACTTACCACTTGTCCAATGTAACACCATATTTAACTAGGCTATTTCATTTCATTCTAAGTTCATTATCTTGGCCAAGCATCATTTCCCAAGAAAAATACCATTAAAATATTCAATTACTTTGCATTATATCGTGAATAAAATTTTCATTTCATGTCTAGTGGACCATATGAACTCATTCATCTCATTCTCCTATTTAAATACACACATACAATTCAAAACCATCTTAAAATGTGGCCAAAAGCTTGAGCTCATAAACCATATACATAAAAATCACATGTTCAGCCTCAGACTCATGGGCCAGATTTCTATTATCAATTTTGGAAAATCATAACTAATTCTAGAAAAATCAAAATCAAGCACACTATACTATTCTAGAAAGCTACAAATGTCTACTTTATGGTAAAAAATAAATCCAGATCAAAACAGAAACGTCATCTACCTGCTCAAACATCCAATTGGGGTGATCCCAGTGACCATAGAAATCTTATCATATCTAGTTTATGCCTATAAAATATCATGAGCATTGTAAACCATTTGTCCCTCAAATGATATAGGAGAAGAAACTAACCATATGAATAGTAACCATACTAGAACAACTAAAATTTGGCAACTTTGAAAATTCATAATTAATTCCACAGAGCTCCAAATAATCTAGTCTTTAGCGTTCCAAAAAGTTCTAGATGAAATCTATATTCATGCCAAATTTCATGAGGAAATTCGTTCATTTGGTTAGATTGTACCATATGGTTGCAAAATGGCTCTTTTTATACTTCTTAAAGGGTCAGCAAAGGGTCAAATTTGTTTCCAAGGCTTTCATGGGCATTTGAGCACATGAGAAAGCACCGAAATGGTCTATTAAACATGTCTCAAAGATGCACAAACCCAAATTTCATAAACTCACTCTCTTACCCTAAGGTATATACAAGAATACATAAGCTTATCCTTGACATCCAATGTCAAAATCATGTAATATCATTCATATAGCTCTAGTTCTCATACATATACAATATATCCATACATTTACAAGTATTCATAAGCTCATACATCATATGCAATATTGAATTGCATCATATGCCATTCATATGGCTACTAAATGGATAAAATCACACATTTTCTTGTCAATTTCACTTCTTCAAGTTTGGTGGCTCCCATTTCTTAGTTCATTTGGTCTACCTAGACATGTTAGGCAATAGGGAGGAAGGAATGAGATTCTAGGAATCTCAATAACTTTTTTCCCTTTCAACCACACATAAAGAATGCAAATCCAATTCTAAAAATGCATGCATGGATATCATGGAGTGCATAATCATACATGGAATATTTCTTGCACTCAGGAAGTCATATAAAGCATACATAGGTTTGCCAAGAAGATGGTTTAGCCTTACCCACTTCTTTTAAGGGATTTTGGACTTGCGTCACCCATTTTTAAAGGGGTTTTTGACAAAGCCTCACTCTTTAGAGACTTTGGCTTTGTCTCACCCATTCTTAGGGACTTTTGGCTCATTCTCACCCTAGCTAAGGGACTTTTGGTTTCACCACACTCAAGCAAATCAAAACATATGCATAAAGCATCATGTAAGTGCATAACATAAAATCATGGTATCATGGCATATAGATACATGCCAAAACATCTTTTATGGCTTAAAATACACATACATACATTAAAAAACAAGATAAACATCCACTCATGCATGAGAGAAAGAAGAGAGAGCTACCTTGGTTATAAATGCACACTTTCTTCCTTGAAAACTCTTCCTCTCCCTCGGCCACACACTCACAAGGACGTGAGACTTGATTCCTTTGGCCTAAACACATAATATGGAAGCCAATTACACTCTTGGAACAATTTCTAAAGTTACACATACACCAGAAAAGCTAGCTTGCTTCTAAGGTCCAATTATGGTTCCATAAGGCACCTAATGAAGCAACCTTGGGAAAAAATGATATTGGCTCCATTCTTTCCATCCATCTATGATTCTTGACTCATTTTAAGCCTCTTGGAGCTATCACACAATTAATTTAAGGAGCCCAACTAGGTGTTGCTTTTTTGAAGTCATAATATAGAACCTATAGCTACATCTCACTATCTTAGGCTTCCTAAAATTTTTCCAAGGCTTCCACTTATCCTTTCCCATCATATATGATACAAAACCAAGTTTCAAAGAAATTAAAACACTCCCTTGGTGCTCCTTCCATGCTAGGCCGAGGCTATGCTTCTTCAGAGTGCCAATGGAGTTGTTTTGGTTTCTTTGATGGGAGAAGCATGTGGGAGGCTCTCTTGATATCTTAGAAACTCATATAAACTATTAAACATCTTAATTTATGTCTATAACTCATCTTACAAACCAAGGTACAACTAAAACCCTAGCTTTTCTATCTTACAATTCAATGGTTCTTTCTTTGTTTCCTTTGCATATTCTTATTCTTCTCACTCATTTTCCTAAGATTCATCCTTGGTTTGGTTAGAAATTTAACTCCTATTGGCTTGTCCATATATGGGACCAAAATGCTCAAGAGAAGGAACAAGAAGAGAGCAAGCATAAAGTAGCAAATACCTTAGTTTATTGGCTTTCTTTGAATGCTCTTTTCTTTGCTTGGATTCTTCCCCCCAAACTCGAAATTTTCCCCTTTGGTCTGACCTCAAAACAGCCCCAAATACTTCAATAAATCTATAGGAAAGAAGAGAAGAAGGAGGAGAAGGAATTTGCTAAGAGAAACTAAGAAAATCCATGAAAATCCATACCTTTCACTTGATTTTTCTTCTTCTTTTTCCTCCTCCCTTGTGTGCCTCACTCTCTTGGTCTTTTCTTTGGATTAGGGTAGAAATGAAATCAACCAAATGAGGAGAAGAGTGGGGCGTGGGGTATATATAGGTAGGGTTTAGAAATGGTTTCCAAAAAATTTCATTTATGTTTTTTAAACTTGGCATTTTCATTTTTGATTTATTTTAGCTCCTTTTTTGAGAACCATTTTTTCCATCATACAATTTAGGTCCTCAATCTTATAAAATGCCTTTGGAATCACTCAAATTGGAGCTAAAACCTTCCCGAACAAAAAGATCAAAGTTTAGGTCAATCGACATTAGAAAACGTTACACCGGTGGGGTTTTAGACTGTCCTGGAGTTTCCCATGATTTTTAGGGCCTCTAAGAACTCCGAAGAACTCAAATTTTTCATTTAAAAGGCCCTCCTATGAGTATTCCAAAAATTTGCTCGAACTTACGAAAATGTTATTACGTTACGTAGCTATTTCGTTAAATTCTGTCTGGTTATTTTAACCTCTGTTTTAGGGCACCTCTGGCCTCTTAATTTCATTACTTAATGTCGATATCATTGTTCTAATTTTTTTGGACCTTAACCAATTTATTTCAAGGGACTTACTTTTAAAACATATCTGTTTTTGTTGTTTTACGAAACCGAACATTACATCCAACACCCCTAAGCCTTGCCTCCACAATATATCACACACTTGCACCACACTTTTAGATCTTCCAGCCATGTCAAACCAACAAGAATACATTTAATTATCCAATATAATCGATTCAATATGTAAAAGAAAATTATAGGATAAGAATTATACCTTAGGAATTTAACCTTAGCACACCTCTAAGTCTCTTAGGAATTTTTATACCTAAGGAATTATATCATACACCTTGAGTCTACTAAAAATTAACAAATATAAATTAATATTCAAATAACTAATAAATACAATCAAGTGTTTATGATAGAAATTATACATCTAGTGATCTAAACAAGCACCTAATACTCCAGTAAACCTTTAAGCCATACAAAAACCACTAGCTCTTCCACCTTGTAAAGCCCAACATAATCTAATTAAAATTCCAATTAGTTCAAAAGAAAGCTTAGAAGGAGTAGATTAAATGTTTTATAGCTCACCTTAGCTAATTTCCACAAAATCCTCTTCAAAACGAAGCTTAAAGTCCAGCATTTATAGAGTCTTTTCATCTTTTAAATCCTCTTTCTCACTTTAAATGTAGAAGATGCCACACACACTCTCTCTCTCCCCCCCCCCCCCACACTATGTGTTAATTTTAGGGCGATATTTTCAAAATAAAAATGAAAAATAAAATAAAATAAAACATGATGTAGGTTAAGTATTTAAGTAAGTTTGTGTCATAGATCATGAGTCTAGTTCATTTAAAAATTTACTATCATTAATATTGGGGGTGATATTTTCAGAACAAAAAAATAAAAAAAATAAAATAACAGATGACAAGGGTTAAGTATTTAAGTGGGTTTGAGTCATAAATCATAGGTTAGGTTCACTTATAAATTTATTATTAAGTTATAGTAACTCACATAAAATTTGCTATTTGGCTTTTTTATTTATTTTACTATCATCATATAAACCCAAATAAATATATTAGCTTATCTATCTTATTTTCCCAAATAAATTAAACCCTTATCTTTCAAACTAAAACTTAATAATTTCTTGATCATTAAAATAATAAAATATTCTATAAATATTCTATCTATAAATAACATCATTTATTAAATAATAAATTTTAATATAAAAATCTCTAATACTTTCTCAGTTAATAAATCATGCCTTGTACTAAGTAATGAATATTTAATATAAAATCTGTAATAATTGCTTAATTAATCATGTAATTAATTTAATATTATGGGATGTTACAAGTACCATTTTCCCAAATGCAAAAGAAGATATTGATAAAGGGTGTAATTGAACTTTCGGCAATGGCTACTTATAACACCACATGTCTTCGCTATCTATTATATGTATATAGAGCATATGGCATCATCTCACATAGTGTGAAGCTCAGTTCAAGTTTTACATGTTAGTCAAGTGAGATTGTGAGCTTGCAAAATATCTGAATGAGCACTAACACTATAATCTAATGGCTAAAGTTTGTTATAGGTGGAACAAGGTTGCACCAAGAAGTATACTATTTTATCACTATGGTTGCTGTTAAATTTACATTAATGCACTGATGTATTAATTACATCTTTGCTTTGTTTTTCACATTATATTTCTACTTATTTCCTCATTGTCAAGCCTTAACCTCCTTAGGCACAGCCTAGCTAGAGCAACCTGGAAGAAGGTTGAATGGGTTTACTTTACAAGGCAATTCATGATATAAATTGTCTTTCTAAGAGAACAACGTGAATATTTCTTGGATAAATGTGCAAAAAAAATCAGGATAAAGTAGAACAATTATATGTTAGTACTCAATGCATCAATCAACCAGAAAAATGAAGTCAAAGGGAGTGATTGTTGTTGATACAGGTCTCTTCATGAATATTAAGTTTGTAAATGCTCTCTATGCACTTAAACTTCCAATCTTAATTTGGGTGCACTAATTGTGATGATAATTTAGTATAAGAATGACTTGGAGCCTTTTTCAACTTAAAACTAATAGTATAACTTGCTAGCTTAATTAATATGATCTTAACCATTGGATTTACTTTCTTTGGAAAAAAATTCTCGTATATGGAATAATTCATGTAAATCTTTTAACCTTATGATGTTTTGAAGTTATTGGCAATACTAGATGTATTATCTTTCATCTTCTATACAAAGTATAGCTAGACAATATTGATTTGCTCTTTTAAATTTTGGTTAATTTAGTGAGATTCAACTTCTCTTCAGCATTGGGTTCATGTTAAATTTGGGATTAATATCTATCAATTTTTCACAGTTGATACATACCAATGATAATGAAAATGATGAATCATACATCCAAGTTTTAGAAGCTTAACATGTATATTAAGTAAAAGATGAGTTGGATAAAAATTTAGTATAGTCATACATCTAAAGTCACAAGACTTGTATGACATGGGTGAAGAAAATGATGATACTAGTTATGAAAGTGAGTCATTCTAACCTCAATGCTTGGAAATACTATTGCCATATGGAGAGCAAATTGAAACTTGTCTAGATTCAATATCTTGCATCTTTTACTTATGCTTATATTTGAAGAAATGTGTTTCTTTCTTATAGTTTATTACCCATATTTTATGTTTGATAATATTTTATATCTATCAAACATCTTATGCTAGTTTTATTTATTTATAGGAATCCTGAAGATGAAAAGGTTTTTGGAAAAGAGTAGTTCAGGCGCCTCTCATGAAGGTAGTGGATCTAGCACTAGAGGTCCTCTGTTGAGTTTGATTATTAGTGTTTGTGGACAACTATGGTATCTAGATGTAATAATTCCCCTATCGTTTAGGGATTCCATTGAGCTTCTAACCACCCATTTAGGCATTGACAATATTGATGAGTTCTTTACTGATGTAGAGTTAGGGCAATATGAATAGCCTAGTGAGTTCGCATGACAAAAACAAAGAAGAAATTGGATGGTACATATCATTGATAAGTAAGACAATGAGTTTTGGTACGTTGAATTAATTTAATATAATTTTGTGCACAAAGTTTGTTTCTACTAATGAGCAAGGATAAGTTAGATCTAGGTAATTAGCATTACTAAGATGTTTGGGTACTTCTTCAAGGGCAAAGGATTATGGTGGACTAGAATGACCAAAATGAACCCATTGGAAAGGGAGGTGGAGTTAGGTGTTTTCTTAAGGAATGTTGGCAAAATGTTAATAACATTTCTCATTATCTACCTAAGCTAGAAGAGTGTTCTAGTTGAGTAAAGGAGTGACAATTTCAGGGATATTACATAAGTAGCATATTGATTATTAAACATATTTAACTATTTTATGGCTCATTCACATTAACTTATATTAATTAACAACTGAATTTTTTATGTACTTTGAGATATGTGGCAATCCATATCTTAATGTGTATGAACTACACAATCACTAAGGGGCCCAATTGCCTAGGGAGATATCTAGACCACCATATATCAAAAGTGTAGTTGTACTATTTATCAAAGTAAGCTTATCATCTCAACTTTTTTCATGCAAGGCTCTGTTTTATTTATCTGGACCACCAGTGTGGGGAATCGTTTGCTTTCATCTGTTTATTTATTTTTTGCCACAATGTCTTAGTGACTGATAGAAACACATTAATGATATCTATAAAAAAAATACTAAAAATATTGTAAGAAAATGTTATTACCTTAGTTCTTGGATCTTTTTGATGTTGTATGTATTCCTTAGTTCTTGGATCCTTTTGATGTTGTATGTATGACATCCATTGCCCCTTATCTAATAAGGCAACGAGTAGCTCATCTGTAGTATTTATGCCATCTTGTACATCATTGTATAGTTCCTTCTGCACTTGCTGCCACTTGGTTCCAATGGACTTAAGACAGTATCTCCTATGCTTTTTATCATTGACAGCAAAGTGTGCCTGCAATATAAAATACCATTGTTAATTAATATAAATTAAAGTGAAGCAACAATAAAACAGTTTAATAATTAATGTGTTATATATATAGTATCCCTGAAACTATCATTCTTATACTTAACTAAAATTCAAAACTCTCATTTTTGTTAATTAATATAACTTATTGGGTTTAGTTTCATCTTGTTCGACTTGATCCCATTAATAATGATGTAATGGGAAGAGAGTGAGGTTACGGAGTAAATAACTATGATGAGTAAATAATTGCTAGTCTCATTAATAAATACTAGGTTTGTGTCCCCTGTCCAATTCATAGTAATTATAATTGACTTCTCCGTATGATGGTGACATGGACACTTGTAACATGCCAAAGGTGCAAATTCATCAATCATGGCTTCTAAGGTACTTGGATAAGGTTTGAGATAGTAGTCTAAGGTGAACGTAGTCATAACTTAGGAAATCTTGTTTTAGAAAATTTGATATGTTCATATAATTTAAACAAAAGAAAGGTTGAAAGTTAAAAACCCAATTTGTGTTTTGTTTGATTTTTTTTTGTTTCATATAATCCTTTTAGTGATGACATTAGTTAACTCTCCTTTATTTCTTTCTATGGTGACCCAATGTGATACTAAAGACTTTCTGTATGACTTTTTTAATGTTCTTATTAGAAGTTTTGGTACTAAATATTACCATTAACAAAAAGACCTATATTAATGAGTTTTATTAATAACTTACAAAAGTTAACATTGAAAATTTCACTTTTTATGGAAACCTCAACATGTTGTCACTAAAAGTAACAATTCTATGGCAACCTTTATAAGCTTCCACAAACATTTTCCTACATCAAACTTTTGATGGTGATGGTGATTCCATAATGTCATAAAAAATCACCACTTAAATTTTTCTTATAATGTACCCTATGATATTTTACATTCAAAATTTAACAAAAACAATCACATGAAAATTAAAACAAAGAATAGTAGATTCATTATTAAATGTTCACTTTATTTATATATTGAATATATTCATAGTGTTCCAAGATAACTGTTGAAAGAAAGTAATTTTTTTTAAGTTGTTAGCCTAATCCTAATAATTACTTTAAAAAGTTTCAAAATTGTTTAAAACAATTAAAATATGCTTTTAATAATGAAATAGTTCATCATTTTAACTTTCACATTATTATTTTGTTTAAAATTATGACAAAAAGTACTATCATCTAAAATTAAATGGTAATGAAACAAATCACTAATGAATTGAATGAAATACTTTAAATCTAATGGGACAATTTGATTTTTGCCAAACCACATGATATATAAATTATAATTTGCCCTATGAAATATACAAAATAAGTAATAAATTCTTAAATAATAATTTAATTAGCACTATGATAAATAATATTATTTACTCCCAAGCATACCACAGGCCAAAAAGGTAATTTTTTCACAAATTAAAACTGAAAGAATGTGAGTGTATTTAAAAAAAAAATTCAAGATTAGTAAATGCAATGTATTCTCATATTCAATATTAGAAAAATTAAGATAAAAAATAATAATTTGTTTTTAAAGATATTTAAGATTTTTTTTAGTTATTTTGGACTTTTACTGCTACAATAATTTAAAAAAAATAATTTTTTTTTTACAAATTACCATAACTTTTAAATTGTTTTCAAAGAAGGACCTCTAATAAAACTCTAATGCACAGTTAATATTTGTTAAAAATAAAAATTACAAAACTGCGAAAAGAAATAAACCTTAGCATGGTCCCCCCCTACCCCAACCTAGTTGAATTGAATTTCACGATAGAAGGCATGAAGACATTCCCCCATTGCATCCCGGGAAGACTGCAACAGTAATTTGCAATTTTCAAGAATAAAAGCTTAGCTGCTCAAACCTCCAAAACTCTTCAAATTGCATTTGTTTATGCAACTAGCACTTGCAAATGGCTGACAAGTGGCACCATTACCCTGTTGCTTATCTTGTTGGAAAAGTTCACTTTTTTTAATAATTAATCCTTCTTTACTTTGTACCACTATAATTGATTAAAAAAATGTGATAAATTCTATAGAAGAAGGCGAAATATTTTTTCTTAATTGTTGTCTATTTTAATTGAATTTTTCTTTCGTCTGTATCAAACAATTATGATTATTTTAGTTTACTTGAAATAACTTTTCACATTTTATTGATTAAGTGAATCACATATTGCGCAACATTACCCTGTCGCTTATCTTGTTGGAAAACTAGAATGGTTATGTGCATCCTTAGGATATCAGATCGAGGTTAAGACGTGTGGTTCATCTTTGCTACAGTCTATATTATATATTATCTTGTGCCTTGCAAAGTGGAGGATGGTGCCATTAATGCTCTAATAAAGGGGAGCAATCTTATTAAAATCCGTAACTTTTAACTGGAAGATAACCATATATGCCCAAATTGAGCCAAAAACCTGAGCTAATTGACGTTTCAATCATGTTTTACATGTTTATAACATTAGCGTCTTAATTATTCAAAGCAAAAATTCATTCACATATTACATTTACAAGTTGTCCACATCCAAGTTGTAGCAAAACAATAAGTTAAAAATTATAGTATTGGCACTTTAAAAAAAAATTGATAATATAAATTTTGGAGAAAAAAGACTCTGAACCTCACATTTTGAAAACAAAAAACAAAAAAACAAAATCAAGAGTTCACGTACTAATCATATATGCTGCCTCCAACCATTATATACCTTTTTAAGAAACACTATTTTATTTTAAAATTATATTTAATATTTTATATTAATCCTAAAAATATTTTTTATGTGAAATAAATTAATAAATTTTAAAAATATTTCAAATAAATTCTTTGGAGCAACTCCATTAATCCATATCCAATAAGTCTTACTAGGCATGGCATGTGGCCTTTTTTTATGCCACTTGTTTAACCAACATAGCAAGAAAAAATTAAAATAGCAAAGCGGAAGACTCAATTTAAAAAGAGAAAAGCTGTGAAAATTCCTCTTTCACTTCCATTCTTTTCCCTGGCACACCTCTCTCTCTCTCTCTCTCTCTCTCTCTCCACCATCAGGCGCTTTCTCAGCCCCACCACCCAAGCTTCCATCTGCATGCGCCGAGCATCCATTGGTTTTTTATTAAAATTATTATTACTTTTTTCTTTTTGGTGAATGCTACAATTTGTTGGTATTATTATTCTGTAATTTTTTAATTTATATTTTTTCTAGTGAATGCTACAATTTGTTGGTATTGTTATGCTGCAATTTTTTTTAAGTACGTTTTTAGCTTTTATATGTGTTTGGCCAAGATATGAAACTGGTTTTGAATTATGGCAGAATCATTTTTGGGTTGTGAGAGAAAATTGAGGAATTACAAACTACTTTATTACAAGAGTTTTGGAGAAACTAATTCTAAAAAATATATGGAAAAATAATAATAAAAGTACCGCCAAGTAGGCAATTAGACTTTTTATGATTAGCAAATCATTTATCATGACTCAATTTAAATTATGGTAAATAAATGACCTCAATCTGATGAATGTGCATCTTTTATCAAGTATTTCGCGATCAATGTTTTGAAATTGCTCCACTTTGCTAATTTTTTTTTATTTTAATAGTAATAAGTTATTTCCTAGTTTTGTTTGACACGCCATCGCCTAGCTTGTATACGAGTTCTTCCTTCCTCATCATCTTCTGCCACTGTCTATATATTATATATATATATATATATATCATGGTTCTCAAAACCAGACTGGATTGGCCGGTTCGACTGATTCGACCGGG
This sequence comes from Erythrophleum ivorense, assembly GCA_026724425.1. NCBI lineage: Eukaryota > Viridiplantae > Streptophyta > Magnoliopsida > Fabales > Fabaceae > Erythrophleum > Erythrophleum ivorense. The sequence goes on from JAIUCV010000480.1 coordinate 419,117, forward strand.
AACTGGTCCCTGGTCTGGTTCGGTTGAAGTTGAAAACTAGCCAAGCAAAAAATCAGTCAAGAACCGATCAAACCGGTTAAGAACCGGTAAAAACTGGTGAAAATCGGGCCCAAAAAATCGGTTTGAACCAGTCTGAAGTAATTTTCTTTTTTTTTTTAATTTTTTCTTATATAATAGAATAATTTATCTTAAATAAATTTAACAAATTAAAAATAGAAGGTAATAAGAAAGATGAGGGACTTGAAATATAAAATTTTTTATAAAAAAAGAGAATATAAGAAAAATAAAATATGCATAATTAATTATTTTTTATACTTGCTTTCTATTATGTTCAATTTCCTAATGACATTTCTCTCAAATATCAAGGTACTTAGCTAAAATTATTATTTATTATTTTATTTTTTAATAATAAGTAAAATCTTAATATAATTTAGGAATTCTAAAAACTTAATATTAAATATTCTTAACTTTTAATCATAGATAATTTTTATTTTAAATTAAACATTAATTTTTATAATATCTTAAGAAATATTGAATTAGTAATCAAATATTTAAAATTTATTAATATTTATTTGTTATATTAACATTTTAATACATAAAATTTTTTAAAATAATATATTTAATTATTACCGGTTCAACCACGGTTCGACCAATGAACTGTGAACCAGTACTTCCACCGGTTCAATGACCGGTTTTAAAAACATTGATATATATATATATATATATAAGGCAATGCGCAATTAATATTCCTAATTTGATTTTGTCTTATTGATTGTTGAAATTTAAAACTGTTTTATTGATTGTTGAAATTAATATTCTTATAATTTGATTAATTACTTAATTTCTTTTTATATATACACTAATTGTGACACCATAAGTATATATCATGCCACTTAGAGGTAAAGCCACCAAGAGAATGGTAAACCATCCGCAGGTAGTCATGCGTGATTTCTTCTGCCAACCGTACCTCGGATCCACAAGTTTCTATGCAGCTAGATGTTGTAGTAGTTCCAGTGGTGAGAGGCTGCACTACTAGGGCTAGCAGCTCTACTTCAATATCGGTTGGAAGCACTGCTACTGCGTCAGGGGACAAGTGAGAATTGATCAAAATTGGCCTTAGAAATCTCCTATAAGTATTCGAAGTAATAATATTCATTTATTCTTTTGGTAGAAGAAATTACTGTATTTATTTATTTACTTTCATTGCAAGACATAATTTAAGCCCCCAAGATCACTACTTGGATTGTCTAGAAAGTGATGGTTTGGATACTGCACAGGTGTCCTTGGATATGAAGCATTTCATGTTCATTGATTTTGTAGTAGGTAATGTTATTTAATTATTCAATGAGTACCATGTTAGAGTACTTACTTTGCTTTTATGTATGCAAGCCACATATAGCTTTTCCGCAAAAGAGGAATGTCTCTTTGCAAAAAGCATGTGGGACAGGATATGTTTAAAGAAAAACTTTGACATTTTACATAATGCAAGAAAATAGGCCATAAAAACAGTAAACGTGGCCAATATCCAAGAAACCTGAGGTTATAGTCCAATGAGAATGCATGTGAAAGCCTAAGATTATATCCTAGACATCAGGGCACAAGATGACTGGAAGAGGAACTTGGACACTGCCAAGAAGTTGTCATCCACCCCTGGAGCCCTTGTGCAAATTGCTAGATCCATTGACTTTGCAAAGCATAAAATGAAGATGGTAATTAATTTTATTAGTTTTTGTTTCATTTCAAGTTACTTTATTTTTTTTTCAATCATTAATTCAAATTAACTTATAGGAGGATGAGCTAAAGTGAAATGTATCATATTGAAAAGTGTATGATAAGAAACATAAGTTAAAGGCTATCAAGCAATACATGTTAGAGCACTTAAAGAAATTTGTTGTAAGTTATCATATTTTATATGTGTTTCTTACATTATTAATGTTTTTATAACAAATTGTTTTTTGGTTGTGTATGTTTAGGAAAATCTTGACCCTACAATATCTTAGAGATATTAAGAAGACCCTTTGGCACACCATTCCATAAACCTAGACATGTGGAAGTAAGTTGGGGGATTGAACAAGAAAGGAAGCATCCATAGTCTAGGTGGAAGCCTCAACCTTAAAACACCCTAGTTAGAATCTTTGATGAGTCTCTCTAGATCCCATCCTACATAGAAACAAGTGAACACTACGTTCACCTTGATCCTCTAGACCTTGGACTAGCAATTGCATGAGCAAAATGTTTGGGTGGATCAATAGCTAAGCAACTTTCTCTAGAACTTACTTCGAGTGATATATGTAAGCCTTCTCAACTTCCAAGCAAATCTTACTATAGATTATATAGTGCAACATCACTCAACAACACCTACCATAGGAGTTGGATCATCCATGTCACAGGCAATTTTCAATGAGAGATAGGGAGAAGGAAAGGAAAAGGACCAAGAAGAGAATTTCAATAAAGAGAGTTAGGCTTCCACTAGATTAAAAACTACAAGTGACAATTAATAAATATATATCATTTTATTTCAAAAATGTGCCTTATTTAAAAAATATATATTTTTGTTCCATATTGGATTGTGTTGTTTTCTTACAAGTTAGTAATATTGGGAAAGGCAAAAAAAAAAACCATCCTTTTCACATTTTAGCAAGGGATTAACAATAGAATAATGAGGAAATAGGTAGGAAATTTCACTCTTAATTCCCTTGCTAAATGGTAAGGTAATTAGGCAAAATTAAACTAAAATTAGTGAGGGAAATTGCAAAGGGATTATCCCTTGACAACTAATTAGTGAGGAAATATAAAGAGAAAAGTTCCATCACTAATTAGCGACTAGAATTTAGTGACAGAATTGTCCCTTTTGTTCCCTCATCAATTCCTTGCTAAACCAGTTTAGCAGGGAAACAATAGGGGAATGTTCGCTTGTTAAATCCCTTGCTTTTTATAGTGCAATTGAGCATGACACCCAGCATCTTAGTTATAAATCTTTCATTTCCCTCTTTTTTCCTTTCCCTTTTTCCCTCTATTTTCTCTCTTCAACCTTGACAATCATCTTTCTTTCTCCTTTATATCTTTGTTTTACCATCTCTAAGTCTTCTTCATGGCCAAAATTAGAGATTCACAAGACATCCTTAATTCAAAAAATGAATTTCCACATGACCTTTCTATGTGAGAAATGAAAAACAAAATTAATTTGAAGTACTTGAGATACCCAATTTGTTGAACATCCTCGCTTTCTTTGTCTGACTAATGTTTCCAAATTGTTAAATGGATTAAAATTAACCCATATTTAACTAATTAATCAAACAATCACTTAAAAATTTGAGCAAAATTTTGATAGCCTAGAATCATATCCATATCTTGCTTAGCTTTTAAAATCATATCCATATCTTTTCTACTTAACCTAAAGCTATTACTCTACCTCTTCTATAAAATTTTCCTCCAAAATCTACTAACATCTCGAAAGGTCCATGCAAACCACACCTTCTACTTTCTTCCAAAATGGCCATAGTTGCTACTTCAATGCATTGCCCACAAAGAAATTCATATGCCTATATCAGAAACATGATTGATTTGGTAATCGACCTTAGGCTTCTTAAGCTCGTATTGTAAAACAAATATGTGAAACCTTTCATTATAAAGGAGGAATTGCTTAATCTTTCTCAAGCTTTTAGTGATTTCTTAGCTTGCACTAGTTGGTCAGTTTCTCATCACCAAAAAAGGTGTAAAAGAATAAGAGTAGCGGCAGCAAAGATTTTGAAGGCAAGGACACATGAAACAATTTGAAAAATGAATGAAATCAAGTGTAAAGAAAAATGGCAATTAAGGGATATTAAGGGGATGATTTTTCCTAAAATTGATTTTGTCCTTGGAAAAAGTTGTAAAGGAGAGAAATAAAGAGAAGAGGGATGGAGAAGGAGAGAAAGAAAATGAAAGAAAAAGAAGATGATTATAGGACGCCACCTAATGCAAACTTGTCATAATAAATGCCATATGGGATGCCTTGTAAGAGTTAATGATTTTGGATTCATGGGATTAACTTCTAAGATTTTGGAAAATTTACAAAGAATGACCCAGCTTTTGTTAAAATTATAATAAATGACCTTAAAAATTAAAATTATTTTACAGGCCCTAAGGACCTTAATTTTTTACTCAAGAGACAAAAATGCCCTCCATATTAAAAGGTAAAACACAATGCCCTAAATCTCTCTCAATCAAAAATCTCCTTTGCTTTCTTACTTGATGACTAAGTTTCACTAACATTACTTACAGCTGATGGACTCACAAAACCATAGTAGCTTATAGTGCATAGCTTACTCAACAACATCATTAAAGGACTTAATAGTGAGGTCCAACGTCATTACACTTCCTCAGGTAGGCTAAGAAAGCTTCAAATCACCATGATGAGTTATGTTTTCCACTTCTTTGACTTTCTTTCTTCTTTATCTCTTCTTCCCTCATGATTTTCCTTTCATTTCTTGTAATGGTTCTAAGTTCATCACGAAATTTTAGACCTCTTTCATTCCCTTTTTGTCACTAGTGAGCTAGCTAGTTTGTGAGTCTTCCTTGCCCCCATTATGGTAATGCAATGCTTTTATGATTTTAGTTTTCATTATTCTTCTTGCTCTATTTTGAAACTAAGATTTCCCTATTTGCTTGATTTAGCTTTTAGTTCCATTTACATTAATTCCAATTTTTGTTATGATCCCTATAAATAATAAATTTACTTTAACCAATAGTAAGGAATAAAGACATATGACTAAGTATATTATGATCAATTTTAGTTTTATCATCATAATAATATGACTAGACTTTTGTAGCTTGAATTATTGATCATAAGATGTTTAATTAAGAAAGCATGTCACGAGTGGGAGTAGTTGGAATGTTATGATGAATTTTGTTCCCTAACTTACATTAATTTTGATATTAGTTGGAAAAGGTTTTCAAATATAATTGCAAAGGATTAGTTTTATTATTGCCTTTGTTGTCGGAAAGAGGAAGTAAAGAGGATAGCCAAACAAGATGTTATGATGAATTAAGTTTCCTCACTCCCAAAGTTTGCATGCCTTGAGAATTCATCACACCATGCTTAACTTCTCTTAAAATAGGCTTTATTTATTATATATATTGTATAGAGAGTTACATAGCTCACTCTAGTTAAATGGGTAAAATATAGATTATTGAACTTTTAGTTATTTTGATGAAGGAAATTGGGGAAGCACCCATTTAAGTGATGACATAATAGATACTTAAAGATTTTGTCAATGAATTATAATTGCATATTTCACAATCAGTAAACTAAGTATTATACTTATATTACACCTATCATAGACTTTTCTTTATTGCCTTTCTTTCTTAAAACATGGATTCTATTCTAGGTGCCCATCATCATTCACTCTTTTATATTTGTAAACATATCTCTATTGATTCTTGGTAATTATTTTTGGGAACAATTGCAAGAGCTTCAAGTGAAAATTCTATAGGACCTGTTTGACCATCCAAGAGGGATCATATAAGGGCCTTCATGTTGGCAACCAAGAAAGGGAAGAAGTAAGCATTAAATGAAGGCTTCATCCCATTATTATCTTTAGGACAATGATGTTTTCTATAAACTTAGTAATTTAATAGTTGTTTATGGATTTTTATTGTATATTTCGTACTACAATTTACTAAATGAACAGATCTATGGATTAAGTATTTTCCATTCTTTTTGAAATTATGTTTGTCTTTCTAATGTCACAAGAAGGAAAGCGGGGATAAAAACCTACAATTTTCATATTTCTTATCAATGTTGCATTAACTGCATAGTAAAATAGTGCTCTAGGAAAATATATCAAGAAAAGCAATAAACATATGCTAAGAAATGAAATAAGGTATAAAGAATACAACTTATTAAATGTAACCAAATATAAGTGGGATTAAAATGTGGTAATAACTCTTTTATGACAAGGTAGAAACACACTTAAAACAAGGTAACAACTTTTGTAAAACATGGTAATAACATTACTCAAACTTGATGGTAAGTTTCCTATAGCTCAACTTTGGTGATCACATGGAACTAACAATTATAAAACATTGTAGTAACTTCCCTATACCTAATGATAACTTTTGTAAAACTTAAAATATGATAGTAACATGCCTGAATCCTAGTAGTAACTTTGCTTAAATCTGATAGTACCTTTCTAAACCTTGATGGGAACTTTTGTTTTTCCTAAAACATGGTAGTAACATGCTTGAACCTTAGTAATAACCTTATTTAAACCTAATAGTAACTTTCCTAAACATGATGGTGACTTTTGTGAGACCTAAAACATAATAGTAACATGCCTAAACCCTAATAGTAAATTTACTTAAACTTGGTATTAACTTCCTATAAGCTCTTATGGTAATTTTCATTTTACCTAAAACATAGAAGTAACAAGTTTGAATATTCATAATAACCTTGCTTAAACCTGATAGTGACTTCCTTAAACCTCATGATAACTTTTGTAAGACCTAGAACATAGTAGTAATATGCTTGAACCCTAGTAGCTTTAAAAATAATTTCTTTATTTCCATTTTGAGGAATTAGGAAACTAATATGGTGCAAGGGCTGTGCATAGAGGAATTCTATTACCTCCCTACTCAAATTGGTTTTAACACTTCATAAGTTCACATGTTCAATTGTGCTCTGGACAGGATTTCAAGTATCACAACATAATTGAAAGCAAAGGAGGAAGCACCTCTAAATAAGCCTTGGATGATAATACTAGGCATTCTTTCTTTCTTTTTTCATTAGGATTTGACCCCATTGTGATAAGGTGTCAAAACAAGCTACAAATGATGCAAAACTAGTGTCTTTAAAGCCAAATGAATAGGACAAGGATCTATTTAACAATTAGCAAGGAAACAATGCAATCAAATTACCAGGACAATGTTTGCACCCCATTTAATGGGGACTTAAAAATAAACAATAACCAAATATGCTATTATATGAGAGACTATAGTTTTTTGTTATAGAATTCATTCTATTTTTGTTATGTCAATTTTGGCCAAAGCTTGTAAATTAAATTGTTGCATATCTTTGTTCAAAAGCTATAGTATGAGATACTATAATTTATTTGTTCAAAGCCTTGAATTTTGTAACCAAAAGATTCTATTAACATTATAAGAATATTCAAATCCCCTTGTGTTTCTTCCATATTGCACTCTTTTTACTTTAAACCCATATATGGTGATGAAGTTTGTTGGTTGTCTTAATTCCATAATACTAGAAGTGGAAGTTGCAAAGAGATGTAAACAATGTAGCATTTAATATTAATATTAATAGTATGTAAAGGTTTTACTCTTGATATGAAATTTCTTGTGTTATGTATTTTAAGATTAAATGGAAGCATGAAGTTTTAGTAAAATTACAAGTTTCTGTTTGCCACAAGTGGGTTTTAGTACTGTTACCATTAGGCTTGAGGAAAGTTACTACTAAATTTAAGTAAAGTTACTTATGGGTTATGGGAAATCATGGGAAAGTTACTATTAAGTATTAGTATCATTACTATTAGGTTTTAGAAAATTTATTACTAAATTTATGAAAAGTTACTATTTGTTTTAGGAAAATCTCAACCTCGAAAGAGTTACTATTATGTTTAAGTAGTACTGTCATTATCAGATTTTAGGAAATTTACTACTTAATTTTAAAAAAGTTACTAATGGGTTTTAGGGAGCTTATAGCCTTGCAACCCATGCTTTGGAAAGTTACTATTAAGTATCAATATCATTACTATCAAGTTTGAAGAAAGTTACTACTAGATTTAAGAAAAGTTACTAGCTGGTTTTGAGGAAATTGCAACCTTGGGAAATATATTATTATGTTTTAGTATTGTTTATATCAAGTTTTAAGAAAGTTACAACTAGATTTAAGAAAAGTTACTTGTGGGTTTTAAAGAACTTAGATATTATTAAGTGTTAATACTATTATCATCAGGTTTTGGAAAAGTTACTCACATGTTTTAAGGAACTTATAATCTTGCAATCCACATTGGAAAGTTACTATTATATTTAAGTACCATTAATATATGATTACTACTAGATTTAAGAAGAGTTACTGGCTAATTTTAAGGAAATTACAAAGCAATATTGTGTGAGTGTTTGGTCCTTCGATGGTAGAGACAAGGTTGGAAGGCTGGTTATTGAAAATCTAGTTCTTCAATGGCACAACAACATGAAGATGGTAAGGCAGTAGGATGGAAAAGAAAAAATGACACAACAAAGGCATTGGTTCTTTGGGGGCACAGCACAGAGAAGGTAAGGTAGCAACACGGCAAAGAAAAAATGATATTAAGACGACACTGGTTCTTCAATGGTGCAACATAAGGACAAATGGCAAGGCAATGTGGGAGACATAAGGAGACCTCATTAAAGGGCATTTTGGTCTTATCATAACAAAATTTTGGTTGTATTGTCTCAATCATGGTTTGTCTCAGAAAACACATCGACAAGAAGGGAGAATTGATGCAAGAATAGTTCTTGTTGAAGCCTTAGTAGTGGCTATAATAGCTTTTCCAATAATTTAGTGCTTCTTATGTTGTAGTTGTTCCTCTGAATTGATGCACATAATTGGATTTTGGTGTCTTCCTCACCACATGAAGTGTTTATACTATTTACTTGCTGGTTATTCCAGCTTGAGTTCTCTTATTGCGACATTTGTATGAAATTAATGGTCTTTCTATTAAACTTGTCGGGATCATTAAGGAGCCTAAGCCTTTAGTTTTTGAAAGTTTCCTTTGCTATCATTATTACAATGAAATAATTGAAATTGCAAGTTTAATAACACAATCTCAGTAAGCATAGATGACTAATTATATCACAACATTCATATTATATGAAGAGTATTTTCTATGTATATTAATCAATGTTAATTCTTCAATAGGGTGTATCTATAAATATATATATATATATAGATATAAGCATATATTTTCTAATCCCATTTTTGGTGCCCTTGTTAGTGGACTTAAAGGCATCGAAGGATAATTTAGGAAACATATATGACTTTTAAACAATAAATACTTATCACTATTTACAAAATTTTTATATAAATTATAAGTTTATTAACTTCTTTTAATTCCCACCACCCCTTATTAATTTATTCTTAGATTCATCTCTAAGATCAAAAAATCCTGACTTACATTTCTTTCAACAGTCCAACGATCTGTCTACTTTCCAGAATATTGCTACTGGTAGAGTGAGAAATAGTAATAGTCTAGGACTTTCGAGTACATTTATCTAATCTTCAATCAGCAAATAATACATGAATAATACGTGGGGATGGCAATTTTTCCTAGAGACCTCTACAGGAATTGCCCTGTATGAGCGTAGAGATAGAGGGAAACTTTTTCCCAAAGTGAAGGAATTTGTAACTTTTTGTATTTAATAGATGTATAGATAAAGAGAAATAAAAAGAAGAGAAAATAAATTAAAAGCTATTTTTAAAAGCTAAACAAACCATTTTTAAACAAACCATTTTTAAAAGCTAAGCAAGATATGGATATGATTCTAGGCTATCAAAATTTTGCTCAAATTTGTGATGGCTCCAAGGAGTCTAAATGGAATCAAGAGACTTATATTGATGAAGAAAATGGAGTCAAGTTCATGAATTCTAATAGTTGCTTCATTGTGTCTTGTATAGAACCATTATGTAGTCATATGAGAAAGTACCCCTTCATAAAGTTTGCAGAAATCTAGAGCTTGTTCTTATAATCGAAACATGTCCTATTTAGTGTGTTTAGGCTAAGAGAATCAAGTGCCACCTAGTTACATTTGTTTGACCAAAAAGGGGAAGACGAGTTCAAGAGAAAAGTATTGTGATTTTACTTCAAGGTAGCTCTCTAACCTTTCTTTGATATATTGCTTGGATGTTTATTTGTCTTTGAGTGCTTGTATATATGTTTGAACTATGAGAAATGTTTCTAGCCATTGCTTACAAATTATAGTACCATTATATTTCTTAAAATGTGTTTATGCATATAGTATGGTTTGAATGGGTTTGGTGATGCCAAAAGTCCCTTAACAAGGGTGAGGATGAGCTAAAAGTTTTTAGGAATAGGTGAGACAAAGCCAAAAATCTCAAGAAGAGTGAGACTAAGTCAAAAGTCCCTTGAAAGTGGGTGAGGCAAATTCAAAAGTACCAAGGAAAATGGGTGAGGCTAGACCAATACCCTTGAGAGCCTATGTTTGCTATATATGAGTTTCTATGACAAGTAAAATGCTTTATGTATGTTTACTAGTAGCTTCAATGCCATGCATGTATTCTTTGACATATATATGCATATATTATATATGTTTGAAAGGGTAAAGGGTTATTGGGATTTTTTGAATCTCACTCTTTCCTATTTTCCATCTAACCATGTCTAGGTGAAGCTTAATGAAGCAAAAATGGGAGCCAATAAGTATGTTGCACATCACTTTAACAATAACATAGCTTTGAATGTAATTTGAGGTCAAATTTTTTAAAAACACGATGTATATAAGATGAAACCATTTGAACAAGTTTAAATGTATGTATTTATGATGTGTATATCTATCTTGAAGATAGATGATTGCATATGTTGGAGATTGACATCCTAGCACCCTTATGTTCATGTGTATGAGTTCATGTAGTATGGTGATATTTAGCTTCATGGTGATTTGAATCATTTGGCATGCTTTTATATGTTGTAATTATGCTTTTTGATGTGCCTAAGTGGCTATGGAATTAGAAGAAAGCTTTTTGGTGCCTTGAGATACCAATTTGGACTTCAAAAGTGACCATTATGTGTGCTAAACCAAAGACTAACCAAATGAATGAGTTTTTCCATGAAATTTGGCCAGCAAGTAGGTCTCATCTAGAACTTTCCACAAAGCTAAAGAACACTCAATTTGAAGCTCTAGAGAATTTATTATGAATTTTCAAATTTGGCCAAATTATACAGAATTGGTATGGTTACTGTTCATTTGGTTAGTTTGCTTCTCTGTATCACACGTAGGCCAAATGAAGTTCAATGTTAATGAAATTTTACAAGCATAAATTGGACATCATAAGTTTTCCATAACTACCAAGATTACCTCATTTAGAGCTCTGTGGAGGGAGAACCAAATTTTTAAAGTTGCATGATAGTCCCAATAAGGTTGCTTGACCTTTGGTACTATTCCATCAATGTTTGTTTGCTAAACGACATTTTCTTGACCTAAAAATATTCTTACCATTAGATAACATTCAGATTTTTCGAGAAAGCTATCATATGCATGATTATGAGTTTTCTAAAATTAGTTATGAATTTTCAAAGTTCACACTAGAAAGTTGTGATAGCAAACCCGAGAGCAACTTTCCATTTTTCTAGTTCATGGCTCCAAACCATAAATGTATGAGATGAATTGTGATGTTTATGATATGGATGAGTTTATATGGTCCCTAAAGCCATGAATCATGTATATAGCCTCCCAAGTACTCAATTGTCCATGTATGAAAACACATGCTTTCTCACAAATGTTGTCTAATATGCTTGAGATGGACAATGGGACCATTGTGTAAGAGCTAAGAGGGTAAGATATTACATTAATAGTACACATAGCAAAAAACTATGAGAAATGCATCACTTTTATGGAGTTTATTTAATTATAAAAAGTTTTATGGTTAGAAATGTAAGTTTTATAACTCTATTGGTTATTGAGATTTTTATTTCATTTACACTTTTTTGAGTTTGCATTTTATAGCTAGAAGGATGGTGTATGGTAAAGAAAAGTAGCATAATGAGTACTTTGCTTGAGTTATGTTATGTTGGTGTTGATGTAATTGTTCAATTACATCATTTCTAGTTGTAAATTCAAAGCTTACAACATGTATGACTTTTAAAGAGTTATTTTAAGGGGATTATATATTAAACCTCTATTTAATTAAGTACTAGATGGATATAATTATGAATCTTGAAGTTTGAGTTGAATGCATGTTTGTTCTAATGAGTTTTAGCAGCTACAACAATTAAACTTGAGGCGAACACAGGGAGGCCTTGTAGCTCCACATGGGCATGTGGAGTAGGACACATTCTTGTCATGGTGAACATGCCTATGGGTGTTCTCCATATGACCAGGTCATGTTAGCTGCTTGAGGGATGCATTTTATGTTATTTTGGACTATCATGCTTATGTTTGAGAACTTTTTAATCCTATATTATGTAATATTCGGTCTTTTGAAAATGAGAGAAAATGTGAGAAATGTAACGTACAGTTTCTCCGTAAATGAATGAAATTCACCGGATACAAAAGCAAGTCCCCCGAAATGACTTAGTTAAGGTCTTGAAAAATTTGGAAAGCATTCTAGACTCCTAAAAATGAGAATCCTAGGCTCAGACGGAAGGAAAAACAGAGCTAGAATGAAGAAATGAATTTAAACGAAAGGTTGACGAAACGTAAGGGTATTTTTGTCATTTTGAGTAAATTTTAGAATTTTCTCAGGAGGGCTTTTTAAATGAAAGTTTTGAGTTCTCCAAGGTTCTTAGGGGCACTGAAAACCATAGGAAGCCTCAGGATAGCTAAAGGCCCTCCGATGGACGTTTTTCAACGTCGGTGCACCCAAACTTTGATGGATTTGTTCGGGAAGGTTTTAGCTCTGATTCGAGTGATTTTAAAGGCATTTTACTAAGTTGGGGACCTAAATTTTATAATGGGAAAGATGGTTCTAAAAAAGGAGCTAAAATGAGTTAGGAACGAAAATGTCAAGAACGAAGGGCAAAATGAAAATTTTTGAAAAAGTCCTTAAATCCCTTATATATATGAGGCACCCTTCTTCTCCCCTCATTTAGGTCGATCAAGTTCTGCCCAAAAACCAGAGAACACTCAAGGGAGGAGGGTGCACAAGAACAAGGCAAAGGAGTAGGGAAAAACTCAAGAAAAGGTAAGAAATTGTTAGAATTTCCTAGTCTTCTCTTTATGAAATTTCTTCTCCTCCTTCTCCCCTTTCTCCTTATGGCTTTCTTAAAGTTTTTGGTGCTGTTTTAAGGTCAGACCAAGGAGGGAAAAATCGGATTTGAAGAGAGGAGGCCAAGGAAGATGAGAAACAAGCAAGAAAATAAGGAAAAACAAGGTAAATCTTCCATCCTATGGTAGCTACTCCTCCCCCCTTCTTCTCCCTATTTTGCCCCATGTATGTAGATGCAAGAGGGCTAAAATTTTGAGGAGAACCAAGAGTGAATTCCATGAATTTGAGGGAGGAGAGTAAGAATATGCAAAGAAATTCAAGGAAAGATCATTGATTTTCAAGGTGGCAAACCTAGGGTTTCATAAGTTCCCTTGAAAATCTGATTTGATATAATTATTCCTAAGCCTAAATAAATGTTTGAATGAGTTCCTAAGATCCCTAGGAGTCTCCCCATATGCATCTTTCATGTAGAAAACAAAGCAAATTCCATGGAGGCCAAAAGGAGGCATAGGCTCGGCCTAACATGGTTGAGACACCTAGGGAGAGTTTTAAAATTTTTCAAACCCATTTTTGAGTCATATATGATGAATGAAAATGAGGGGAAACCTTGGAAAAAATTTAGAAGGCCTAGAGAATGAATTAGTGTCTTAGGTTCCATAATATGACCTAAAGAAACAACATGTAGTTAGGTTCTTTGTTTCAATTGTATGATGACTCCAAGAGGCTTAAAAGGAGTCAAGAATTATATATGAAAGGAAAGAATGGAGCCTAGAATTTATTTGATGGGTGTTACTTCGTTAGGTGTATTCTTGGAACCATAAAGGGGTTTATAGATCAAGTTAGTATTTAAGGAAGATGTGTGGCCTTAGAATTAACTCCATGAACCTAATTGGCTTCCATGAATTATGTTTAGGTCAAGAGAAACGATCTCCACTTTCTTGGGTGTGTGAGGTCAAGGGAGAGGATTCAAGATTCAAGGAAAAAGTGTGTAAATGCAAGCAAGGTTGCTCACTCCTCCTTTTCTCATGCATGAGTATATGCTTGGCTTGTCTTTAAATATGTGTATATGTATTTTAAACCATGAAAAATGTTCTAGCATGGGCTCTTACTCTATGGTACCATAATGATGCATTATATTTCTAAATGATGTTTATGATGTTTGCTTGGATTTGCTTGAGTGTGGAGAAGCCAAGAACCCTTTAGCCATGGTGAGGATGAGCTAAGAACCTTTAAAGTTGGTTGAGACAAAGTAAAGAGTCTCTCAAAAGTGAGGTTAACTCCCAAGAGTAAGGTTGAGTCAAAAACCTCTTAAAGAAATGGGTGAGGCAAGTCCAAAATCCACAAGTGAATGGGTGAGGCTAATCCACTTAATTGACAAACCTATGTATGCTATGTATGACTTGTTCAAATGCCAAGAATGTTTCTTAAATGCTCACTTATGTTATTATGTCCATGCATGCATTTTTAAAATTTGTATTGCATACTTTATGTGTGATTGAATGGGAGATGAACTATTAGAATTCTTTGAATCTCATCCCCTCCTCTCCAATGTCTTAACATGCTAGGTGGACCAAAAGAACAAGGAAATGGGAGCCAACCACTTAAGAGATGAAAGTATGACATTAAAATGTATGGAATTTGCTTCCTTAAGGCCATATAAGTGGCAAATATTGTAGCCTATTATAGTATATGACTTATGACCACTTGAGCATGTGTAATTATGTTAATATGTTATGTATAAATGAGAGCCAAGGTTATATCTATAGAAATGTACAATTTGGACATGTAATGGCAAACTCGTATTATGGAAATGTATGTATTAATGGAAGTGGAATAGCCAAATTGAGATACATGAGGTTTGGGACCACTTGAGCAGTTTATACAAGTCATATTTATGCTTTTAAACTTGCCCAAGAGTTGCCAAATACCAAGAAAGACCATTTGGGCACACTTGGTATGTAATAGGAGCAAAATTGACCATATTGGAAACTTATACCACTTTTTGTCCAAATGAGCTCTTCTTGATATGATATTTGGCATGCATTTAGAGCTTTTTGAGAGATATTTAGAAAGCTAAAGTGCAGAATTTTTAGAGGTCCATAGAATATTTGATGAATTTTCAAATTTGGGAAATTTTTTGATTTTGGTCAAGGGTACTGTTCACTCACGTCCAAAAATGAATTCTATCACTCAGGGAGAAAATGATGTCTAATTGTCACAAAATTTTATAAAAAGAAACTAGACATTCCCAGTGACTTGTGACCACTAGAATCACCCCATTTGGATGTCTAGAGAGCGAGATATGAATTTTTAAAATTTCTATCCAGTATCAGACATTTAGATTGACCCAGGTTATTGTTTGATTAGGTTTTGATATCTGGACGTGCCTAAAGTAGTCTAAAGTTATTTTTCTCCTCTAGCTAACATCTATAGCTTTCCAGATTAGTATCATTTTAATGTATTGGATTTTTTTGGAATTAATGGGATATTTTTGAAGTTTGTAGTAGAAACCTGTGACAGTACCATTAGCCAGTCAGACCTCTGAACCTTTTCAAATGTCAATCTTCTCTTGTGATATGTTTCATGGCCTAGACATATTTTTAGCATAAAGTAGACATGTGTAGCTTTCTAGAATAGGAAATAATATATGATTTTTATTTTTATAGAATTAGCTATGATTTTCCAAAATTTGTGACAAAAAAGAAAAAATTTTGGCTGAAATAGCTACCATGAATTTTATGTGTTCCCTTGCTTTCCACGAGTTGTAGGCCACTTTTGGTGATGAAAATGAGTTGTATCTATGTAATTAAATATGAGATTATGATACATGAGTTCATATGAGCCACGGGACTCCGAAAGAAGAATTTATGCATAGCGCAATGCAGAGAAATGCAATATTTTAATACCATTTTCTCACTTTCTTGTGTAATTCATGGCATGAGACTTAGAAGTAACATGATGCAAGGCTAGAAATCTATGGTGTTACATTTATTGGTATAAGAGAAAAGTTCTAGGCTCTCTCAGATTGGATTTGACTTAAGAATGTAGCAATAGGGTTATGTAAAGGGCTTGTATAGATATGTAAAGCCTTGTATAAGGCATTTTAGGTGTGTGAAGATAATTTGTGGCTATATTTATAATGAGTAAGTTGTAGAATAGTGTTAGAGTAGATAGTGAACATCGGGAATGATTGGCTTCTAGAATAGCTTAAGCAGAGCTAATGATCTGATGGCTGGAGCGCTATGAGATGTGATAGCTCGCCGGGATCAATGGCAAGCCTTAGGTATGAATGATGAGAAATGATCTCATTGATACGAAGAGGCTTGCTAGAGAGAGTGCGTGAGGCCTAATTCTCCCTAGTAGTCATACTTAGACCATTCTAAGATGTCCTGCTTAATGCAGAGATAAGTAGTGATGCAGCGCGGTATAAGATGAGACTGTGGCTGCACAGGATTAGTTTAGAGGGGAAATAAGAAAGAGAGTTACCCCCAAGCCACAACACCCAATGTCTAGATGAGTTTCAGAACCTAAAAGGCTAATTCCCTCAAGTTAGAGGTTTAAGTTACAAGCTACACCCCTTAGAGCCCGATAGCCCAGAGGTGACAGCTAGTTATGCATGAATGAAACAAGAGGTAAAATCCTCTAGCTTGATGATGGGCTGGATATAGAGGCAATGGGGCTTGGGTTAGTACCTAAAGATAAAATTTCAATACATGAAAAAGTAAGCCAATTAGAGGCCGGTAGTCACAGCCAATTATTTCATGAAGCAATGAGGCAATCTAGAGAATTCCTCGCTACAGCTAATACTCAGACAGGAAACTAGGGTAAACCCGAGGCTAATTAGTCACAACAAATGATGTGTTAGCCATGGCAAATGGCAATATGAATGCCTTGTTGGTCATATTCAGACCAACTTGTGGAATGAACTAATAAGGGATTAGTTGATCTACAAAGAGCAGGAAACCTTAGTATCAGTAGAGAAAAAGAGTGGTAAATAGTCATGGAAAGTTAGTAAGAAATTAATGGGCCTAGCAGTTGAGACTGAGAAAGAGCTCAGCATAGAGAAAGTTAGACACAGGGATGATAAGTTTGTTGA
Organism: Erythrophleum ivorense; assembly: GCA_026724425.1. Classification (NCBI taxonomy): domain Eukaryota; kingdom Viridiplantae; phylum Streptophyta; class Magnoliopsida; order Fabales; family Fabaceae; genus Erythrophleum; species Erythrophleum ivorense. Next base: position 436,129 of record JAIUCV010000480.1, read on the forward strand.
GACCTTTCTTTAAGGCATTGACTCCAACCTAGGGTGTTACCCTGTGAGACACTTAACGGAATGCTAATGTAGCCTTGAAACTAACATAAGGTAAAGCTACTAGTAGTAAGGCACATAGAGAGGGCCTAGAACGATGTACCTTATAGGTAACACCTAGAGATAAGTATGAGTAGCTTAGTAATAGAAGCTTAGAATTCTAAGACTTAACTCATGCAATTTTCATGCCTTATCTCATACTAGTTCTATGGGAAGCAACATAATGGCATTGAAAATCATGAATAAATTTATGTTATGTAGGGGATAAAAATTTCATTCGGTATCCCATGGATCATATGAATTCATTCAACTCATTATCATACTTAATTCCACAATTACAGCTCATAACCATCCAAGGAAGTAGCCTAAAACTCGTGCAAGTGGATCGAATACACAAAAACACTAGGTGCAACCTTGGCTAGAATTTTCAACTTTCAATCATAAAATTTGAAAAATTATATCTAATTCTAAAAAAATTGAAATCATGAATTATTTACCATTATGGAAAGATAAAGATGTCTGATACATGGTAAAAATATGTCCAGACCTCACAGGGGCTAATAGTTATCGAAAACTGATGGAACAATACCAAAGGTTGATTGTTGTCCTTGGTACTGATCTTCAACTTCAAGGATTCATATCTCCCTAGTTAGAGGTCCAATTAAGGTGATCTTGGTGTAAATGGAAAGCTTATCATATCTAGTTTTTTCTTGTAAAATTTCATGAGCATTGGACATCATTTGATCCTCGAATGACACAACCCAAGTTTCTGACTATATGAATAGTCTCTGCATCAGTTCAACAGAAAAATGCTAACTTTGGAAATTCATAATTAATTCCAAAGAGCTCTAAATAATCTGGTCTTTGTCTTCCTAAAAAGCTCTAGATGAGATCTATGTGTGTGCCAAATTTCATGGGCAAATTAGTTCATTTGGTCAGATCTTGTTGTGAAATGGTCTATTTTGTGTCATCAAAGGGGTCCAAATGGTCCAAAATTGCTTCTAAGGCAAACATTGCCACTTGAGCACGTGGGAATGAACCAAAATGACCTCCTAAACTTGTCTCAAAGGTGCACAAACCTAGAATTTGAAAACTCACTCTCTCACCTTATGCCATACACAAGATTAGATAAGGCTAGTCTTGTCATTCCATACCTAAAATGCACGTTATCATTCATTTAACACTGACACTCATACATACATCAAACATTTGGGTAATTACATATGTTCAAATGATTACTTAACAATTCCATCATAGGATTACATCATATGCTATATGTATGGCTACAAAAGAGACAAAACTAGGCATCTTGATGTCAAACTCTCATCTTCCAAGTTGATGGCTTCCATTATCTTGCTCACTTGGCCCACCTAGTATTTTAGGACATTGGAGAGGAGGGAATGAGATTCAAAGAATCCCAATAGCTCATCTCCCTTTCAATCATACATAAAATATGCAAAACAAGTCTTAAGAAGGCATGCATGAGTACAAGGAACAATATGAGCATTCAAGAAGCATTCTTGGTATATGAGTAAGTCATACAAAGCATACATAGACTTGCCAAGTAAGTGGATTAGCCTCACCCATTCTCTTATGGATTTTGGACTTACCTTACTCATTTTCTATCGGAGGTTTTGACTCAATCTCACCTTTGGGAGACTCTTTATTTTGTCTCAACCATTTCTAAGGGTTTTCAGCTCATTCTCACCATGGTTAAGAGTTCTTGGCTTCTCCATACTCAAGCAAATCCAAGCAAACATGTTAGGCATAATTTGAAAGCATAATGCAACATCATGGTACCATGGAATAAAGGCACATGCTAAAACACTTTTTATGACTTAAAGCACACATACACACATTCAAAGACAAGTCAAGCACACATTCATGCATGAGAGAAAGAGAAGTGAGCTACCTTTATTGGAACCACACACTTTTTCTCTTGGAATAATGCTTCCTTCCTTGGCCTCACACACATAAAGTTGTAGGATTTGTTTCTCTTAGCCTAAACACAATATATGGAAGCCAATTAGGTTCTTGGAATCATTTCTAAGGCCATACATCTACTTGGAACTTTAACTTTGCCTTATGGTTCATTAATGGTTCCTAAATACACAAAGTGTCTCCCAAGAGTGAGGTTGAGCCAAAACCTCCTTGAGAAAATGAGTGAGGCAAGTCTAAAATCCATAAGTGAAAGGGTGAGGCTAATCCACTTACTTGGCAAGCCTATGGATACTTTGCATGACTTACTCACATGCCAAGATTACATCTTGAATATTCATGTCATCCATTATGCTCATGCATGCATTTTCAAGACTTGTTTTGCATCTTTTATGTGTGATTGAAAGGGAGATGAGCTATTGGGACTCTTTGAATCTCATTCCTTCCTCTCCAATATTCTAACATACAGATGGACTAAGTGGACAGAGTATTAGGAGCCAACAACTTGTAAGAGATTGACAACAATTTGCATAGATTTTGCTTCTTTATAACATGAGTGACAAATGTTGTAATCCCTTATTGTATTTGTCCTATGACCTTATGAACATGTGTAATTATGCTAATGTATCATGTACAAATGAGAATTTATGTTATGTGAATGTTACAATGCAAATTGGGCATGGAATGGCAAGATTAGCATTATGTAAACTTGTGTATGGCATGGGGTGATAATGTGAGTTTCCAAATTCTGGGTTTTTGTACCTTTGAGACAAGTTTAAAATGTCATTTTGGTGCAATCTCATGTGCTCAAGTGGCCACACAAGCCTAGGAAGCAAAATTGGACACTTTGATGCTAGTAGAGACCATAAATAGGACCAAAATGGATGACCACACAATCCTTCGCATAGATGACCTTCTAGATCAATTAGTAGGAGTGTCAGTATTCTCTAAGATAGACCTCAGGTCGAGATATCATCAGCTCAGAATAAAGGTTGATGATATTCCCAAGATAGCATTTAAAACTAGATACAGGTATTATGAGTTTTTAGTTATGCCCTTCGGGTTGATGAATGCACCTGCAGTGTTCATGGATTATATGAATAGAGTATTCAGGCCATACTTAGACAGATTTGTAGTTATCTTCATAGATGACATACTCATCTACTCAAAAAGCAGAGAAGAACATGAGCAGCATATGAGATTAGCCTTGGAAACCCTGAGAGAGAGACAGTTGTATGCTAAACTTAGTAAATGTGAGTTCTGGCTCACTAAAGTTTAATTCCTAGGATATGTGATCTCCTAGGAAGGGGTTGCAGTAAATCCCCATAAGGTAGAAGCAATGTTATAGTGGGAGAGACCTAGGACAGTGATAGAGATAAGGAGCTTCCTAGGTTTAGTAGGCTATTACAGGAGATTTATTCAGAACTTTTCTCAGATAGCGATGCCGCTGACCCAGCTTACTAGAAAGAATATGCCATTTGTGTAGGATGAGAAGTGTAAGAAAAGTTTTCAAGAGTTCAAGTACAAGTTAACCATAGCCCTAGTTTTAGTACTCCTTAACCCTAGAGAGACTTTTATAGTCTACAGTGATGCCTCCAAGAAAGAGTTAGGAAGTGTACTTATGTAGAAAGGTCGTGTGGTAGCTTATGCTTCTAGATAGCTAAAATCTCACAAAGAAAATTACCCTACACATGACATAGAGTTAGCCACAGTGGTGTTTGGTTTGAAAATATAGAGACATTACTTATACGAGGCAGCCATAGAAATTTATAGCGGCCACAAGAGCCTTAAATATTTATTTGAATAGAAAGAGTTAAATATGAGATAGCGGAGATAGTTAGAATTCTTGAAAGACAATGATTTCACTTTGAAATACCATCCTAGTAAGGCTAATGTGGTAGCTATGCCCTAAGTAGGAAATCCATACACATGACTTGTATGATGATCTGAGAGCAGGAATTAATTGAGAGATTCAGAGATATGAGTCTCTCGTGTGAGGTGCATTTAAGGAAGTTACTAATGAGTGAAACCCGAATAGAAAATGACCTAAGGAATCAGATAAGAGAAGCCCAGCAGACAAATGACCATATAAGTAAGATTAGGTCTCAGATAGCCTAAGGTAGCATTCAGGAGTTCAATTTGTCTAAAGATGATATAGTGAGATACAAAGATAGGTTGTATGTGCCTAGAAATACAAAAATCAGAGAGAATATTAGATGATGCACATAAGAGCAAGTACACCATTCATCCAGGCAGTAATAAAATGTATCAGGACTTAAAGAAAATGTTTTAGTAGCCTAGAATGAAAATAGATATAGTAGAGTATGTCTCCCGATGTTTAGTGTGTCAGAAAGTTAAAATAGAACACCAGAAACTAGTTGGGTTACTTTAGTCCCTAGATATTCTAAAGTGGAAATGGGATAGCATAGTTATAGATTTTTTCATGGGTTTACCCAGTACATCATCGGGGCATGATGCAATATAGGTAATAGTGGATAGATTAACTAAGTTAGCACACTTTTTAGCCATGAAAGCCACTTATACCCTAGATAAGCTGGCCCAACTGTACATACAAGAGATAGTTAGATTATATGGTGTGCCTAAAAGCATAGTGTCAGATAGAGATCCCAGATTCACTTTGAATTTCTAGATATCATTATAGGATGCTCTAGGTACCAGGCTCAGATTTAGCACAACCTATCACCCACGGACAAATGGTTAGACAGAGAGAACATCCAAGCCCTAGAAGACATGTTGAGAGCGTGTGTGCTAGAAATGAAAGAAAATTGGGATACATACTTGCCTCTAGCGGAGTTTGCCTATAATAATAGCTATCATACAAGTATACAGATGGCACCATATGAGGCATTGTATGGGAGGAAATATAGGTCCCTGATGTGTTGGGTTGAGCTAAGAGAGCAGAGCTTAATAGGCCCAGAGTTAGTGGACTGGACTTTTAGACAAATTAAGACCATTAGAAAAAAACTCTTGACAACCCAGAATAGATAGAAAAGTTATGCAGATAGACGTAGACGACCGTTAGAGTTTGAGGTTAAGGACCATGTCTTCATTAGAGTGTCTCCAGTCACAGGAATAGGTCGGTCCATTAAAAGTAAAAAGCTCAATCCAAAATACATAGGTCCATTCCAGATTCTTGATAAAGTAGGACCTGTGGCCTACAGACTTGCCCTTCCCTTGAGCCTGACCAACTACACAATGTATTCCATGTTTCATAGCTCAAAAAGTACTTGCCCGACCCCTCACATATCATAGAATATGAGAATATATAGTTACAGGATAATCTATCATACATAGTATCACTAGATCGGATCATGGATGTTAGACTCAAGCAGTTACAGAATAAGACGATACTGCTGGTGAAAGTGGTTTGGAAAAGGGCTATCTCCTGAAGAAGCTACCTGGGAGCTAGAGGAAGAGATAAGAAAGAAGCATCCAAAGCTCTTCCCATGAGGTATGTTATCTAAATTTTGAGGACAAAATTTATTTAAAAGGAGGGATAATTGTAATGTTCGATTTTCGTTAAACGACAAAAATGGATACGTTTTCAAAAAAAGTCCCCTGAAATAAATTAGTTTAGGTCTAAAAGAAATTTAAGTAGCATTCTAGGCTCTTAAAAATGATAATTCTGGGCTCAGATAGAAAGAAAAATGGAGCTAGGACGGTGAAACAATTTGTGGTGAAAATTGACGAAATGTAATGGCATTTTCATAAATAAGTGCAACTTTTGAAAAAAAACATAGGAACACTTTCTAAATGGTAAATTTGAGTTTCCTAAGGTTTTGAAAGGCCCCAAAAACTATAAGAAGTCTTGAAACTGGTAAAACCCTTCCGGTGTACATTTTCCAATGTTGATGAGCCTGAACTTTAACGGATTCATTCGATAAGGTTTTAGCTTCTAATTAAGTGATTCCAAAGGAATTTTATTAAATTGGGAACCTAAATTTTATAATGGAAAAGATGATTCTAAAAAAGGAGCTAAAACAAAGCTGAAACGAAATTGCTATTATCAAAGGATGAAATTAGAATTTTGAAAATGTGTGTTTCTCGAAGCTTCCACACACTTCTCTCTTCTTCTCCCACCTTCTTAAGCACGAATTTCTCTACCCAAATTATAGAAAAATAGCAGCTCTTTTAGGAGCACAAGAAGAAGGAGAGAAAGAAGAGAAAAATCAAGAGAAAGGTAAGGAAATCTAAGGAATTTCATGCTCCATCTTCCTCCAATCTTGTTCCTCTCCTTTCCTCCTCTCTTTCCATGGTTTATTTGAGATGAATGGTTCTATTTTGGTCCAAAAATTAAGGAAGGAGTTCTAATTCCTTGTGCTGGAACAAACCAAGAAGAAAGAGCTTGGAAAAAACATTTGAATCTAAGGTAAATTCTCACCTTGGTTGCTTCCTTCTCTTGCTTCTTCTTAGTGTATATTTCGACCAAGAACAGAACCATATAGGGGGAGGATTTTCTGCCTAAAAACAAGAGAAAAACTAAGGTTTTAAACCATGAGGAAGAGGAATATGGCAAGAAATTCTAAGAAAAACTAATAGAAATCAAGTTAGGAAAGTGTGGTGTTTTCTAGGCTTTTGGAAAATCTGATTTTTTGTGAGTAATTCTTTGGCTATTTGAATGTTTCCTTGAGTTCCTAAGATCCCTAAGAGACTCCCCATATGCATCTTCCACCAAGAAAACAAAGCACACTTCCATGGAGGCCAAATGCTTCCTAATCTCGGCCTAAAGGGGATGACACACCTAAGAGAGTTTTAAATTTTTTCAATCCAATTTTTGAGTCATATATGATGAGTGATGATGAGAGTAAGTCCTAGGAAAAGTTTAAAAATCATATAAAGTGAGATGGCCTTATATGCTCCATAATATGACCTAAAGAAGCAACATGTAGTTAGGCTCTTTGTTTTATTTGTATGATAACTCCAAGAGGCTTAAAATGAGTCAAGAATCATAAATAAAAGGAAAGAATGGAGCCTAGAACTCACTTGATGGGTGTTGCTTCATTAGGTGCATTCTTGGAACCATAAAGGGGTTAATAGACCAAGTTAGTGTTTAAAGAAGATGTGGGGTGTAATGTTTGATTTTTGTTAAATGACAAAAATGGGCGCGTTTTCAAAGTAAGTCCTTAAAATGAATTAGTCAAGGTCCTAAAACATTTGAGTAATATTCTAGACTCCTAAAAATGAGAATCCTAGCTTCAGACGGAAGGAAAAACAGAGCTAGAATTAAGAAACAAATTTTAACAGAAATCTTACGAAACGTAATGCCATTTTCGTAATTTTGAGCAATTTTTGAAATTTACATAGAAGAGATTTTTAAATGAAATTTTTGAGTTCTCTGGGGATCTCAGAGGCCCTAAAAATTATGGGAAGACCTGAGACAATTAAATCCCCTCTGAGTGGCTCGTCGCACAACCCTCAAAATAATACTAGGCTGATAAAATATGTAACGAATGGCACAACCTAGGTCATCTCCCTTGGAATTGGCGTTCAATGTTTAACTGAGTGTTCTAAATGTTAAAAGACTCTAAAATTTCTAAACTAAAGGGGGTTTTGATTTAATTAAACTATCCTAAAACTAAATTGTATTAAAATTCCTAAATTCTACCTAATTGTATGGATTATGAATGAAAGATGGTCTTGTGACTAGCCTTGGATTCATCCCTTGGTATCCACTATCCTTATCCTATTCTAATTGTAATTGATTCTAGCCTAAGAGTTCCTAAATGTGTTTATAACAATTTATCTTGGGTAACCACTCAAGATTCAAGAGATTAATGATCTAACGTTGAATTGAAACCTCAACTCCGCATTAAATTGTCAATTCTTGTTTCTAAGATCAATGAACATCCAATTTGATTGATTAACTAATTTGATTAGCTTCTTAATCATCCTAAATATTTAATTAACTAACTAAACATTAAGGAATCTTCAATTCAAACAAATAATCTCACTCATGTATTTTATCAAACACCTTCGAAGCATACATAGGAATTCAAATAACATTGAAATTAATCAGATCAATTAATCAACAAAAATACTTCTTAATTAGTGTCTAACCAGCCACTAATTATAATTATACAAATTCCCTATCAAATACAACTTAACCAAGAAAATAAATGAAAGAGAAAAAGTGTAGGAAAAATAAGGAAATTCTTAGCCAAAATTCTAAATTATTCTTCCATGGATTCAAGCTTCTCCAAGGATTCCTCCTAGCTAGCCTCTAGGTGGACTAAAGCTTCATGGGATGGTGGAGATGGAAGATTGAATGGAATGGAAGATGGATTGAATGAAGAGGGTGTGATGAATGGTAGATGAATGGTGTGGACGATGGAATGGTTGGATGGATGCTTGAGTGGTGTGTCTCCTTGAACGAATGAATGGCTTGATATATATAGGCATGAGTTTCCAGAAACATAGAGACGTGGGATGGCTTGTATTGTGCGAATGGATGAGGGTCCAATGATTTAAATGAAGGAGGCGTGAATATGCTGGAGAGACGTGAATAAATCAGAGGCGTATTGAATAATGATTCCACGTGCTCAGCTCATTCTTCTTTTAATATATATATCACAAGCTTGCATTGCAGATAGTGTGGGCCCCATTGAATATAATAATCCACTTGCTTCTTCACGTTATCCATGCAGCTCTTCTTCATTTTTTCTCAAGTAGGGCTGCCTCTTCTTCGACGTGGGATGCTTCCAATCTAGTTCAGCAGCTTCTTCGTTCATGCAAGCTTCATCATTCTCTTCTTCACTTTATTATTCACGTGCCCAGCCTCTCCTTGAGTTTTTGCATTCTCCACGTCTCCTCCTTCAGCTCATTCACGTTGCTTTTACGTGTTTCTTTTTAAAATCTGCACATGCTTCTTCCATGCTCTGTTTTCCACGTTGGCTGCTGTCTGCTTTGCTTTCAACTCCTTTTGCATCTTCTTCTTCATGTGTTTCCTTCCTCTCTTCCTTGTTGCATGTTCTCCAGCTCTCAAGCTTCATTAATCCACGTTCTGCCCAGCTCAAAACTGCCTCATGCTTGCTTATTCATGCAGCGTCTTCTAGCTTCTGTTCTAGCTTTTTCTTCTATTAACTTAACTCCAGCTCCTGCATGTTCTCTACGTGAACATGCTCTGTACCTTAGCTTCATGCAGCTCCTTTAGTTGCTCGAGTTTTCTGCTGGATGTTGCTGCATTTATTTGTGCTCTGTTCTGCTATTCAGACCGAAGAGAAAAGCTTTTCAAATGGCATTCATTCTTTCCAGTTTTCTCTGCCCAGTTCAACGTCATTCCAGCTTTGTTCCAGCTCTACTTCTAGCTCATGCAAGCTTCTCTCAACTTACTCAACGTCTGTTCCAGCCATGCGAGTCTTCTCCTTCTATTTTTGCTACTTCATCATTCTTTCTCCTTCTCAAAACAGTAGCTTCTTCTTGTTATCATGGTTCTGGATAACGTGCTCCCTGTTCGTGTTAGCTTGTAGCTCCCAAAACCTACAGCTTACCATGTGTAGCTCGTGCTTGTTCAACTCATTTACCACGTGCTTATTGTGTCTCATGCAGCTTCCATGTTAATCACGTGCTACCCGCTTCGTTAGTTTGTGCTGCTGCTTCTATGTACACTGGACATTGCTTCATGGTTGAGTGTATTTGGCAACTCTTCATGCTTCATGCAGATCCCTTCTACCCGTGGCAAGCTCCTTTCATGCATCTATAGCTCTTCTTTTTCTTGTTTACTGTTCATGTGGTTCTGCATATATTCTTTTCCTTTATTTTCTCCTTGCTTCTTTCTCCAACTTCGTTGCATGTAGAATTCGAGCTGTACCTTCACTCCATTCAACTTGTGGCTCTTCCTCATTTCTACTTGTGTGTGTTCTCCACATGGTTATTGCTTCATTGAACTTGGAGAGCTTCCACCTCTTCTCCTTCTCTTCTTTAAGTCAAATTCTCATTCAAGCTTCATATTTGCATTAAAAATCTGCATACAAGGAATGGAAAGAATGAAATAGAAATATTTACAAAATTCATTTAAAAAGATTTATGCATTAAAATTTCACAATTTTGCAAATAAATTCCTAAAATATCGAAATGGCTTCTAAAACAAAATCTTATCTAATTAAGGTCTTAAAGCCATATTTTATTATTAAAATGCCTATGTTTAGGAGAATAAAATAGATAGAAATATATATTTATTACCCTCCGATGGACATTTTCTAATATCGGTGTACCTAAACTTTGATGGATTCGTTCGGAAAGGTTTTAACTCCGATTTGAGCGATTCCAAAAGCATTTAATTAAATTGGGAACCTAAATTTTATAATGGAAAAGATAGTTCTAAAAAAGGAGCTAAAACGAAGGAGAAACACAAATGCTAAAAATGAAGGGCAAATTGGAAATTTTTGAAAAAGTCATTTTCCTCCACCTATATATATGAGGCGCCCCACTCTTCCATTAATTTAGTCTCATATTGTTTTGCCCTAAACTAGAGGAAAAACCCTAGGAGAGTGGTGCACCAAGGGAAGAAGAAGGAGAAGAAAAATCAAGGCAAAAAGGTATAGTTTCTTAGTAGTTTTTCATGCTTTCTTCCATCCAAACCTCCTCTCCTCCATTCTCTTTTATTTCCTTTGATTAAAATAAAGTTTTCAAATCTGTTTAAGGGAGAAACTTAGGGAAAAATTTGGATTTGAAGAGAGGAGCCTAAAGAAAGCAAGATTCAAGTGAAAAAAGCAAGAAAACAAGGTAATTTCTTCTTCCATGGTTGATATCTCTTCCTTCCCTTCCTCCACCATTTCGCCCCACTCAAGAAACCCTAGGAGGGTTTGATTTTTAGGCAGAACCAAGGGTGATTCTAAGAAAAAAAGGTGTGGAGATTAAGAATATGCAAAGGGACTTAAACAAAAAACTATGAAATTTCAAGATACAATTTCTAGGGTTTCAATTGCGCCTTGTAAAATCTGACTTTGTACAATGATTCTTATGCTTAAATAAGAGTTTAATTGATTTCCTAAGATCCCGAAGAGGCTCCCCACATGCATCTCCCCTTGAGAAAACAAAGCAAAGTCCATGAAGGCCATTAAGCTTCACGGTCTCGACCTAAGGTGGTTAGGGTAGCTAGGGAGAGTTTTAAATTTTTCTAAACCTATTTTTGAGTCATATATGATGAATGAATATGAAGGGAAGCCTTGAGAAAAATTTAGAACCCATAGAAAGTGAGTTGGTGCTTGATGTTCTACATTATAACCTAAAGAAGCAACATGAAGCTAGGCTCTTAGTTTTAATTATGTGATGACTCCAAGAGGCTTAAAAGGAGTCAAGAATTATATTTAAAAGGAAAGAATGGAGCCTAAAATTTATTTGAGGGGTATTGCTTCATTAGGTGTATTTATGGAACCATAATGAGGTTTATAAGTCAAGCTAGTATCTAAGCAAGTTGTGTGGCCTTAGAATTAATTCCATGAACCTAATTGGCTTCCATAAATTGTGTTTAGGCCAAGAGAAATCATCCCCACACTTTGGTGTGTGTATGGTAGAAAGAGGAAGCTTGAATTCAAGAGAAAAAGTGTATACTTGTATCCAAGTGTTTAGCCATGGTGAGGATGAGCCAAGAACCCTTAAGATTAGTTAAGATAAAGTAAAGAGTCTCCCAAAAGTGAGATAGACTCCCAAGAGTATGGTTGAGTCTAAGAATCTCTTAAAGAATGGGTGAGACAAATCCAATATCCACAAGAAATTGGGTGAGGCCAATCCACTTGCTTGGCAGGCCTTTGTATTCTATGTATGACTTTTTCAAATGATGAAAATGTCTCTTGAATATTTGCACATGTCAACATGACCATACATGCATTTATGAGACTTGTTTTACATCTTTTATGTAGATTGAATAGGAGATGAGCTATTGGGATTCTTTGAATCTCATCCCCTCCTCTCCAATGTTCTAACATGCTAGGTGGACTAAGTGGACAAGGTAATGGAAGCCAACTACCTTGAAGATGAGAAGATGACATGAAAGTGTTTGAATGTTGCTACTTTAATGCCATACAAATGGAAAATGATGTAATCAATGGATGTATATGTATTATAAGGTTATGAACATATGTAATTATGATAATATGTCATGTATAAATGGGAGAATGTATTATGTGACCATTAGATTATGATTTAAGCATGTTTTGGCAAATAAGCTTCTTGGATGGCATTATAGAATTATGTATAAGTGTGGATAAGATAGCCTAAATGAGATGCATGAGAGTTGGGGCTATTTGGGCAACTCACACAAGTTCTAATTATGCTTTTAGACTTGCCCAAGAGGTGCCAAACCCCAAGGAAAGCCATTTGGATATTTTGATATCCTATATGAGCCAAAATTGACCATAATAGAACCCTACATCACTTTTTATCCAAGTGAACTCTTCTTAATTTAAGATTTGGCATGCAATTATAACTTATTGAGAGCTTTTCGAGAAGCTAAAGAACAGAATTTTTGGAGGACTAGAGAATATTTGATGAATTTTCAAATTTGGCAAATTTTTTGGTTTTGGTCATGTTACTGTTCACTTAGGTCCAAAAATAAAATCTCTCACATAGGGCTTAAATGATGTCCAGTTGCCATGAAATTTCATACAAAAATATTAAACATTCCTAGTGACTTGTGACAACTTGAAACACCCCATTTGGATGTCTAGAGAGGGATATATGACTTTTTAAAGAATCTATCCAGTATCAGAAACTCCAGCCGATCTTAGTTATTGTTTGATTAAGGTTTGAGGTCTAGGCATGCCTGAGTTGGTCTGGAGTTATTTTTTCCCTCTAGCTAACATTCATAGCTTTCCAAATTAGTATTATTTGTATAGATTGGATTTTTTTGGAATTAACTGAACATTTTTAAAGTTTGCTACAGAATTCTATGATAGCACCAGTGAACAGCCTGACCTCTGGACTATTTCAAATGTCAAACGTCTTCTGTGTTGGATGTTGTGGTTAGGACATATTTTTAGAATTAAGTAGACATGTGTTTCTTTCTAGAATAGCCAAGATTGCATGATTTTGATTTTTCTAGAATTAGTTATGATTTTCCAAAATTGTAACAATAATGAGGAAGAATCTGATCGAAAATATATATGTATATTTTATGCATTCCTTTGGTTTCCATGAGATGTAGGCCACTCTTGATAATGAAAATGAGTTGTATTCATGTAATTAAATATGAGAATGTGATATATAAACTCACATGGTCCACATGACACCAAATGAAATTTTTATATGCGACGCAACACTAAAATAATCAATATTTTAATGCCTTTTTCTTTGAGCATTTTCATGATTCTTGAAAATGAGTCATTTAAAGGCATGAGATGAGCTAGAAATTATGGTGTTACATTTATTGGTATCAGAACAAAGGTTCAGGCTCTTAATGTGGGTTGTAGCTTGTGTTTATGAGTTACCTAGATATATATGAGCTTGTTTTATGGATGAATTGAGTGTGTTGATGGTGGAAGTGTTCCTTTTTCATGTTAAAGTTTGTTATGATGTTTCAGCAAGATGGTGAACACTAAGAGAGGTAAGCCCTTTAGAGAGGCTCATGTTGATGATAGAGCTAGGCCTAGTGATCTAGTTGCTGGAGCCCTATAGTTTATTATGGCTAGATGAATTGATTGTGTTGATGGTGGAAGTGTTCCCTTTTTCATGTTAAAGTTTGTTATGATGTTTCAGCAAGATGGTGAACATTAAGAGAGGTTGGCCCTCTAGAGAGGCTCATGCTGATGATAGAGCCGGCTTAGTGATCTAGTTGCTGGAGCCCTACAACCTATTATGGCTTGCTTGGATCAGCAGCAGGCCATTATTTTGCAGTTACAGGAACGACTTGCTGAGAAGGACAGTCAGGGCCCTACATCTACTCCTTTACAGCCATTTCACCACTCAGATCATTCTGAGCATTCAGGGCTAACTCATCCAGATCCACAGCCACACATACAAACGGTTACCCCTATTCCATACAGCAGCCCTCGACTAGAAAGATTATTACCCAGTATAGAAAGTTCGGGCCTCCCACCTTTGATGGTGAGATGAATTCAGAAAAAAGTCAAGGCCTGGATTATGCAGTTAGAAAAGATATTTGAGGTGATGGAGTGTACGTCTAAGCAAAAAGCTAAGATGGCTATCTTTCAATTGCAGAAGGAAGCAGATTACTGGTGGAAGGGCACCGAGCTTATTCTGAGGGTAAGGAACCTTCTGATTACGTGGGAGGCATTCCTCCAGGTATTCCACAAGAAATATTTCCCTAGCTCAATCAGGGATGAGAAAGAATTAGAATTTATTCTCTTGAAACAGACAGAGGGGATGTCCGTGGACCAGTATGTAGCAAAATTTATAGAGCTCTCCCGATACTCCTCCTACTTATAGAGACATGATGATGGGAGGTAGAGAGCAGATAGATTAAAGAGAGACTTGCTCCCTAAGATCAGAGATAGGGTAGTGCCATAGAGAATTAGGCACTTTAACACCCTTGTTGAGGTATGCAGAGTGACAAAGATGAACCTCAGGATGATGCAGCCTACCTCCAGTACTAGGCCACCCCTCGCTGAGTCCAAGAGAGCTAGAGAGGATCACAGGCTGCAGTGATCAGTAGGAAAGGTGGCAGAGGCCAGTGGAGCAGGAAAGGCAAGAGACGGAGGACTCAGTCTAGCCGAGGGAGCTTCACACCTGTCGCATGTCCTCAGTGTGGCAAGAATCACAGCACCAGACTGCGTCATGCGGGGCAAAACGTATGCTTTAAGTATGGTAGGCTAGGACACATGGCCAGGGATTGCACACAGGTTCCTCCACAAATTACACAGCAGAGGGAGATGGCTCCTCCTCCCAAACCTCAGACTCAGGGTAGAGTCTTTGCCCTATTATAGCAGGAGGCAAGCCAGTCTCCGAGTCTGATTCAAGATATTATTAGAACAAATGATTTTTCTATAACTGCATTATTTGATTCGAGTGCTAGCCATTCTTTTATATCATATGACTGTGCTAGGAGGTTGGGTCTGAGTATGTGTACATTACCATATGATTTGCATGTATATACCCCCTACAGGAAATCGAGCCATTACCTCTTATGCTTTTTTAAATTGTATGATCCAGTTTAATCATTACCTTACCACCCTTGATTTGATTTGTATGCCCCTTATTGATATTGATGTGATTATTGGCTTGAACTGGATGTCTGCAAATAATGCCACACTAGATTGTAGCTACAGATGTATTACTTTACCTAAGTATGAGATTATGCCTAGTATGAGGACTGAGTTATCTGTCATGACCACCTCCCAGGCTGAGAGGTCTTTAGGGCATGGTTGTCAGGAGTACCTAGTTTTCTTTTCAGCCTAGGCTGAGGTAGAAGAGGATATAGATGAAATCCCCGTAATGAGGGAGTTTTTAGAGGTATTTCCTAGAGAGATTAGTAGACTACCCTTAGAGAGAGAAGTAGAGTTTCCTATTGACATTATACCCGGGGCAGGTCCAGTGTCTAAGGCGCCGTATAGGATGGCTCCCACCGAGCTAGCTGAGCTTAAGAAACAAATAGAAGAGCTCTTAGAGAAAGGTATCAAACCCAGTGTCTCACCATGGGGAGCTCTAGTCTTATTTGTAAAGAAAAAAGACAGGAGCCTTAGGCTATGTATAGATTATAGGGAACTTAATAAAATAACTATCAAGAATAAGTATCCTCTCCCTCACATAGATGACCTCCTAGATCAGTTAGTAGGAACGTCAATATTTTCTAAGATAGACCTCAAGTCCGGATACCATCAACTTAGAATAAAGGCTAAGGATATTCCCAAAATAGCATTTAGAACTAGATACAGGCCTATGAATTTTTAGTTATGCTTTTCGGGTTAACGAATGCACCCGTAGTATTCATGGATTACATGAACTGAGTCTTTAGGCCATACTTAGATAGATTTGTAGTTGTCTTTATAGATGACATCCTCATCTACTTAGAAAGTAGAGAGGAACATAAGTAACACCTGAGATTAGCCTTGGAGACCTTGAGAGAGAGACAGTTGTATGCTAAACTTAGTAAATGTGAGTTTTGGCTTACTAAGGTTCAATTTCTAGGTCATGTGATCTCCCAGGCAGGGGTCGCAGTAGATTCCCATAAGGTAGAAGTAGTATTATAGTAGGAGAGACCTAGGACAGTGACAGAGATTAGGAGCTTCTTAGGTTTAGCAGGTTACTATAGGAGGTTCATTCAGGGCTTTTCTCAGATATCGATATGACTGACTCGGCTTACTAGAAAGGATGTACCGTTTGTGTGGAATGAGAAATGTGAGAGTAGTTTTCAAGAGTTGAAGCACAAGTTAACCATGGCCCCAGTTTTAGTACTCCCTGACTTTAGAGAGACTTTTGTAGTCTACAGTGATGCCTCTAAGAAAGGTTTAGGGTGTATGGTTATGCAGAAAGGCCAAGTGGTAGCTTATGCTTCTAGATAGTTAAAACCTCATAAGGAAAACTACCCCACACACAATCTAAAGTTAGTCGTAGTGGTATTTACTTTGAAGATATAGAGACACTACTTATACAGGGCATCTATTGAAATTTACAGTGATCACAAGTGCCTTAAATATTTATTTGAATAGAAAGAGTTGAATATGAGGCAGCAAAGATGGTTAAAATTTTTGAAAGATTATGATTTTATATTAAAATACCATCCTTGTAAGGCTAATGTGGTAGCTGATACTCTAAGTAGAAAATCCATACACATGGCCTGTATGATGATCCAAGAGTAGGAATTGATTGAGAGATTCAGAGACATGAGTCTCTCCTGCGAGGTGTATTTGGGGAAGTTATTAATGAGTGAAACCTGAATAGAAAATGACTTGAGGGATCAGATAAGAGAGGCTCAGTAGACAGATGACTATGTAAGTAAGATTAGAGTCCAGATAGCCCAGGGTAGCATTCAGGAGTTCAATCTATCTGAGGATGACATTGTAAGATACAGGGATAGGCTGTATGTGTCCAAAAATATAGAAATTAGAGAGAAAATATTAGATGAGGCAAATAAAAACAAGTATACCATTCATCCAGGCAGTAATAAAATGTACCAGGATTTAAAAAAAATGTTTTGGCAACCTGAAATGAAAACAGACATAGCAGAGTATGTCTCCCGGTGTCTAGTATGCCAGAGAGTGAAAATAGAACACTAGAAACTAGTTGGGTTACTCCAGTCCCTAAATATCTTGGAGTGGAAATGGGATAGTATGTCTATGAATTTTGTCATGAGTTTACCCAGGACATCATCTGGGCATGATGCAATAAGGGTAATAGTGGATAGATTAACGAAGTCAGTACACTTTCTACCCATGAAAGCCACTTATACCCTAGATAAATTAGCCCAGCTATACATCAAGGAGATAGTTAGACTACATGGTGTGCCTAGGAGCATAGTTTTAGATAGAGATCTCAGATTCACATCGAATTTCTGGAGATCATTACAGGATGCTCTAGGTACTAGGATTAAATTTAGCAAAGCCTATCATCCTCAGACAAACGGACAGATAAAGAGAACTATCCAAACCCTAGAGGACATGTTGAGGGCGTGTGTGCTAGAAATGAAAGGGAACTAGGATGCATACTTGCCTCTAGTGGAGTTTGCCTATAATAATAGTTATCATGCAAGTATACAGATGGCACAGTATGGGACATTGTATAGGAGGAAGTGTAGGTCTCCGATGTGTTAGGTTGAGTTAGGAGAGTGAAGCCTTATAGGCCCAAAATTAATGGACTAGACATTGAGACAAATTGAAACCATTAGAAAGAAACTCCTGACTGCCAGAGTAGATAGACAAGCTATGCAGATAAATGTAGACGGCCGTTAGAGTTTGAGATTGGAGACCATGTTTTCATTAGAGTGTCTCCAGTAATAGGGATAGGTTAGTCCATTAAAAGTAAAAAGCTCAGTCCAAAGTACATAGGTGATATAATACTAGTAGGCATGCCCATTGGAGTACAACAAGCTTGAGAATCCCTCATCTATCAAGAAACCCAAATCATTCAAAAGCGTATGATTCAAGTCCGAATGGCTTATGAAGAGATGGCCCATGCTCAAGAGGCCCAAATTGTGCAAGTATATGTCTAAGAACTTCACAGAGTTTAAGATAATCTCTATGTTGGACGTCAGCCTAAGTTTAGAGCCTAAGATCCATATTTGATCAATTCAGAACATGCTGGACATCACTCAATTTTGGTGAATGCTTTCATGATCATTTCATAGAGTTTTCAAATGATTAATGAGTCAATCTTGAATCTTAAACTCTTAGCTTTCACGTCGTTTTGGAATTGTTCTTATTGGAGTTTCTAAACACAAGATAGAGCTAGTAAGAAGCAACACGTTAGACATGTTGATCTTGGAGCTAAATTGGACTTTGGACATGAGATCTCCTTAAAGATGCAAAGGCTAGGGTTCTAAGAGACGGGTTCTTTTAGAGTTTTTCCTTTAACCGACATTCTTGTTTTCTAGCCGGTCCCACGCAAAGTGTCATCTTGTTGGAGGTTCCTAAGACAAGGTTCCTAGAGGGTCTTGCATCAATAGGTCTTTTCCAAATTCTTGATAAAGTAAGACCTGTGGCTTACAGACTAGCCCTTCCCTCAAATTTAAGCTAAGTCCATAATGTATTCCATGTTTCACAGTTGAAAAAGTACTTGCCCGACCCCTTACATGTCATAGAATATGAGAATGTGCAGTTATAAGATGATCTATCATATATAGTATCACCAGATTGGATCGTGGATGCTAGACTTAAGCAGTTACAGAATAAGATGATACTGCTAGTGAAAGTGGTTTGGAAGGGGTTATCTCCTGAAGAGGCTACCTAGGAGCTAGAGGATAATATGAGAAAGAAATATCCAAAGCTCTTCCCATGAGGTATCTTATCTAAATTTCAAGGACAAAATTTTTAAAGGGGGAAGAATTGTAATGTCCGATTTTCGTTAAACGATGAAAATGGGTGCATTTTCAAAGCAAATCCCCGAAATGAATTAGTCAAGGTCCTGAAAAGTTTGAGTAATATTCTAGACTCCTAAAAATGAGAATCCTAGCCTCAGATAAAGAAAAATGGAGCTAGAATGAATAAACAAATTTTGAAGAAAATCTTACGAAACGTAATGGCATTTTTGTAATTTTGAGCAATTTTTGGAATTCACGCAGGAGGGCTTTTTAAATGAAAGTTTTGAGTTCTTTGGGGTTCTCAGAGGCACTGAAAACCATAGAAAGCCCTAAGATAGTTAAATCTCTTCCAGTGGACGTTTTGTAACGTCGGTGTACCTGAATTTTGACGAATTCGTTCGAGAAGGTTTTAGCTCCAATTTGAGTGATTCTAAAGGCATTTTATTAAATTGGGAACCTAAATTTTATAATGAAAAATATGGTTCTAAAAAAGGATCTAAAATAAAGGAGAAATGAAAATGCTAAAAACGAATGGTAAAATGGAAATTTTTGAAAAAGCCATTCTCTTCCACCTATATATATGAGGTGCCCCATTTTCCCATTCATTTAGTTTCATATTGTTCTGCCCTATACTAGAGGAAAAACCCTAGGAGAATGGAGCACCAAGGGAAGAAGAAGGAGAAGATAAATAAAGGCAAAAAGGTATGGTTTCTTGGTAGTTTTTCATGCTTTCTTCCATCTAAATCTCATATCCTCCATTCTCCTCTGTTTCCTTTAATTAAAATGAAGTTTTCAAATCTGTTTTAAGGGAGAAACTTAGGGGAAAATTTGGATATGAAGAGAGGAGCCTAGAGAAAGCAAGATTCAAGTGAGAAAAAAAAATAAGAAAACAAGGTAATTTCTTCTTCCATGGTTAATATCTCTTCCTTCCCTTCCTCCACTATTTTGCCCCACTCAAGAAACCCTAGGAGGGTTTGATTTTTAGGTATAACCAAGGGTGATTGTAATACCTTATACTTCTATCTCATTTCACAACATTTCCATGCTTTACATTCATAGATTCCATGAAAGAGCAAGGAAAAGGGAATTAAAATAATGCATTTTCTTGCGTTGCGTTGTGTATGAAAATTCCATTCAATGTCACATGGGCCATATGAGCTCATACAACATATTATCATATTTAATTACATGAGTACAACCCATTTGCATCATGAAAAGTGGCCTACACTTCAAGAATCACGAAGGGAAGCATGAAATATTCATATCCATTTTTGGCTCTTTTCTGACCAAATTTTGGAAAATCATAACTAATTCTCAAAAAATCAAAATTGTACATTCTTAGACGTTATGGAAATATACGAATGTCTAATTCATACTAAAAATATGTCCAGATGATAATGTCCATCACAAAGGACTTTTTACATTCGAAAAGGTCTAAAGGTCAAGCTATCCCATGGTGCTATCATAGCTTTCTGCAAAAAAATTTGAAAATGTCTAATTAATTCCACAAAAATCCAATCCATGCAAATGATATCAATCTAGAAATCTATGAATGTTAGATAGAGGGAAAAAATAACCCCAGACCAGCTCAGGCACGTTAAGACCTTAAAATTCAATGGAATAGTAACTCAGGTCGACTAGAATCCCTGATATTGGACAGAATTTTTAAAAATTTATATCTCCCTCTTTAGACTGCCACATGAGGTGCTTCTAGTTGACACAAGTCACTGGGAATATCTATTTTCTCTGTATAAAATTTCGTGACAATTGGACATCATTTGGGCCCTATGTGACAGATTTCATTTTCAGACCAAGTGAACAATACATCAGACCAAAACCAGAAAATTTGCCAACTTTAAAAATTCATCAAATATTCTATGGACCTCCAAAAATTCCATACTTTAGCTTTCCAAAAAACTCTCAATGAACCCTAATTGCATGCCAAATTTCAGAACAAGAAGAGTTTATTTAGGTAAAAAGTGATATAGGGTTCCCATTTAGTTAATTTTGGCTCCATATGGGATACCAAAGTGACCAAATGGTCTTCCATGGGGTTTGGCACCTTTTGGGCAAGTCTAAAAGCATAATCAAGACTTGTCTAAGCTGCCCAAATGGTCCCCAACTCCATGAATCTCATTTTGGCCATTTAACCCACACTTATGCACATTTCCATAAATCATTCATGAAGCTATCTTTGCCATACATACTTAATTCACATTCTATCATTCACATAACACATACTTTCATTTTTACATCATATATTATCATAATTACATATGTTCCAAAGGTCATAGACCATATACAAGCATGGGTTACATCTTTTGACAATAATATGGCTTTAAAGTAACAAAATTCAAGCACTTTATTGTCAAGCTCTTTCCTTCAAGGTTGTTGGCTCCCATTGCCTTGTTCCTTTTGTCCACCAAGCATGTTAGATCATTGGAGAGGAGGGAATGAGAGTCAAAGAATCCCAATAGCTCATCTCCCATTCAATCATACATGATGAAAGCAAAACAAGTCTTATAAATGCATGCATGGCATATGGACATGTGAAATCATTCAAGAAGCATTCTTAACATTTGAAAAAGTCACTTATAGCATACAAAGGCTTGCCAAGCAAGTGGATTGGCCTCACCCATTTTCTTATGGATTTTGGACTTGCCTCACCCATTCTTTAAGGAACTCTTAGATTCAACCATGCTCTTGGGAGTCTATCTTGCCATTAGGAGACTCTTTGCTTTGTTTTAACCAATTTTAAGGGTTCTTGGCTCATCCTCATCATGGCTAAGGGTTCTTGGCCTCACCACACTCAAGCAAACCCAAACAAACATCATAACATCATTTAGAAACATAATATATCATCATGAAATCATGGCATATGAAATCATGCTAGCATACTTTTCATGGCTTGAAAATACACATACACACATTCATGCATGAGAGAAGGTAGAGAGAGCTACCTTGTACACAATCACACACTTTTCTTCTTGAATCAAGGAGCTTTCGACCACACACATACAAAAGTGTGGGGATGGTTTCTCTTGGCCTAAACATAATTTATGGAAGCCAATTAGGTTCATGGAATTAATTCTAAGGCCACACAACTCACTTAGGTACTAACTTGCTCTATAAACCTCATTATGGTTCCATAATTGCGCCTAATGAAGCAACACCCCTCAACTAAATTCTAGACTCCATTCTTTCCTTTCAAATATGATTCTTGACTCCTTTTAAGCCTCTTGGAGTCATCACACAATTAAAATAAAGAGCCTAAATACATGTTAGTTCTTTAGGTCATAATATGGAACCTAAAGCACCAACTCACTTTCTATGAGTTCTAAATTTTTCCCAAGGCTTCCCCTCATATTCATTCATCATATATGACTCAAAAATGGGCTTAGAAAAATTTAAAACTATCCCTAGCTATGAGAACTTCTCTTGGCCAAGACAATGGAGCATATTGGGTTTCATGGAGCTTTCTTTGTTTTCTCAAGGGGAGATGCATATAGAGAGCCTCTTAGGGATCTTAGGAGCTTATTTAAACTCTCTTTTAAGCCTAGGAATCATTGTGCAAAATCAGATTTTACAAGGTGCAATTCAAACCCTAGACTTTGCATCTCTTTCTCTCATGCATGAATATATGCTTGACTTCTCCTAGGAAGGGATAACAAATTCAAGAAGAAAAGTGTGGTTGCAACCAAGGTAGCTCACTTCTCCTTCTCTCATGCATGAATATATGCTTGACTTGTCTTTGAATATGTGTATGTGTATTTTAGGCTATGAAAAGTGTTCTAGCATGAGCTCTTATTCCATGGTACCATAATGATATATTATGTTTTCAAATGATGTTTATTATGATTAATTGGATTTACTTGAATGTGGAGAAGCCAAAAACTCTTAGCCATGGTGAGGATGAGCCAAGAACCCTTAGAAATAGTTAAGACAAGGCAAAGTGTCTCTTAAGAGTGAGGTTGAGCTGAAACCTTCTTGAGAAAATGGGTGAGGCAAGTCCAAAATCCATAAGTGAATGGATGAGGCTAATCCACTTACTTGGCAAGCCTATGGATGCTTTCTATGACTTACTCACATGCCAATATTGCTTCTTGAATATTCATGTCATCCATTATGCTCATGCATGCATTTTTAGGACTTGTTTTGCATTTTTTATGTGTGATTGAAAGGGAGATGAGTTATTGGGACTCTTTGAATCTTATTCTCTCCTCTCCAATGTTCTAACATGCTAAGTGGACTAAGTAGACAAAGTAATGGGAGCCAACAACTTGGAAGATAAGAGATTAACAACAATTTGCATAGATTTTGCTTCTTTATGGCCATATGAGTGGCAAATGTTGTAATCCCTTATTGCATATGTCCTATGACCTTATGAATATGTGTAATTATACTAATGTATCATGTATAAATGAGAATTTATGTTATGTGAATGTTACAATGTAAATTTGGTATGGAATGGCAAGATTAACATTATGTAAACTTATGTATGGTATGGGGTGATAGTGTGAGTTTCCAAATTTTGGGTTTGTGCACCTTTGAGACAAGTTTAAAATGTCATTTTGGTGCAATCCCACATGCTCAAGTGGCCACACAAGCTTGGAAGAAAAATTGGACACTTTGATGCTAGTAGAGACCATAAAAATGACCAAACCAGAACCCTATAGTACAAACTAACCAAATGAATGAATCTTCCCATGAAATTTGGCAGACATGTATAACTCATTGAGCGCTTTTTGGGAAGTTAAATTTTAGAAAAATTGGAGCTCTACAGAATTAATTATAAATTTTCAAAGTTGGGATTTTTCTGTTGTTCTAGTGCATGTATTGTTCATATGGTCAGTTTTGTGTTCTATGTCATCGAGGGCCAAATGGTGTCCAATGCTTGTGAAATATTACAAGACTAAACTAAAGATTATAAGCTTTCTATGGCCACCAAGATCACATCATTTGGAGGTCTGAGCAGAGAGTTATGTAGTGTTGAAGTTTAATGTCAATACCAGTAGTGCCACTTGACCTCATGTATTGTTCCATCATAATTTAATTCCCAAATGGACTTGGCATGGTCTAGAGATATTTTTTTCTCTAGATTTAATATCTGTAGCTTCTTAGATTGACCAAAGTTTCATGATTTGGATTTTTCTAGAATTATTTATGAATTTCCAAAGTTTATAACAGTAACCTATGACAGTAGCCTAGACAACTGAGACCTTAGGTATTTTTTGAATTTCAACGTCTTCTACTTGGTGTCTCATGATTGGAAACTATTTTTAGCATAAATTAGACATTTGTAACTTTCTAGAATGGTAAATAATGTATAATTTAGATTTTTCTATAATTAGTTATAATTTTTCATACTTTGTGACAGAAAATATGAAATTCTGGCTGAGGCTACACTATGGTATTTTGTGTGTTTCTTTCACTTGCACGAGTTCTAGGCCACTTTTGGTGATGAAATTGAGTTGTATCAATGTAATTAAATATGAGAATGTGGTATATGAGCTTACATGATCCACTAGACATTGAATGAAAAATTCATACGCAATGTAATGCAAAAATACTCGTTATTTTAATGTCATTTTCCTTGCTTCTTCACGAAATATATGGTATGAAACATGGAGATAGCATGAGATAAGCTAGAGAGTTATAGTGTTACAAAGTACCCAAAAATCACTTACCCAGCCATCAAAGGACTCTAAATTCATATTTGAGCTTCCTTACACCAGAACTACAATATTTCACTCTCAAAACCTTGGTATTTTTGCACAAAATCAAAGCCCACTTGGGGCCACTAACTAGTAAAAAGTACATCTAAACAAGGTAAGGACATTGACCCAATAGCCCTCTAACTATAACACCATATTCATATAGCTTTTCCTCATCTCATTTCTAGTTACATTCCCTTGGCATAACAAGATTCCAAGAAAAATTCAATAAAACTAATGGATTATTTTACGTCATTTTGTACTTAAATTTTTTATTTTGCATCCCGTGCATTGTATGAAATCACCCATATCATCCTCCAATTAAAAGACATTCATAAAACTTAAAATCATCACCAAATGTCTCATGAAACCCGATTTTGGAGCATACATACACAAATCATCAAATCAGTATTGAGTTGCTGTGCCAGATTTTTGGTACAAATTTTGAAAATTCATAACAAATCCTAGAAAAATCAAAATCAAGAAAGCTATACCATTATAAGAAGATAAAGATGTTAAATTTAGGCTAAAAATAATTCAAGACCAAAACAAAAATTTTTAGCCACTAAAAATTGATGGAATAGTATTTAAGGTACTACTGCATTATTGGTACTGACTCCAAACTGCAAAAATTCATATATTTCTACTGGAACCTCCAAATGAGGTGATCTTAGTGGCCATAGAACTATTATTATGTCTAGTTTATGCCTATAAAATTTCATAAGCATTGGATATCATTTGGCTCTTGAATGACACGGAGAAGAAACTGACTATATAAACAGTAACCATATCAGTTCAGCAACTTTTTGAAAAATTCAAAAATTCATAATTAATTTTCTAGAGTTCCAAATAATCTAATCTTTAGCTTCCCAAAAAACTATAGATGTGATCTATATGCATGACAAATTTCATAGGAAAATTCGTCCATTTGATTAGTTTGTGACATAGGGTTGTAAAATGGCACTTTTATGCCTCTTTAAGGGTCAAGAATGGGTCAATTTGATTTCTAGCTTTTATAGGGCCACTTGAGTATGTCAAAAAACATAAAAATAACCTAATAAACATGTTCCAATGGTCCAAAAACTCAATCCTCACAAGTTCACTCCCCCTCTTGATGGCATACACAAGGAACATACATGCATCATCTTGCATTTCCATGTCAAAAACATACACTATCATTCATATGTGTCCAATTCTCATGCATACATGATATATCCATACTTTTACAGGTGTTCAAGGGCTTATACATCATATACATCATAGGAGTACATCATATGACAATGTTATGGTTACAAAATGAACAAATAACAACTCTTTTGTCAATCTTTTTGCTTTCAAGTGTGGTGGCTCCCATTTCTTAGTTCACTTGGTCCACCTAGACATTTTAGGCAATGGGGAGTGAAGAGTGAGATTTTAAGAATCCCAATAGCCTTTCTTCCTTTTAAACACACATAATGGATGCAATTTCAAGTCTAAAAATATATGCATGGCTATCTTGAAATTCATAAACATACATAGAATATTTCCTTCATTCAAGTAGTCACATACAATATATATAGGCTTGCCAAGACAATGGCTTTGCCTCACCCATTCTTTTTGGTACTTTTAACTAAGTCTCATTTTTCTAGAGATTTTTGGCTTTCCTCACCCATTCATAGGGACTTTTAGCTCATCCTCACCCTAACTAAGGGACTTTTGCCTTCACCAAGCTCATACAAGCCAAAACATGTTCATAAAGCATCTTTCAAACATATCAACAAGGCACCATAGTACCATGGCATGTACATATACATTAGAAACGTGTTTCATAGCTTAAACATACATATATACATTCAAAGACAAGAAAACACCCAAACATGTATGAGAGAAAGGAGAGAGAGCTACCTTGTATGTAAGAACACACTTTTCTCTTTGGAATTTCTTTCTCTCCCTCTGCCAAACACCCGAAGGAGGTGGAGCTTGATTTCTTTGGCCTAAACACATCAAATGGGATCTAATTACACTCCTGGAACAATCTCCAATGCCATACACACTCTAGAAAAACTTTGGCACTCATAAAATTCAATTATGGTTCCATAAAGCACCTAATGAAGCAATACCAAGAGTTCATGATCTTGGCTCTATTATATCCTTCCATCTATGGTTCTTGACTTTGTAATATCCGATTTTCGTTAAACGACAGAAATAGACACGTTTTCAAAGCAAGTCCCCTGAAATAAATTAGTTAAGGTCCCAAAAAATTTGACTCACATTCTAGACTCCTAAAAATGAGAATTCTAGCCTTAGATAGAAGGAAAAATAGAGCTAGAATGAAGAAACAAATTTTGACGGAAAACCTACGAAATCTAATAGCATTTTTGTAATTTTAAGAAAATTCAGAAATTCACATAGGAGGGCTTTTTAAATGAAAGTTTTGAATTCTTCTGGGTTCTCAGAGGCCCTGAAAACCATGAAAAGCCCTAAGACAGTTAAATCCCTTCTAGTGGATGTTTTCCAACGTCGGTGCACCTAAACTTTGACAGATTTATTCGAGAATGTTTTAGCTCCAATTTGAGTGATTCCAAAGGCATTTTATTAAATTGGGAACTAAATTTTATAATGAAAAAGATGTTTCTTAAAAAGGAGCTAAAACAAAGGAGAAACAAAATTGCAAAGATTGAAGGGCAAAATAAGAATTTTTAGAAAAACCATTTTCCTCCACCTATAAATAGGTGTTGCCACCCTTCCTCACTCAATTAGACACAAGTGTTTCTGCTAAATTTTAGAGGAGAGAGCTAGGGTTTTAGGCACACCAAGGGAGAGAAGAAGAAGGAGAAATTTAAGCTTTAAGGTATGATTTTTTGGTAGTTTTTCATGCTTTCTTCCATCCAAACCTCCTTTCCTTCATTCTCCTTTGTTTTCTTTGATTAAAATGAAGTTTACAAATCTTATTTAAGGGAGAAACTTAGGGGAATTTTCAGATTTGAAGAGAGGAGCTTGGAGAAAGCAAGATTCAAGCAAGAAAACAAGGTAATTCTCTTCTTATGGTTGCTATCTTGGTTCCCCCTCCTTCTCCATTTCGCCTAACCTAAGGAACCCTAGGAGGATTTGATTTTTAGGTAGAACCAAGGGTGAATCTAAAGAAAAAGGGTGTGGAGATGAAGAATATGCAAAGGATATTAACAAACAACCATTAGATTTTAGGATGCAAATTCTAGGGTTTCAAGTGCACCTTGTAAAATATGATTTTGTATGATGATTCCTAAGCCTAAATAAGAGTTTAAAAAAGCTCCTAAGATCCCTAAGAGGCTCCCTATATGCATCTTCCCTTAAGAAAACAAACCAAACTCCATAAAAGCCAAAAATGCTTATTGTCTCAGCCAAATGAGGTTCTCATAGTTAGGGAGAGTTTTAAAATTTTCTAAGCCCATTCTTGTGTCATATATAATGAATGAATATGAGGGGAATCCTTGAGAAAAATTTAGAACTCATAGAAAGTGAGTTGGTGCTTTATATTTTATATTATGACCTAAAGAAGCAATATGTAGTTAGGCTCTTGGTTTTGATTGTGTGATGACTCCAAGAGGTTTAAAAGGAGTCAAAAATCATATTTGAATGGAAAGAATAGAGCCTAGAATTTATTTTAGGGGTGTTACTTCATTAGGTGCAATTATGGAACCATAATAAAGTTATAAACCAAGCTAGTGTCTAAGCAAGTTGTGTGGCCTTGGAATTGAGTCCATGAACCTAATTGGCTTCCATAAATTGTGTCTAGGCCAAGAGAATTCTTTCCCACACTTTTGTGTGTGTGTGGTTGAAGCAAGGAAGGGAGATTCAAGGGAAAAAGTGTGTAATTGCTTCCAAGGTAGCTCTCTCCACCTTCTCTCATGCATGGATGTGTACCTATCTTGTCTTTGAATGTGTGTATGCGTGTTTTTAAGCCATGAAAAGTATTCTAGCATGACTTTGATTCCATGGTGCTATGATGTTATAATATACTTTCATATGATGTTTATGATGTGTTTGGGTTTGCTTGAGTGTGGTGAGACCAAGAACCCTTAGCCATGGTGAGGATAAGCCAAGAACCTTAAAGATTGGTTGAAACAAAGTAAAGAGTCTCCCAAAAGCAAGATGGACTCTCAAGAGCATGGTTGAGTCCAAATATCTCTTAAAGAATGGGTGAGATAAGTCCAAAATTCACAAGAAATTGGGTGAGGCCAATTCACTTACTTGGTAAGCCTTTGTATGCTATGTATAACTTTCTCAAATGATGAAAATGTCACTTGAATGTTTGCACATGTCAACATGACCATACATGCATTTGTGAGACTTGTTTGCATCCATTATGTATGATTGAATGAGAGATGAGCTATTGGAATTCTTTGAATCTCATTCCCTCCTCTCCAATGTTCTAACATGATAGGTAGACCAAGTGGACAAGGTAATGGAAGCCAACCACCTTGAAGAAAAGAGTTTGACAACAAAGTGCTTGAATTTTGCTACTTTAAGACCATGCTTATGTCAAATGATGTAATCAATGAATATATATATATGTATTATAATGTTATGAACACATGTAATTATGATATTATGTCATGTATAAATGGAAGAATGTATTATGTGACCATTAGAATGCCAATTGAGTATGTATGGACAATGTAGCTTCTTGAATGAGTTTATGGTATTATGCATATGTGTGGATGAGATGGCTAAAATGAGATGCATGAGGGTTGAGACCATTTGGGCAGCTTACAAAAGTCCTAATTATGATTTTAGACTTGCCCAAGAGGTGCCAAATCCCAAAGAAAACCATTTGGACATTTTGGTATCTTATATGGAGCCAAAATTGACTATAATGGAACCCTATATCACTTTTTGCCCAAATGAGCTCCTCTTGATCTGAGATTTGGCATGCAACTAGAGTTTGTTAATACATTTTTAGAAAGCTAAAGAACATAATTTTCAGAGGTCTACAGAATATTTGATTAATTTCTAAAGTTGGCAAATTTTTCAGTTTTGGTCATGTCACTGTTCACTCAGGTCCGAAAATAAAATCTGTCACATAGGACTCAAATAATGTCCAATTGCCACGAAATTTTATACATCAAAACTAGACATTCCCAGTGACCTGTGTCAACTAGAAGCACCTCATTTGGATGTCTAGAGAGGGAGATATGAATTTTCAAATATCCTATCTAGTATCAAGAACTCCAGCCAACCTCTGTTATTGTTTGATTGGATTTCGAGATCTAGACGTGCTTGAACTAGTATGGAGTTATTTTTTCCCTCTAGCTAACATCCACAGATTTCCAAAATGGTATCATTTTAATAGATTGGATTTTTTTGGAATTAATTGGACATTTTTAAAATTTGTTACAGAATTTTGTAACAGCACCAGTGGATAGTTTGACCTCTGGATATTTTTGAATCTCAAACATCCTCCGTGTTGGATGTTATGGTCTAGAAATATTTTTAACATGAAGTAGACATGTGTATCATTCCAGAATAGGCAAGATTGTATGATTTAAATTATTTTAGAATTAGTTATGATTTTCCAAAATTGGTGGCAGAAATGAGCAAAATCTAGTCGAAAATATGTATGTGTATTTTGAGCTTCCCTTTGAGTTCCTTAAGTTGTAGGCCACTTTTGATGATTCAAATGAGTTATATTCATATAACTAAATATGGGAATGTGATGTATGAGCTCACATGGTCCACGTGACACCGAATGAAATTTTTAAATACGACGTAACGCAAAGAAATGTATTATTTTTAATTCCTTTTCCTTACTCTTTCATGGAATTGATGATGAAAAGCATGGGAATGTCGTGAAATTAGCTAGAAATATATGGTGTTATAGACTCCATTTAGACTCCTTGGATCCATCACATAATTAATTTAAGGAGCCTAGCAATATGTTGCTTCCTTAAGTTATAATATGGAACCTATAGCTCCATCTTGTTATCCATGACTTGTAAAAATTTTTCAAGGCTTCTCTCATACTCTACCATCATATATGATGCAAAATTAGGCTTAGGAGAAATTAAAACACTCCCTAGGTACTCCGTCTAGCTTAGGCCAAGACATGTACCATATGGGAAGCCTATGGAGTTTTCTTTGCTTCTTGGATGGGAGGAGCATATGGGAGGCTTCTTAGGGGTCTTAGAAACTCATACAAACACTCACATTAGCTTAGGAACTCTTGGATAAAATCAAATTTTATGTTATATTCACAAACCCCTATCTTTTCTATCTTTCAAACTTATGGTTCTTTCTTTGTTCTCTTTGCATATTCTTATTTTTCACACTCTAATTCTTATGTCTCACTCTTGGTTTGGTTTAAAACTCATCTCCCCTTGGTTGACCTAGGAGTGGTCGAACCATACACAAAGGAGAACAAGAAGAAGAAAGCATGAAAGGCAATGATTTCTACCTTGATTCAAG
Source organism: Erythrophleum ivorense (assembly GCA_026724425.1). Taxonomy (NCBI): domain Eukaryota; kingdom Viridiplantae; phylum Streptophyta; class Magnoliopsida; order Fabales; family Fabaceae; genus Erythrophleum; species Erythrophleum ivorense. The sequence continues at coordinate 467,167 of JAIUCV010000480.1, forward strand.
TCTTTTTCAAGAGTCTCTTCCTTTGCTTTAGCTTTCCTCTTGAAATTTGAACTTCTCCCCTCTAGTTTGAGCTCAAAATAAAACCAAATACCTCAATATAACTATAAGAAGAAGGAGGAGAAAGAGGAGAATAAGTTTACTAAAGAGAAGACCAAGAAATTCCATGAAATTCATACCTTTTGCTTGACTTTTTCTTCTCCCTTTTTTCCTTCACTTGTGTGCCTCTCTCCCTTGGTTTCACTCTCTATTTTGGACAGATAGAAGGTCAGTTAAATGAGGAGAAAAGTGAGGCATGTGTAAGTCCTACATCAGGTAGGAAGACTCTGGGCTAAGGCCATATAAGTGGGAGTAGTACTCTTCCCACCAGCAATGAATTTTCCTAGGAGCTAATAGGAAAAGCCATCTTCCAAGAAGAACAAAACCCTAGAGCTAATGGGAGAAGCATCTATCAGGGACAAATATCGCTGAAGGCTCTGTATGGAGGTGGTATCAGAGCTGGACTAGCCACATATGCAACCCGATGATGGGTTGGCCCTAAAAGGGGTGAAATGTAAGTTATACATGAGTAGGAAGACCTTAGCCTAAGGCTATATAAGTGGGAGTAGTACTCTCCCCACCAGTGACACGTTTTCCTAGGAGCTAATGGGAGAAGCCATCTTCCAAGAAGAACACAACCCAAAGCTAATGGGAGAAACCATGTACAAGGGACAATATCAGTAGAGGCTCTGTATGGAGGTTAGCATCAGAGCTTATAATGATATTATCCTCAATAGATGGCTTCTCCCATTAGCTTCGGCATTTCGTTCTTCCTAGAAGATAACTTCTCCTATTAGCTCCTAAGAAAATGGCATCGTTGGTGGGGAGAGTACTACCAGTTATATGGCCTTAACCCCAAGGTCTTCCTACTTGATGTGAGACTTACATTTCCACCCCCCTTTGGAGCCAATCCATCCTTGGGTTGCATTATGCGGCCAAGCGCTAACTCTGATACCACCTCTATATAAACCTCCAGTGATATTGTCCTCGGTAGATGGCTTCTCCCATTAGCTCCAGGTTTTTGTTCTTTCTAGAAGATGGCTTCCCCCATTAGCTCCCAGGAAAAGTGCAATACCTTGACCTTTTAGTTATTTTTTCATGGCCTCATTATCCATCTTAATGCAATTCATATGGATTGAAGCATAATCATATAGAGAAGCAAACATTTCCCATGAAAAAGGTATTAAATTAATGGAATTAATTGTGCTGCATAATATCCCATTGTCTTATTTTATCCTCCCTGAACTATATAAACTCATCAACATCATTTTCTAATCATAACACATCCATACAAGTCATACACACTATATTTGATTTCATTCATTTCGGGTTTGAAGCTACATCACACAAAACTCATGGTTTGCTCTTAGGTTCAAGATTCAGTTTTCTAATACAAATTTTAAAAATTCATAACTAATTCTAGAAAAATCAAAATTAAGAAAACCATACCATTTTAGATATCTGTGGATGTCTGCATTTGATTAAAAATAAGTTCAGACCTATGTAGTAGCCTTAAGCTACCAAAAATTGATGGAATAGTAACATAGGTCAAGCTACGTTACTAGTATTGTCATGCAACTTCAAAAATTCATATCTCCCTTTATAGAGATACATACACTATTTGTACATATATTAAAACATGCTCAAGGGTTTACATCATTGATACATCTTATGGTTACATAGTTTAACATCAAAATACAAATAAAAGTTCATTTCTTGATCCATTTGTCAAGATCTTGCTTATCATGCTTGTTGGTTTCCATTTTCTTATTTACTTGGCTCACCTAGACATGGTTAGACATGTGTGGGGGGGAAGGAATGAGATTTAAAAAATCCTAATAGCTCTTAACCCTTTTAAACATACATAATGGATGCTAAAACATGTCAAAGAATGCATGCATGATATTCAAGCAACTAAGAAACATGTATAAGGCATTTTCCTTGTCACACAAACTCATATATAACAAGCATAAGCTCTCAAGGGCATTGGTCTAGCCTCACCCATCTTTCCTTGGGATTTTTGGAATTGCCTCACCTACTTTCAAGGGAATTTTGACTAAGCCTCACTCTTCTTGAGACTTTTGGCTTTGTCTCACCCATTTCTAGGGACTTTTGGCTCATCTTCACCCTTGCTAAGGGACTTTTAGTACAACCAAACCCATGCAAGCCATTATGTAATCATAATCACATGTTAAGAAGTATAATGGTACCATAACATGTAAGTATAGACTAGAAACACTTCTTATGGCTCAAAAACACATACAAGCATTCAAGGACAAGTAAACATCCAAGCCATGTATGAGAGAAAGGTTAAAGAACTACCTTGAAGCAAGAACACAACACTTTCTCTTGAAATTCTTCTTTCCCTTTTTCAGCCAAGCCTTGTAAAGATGGCTCTTGGTTCTCTTGACCTGGACACATTAAAAGAGACATAAATCACTCATGGAAACAAGCCTTGGCATCATACACACTCTATATGAAGCTATTTTGTTCTATGGCTTTATTATGCTTCCATACAAGACCTTATGAAGCAACTAGGAGAATTCATGATCTTGGCTCCCATTTCTCTTTCATTCTAGGTCTTTTGACTCCCTTTAGACTCCTTGGAGTTATCACACATTCATTTTAAGGAGCCTAACTATAAGTTGCTTCATAATGTCACATTATGGAGCCTACACCTCCATCTCACATTCCATGAATTCTAAATTTTTTTCAAGACTTCCACTAATGTTCTTTTATCATATTTAGTCTCATTATGGGTTTAGAACAAATTAAAATACTCCTTAGGTACATAAAGTGGGTTAGGCTAAGACATGAAGAGCATTATGCACCCATGAAGTTTGCTCACTTCCACTTAGGGAATTAACACTTCTAAAGCTTCCTAGATGTCTTAGGATGTCATTCATACTCTTAGACAACTTAAATTTTCATTAGGAAGCTTCATATTTGCCAAGGTGCAACCAAATCCCTAGATTCTATAACTTGCATTCTAAAGCTTCTTTTTCAATTCTAGTTGTATGTTCTTAATCCTTACACTGCATAACCCTTGGTTGCATCAAGAATACACGAAGAAAAACTCTCCTCCTCATTTTCTCTCCCTAGATCAAAGCTTAAATGGTTTAGAAATACAAGATTTTGTAAGTGTTTCAAGTAAAATCTTACCTTAAAATCAAGCTCTCTTCACGTAAATTATTTTTCACTGATTGGTTTCTTGAAAATAGTTCCTTTTTGGCTTGGCTTAGACTTGTAAGTTTTCAAGAAAAGAAAACCACCATTAGAGAGCTCTTAGAGAGAGGAACAACTTTCCTAATTGGTGCAGGATGAAATAGGGACGTTTACTTACCTAAATGGAAGCTTAAACTTCTTCTCTCTCTTCCCTCTTAATGTCATGTCATAGCTCTCTAAAAATCTAAAAATGGAAGCTTGGAGAAGATGATGAGGTGTAATCTTACTTAAGAAGCCTCGTTTACAATTTTTCAAAATGACCATTTTGCCCCTACGCATCTGTTTACTCCATTTAGGCTCATTTCAGCTCCTCTTTTATAACCATCTTTTCCATCATAAAATTTAGGTCCTAACTCATAAAATGCATTTGGTTTCATCCAAATTAGATTAAAAATCTTCTTGAATGAATCAGTCAAAGTTTGGGTCAATCAACGCTCTAAAACGTAAGCCAGAGGATTTTAAACCATTTTAGGGGTTCCAATGGTTTTTAGGGCCTCTGAGAACCTCAGGAAACTCATTTTTTCCATTTTAAAATTTCTCCTTTGAGTTTTCTAAAAAGTGCCCAAAATTATGAAAATACTACTGCATCTTCGTTAAATTTTGTTTGGTTATTTTGGCTTTATTTTCAAGGCACCTCTGGCCTTGGATCTTCATTATTTAAGGTTTAGATTATTATTCTAATTTTATTAGACCTCAAATCATTTTATTTGGATGACTTCCTTTTATATCTAGTACATACATTTACAAAGAAATCAGATATTACAATTCTCATGTTTACGAAGAAACTGGATGTTACAGGGTGAGTTTAAGAAGTCAAGGGATTAAAATTTGTTCCTTAGAAATTCCTGTTACGTCCAGTTCCTTGGCATTTTTGCTTACGACTCATTTTATCTTCTTTTTGAGAACTGCCTTTTCCTTCATAAAATTTAGATTCTCAATCTTATAAAATGCCTTTGGAATCACTCAATTTAGAGTTTAAAACCTTCCCAAACGAAAGGGTCAAATTTCGAGTCAATCGTCATTAGAAAATGTACACCGGAGGGGTTTGAACTTTTTGAGGGCTTCCTATAGTTTTCAGGGCCTCTAAGAACCCCGAAGAGCTCAAATTTTTCATTTAAAAAGCCCTCCTATAAGTATTCTAAAAATTGCCTGAAATTCTGAAAATGCTTTTATGTTTTGCAGCTATTTCGTTAAATTTTGTCTAGTCATTTTCACTCTAGCTTCAGGGCACCTCTGGCCTCTTATTATCATCATTTGATGTGTAGATTATTATCCTAATTTTTTGGACTTTAACTATTTCATTTTAGAGGATTTACTTTTAATACATATTTGTTTCCCTTGTTTTTATGAACCCAAACATTACACTAGCCCCCAACCTCTGAAAATTTACAAGAAACAACCAAATGAGAAAGTTTCAAATTTAGGTGATGGAGAAAAATTCACTAACCTAGAAACTATTTAGACCAAAATGTAGAGGAGAATTAGAGGAACAAGTTTCATATAGATTACCTTGGCCAAATATTCCTTTAGAAGTGATGCATGATGGAAGTATATAGAAAACCTTAGCCGCCTCTCTTCTTATGGGAACATGGAGTTCTCCTCGGCTAAAGAATGAGTTAGTCTACAAAATAGGGAATAAAAGGTTGAATATGTTAGGGTTTTGATGCATATGGAATTTGGCTTATTGGGTTATGGCTTTAGGGGCTAAATGGGTGTAGATAAGTTTGGGCATCCATGAAAACTAAGGGTAGGCTTCTATAATTCACTCATGGCATGAATAAACTTATCATAAGACCTAAATTAAATGTCCATCTTCCCTTAATTAAGTTCACTAATTAGACCCATAACTATAATTAGTATATTTTCACCTAATAAGGACCAAGAATAATTATTATCTCGAAATGTCTTAAATAAATCTATTTCTTTAGAAATCCTTCTGTTCTATAATCTCCCAAAATTCTCCTATATTAATTCCATAATTCATCATAATTATTCTTAATTACTTTCGAAGTGTTATATTCTCCCCTCCTTTTAGGAATTTTGTCCTCAAAATTAGATATACCTTACTCAAAAAATGTAATATCTAGTTCTTTGAAAGCGAGAGAAAACTCGAGAAACGTAACGTGTGGTTTCTTCGTAAATGCATAAAATTCATCGAATACAAAATGAAGTCTCCCAAATAGAGTGATTTAAGGTCTAATAAAACTAGAATAATATTCTATACCTCAAATAATGGTGATTCAAGGCTAGAGGTGCCTTAAAACCAGAGCCAGAATAGCTAGACAGATTTTAACGAAAATACAACGAAACGTAATGTCATTTTTGTAATTTTGACAGTTTTTAGAATACTCATAGGAAAGCTTTTTAAATAGCAAATTTGAGTTCTCCAAGGTTCTCAAAGGCCCTAAAAACCATAGAAAGCCCCGGGACAATTAAAGCTATAATACCATATATATATATATAACCCCATTCATTGCATTTATAAGCTCCATATCATCATGGTCGTAAGAGCACATGGAAAAGGAACCAACAATAATGGATTTAATCGCATTATGTCATGCTTAAAAATTTTTAATCGGTGTCACATGGACCATGTAGGTTCATATCATGCATCCTCATATTTAAATATATTATTATAACCCATTTGCATCACAAAATCTTGCTCATGACTCAAGGAAACCAAAATGGAGCATAAATTGAACTTATTGAATTTCGGGCAAATTTGCCCCCATTCTGTCCATAACTTTGAAAAATCATAACTAAATCTAAAAAATTGAAATAATGTAATCTTGGTCATTTTGGAAAGCTTGTGATGTCTACTTCATGCTAAAAATATGTACAAAGTCATAATATCCCACCCACAGAGCGTTTGACATGCGCAAATAGTCTGGAGGTCAGACTGGGTCCTAATGCTATCACAGTTTACTAATATGAACTTCAAAAATATCCAATTAATTCCACAAAATTCCAATTCAAGTGAATGATACCAATCTGGAAAGCCGAAGGAAGTAGGGGCATTTTTTGTAATTTTTGGAAAAGTTTGAAAACTCATAGAAGGGCTTTTTAAAAGAAAAATTTAAGCTTTCTGGGGTTCTCAGAGGCCCTGAAAACCATGAGAAGCCCCGGGACCAGTAAAGCCCCTCCGGTGTACTTTTTAGATGTCAGTTGACCTGAACTTTGACCGATTCAGTTCGTAAAGGTTTTAGCTCCAATTTGAGTGATTCCAAAGGCATTTTATTAAATTAGGAACCTATTTGTTATGATGGAAAAGATAGTTCTAAAAAAGGAGCTAAAATAAAGGAGAAACAAAAATGCAAGAGATGAAGGGCAAAATGGGAATTATTAGAATTCTTGAAGCTTCTTAAACTCTCTCCATTTCTCACGTTTCTTCTCCTTTTTTTGGCCAACCTTCTTGCTACCCCAAGATAGAAAACATTCTGCTCTTCTAGGCACCCCAAGAGAAGAAGAAAAGGGAGAGAAAATTCAAGCCAAAGGTAAGGAAATTTCTTATTTTTTCATGCTTCACCTTGGCTAACCTCTTCTTCCCCTTTTCCTTCTTCTTCTCCATGATTTTTATGAAGTTTTGAGGGCTGTTTTGAAAGGAGAACAGAGGGGAAATTTCAAAAATCAAGTAAGAAGGCTAAGTAAAGCAAAGAACAAGCAAAGAAAAGCAAGGAAAACAAGCCATCCTTCATTTGGTCTTCCTTCCCCCTCTCTTTGTGCATGTTTCAGCCATATATAGGACAGCTTTAGGAAGTTAAATTTTCAACCAAACCAAGGGTGAATCTTAGGTATTTGATGGAGGAGAATAAGAATATGCAAAGAAAACCATGAAATAGCCATTAGAAATCAAGATGCAATGCTTAGGGTTTCAAGTGCACCTTCTAAATTCTGAATTTATGTGATACTTCCTAGACTTAATTAAGAGTCCTAAATGAGTTCATGAGAACCCTAAAATACTCCCCATGACCTTCCTCCTTCAAGAAAACAAAAGCATCTCCAAAGAAGCCATTAAGCTCTATAGGTCTCGAGCAAACCATGTTCATTTGGCTCCTGAGTAATAGAAAAAACAATTCGGACCTAATGGAATAGTACATCAAACCATTTCAAGAATTTTGGCTAACTTTGAAAACTCATTAAATATTCTTTAGACCTCTAAAAATTTTACACTTTAGCTTTCCAAAAAAGCTCTCACATATTCTAATTTCATGCAAATCTCAAATCAAGAATAAATCATTTAGCTAAAAAGTGACTAGGGTTCCCTTTTTGGTCACCTTTGGCTCCATGTAGGGTACCAAAATTGCCATTTGGCTTCACTTTGGTCTTGGCATCTTTTGGACCAAGTCTAAAAGCATAAGACTTGTGGGAGCTGTCCAATGGTCCCAAACCATTTGTATCTCATTTTGACCTTTTCACCTTCACTTATACACATTACACTAAGCTTTTCTCAAATGCATATATTGGCATAAACACTCAATTTATGTTCTAGAATACATACACCATACTCAGTTCTAGAATACATACACCATACTCATTCATTTAGATATCACATAATATCATTTTTACATTTGTCCAAGGGGTCATAGACTATTTACAATAATAATATACATCATGAAGTCTCATTATGAATCAAAAGACAAAAATCAAGTATAAGGGTGGCAATCTTCTTTCTTTAGTGTGGTTGGCTCCCATTGTCATGTCCACTTGGTCCACCTAGCATATTAGGACATTTAAGAGGAGGGGAGTGAGATTTAAGAATCTCAATAGCTCATCTCCTATTCCATCACACATAATATGTGCAAGCAAGTTCTATGAATGCATGTATGGGAAAAATAAAAGTCATGAACATTTAAAATCAAGCTTGGTATAGAAACACATCATACAAGGCATTCAAGAGCTCCCCCAACTATTTGGATTGGCCTCACACTTCTCTCCATGGTATTTGGACTTGTCTTACCTATTCTTTGAAATCTTTGGACTCAACCACACTCTTTGGGAGTCTACTTTGCTTTTAGGAGATTCTTTTACTTTGTCTCAACCAAGCTCAAGGTTTTTGGCTCATCCTCACCATGGTGAAAAGTTCTTGGCCTCTCCACACTCAAGCAAGCTCAACCATACATCATATATTCATTTAAAGGCAAAATGTGGCATCAAGAGTCATGGTATATAAGAACATGCTAGCATACTTTTCATGGCTAAAAATATACATACACATATCATAAAATAAGCTAAACACACATCCATGCATGAGAGAAGGTGGAGAGAGCTACCTTGTACAAATCTACACACTTTTCTCCTTGGATTTTCCTCCTTTGCCTCGGTTATACACCCATAATTTGGTGGAGATGGTTTCTCTTAACCTAGACATGATTTAAGGGAGATAATTAGGTCATGAAACATATTCTAAAGCTATACAATTTGCTTAAGCCCTAGATTACTCTATAGGCTTCATTATGGTCCATAATGGTGCCTAATGAAGCAACACTCCTCAAATAACTTCTAGGCCTCATTCTTTCCTCTCAATTATGATTCTTGACTACTTTTAAGCCTCTTGGAGTCACCACACCATTAAAACAAAGGGCCTAGTACCATGTTGCTTCTTTAGGTCATAATATGGAACCTATGACCCCAATTCACTTTCTTTGAGTTCTAAATTTTTCCCAAGGCCTCTACTCATCTTCATTCATCAATGCAACTCAAGAATGGCCTTAGAAAAATTTAAAACTCTCCCTAGCACCATGAACATGGTTTGCTCGAGACTATAGAGCTTAATGGCTTCTTTGGAGATGCTTTTGTTTTCTTGAAGGAGGAAGGTCATGGGGAGTATTTTAGGGTTCTCATGAACTCATTTAGACTTTTAATTAAGTCTAGGAAGCATCACATAAATTTAGAATTTGGAAGGTGCACTTGGAACCCTAAGCATTGCATCTTGATTTCTAATGGCTATTTCATGGTTTTCTTTGCATATTCTTATTCTCTTCCATCAAATACCTAAGATTCACCCTTGGTTTGGTTGAAAATTTAACTCCCTAAGGTTGTCCTATATATGGCTGAAACATGCACAAAGAGAAGGGGAAGGAAGACCAAATGGAAGGATGGCATAATACCTTGTTTTCCTTGCTTTTCTTTGCTTGTTCTTTGCCTTGCTTAGCCTCCTTACTTGATTTTTGAAATTTTCCCTCTGTTCTCCTTTCAAAACAGCCCTCAAAGCTTCAGAAAAATCATGGAGAAGAAGAAGGAAAAGGAGAAGAAGAGGTTAGCCAAGGTGAAGCATGAAAAACCAAGAAATTTCCTTACCTTTGCTTCAATTTTCTCTCCCTTTTCTTCTTCTCTTGGGCGCCTTGAAGAGCAGAATGTTTTTCTATCTTGGGGCAGCAAGAAGGTTGGCCAAATAAAAGAGAAGAAACGTGAGAAATAGAGAGAGTTTAAGAAGTTTCAAGAATTCTAATAATTTCCATTTTGCCCTTCATTCTTTGCATTTCTGTTTCTCCTGTCATTTTAGGTCTTTTTGAGAACTGTCTTTTCCATCATAACAAATAGGTTCTCAATTTAATAAAATACCTTTGGAATTACTCAACTCAGAGCTAAAACCTTTCCGAATGAATCGGTCAAAGTTTGGGTCAACTACGTTGGAAAGAGTATACCGGAGGGGCTTTACCGGTTTCTGGGCTTGCCATGGTTTTCAGGGGCTTTTGAGAACCCTGGGCAACTCAAAATTTCCATTTAAAAAGTACTCCTAGGTGCATTTCCAAAACTATACTTATTTAAGAAAATGCCACTGGCCTTTTGGCAAATTTTTCGAATCACTTCGACCTTGGTTTTTTAGCAACTCAAGGTTCAAATCCTCATTTTCTATTATTTAAAATTATATCCAAATTTTATTTAGTCTTGAATCACTCATCTCAGGGAGCTTGCTTTTCAAACCAGGCCATTTCGGTGTTTTTACAATGTACCAGGTGTTACAAAAGCCCTTCCAGTGCATGTTTTCTAACGCCAATTAACCTGAACTTTGATTGATTTGTTTGGGAAGGTTTTAGCTTAAATGTGAGTGATTCCAAAGGCATTTTATAAAATTGGGAATGATAAACACATATTTCTATCTAATTTATTCTCCTAAATATAGGCATTTTAATAATAAAATATGGCTTTAAGACTTTAATTAGATAAAGTTTAGTTTTAGAAGCCATTTCTATATCTTAGAAAATTATTTACAAGATTTTAGAATTTTAATGCATAAAGTTCTTTAAATGATTCTTGTGAATTTTTCTATTAAATTTTTTTTACTATTTGTGTAGAATTTTGTTGGGCAATGGGAATTTTAAGGATAGAAATTAATTTAGAAAATGATTGAAGCTTCATGAGTGGATCAAGAGCTTCACATGGAAGGGATAAGTATGTTTGAACATGTGATACAAAAAGCTTTGAAGAGGGGAGCTGGATGAATAGTAATGCACTAAGCAATAAGAGATGGAAAGAAGTTGAAAGGAGGCTTGAACTGAAAGCATAATAGAGAAGAAGAAGCAAACACGTAGAAAGCAGCTCACAAACTCGAAGTAAATGAATGCTAGAACAGACGTTGAGCTGAGCGAGCTGAACATGCAGAAGCTGAACAGAAGACGTGGAAGAAGCAAAAGAGCAACGTTGCAAGAGTGGAAAAGAAGTTCAGCTGGAAAAGATATGGGTTCTTAGAGTTGCCAGCTAACACCAGCAAGGAGCTGCAGAACAAAGGCAAACGCTAAAAGAAACATGGCTAGAAAAACGTGAGCAGAACTGCATGTGAAAAAGACGTGGAAAATGCATGGAAAATATGTGGAAGAATTCATGTATAAGCTAGAATGTTTGGAAGCTCCAGAACATACAGAAACTCGAGCTAAAGCTAACAATGAGCTGGGAAGGAAGAGCTGAAGCAAGATTTTGATATGGGTTCTGGTTCGAATAGAAAACAAGAGCTGCAAACAGAAGCTACGTTTTTAACGTGGCTGGAGAAAGAACATGCAGGAGCAGTACGTGGCTAGAGTTCAAGCGAGAAATAAGGAAGCTTCTTCATTCATTCGGTTTGGAAGCTCACACTCATGCAGAAACAGCTGAAAACGAATGAAAGAAGCTGCACATAAGCTAGAACAGAAGCTGGAAAATGCTGCATGAATAAGCAAGCATGAGGCAGTCTTGAGCTGGGCAAAAGATGCTGGATTAATGAAGCTTGAGAGCTGAAGGAAGAATGAGCTGAAAGAGCAGAATAAACGCAGCAGCCATGAGCAGAATGAAGAGAATGCAGAAACAAGAAGAGAGCTACGTGAAAAACGCATAAAGACGCTGAAGAAGCTACGGGCAAGAAGCAGAAGCTGAATGTGGTTTTGCATGAATCTTGATATTATATTCAATATGGAATGAAGTGGGACCCATCATATATATATAGAATAAACAAATATGAATAAAAAAAGGCTAGAGACGTGGGAGGGGCTGACATTAAGAAAAATAACGAAAAGAAGAAGCTTGGGCATGTGATTTTTTAATAGAGAGAAGCTTCATTCTAACACGTCTCCTTCATTCATTTATGCCTCTCATAGTCCAATTCACTCACGCCTCCTTCATTCATTGAATCCATTCCATTCACACAACTCCATTCCATCATCTATATATTCATTCATTCGGCCACCAGGAAAGCATCCACTCCACTTCATAATCTCTCCATTCATCCATTCGCTGCACACCATTCCATCGTCCACTCCATCCTCTTCTCATCCCCATTCCATCTCCATCATCCCATGAAGCTTTAGTTCATCTTGAGGCTAGCAAGGAGGAAGCCCTTGGAGAAACTTGAATCCAAGGATAAACATAGAGTTTTTGGTTAAGAAATTCCTTATTTTTCCTACACTTTTTCTCTTTCATTTATTTTCTTGGTTAAGATGTATTTGATAAGGAAATTGTGTAATTATAATTAGTGGCTGGTTAAACATTGATTAGGAAACATTTTTGTTGATTAATTGATCTGATTAATTTCAATATTATTTGAATTCCCATGTATGCTTCGAAGGTGTTCGATAAAATACAAGAGTGAGCTTAATTGTTTAATTTGAAGATTCCTTAAATGTTTAGTTGGTTAATTAAATATTTAGGATGATTCAGAAGCTAATCAATTAGTTAATCAATTAAATTAGATGTTCATTGATTTTAGAAACAAGAATTGACAGTTTAATGTGGGACTGAGGTTTCAATTCAACATTAGATCGTTGATTTCTTGAATCTTGCATGGTTACTCAAGATAAATTGTTATGAACACGATTAGGGACTCTTAGACCAGAATTAACCATAATTGGATTAGGATAAGGATAGTGGATACCAAGGGACGAATCCAAAGCTAGTCACAAGACCATAATTCACCTAATTAGATAGAATTTAGGAATTTTAATTCAATTTAGTTTTAAGTAAATCAAAACCCCCTAAGTTAGGAATTTTTAGAGTCTTTTAACATTTGGAAAACTCAATTAAACATTGAACGCCAATTCCAAGGGAGATGACCTAGGTTGTGCCATTCGCTACATATTTTATCAACCTAGTATTATTTTGAGGGTTGTACGACGAGCCACTTAGGGAACCTAAATTTTATGATGAAAAAGACGATTCTAAAAAAGGAGGTAAAACAAAACTAAAATGAAAATGCCAAGATGAAAAGGCAAAATTAGAATTTTTAAGAAAGTGGAAGGTTCTTAAACTCTCTTTAAGTTTCATGTTTCTTCTCCTCATTAGTTATGATGACCCTAACTTCTAATTATGGTGATTAAGTTTAAGCATGCGATTAATAGTTATAAATCAAGGTTTAACACCATTTAAATTAATCAATTTAGGAAAAAGTGAAGAAATTTGAACCTTAAGGTTATTAGAATCATTAATCAAGTATTCATGTACATAAGTGAAACAATTCTCTAATTAAAAGCCTTTAAATCTATTCTCATTCATTTTTAACTCTCAAGAACCCTTTACAAGTGCTTCTAAGTCACCCCTTGATGTTGTCATGGGAAAAACCAAGGTTTCTAGGTTAATATAAGAGTTTTAAGACCTTGGCCACAGCTAAATACTTTCGTACCATGGCCAATTACTCTCGGGTTTACTCCTTACAGCTTCATAGATTTCGCCGCGGTGAGCCTATATGGCATCGTAGCTAGAAGACCTCTTAGAGCCTACCTCACTCACCTCTCACTATTGGCCGCGGGCAATTCCCATGTTCGTTGTGGCTAATTCCTCTTTAGAACACTTGACACATTTTCGTAAAGTTCGCAGTGGACTATTTCCCATTTTGCCGCAGTGAATTGCTCTCTGGACTACTTCTAATTTGGCCTCTCATATTTCACCATGGCTAATTCCACTTTTTACTGTGGTGAACTGCTCTCTGGTACTCTCCCTGGGCAACTTCGCCTCTATTGGCCCCGACTAAGACTATTTTGGACGTGGCGAAAAGTCTTCTGATCTTACAACTTCTAAATCTTGTCTCATATAATCTCATTCTCCCTCTAGTGATACCTTAGGGCCAATCTACCTTAATTTATAGGGCTCTACTAACTTTTACTTACCTAATTTACCCATCTTATCTATCATTACTAGTTCAAGACTTAAGTGTTAATTTCTACTCCTCCAACTACCCTATATCAGCAAGTTCATAAAGTAATAATAGCAAGAATTCATGAACTATCAACAATTATCATTCAATACATATTCCATTAGAGATTCCATACATCACTAGTTCAAATCGATATCAAATGTATCATATGATTACATATCTAATAGCAGACCATATTAGAAATTCATCAAAGTTCATGCATAAGATGTTATAAGTTCATACATCCAATACCAAACTAAAATGAGGCCTAACTCCTAAATAGATACATTTTAAGTCACCAAAATACAAACACCTACATTTGGCAACATGATTACATGATAATGCTACATAAAAGAATAACAAAATTGCATCTATTCTAGATAGATCAGCCCAAGTGTAGCTTCCTCCACATATGGCTAGAGCTTATAGATTTTCATCCACTTGCTTCTCCTTATCTTTACCTGAAAGGCCTTCACCTAAAAGTATGATCCTATGAAAAGGGATGAGATGCGAATTTTAGTAACCAAAGGCAAATTCCATTCATATATTTCAATTTAATTAACATCTATGCATGAATCAAAATGAGCATCAAAATCATATCAGTCATATCAGCAAATGAAATGATTAGACTACTATGATTACCATCCCATATTAGTAATCACATTTCCATATGTTAAAGGCCAATAATACCAGGAGAGGCCCATCCACGACACTTACTCCCCAATAAGCACAACTAGGGCTCAGTGCATCTAGGGTTTGATTATAACTCGGTGTCTGATCAAAGCACATGCACGAGTGGCAGCCGCACCACAGCTCCACTATGGACTCACAAGGTCCAAACACAATACAACAAATAGCCAACCAATTCATTTAATATTTCAAATCATTCATGTGCAACAAATATAAAATTAAAGCAGATATATGCATGGAATTACAAAATCCCCTGTTGCCTCACTTGCGGACAATTTTTCTGAAGAACCAACAATAATGCTACCTTAGCCCAGCTATTATAAGAGAAAATTTGGATTAAATGTTTCCTCCACCAAAAACTTCAATGTATCACCCTAAATTCTAAGCAAATTCACATAAAATTAATACTCATACTACAAACCAACCATAGGGATCTTAAACAAGCAGAAAATACATTAAAATGAAGAGTTTATACTTACCCAATATCCTTCCTAACCTCTACCTCCAAGAATCCTCTAAGAAAATACCAAACAAAAACATTTCAAATTTTGGACATGGTAAAAAGGCTCTAAATGAGAAGCCAATAGGGTCAAATTGAAGAGAAAGAGGAGATGATTAAGTTATATAACTATTACCTTGGCTGATTTTGAGCCTAGAAGTGAGAAATGGTGGATTTCTTGCTTAGAACCTTAGCCTCCCTCTTAAAGTATGAAAATGCTTTTTGTGTTTATGTTTTGTGTTTCAGCAGAATGGTAGGAGGGGAAGCATGTGTTTAGGGTTTTAGTTAGGTTTAAGTTAGATCCTAAATGGGTTATGGGCTGACTTAAAGGTCCAATTCCAATTGGGTTCAAATTTTATACTTGTTGGGCCAGATTTCATTAGTTGGGCTGTAGAATTTTGATTAGGTTAGGTCAATTTGTAAGAGCTCATTTGATTTGAGTCTATATGAGGGTTGTTGTGCCAATTATAAGAGCTTATGTAAGTTGGGTCTTGGGTCTGTATCTCACTAAATCAGATTGGGCCATCATTAAGTGCCCTCTCTTAGGCCAAGTCTCACATTAAAAGGTTGGGTCTGCACCTAAAATCATTGGGCTTCCATTAGTCTCTAACAATGGCCTACTTAATTTAATTTAGGCCTAGATGAAGTTTCTTACCCAATTAAATCTCAAACCCATATTAATAATTTATCTCTCTAAAATTTTCATTCACATAACTTGCCCAATTATTCTATATTAATTATTCTTAATTAATCTAAATCTATAATTAACACTTTAATTAATTTTCGGGTGTTACATTAGTTGCACGACTTATTCTGTCCAAAAACTAGAGAAAGACTAGCTCTTTTTGGCATACCAAGGAGAAGGAGAAAGGAGGAGAAAAAGCAAGAAAAAGTAAAAAATTTCATGAATTTTCACGCTCCTTCTTCCAAACTTGTTCCTCTCCTCTCAAACTTCCTTTCCATGGTTTAATGAGGAGCTTGGTTCTATTTTGAGGGCAGAATGGAGAGAGGAATTTTGTGTTTGAGGAAAGGAAGCCAACCAAGTGAAGAACAAGCAAGAAAAAGCAAGAAAACAAGGTATTTTGTCATTCCAATACTTGATTCTCCTTGTTCCTTCTATGGTGCATGTTTCACCCTTTATGAGACCAACCAAGAGGGTTTGGATTTCTAGCTAAACCAAGGGTGAATCTTAGGAAAATGAGGGAGAAGAACAAGAATATATAAAGGAAACAATCAAATAGCTATTAGATTTCAAGATAGCAAAATTATGGTTTCAAATGCTCCACTAAAAATATGATTTGATACAATAATTCCTAGGACTAAATGAGTGTTTGGATGAGCTTCTAAGCTACCTAGAAGGCTCCTCATATGCATCTTTCATCAAGAAACAAAGCAAACTCACTTGGTGTCCATATGAAGCATGGCCTCGGTTTAGAGTAATCGAGACACCTAGGGGTAGTTTTAATTTGTTCCAAGCTTATTTTTGAGTCATATATGATGGAAGAGGATGAGAAGAAGCCTTGGAAAAATTTTAGAAGCCATGGATAGTGAAATGGTATCATAGGTTCCATATTATGACTTAAAGAAGTAACACCTAGTTAGGCTCCTTTATTTGATTTTGCGATGACTTCAAGAGGCTTAAAAGGAGTCAAGAATCATGAATGAGTGAAAAAAATGGAGCAAAGATCATGTTTCCATAGGGTTTCTTCATTAAGTGCATTATGGAACCATAAAGGAGCCATATGAACTACCTAGCTTTTCTAATGAATGTGTAGCTCTAGAAATTGGTTCAAGAGTATAATTGGCTTCCATATGATGTGTCTAGGCCAAGAGAAACAAGCTCCATCTTATTGTGTGTGTGTGGCCGAGGTAGAGAAGTCCAATTCAAGAGGAAAAGTTTGCAATTGTAACAAAGGTAGCTCTCTCTTTTTTCTCTCATGCATGAGTGGATGTCATCTTGTCTTTGAATGTGTGTATACATATTTTAAGCCATGAAAGAATATTTTAGCATGTATTCATATGCTATGGTACCGTGATGTTATTTTATGCATTCAAATGACACTTTGTGTACTTGCTTTGGTTTGCTTAAGTGTGGTGAAGCCAAGAACCCTTAAGAATGGTTGAGACAAAGTCTAAAGTCTCCTAAGAGCAAGGCTTAGTTCAAGGCCTTTAAGAAAAGGGTAAGGCAAGTCCAAAATCTATAAGAAAATGGGTGAGGCTAATCCACTTACTTGGCAAGCCTATATATGCTTTGTATGTTTTGTTTAAATGCCAAGAATGCTTTTTGAATGGTCATACATTCCATTATGCTTGTGCATGCATTTTTAAGACTTGAATTGCATTCTTTATATATGATTGAAAGGGAGATGAGCTATTGGAATTCTTAGAATCTCATCCCTTCCTCCCCACATATCTAACATGTCTAGGTGGACCAAGTGAGCTAAGGAATGGAAGCCGCTAAGCTTAGAAGAAGAAGAGTGATAACCAAGTGTGTGAAAATACAAAATTGTAACCATATGAGTAGCACATAATGTAATCCTTCATTGTATATGTTATATGACCTTATGAGCATATGTAAATATGTAAATGTATTATGTATGAATGGGATTTGGTGCAATATGCATGATATAGCATGATTTGGGTATAGAATGACAAGACTTGACATATGATTCTTTTGTATAACTTGGGGTGGATGAATGAGTTTGAGAAATCTGGATTTATACACCTTTGAGACAAGTTTAGTAGACCATTTTGGTGCTTTCCCACTTGCTCAAGTGGCCATGGTTGTCTTCGAAGTAATTTTGGACCATTTGAGACCCTTATATGACACAAAATAAGCCATTTTGCAACCCAATGTCAAAATCTAACTAAATGAATGAATTTGCTCATGAAATTTGGCATGCAAATAGATCTCATATGGAAAGCCCAAGACCAGATTATTTGAAACTCTGTGAAATTAGTTATGATTTTTCAAAGTTGGCATTTTTTTACTGTTCTGATGCAAATACTATTCATATGGTTAGTTTCTTGTGCTATGACATTCAAGAGCTAAATGGTGTCCAATACTCATGAAATTTTATAAGAATAAAATAGACACAATAAGCTTTCCATGGACACCACAATCACCCCAATTGGACATCTGAGCAGGGAGATATGGATTTTTGAAGTTAGAGGACAGTATTAGTATGATAGTTGACCTCTGGTACTGTTCCATCAATTTCTGGTGGCTAGCAGCCTTCGTTGTGGCCTGGATTTATTTTTAATAAAGTAGACATTTGTAGCTTTCCATAATGATATAGTGTGCTTAATTTTAATTTTTTTAGAATTAGTTATGATTTTTCAAAGCTTATGATAGAAACTTAGAATTTCAGTCTGAGGCTACACACCTTGTTTTTATGTATCCATTCCCTTTGCTTGAGTTCTAGGCCATTTTTTAAGCTTGTTATGAGTTGTATTTGTATATTTAAATATGAGAATGGAATGAATGAGTCCATATGGGGCATGGAACACTGAATAAAAATTTTATCCATGACCACAATTAAATTAGGATAAGGATAGTAGATACCCATATTTTCATAATGTGATAAATTGTAACCACTCAAACCTTGATAATTAATTATTAATCATATACTTAACCATAATTACAATGATTAGAAGGTAGGGTTGTCACATATATGCCATGAATATTTGTGTGAATGGGTGTGTGAGCTATTAAGATTTTAAGAATCTCGCTTCTCTCCCCTCCTTCATCTTAATATGTCTAGGTGGTGTTCAAGAACTAAAAGATGCAAGCCAAAGGACATAAGGGACCATCCTTTGGTCATTATGTAGCTTTCTTTGTATCCAAATGTCAAAGTGAACATGTATATGTAATTTTTTGTTTGTGAACACTTGAACAAATGTAATATTATGTATGAATGATGTATGAACTATAGTTGGTACCAAATCAATGCAATTATGCAATTTGATTATGTAATAGTTTGGAATTATTAGTGTATTCTTCGATGTGAAATGACCAAAATGAGATGTATGAAGTTTGGGACCATTGGATAGCTCATATAAGTTGTATTTATACTTTCAAACTTGCCCAAGAGGTGCCAAACACCATGGAAAGCCATATGGACTAAGTTGATACCTTACATGGTGCAAATTTGACCATAATGGTGAGCTATGGCACAAACTATCCAAATGAACTTTTCTTGGTTTAAAGTTTGACATGCATCTAGATCTTGTTGAGAGTTATTTGGAAAGCTAAAGTGGATAATATTTGGAGGTCTACAAAATTTTTGGTGAATTTTTGAAATTGACAATTTTTCTGGTTTTGGCTCTAGTACTGTTCATATGGTTCAAAAATTGATCTCTATTATTCACGAGGCAAACAATGTCCAATTGCTATGAAATTTTACAAAAACAAACTAGACATTCCCAGTGACCTGTGCCAACTAGAACCAGCTCATTTGGATGTCTAAAGAGGGAGATATGAATTTTTGAAGTACCTTCATCACTATTCCATTGGTTTTCAGGGTCTAGATGCTCTTGGATTGATCTGGAACTATTTGCCCCTCTAGCTAACATCCACACCTTTCCAAATTGGTATAGTTTGCATGAATTGGATTTTTGTGGAATTAATTATGCATTTTCAAAATGTATATTGGTAAGCTATATTAGTAATTCTGGATAGCTCAACCTGTGTGCCTTTTCTATTATCAAACGTGATCTATATGAGATTTATGTGGCTAGGAATTATTTTTAGTGTAAATTTAACATCTAGCAATTTTTAGAAAGCTATAGTTTGTTTGATTTTAATTTTTCTAAATTTAGTTATGATTTTTCAAAGTTGCCCAGAAATCTGCCACCATAGAATCCATGGTGAGTGAGTTAATTTTGGGGTTTTTTCTCCTAGACCCGTGGATTGTGTAATGTTTTGAGACATTTATGACTTGTATAGATGGAAAATAAATAGAGAATGTGGTTGATAAGTTCACGAGGTCCCCGAGACACAAGATGAATTTTTAAACCCTGACATAACACAATTAAATTCATTATTTTTAATGGATTTTTTTTGAACAACTCTTGATAACATGTGAAATCCCCTTTGAATGTGTAAGATAATATTAGAAATAATATGGTGACATACATTCCTTTGTCATGGCATTTTAGTTTTAGGTTCGTTTTAGCTCCTTTTTTAGAACCGTCTTTTGCATCATAAAATTTAATTCCTCAATCCTATAAAATACCTTTGG
The DNA here is from genome assembly GCA_026724425.1 of Erythrophleum ivorense. Classification (NCBI taxonomy): domain Eukaryota; kingdom Viridiplantae; phylum Streptophyta; class Magnoliopsida; order Fabales; family Fabaceae; genus Erythrophleum; species Erythrophleum ivorense. The sequence continues at coordinate 487,454 of JAIUCV010000480.1, forward strand.
AATCACTCAATTTAGAGTTAAAACCTTCTTAAATAAAAAGGTAAAAGTTTAAGTCAATTGATATTAGAAAATGTACACCGGAGGGGTTTGAACAGTCCCGAGACTTCCCATGATTTTCAGGGCCTCTAAGAACCCAGAAGAGTTCAAAGTTTCTATTTAAAAAGCCCTCTTATGAGTATTCTAAAAATAATCCAAAATTATGAAAATGCCACTACATCTTCATTGAATTTCGTCTGGTTATTCTGGCTTCATTTTTAGGGTACCTTTTACCTTGGATATTATTTGATGTTTAGATTATCATTCTAATTTTATTAGGCCTCAAATCATTCTCTCTAGGGGACTTTCTTTTGTATCTGGGGAATTATGTATGTTTATGAAAGAATTGGGCATTACGTTTCTCATATTTACGGAGGTACCATATGTTACAAATAACGAGGGGAAAGGTCCCTCCACGGCACGAACTCCTTATTGAGCACAACTTGGGCTTAGTACATTCAAAGGTCCGATCACAACTCGACACCCTATCGAAGGATGATGCATGGGTGGTAGCCGCACCACTACTCCACCATAAACTTACCCATGGTCCAAACAACAACAATCAAGTAGCCAACCAATCATTTAGTAGTTCAAAATCATAAATCATGCCACAATTATCATATCAACAAAGTATGTATGCAAGGAATGAAATTGAACCCCGTTACTTCACTTGGTTCACAAATCTTTGAGAGCTAACAATAATGCGAATTCACCCTATGAACATAAAATTAGATATATACCACTCTTACTCATCATTTTTAGCAACAAATTAGATACCCAAAGAATTGAACTATCAATGACTTCTTAGAGGTTACTTACCTAACTACCAATGGATCCCAATTATGGGTTTTAACTTCTCCACACCAAAATCCACAATATTTCACTCCAAAACTTAGGTATTTTTGTACAAAATTAGAATCCATACCAAAGGTCAGCTATTGGGGCCACTATCTAGCAAAAAAAATACATCAAAATAAGGGATAGATACTTACCTAATAGCCTTCTTAACTTCAACCTCCGAAAATCAACATGAAAACACCTAAACAACAAATTTCACATTTAGGAAGAAGATGAAAAGCCATTAAACTAAAAGCTATTCAGATCAAATTGTAAAGGAGAATGAGAGGGTTAAGTTCTATATGGGTTACTTGGCCAAATCCTCCTTTAGAAGTACAAAATGGAACCAAAATGTTAGTAAAACCATAGCCTCCCTTGGACCTTCGAATTTCTCTCTTGAGTTTTCTTGTGGTTCTGCAAAATGGGGCAAAAACAATGGATTTTTAGGGTTTTAAATGGGTTTTGGGCTAACCCAAAAACTCACTATTTAGTTGGGTCTATTTTTCTAATGTTGGGCCAATGTTAAGTGGGTTCCCTTGGGCTAAGTCTCATAGGATGAAATGGGGTCTGCACAAAATATAATTGGGCCTTTATGAGTCTTTATCCTTGTCATGTTTAAATTAATTATAAGCCTAGATTAAATTTCTAGCCAATTGAATTTTAAATCCACCTTAATAATTCATTTCTTCATAAATTTCTATTACCCATAGTTTGCCTTATTATTCTCATAATAATTCTTTAATTGTCTATAATTACTTTTGATAAATTTTGAAGTGCTACATTCTTCCCTCCTTTTAGGAATTTTATCCCCAAAATTAGACATACTTTACTCAAATAGTATTGGATAATCCTTCCTCATTACCTCTTCCATTTCCCAAGTAGTTTCATCCAGAGTAAGTCCCTTCCATATCACTTTTACCAGGAGGATGTCCTTATTACATAGCTATTTGACTTTCGAGTCCACTATCCTTTCCTACTCAACCATATAGCATAAATTATCTTGTAGACACATTCTCATGCTCAATGACATGTGAAGGGTCAGGGTAATACTTTTTAAACTAAGATACATGTAACGTCATAACTTTCTAGCTTATCTCATGTTACCTCCATGTTTCATATCATGCATTTCATGAAGGAGCAAGAAAAATGGCATTAAAATAATGAATTTCCTTGCATTGCGTAGCGTATAAATTTTTCATTCAGTGTCCCGTGAACCATGTGAGCTCATGTATCACATTTTCATATTTAATTACATAGATAAAACTCAATTCCATCATCAAAAGTGGCCTAGAACTTGTGTAAGTGCAAGGAACACATAAAATATCATAGTGTAGCCTCAGCCAGAATTTCATGTTTTCTGTCACAAACATAACAAATTCTCAAATACTGAAAATCATGTATTCTTTACCATTCTAGAAAGATAGAGATGTCTACTTTATACTAAAAATATGTACAGGTCATGAAACATCAAGTAGAAGATGTTTGAAATTCGAAAATCACCCTAGGTCTTAGCAATCTGGGCTACTATCATGAATTACTATCATAAACTTTGAAAATTTATAACTAATTCTACAAAAATCCAAATCATGTAAATTTAGTCAATCTGAGAAGCTACAGATGTTGAAATTAAGGAAAAAAATATCTTTAGAGCACGACAAGTCTATTTAGGAACTAAAGTATGATGGAACAGTACTAGAGGTCAAGTGGCATTACTGGTACTAACATTAAATTTTAAAAATTCATAACTTTCTGATCAGACCTCTAAATGAGGTGATCTTGGTGGCCACAAAAATCTTATAGCCTATAGTTTATGCCTATAAAATTTCACAAAAATTGGACACTATTTGACTATCAGATGACATAGAACACAAACTGACCATATAAACAGTACATGCACCTGAACAGCAGAAAAATCCTAACTTTGAAAATTCATAATTGGTTTTGTAGAGCTTCAATTTTTATGCACTTTAGCTTCACAAAAATCTCTCAATGAGTTCTACATGTTTGCCAAATTTCATGAGAAGATTCATCCATTTGGTCAGTTTGTGCCATAGGGTTCCAGTTTGGTCATTTTTATGGTCTCAACTAGCATCAAAGTGTCCAAATTTGCTTCCTAAGCTTGTGTGGCCACTTGATCACATGGGTTTACACCAAAATGACATTTTAAACTTGTCTCAAAGGTGTACAAATCCAGAATTTGGAAACTGACACTCTCACCCCATGCCATACACCAATTTCCATAATGATAGTCTTACCATTATATGTCCAATTTGCATTGTAATATTCACATAACATAAATTCTAATTTGTGCATTATACATTAGCATAATTACATATGCTCATAGGGTCATTGGTCATATACAATAATAGATTACAATATTTGCCATTCATATGGCCATAAAGAAGCAAAATCTATGCAAATAGTTGTCAATCTCTTCTCTTCCAAGTTATTGGCTCCCATTACGTTATCCACTTAGTCCACCTAACATGTTGGAACATTAGAGAGGAGGGAATAAGATTCAAAGAATCCCAATAACTTATCTCCCTTTCAATCACACATAAAATATGTAAACCAAGTCTTACAAATACATACATGGGTATATTGACATGTGCAATCATTCAAGAGATATCTTTAACATTTGAATAAGTCATGCATAGCATACATAGGCTTGCCAAGTAAGTAGATTAGCCTCACCCATTCACTTGTAGATTTTGGACTTGCCTCACCCATTTCTTTAAGAGATTTTTGACTCAACCTTACTCTTGGGAGTCAACCTCACTCTTAAGAGACTCTTTACTTTGTTTCAACTAATTTCAAGGGTTCTTGGCTCATCCTCACCATGGCTAGAGGGTTCTTGGCTACTCCACACTCAAGCAAATCCAAGCACACATATTAGACATCATTTGAAAGCATAATGTAACATCATGGCACCATGGAATAAAAGCTCATGCTATAATACTTTTCATAGTTTAAACACACATACACACATTAAAAGACAAGTTAAGCATACATTCATGCATGAGAGAAGGAGGAGTGAGCTACCTTGGATACAACCACACACTTTTCTCCTTGAATTTGCTCTCCCTTCCTCAGCCTCACACACACAAAGGTGTGGAGTTAGTTTTTCTTGGCCTAAACACAATTTATGGAAGCTAATTAGGTTCATAGAATTAATTTTAAGGCCACACATCTTCCTTAAATACTAACTTAGTCTATTAACTCCTTTATGGTTCCAAGAATGCACCTAATGAAGCAACACCCATCAAATAAATTCTAAGCTCTATTCTTTCATTTCATTTATGATTCTTGACTCCTTTTAAACCTTTTGGAGTTATCACAAAATTAGAATAAAAGGTCTAACTACATGTTACTTCCTTAGGTCATATTATGAAACCTAAGATACTAATTCATTCTCTAGGCCTCTTAAATTTTTCCTAAGGTTTCCCCTTATTTTCATTTATCATATATGACTTAAAAATGGGCTTGGAAAAATTTAAAACTCTCCCTAAGTGTCTCATCCCCTTTAGACCGAGACTAGGTAGATTTTGGCCTCCATAGAAGTTTGCTTTGTTTTCTACATGGAAGATGCATATTGGGAGACTTTTAGGGATCTTAGGAGTTCATTCAAACACTTATTTAGGCCTAGAAATTAAGGTATCAAATCAAATTTTACAAGGAACACTTAAAACCCTATATTTGCTATCTCAAATTTCCATGGTTCTTTTGTTATTTTCTTTGCATATTATTATTCTCCTCCCTTAAATTCCTAAGATCCACCTTTAGTTTAGCTAGAATTTCAACTACCTAGGGCTAGCCATATATAGGTCGAAACATCCATGAGTGAAGGAAGAAGGAAGATCAAGTGAAGAGATGGCAAAATACCTTGATTTCCTTAGTTCTTTTTGCTTGTTCTTCACCTTCCTTGGCTTCCTCACTTCAATTTCAAAATTTTCCCTCTGTTCTTTCCTCAAAATAGACTCATAAACTTCAATATAATCATAGGAAAGAAAGGGAAATGGAGGAGAAGAGGTTTGCTAAAGAAAAAACATGAAAAACAACAAAAACTCCATACCTTTTGCCTTGTCTTTCTCCTTCTCTTCCTCTCCCTCTTGTGTGCCTCACTCCTTAGCGTTTTTCTCTGGTTTAGGGTAGAAACATATGTGGCTAAGTGAGTGAAGAGGTGGGGCGCCCTATATATATAGGTGGGAGGAAGAAAGACTTTTCAAAAATTTTAATTTTGCCCTTTCGTTTTGGCATTTTCATTTCCAGTTTGTTTTAGCTCCTTTTTTAGAACCGTATTTTCTATTATAAAACTTAAGTTCCCAATTTAGGAAAATGCCTTTAGAATTACTTAAATCGAAGTTAAAACCTTCTCGAACAAATCTATCAAAATTCAGGTTCACTGTCGTTGAAAAACGTCCATCGGAGGGGTTTTAACTGTCTCAAGGCTTCCCATGGTTTTCAAAGACTCTGAGAACCCCGAAGGACTTAAAAATTTCATTTAAAAAGCCCTCCTATGTGAATTCCAAAATTTGCTTAAAATTATGAAAATGCCATTACGTTTCATAAATCTTTCATTCAATTTCATTTCTTCATTTTAGCTCCTTTTTTCTTTCCGTTTGAGCCTGAGATTCTCATTTGTAGAAGTTTAGAATGCTACTTAAATTTTTTGGAACCTTAATTAATTCATTTCAGGGGACTTGCTTTGCAAATGTGCCTATTTTCATCGTTTAACGAAAATCGAATATTACAATACATGGAACATATCATCCAATTGGGCCAAATTCCTATCTGCTCAAGGATTTGAAAAGGATCAAGGTAATGACGACTGAGCTTTCTTGACTTGATAGACTATCCTATGCTCATCACCAGAGTAACCTTAAGAAACACATAGTCTTCCACCTCAAATTCTAAGGGTCTCCTTCTCTTATTAGCATAAATCTTTTGCTTATTCTGGGCAACTAACGACTTCTTCCTAATGAGTTCTATTTGACGGGTGATTTGGTACACTATGTTTGGACCTAAGAGACTCCTCTTGTAATATCCGACCCCTCAAAAATGAAAAAAAACATAAGAAAACGCATGAAACATAACATACGGTTTCTCCATCAACATACGAATTTTACTAGATACAAAAAGGAGTCCTCTAAATAGAGTAAATTGAGATCCAATAAAATAAAATAATATTATAGACCGCAAATAATGATGAGTCAAGGCCATAAGCGCCCTAAAATTGGGGCTAAAATATATGAAAAAAAAAGATAAAAAAGGTTCCCGAAAAGTATCCAAGGTTAAGTATGAAGGAGACAGGGACTAAAATGCAAAGAAAAGTTATGTGCCGGGAAAAATGTATAGATTGCCCAAAAGTTTAGAGAACCCTAGTTTCATCCTCTATTCGTGACTTTAGGCACAAATATCAAAAAATCGAGCAAGAATCTTAAAAATCTGTAACCCACAATTAAACTCCGTTTGATGAGATGAGTCCGATGATGCCACGTTGTTTGAATGTCCGGATGGGATCCGGTCTAGGATCCGGTTAGCCCCGATCATTAGCCATGAGCAAAATAGAAAGAGGAAGTTGTAACAACCATGGAAATAGAAATAGCTAAAGGGCTAAGAAACCCTGAAGGAGTTTTAGGGACTAAATTGTAATAAATAAAAATTTTAGAGTACAATCATAATACAAAATGGTGAAAATTACACCTAATGACCCCGATGTCTAATTGATATTGAAATTCATGAGGATCGAGGTTGAGGGGCCTTGTTCCATGTTTAAGGCTCAGTATGACTAGAAAGTAGAGGAAATAATATTTATAAATTTTAGAAAGTTTAAAGGTATGTATTGTACCGTAAAACTTTAATCGGGCTCGAACACTGATTTTTAGACTGCTATAAGGCCCAATAGCTAATTTTAAAGGCCTAATAAGAGGAAAGAAGATATAATTAGGGCTTTAAAGAAGATGAAACTCAAATATAAATATAAAATAAAAAGGAAAGAAAGAAAGAATTTTAATTAGTTTAAAGAATTAACCATGGTTTATGTTAGAAATTGACCATGGTTGAGTTAAAAAAATTAACCATGGTTACTAACCATCAAATTACAATAACTTAAGAGCTAAGAATAAGCATCCAAGTGTGTGGCTAAGGAATTTTGGGAAGAAGATATTTAGTCATGAAATTAGAAAATCAAAAGAAAAAAAAAGGAATGGAAGGCCAATATTTGATCTTGAAAAGGTTGATCTAAGGGTCTAAATTTGGTATGACCATTTAACTTCATTTAAGTTCATCTCCTTTACCTCTATTCCACCATTTTCATGCCACACACAAGGGAGAGGGAGAGAAAAACGTGAAGAAGAAAAGCAAGGGAGAAAAGGTGGGAGAGGAAGTGAAATCAAGCAAAACTACCACAATTCTTCTCCAAATTTCTTCATCTTCTTCATCCTCCAATCATTTTCTCCAAAGGGTAGCTGCATCTTCATCCTTTCTTCAAGGTGACATGTTGCTCTAAGCAGGAAAGAAGGGATTTTAGTGTGAGAAAAGCAAAGGAAGCAAGAATTAAGCTTAAAGAGTAAGTTTTCTCCATCTTGCACTTGAAAATCACATGGTTTAAATTAGTTTTGTTAAACCCTAGCTATGGGTCACTTTTGGACAGCATATGGATGATTAGAAATGGATTTTATATGTTGAATATGAAGCCTAGGAATGGAGTTTATATATTGACTATGGAGGCCATATGAGCTTATTTATTTTTGTTATGTGCTAGAACAATGAAAAACACATATTGTAATTTTTGGGAAAATGGAAATGTTAGGGAGATTCTGTCTGAATTTTCTCAAAATTTTTATGGTGTTTTCGTAATTTTCTAAAGTCATGTATACCAAATTTCAAGCCCTAAGACATTAAGAAAGAGGCTATGGAATTTTTAGAACCAAAGAAACTCACTTTTGGGCCTAAAACGAAGTTAGATTACATTATGACCAAAACATGTTGTTGGGGCTGGAATTTGATAATTTTATCCATTCTAATGGATTCAAAAGGGTGTTTTTAGCTAGTATACCTATGGAAAAGCCCCCAAAACTCATGGAATAAAATTTCTAAATTTTGGCCAAGAAATGTACACTATTCGCCCATAATGGATTGGAAGGGAAGGAGTTAGATTTTTCCAATTCCAATGGTTCCAATGAGCTTAAAAAGGGTCATATTACTTTAGAAGCTAAGGTTTTTGTGCTGATTGTAATGAGTTATCATTATGATTATAGGATTTGATATTTGTTTGGGAACTCCAAAAGCAAGTAAACCGGGTTCTAAGGTTTGAGGAGCAAAGTTTGCTAAGGTAGTAGTTTTCCTTTCTCTTTCTTTAAGCTTGTATGTTTGTATAATGATGAGTGTTATGCTATATCAAGTTGTCATTTATGCTATAAGATGAGACATGTATGCTTAGATTGTGCTTGGTCTTGTATGAAATTCCTTGTATTCCTATGTGGCATGTGGCATCTTAATTGGCATTATGTTATATATTTACATGCTTGCATGTAAATGAGATTGGTTTACTACTACTGAGATTTCATAATCTCACCCTAAATATAACCCATGTTAGGTCCAAGTTCAAGCAAAGAAAGGGCAAAGGGTGTGAAGGTATAAATTGAGGACCTTACTTTTATGCATCACATTTTGTCATGTAATTAAATATCTTTGGATTATGGTATGTATGAGTTAGGTTATAATGTTGTATGATAATAGGGCATGTAACAAAAAGCTATGTATATACCCAAACCTGAAGTAAAAAGAAAATTTTAATTAGTTTAGGTTTCCATTGACTCTTCTAAGTCTATATGAGGTATTTATAGTAGGAAATGTGTAATATAGTAAGGTATGACACCTCTCACCAAGTTCTACCTAACATAAAGGTGATCGACACTTCTTCCCATGAAGTGCCTTAAAGGGTGCCATTTGGATACTAGAATGGTAACTATTATTGTGGGCAAACTCGGCTAAATGTACAGCACATATCCCAATTCCCTTTTAATTCTAGCACACTGGCTCTAAGTATATCCTTAAGAGTCTAAATGGTTCTCTGGAGTCTGTCCATCTGACTGAGGATGATAGGTAATGCTAAGTTAAAACTAATGCTTAAAGCTTCTTGCAAAGACCACTAAAACTTTGACGTGAATTTAGGGTCTCTATCTAACACAATGCTATTAGGGACACCATATAAACTCACAATGTCACGAACATACAATTATGCTAGTCTGTCCAGAGGATAAGTGGCTCTAATAGGTAAAAAGTGGGCAGACTTTGTTAATCTACTTGCAATCCCCCAAATGGCATCCTAACCTAAGGATGTCCTAGGCAAATCCATCATAAAATCCATGGATATATTGTCATATTTCCATTCTAGAATCTCTAAAGGGTGTAACAATCCCGCAAGTTTTTGGTGTTCAATCTTAACCCTTTGACAAACTAAACATATGGAAACAAAACTCCACTATATTCCACTTTCATTTAAGGCCACCAAAAAATCTTCTTAAGGTCCTTAAACATCTTAGTGGTGCCTAAATGTAATATCTGATTTTCTAAAAATAAGAGAAAATGTGAGAAACGTAACTTACGGTTTCTCCGTAAATGAATGAAATTCACTGGATACAAAAGCAAGTCCCCCAAAATGACTTAGTTAAGGTTCCAAAAAAATTGGAAAGCATTCTAGACTCCTAAAAATGAGAATCCAGGCCTCAGACCAAAGGAAAAATAAAGCTGGAATGAAGAAACGAATTTGAACGAAAGGTTAACAAAATATAAGGGCATTTTCGTCATTTTCAGTAAATTTTGGAATTTTCATAGGAGGGATTTTTAAATGAAAGTTTTGAGTTCTCTAGGGTTCTAAAGGGCACTGAAAACCATGGGAAGCCCCGAGACAGCTAAAGCCCCTTCGATGAACATTTTTCAATGTCGGTGCACCCAAACTTTAATGGATTCATTTGGGAAGGTTTTAGCTCCGATTCGAGTGATTCCAAAGGCATTTTACTAAATTAGGAACCAAATTTTATAATGGAAATGACAGTTCTCAAAAAGGAGCTAAAACGAGTTAGAAACAAAAATGTCAAGAATGAAGGGCAAAATAGAAATTTTTGAAAAAGTCCTTCTTAAATACCTTATATATATGAGGTGCCCTTCTTCTCCCCTCATTTAGGTCGACCAAATTCTACCCAAAAACCAACGAAGACTCAAAGGAGGAGGGCATACAAGAACAAGGCAAAGGAAAAGGGAAAACTCAAGAAAAAAGTAAGAAATTGTTGAAATTTTCTAGTCTTCTCTTTAGTAAATTTCTTCTCCTCCTTCTCCTCTTTCTCCCTATGGCTTTCTTAAAGTTTTTGGTGATGTTTTAAGGTCAGACCAAGGAGGAAAAAATCGGGTTTGAAGAGAGGAGGCCAAGGAAAGTAAGAAACAAGCAAGAAAATAAGGAAAAATAAGGTAAATCTTCCATCCCATGGTAGTTACTTCTTCCCCCTCCTTCTCCCTATTTTGCCCCATATATGTAGCTACAAGAGGGCTGGAATTTTGAGGAGATCCAAGGGTGAATTCTATGAATTTAAGGGAGGAGAGTAAGAATATGCAAAAAAAATTCAAGTAAAAACCATGAATTTGCAAGATAGAAAAGTTAGGGTTTTGATTGCACCTTGAACTCTATTATGAACCCTAGCCATATTTTATGATGTTTAAGTGTTCATATGAGTTCCTAAGACACCAAGAAAGCTTCCTACATATTTCTCCCTTCAAATGAAGCAAAGAAACTCTAAGGGCACTAAGAAGTGTACATGCTTCGGCCAAGGAGAATTCATGCACCTAAGGAGTGTTTTAATTCCTTCTAAACTTAGTTTTGCATTATGTGTGATGGGAGAATATGAGAGGAAGGCTTAGAAAAATTTTAGAAACCATATATAGTGAAATGGCCTTATATGTTCCATATTATGGTTTAAAGAAGTAACACCTAGCTAGGCTCCTTGAATGGATTGTATAAGGACTCCAAGAGGTTTAAATGGAGTCAAGAATCATAAATAAATGGAAAGAATGGAACCAAGATGATGTTTTCTTAAGGTTGCTTCATCAAGTGCATTATGGAACCATAAAAGAGCCTTATGAGTTACCTAACTTTTCTAATGAATGTGTGGCCTTAAAATGTGATTCAAGAGTATAATTGGCTTCCATATGATGTATCTAGGCTAAGAGAAATGATCTACACCTCTTTGGGTGTGTGAGGTCAAGGGAGAAGACTCAAGGCTCAAGGAAAAAGTGTGTAAATGCAAGCAAGGTAGCTCACTCCTCCTTCTCTCATGCATGAATGTATGCTTGGCTTGTCTTTGACTGTGTGTATGTGTGTTTTAAGCCATGAAAAGTATTCTAGCATGATTTCATATGCCATGGTATCATGATGATGCATTATGTTTCTAAATGATGTTTATTGATGCTTGCCTTAGTTTGCTTAAGTATGGAGAAGCCAAAAACCCTCTAGCCATCGTGAGGATGAGCTAAGAACCCTTAAAGTTAGTTGAGACAAAGTAAAGAGTTTCCCAAAAGTGAGGTTAACTCCCAAGAGTAAAGTTGAGTTAAAAACCTCTTAAAGAAATGGGTGGGGACAATTCCAAAATCCATAAGTGAATGGGTGAGACTAATCCACTTACTTGGCAAGCCTATGCATGCTATGTATGACTTGTTCAAATTCTAAGAATGTTTCTTGAATGCTCATATATGTTAACATGTCCATGCATGCATTTTCAAGGCTTGTATTACATACTTTATGTGTGGTTGAAAGGGAGATGAGCTATTGAGATTCTTTGAATCTCATCCCCTCCTCTCCAATGTCTTAACATGCTAGGTGAACAAAGAGAACAAGGAAATGGGAGCCAACCAATTAAGAGATGAAAGTATGACATTGAAGTGTATGGAATTTTCTTCTTTAAGGCCATATAAGTGGCAAATATTGTAGCCTATTATTGCATATGACTTATGACCACTTGAGCATGTGTAATTATGTTAATATGTTATGTATAAATGAGAGCTAAGGTTATATGCATAGAAATGTGCAATTTGGACATCTAATGGCAAACTAGTATTATGGAAATGTATGTATTAATGGAAGTGGAATGGCCAAATTGAGATGCATGCGGTTTATGACCACTTGAGTAGTTCATACAAGTCATATTCATGCTTTTAAACTTACCCAAGAGGAGCCAACACCAAGAAAGACCATTTGGGCACACTTGGTATCTAATATGGAGCAAAATTGACCATATTGGAAACCTATACCACTTTTTGTCCAAATGAGCTCTTCTTGGTCTAATATTTGGCATGAAAATAGATCTTATTGAGAGATTTTTGGGAAGCTAAAGTACAGATTTTTCAAAGATTTATGAAATATTTGGTAAATTTTCAAAGTTGAAAAATTTCTGATTTTGGTCAAGGGTACTGTTCATACTAATCTACAATGAATTATATTGCTTAGAGGGAAAATGATGTCCAATTGCCATGTACTTTTATAGGGATAACTATAGATTCCCAATGACTTGTGCCAACTGGAAGCACCCCATTTGGGTGTCTAGAGAGGGAGATATGAATTTTTAAAATTTTTGCCCAGTATCAGGCATTCAGATAGAACTCAGGTATTGTTTGATTAGTTTCAACATCTAGATGTGCCTAGATCGGTCTAAAGTTATTTTTATCCTCTAGCTAACATCCATAACTTTCTAGATTGGTATCATTTTCATGGATTGGATTTTTGTGGAATTAATTGGACATTTTTTAAATTTACAGCAGAAAGTTGTATTAGTACCAGTAGCCAGCCGAACCTCTGCATTTTCTGAATGTCAAACGTCCTTTGTGTAGTTTTTCATGGTATGGACATATTTTTAACATAAATTAGACATCTGTAACTTTCCATAATGGTAAAAAATGTATGGTTTTAATTTTTCTAGAATTAGTTATAATTTTCCAAAGTTTGTGACAGAAAAGAGAAAATTCTAGCCGAGGTAGCTACCATGAATTTTATGTATTCCCTTGCCTAGCACAAGTTGTAGGCCACTTTTGGTGATGTATTTGAGTTGTGTATATGTAATTAATATGAGAATATGATACATGAGTTCACATGGCCCACGGGACATTGAATGAAAATTTCATCCCGATACGCAACGCAAAAATATTCATTTTTTATATGCCACTTTCTTATGCTCTTGAGAAATACATAGCATGAGGCAAGGCTAAAAATCTATGGTGTTGCACCTAGATGAATGGTGTACCTACTTTTGTAGGCTTTAGACAACACCAAATTTCTTACCTCTTCATCCTTGGGTATACACACTTTACCCTAATACTTCACCAGACCATCATCCGATAGGTCGAAGTCCTTGACTTCTCCACTTCCTAATTGCTCTCTAATCCTTCTCAAATGCTCATCTAACTCTTAAGCTTCTTTAATTATTTTCCTAAAGTCATTTTCTATCCTCAATTCTCCTAATAGTAGACTACTAGGATGTACTAAATAAACAGGTTCAAGTCTCTCAACTCTTCAATTAGTCTTTGCTCCTTAAGCATCATCATTGCCACATGAATAAATTTCCTACTCAAGGCATTGGCGACAACATTCACCTTTCTTGGATGATACTTTAAGGAGAAATCATAATCCTTAAGAAACTCTATCCACCTCCTTTGTCTCATATTCAGTTCCTTTTGATCAAACAAGTACTTCAAACTCTTATGGTCACTATACACCTCAACTTGGGCACCATAGAGATAGTGCCTCCAAATTTTAAGGACAAAGACCACGGCTGCTAGCTCTAGGTCATGAGTGGGATAATTCTCTTCATAGGGTCTAAGTTGCCTAGAAGCATAAGGTATTACTCTACCTTACTGCATCAAAACACAACCTAAACCCTTCTTAGAGGTATTGCTATAGACCATAAAGTTCTCTTTAGGGTCAGGTATCACTAACACAAGTGTGATGGTCAATTTACCCTTGAGTTCTGAAGGGCGTTCTCACACTTGGTATTCCACATAAACGATTGGTCCTTCCTAGTTAACTTAGTCAAGAGCATGGCTAATTGAGAAAATCTTTTAATGAACCTCTTATAGTAGCTGGCTAGGCCTAAGAAGCTACAAATTTCGATCACCATTTTGGGTCTCTCCCAATTCAGCACCACTTCCACCTTACTAGGATCTATTGCTACCCTTTGTTTTGATATCACATGACTTAGGAATTTAACCTCTCACAACTAAAATTCACATTTACTCAACTTAGCATACAATTGATGTTCCCTTAAGGTCTGAAGAACTATCCTACTATGCTCTTCATGTTCTTCACTACTCTTGGAGTAGACTTAGATGTCATCAATGAATACTACCATAAACTAATCAAGGTATGGTCTAAAAATCCTATTCATGTAATCTATAAAAATAGCAGGGGCATTGGTCAACCCCAATGGCATGATTAGGAACTCATAATGACCATACTAAGTCCCAAAGATGATTTTGGGTATGTCCTTCGCTTTCACTCTAAGCTGATGGTACCTAAACCTAAGATCAATTTTTGAATAGACTAATGCTCTAGCTAATTGGTCAAGTAAGTAGGGTTTTAGTTAGGTTGTTAAATCGAGGGTCATAGACAAGTGTCTTAAGATTTTATTGTGACATTTTAGGAATTAATTATGATTTTAATAGTTTAGGTGCTTAATTATTATGTGATGGGTATTAAACTTAATTGTTTGTTTACAATAAAAATTTTAATTAGTACATATTTATTTTGGATTTTTAAGACTATTCCTATGATCAATTAACTAAATCTACTTAATTTATCTATAAGTTAGACATTAATTAGAAGTAGGTGTTACAATCAACCTTGGTTTGACAAGAACAATCATGTTTTTATGGAACATGAACATGCATAAAATGTAAATATTAATAAAGTTGCCCTATCTAAAAAGGTTGTTGAAGTTGGATACTCATCTGCACTAATGGGTTTTTTTAGTGTTGCTGATAAGTACTAATTTTCATATATTTTATCCACATTTATTATTTTTTTTAATGATTAATTTGAGCTTAAATGGATTTATTATACAATATTTGAATTTGTGGTTAAATTTTGGAAAATAATACAAGTTTGAATTAATTAGGAGAATTTTTGGATTTAAATTACTAAGATTTTATTCTCCAAAACTCTTTGATGATTAAATATTTTCAATCCTTAAAACACTTTTTAATCTTGGGTAGAATTTTCTTTTGGGCAAATGAATTGAAAAATTAAAATGAATTAAGAAAAAAAAAGAGTGGATGATAATTCAGTTTTTAATAATAATATATTAGATTTTTATATTGGCTTGGTTATCTTGGGTAGAAAAACGCAGCAGCAAGGGAGAAGAGCTGGGGGAAATTTTGAATACAAGAGCTATGGGTTTTACGTAGAAGCTAGGTGGGAAAGCTGAAGAATGAAAGGAAAGAGCTACAGGTTGCACTAGTGATAGGCTACAGCTTAAACGTGGGCAGAATGAGATGGAGGTTGAGCACGAAGAAGCTGAGCTGATGGAGAGAACAACGCATTAAAAAGCATGTAGTGCAGAACGTAGAGGACATGCAGGAGCTAACGTGATGGCTGCAGCAGAGAAGAAAAGCAAGCCACGAGCTAAACGAGCTGAGAGCAAAGCAAAACACATGCACCAAGAAGGAAAAAAATGAATGAAGAACAAAGCAAACATGTGAGGAAGAAGGAGCTTGATTTTGACGTAAAAGGAGACGTTGAGCTGAATGTGAAGAATGAAAAGAAGAACAACGCTGCAAGCTGGATAAAATGAACGAAGAAAAGAGATGTGGGTTCTGGATTAAAGAAGAAACAGCAAATAAAGAAGCCATGAAGAGTTGCAGTTCTACGTAAAAAGCAAGACAGCCTCTGTTTGAAAGAAGAAGCTGAGCAGTACATGAAAGTTGGATGGTAAATTAAGAAAAGGTTCTACGTAGAAGCAGATGCATGGGAGAACTAGCTACAAGCAAAGAAAAGGAGCTGAACAATGAAGAAAAAGCCACAAACAGAAGCTATGTGAATGAGCTGAAAACAGAGCATAAAGCAACAAGCTAAGCAATGAGATTTTATTGCAATAATAAGCTGGAATTTGGGCTACAGAATTTTATGGATTAATGAAGCAACCAACTTGAGCTACTGGTTTGAAGATGCTGAAGCTTTGAAGATGCTGAAGCTGGACGATGCAAACACTGGAAGCCACATGAAGAAAATAACAGGCTGCACGTGATTCACTGAGGAACAAAAACGCTGGAGCAGAGGGAAGAAAGAAACGTGATTTCAGCATGCGAAGCTTACGTGGTGTTAGTCAATTAAAGAGTCACGTGAACAGGAGCAAGTTTAAAGCGTCCAGAAGCACACAACAAGGAGGATTCATACCTCATTCACGCCTCTCACAGTCCAGCACAGTCATGCCTCTGAATTATCACCTAGAATTTACTCCATTCATGCCTTAATATCTCAGCAAATCCTTGCCTATATATAGAATCATTCACTCATCAAGGACAGCGTGGCTTTGCAACGAAGAAAGGTCAACGAGAACGTGAAGAACACAGAAGGAGAACGAGATTCCTGGAGCATTCTTCCAACAACTCTTCTCCAATTAAATTCTTCATGGCAGCTTAATTCACCCATGGTGGCTAGCTAAAAATTGGAAGCTCCCAGATGAAGATTTGAGCTCTATCTTTTCCCACAAAATTGGATAATTATTCCTTACTATGTCTTTTAAATTCTAGCATTAAATCTTTGATTAATTTAACTAGGTTTAGTAATTGATTTAGGAATTTAGTTGCTGAGATTTTATTATTTTGTTTTATGAATTGAATTTGATTTTGGAATTTTGATTTTGATCATCACATGTTTATAAAAAAAATTCCAGAATTAATGTGCAGTTTACTTTAAAATTCCTCTTGATCTTGGGTTAATTGATGCAATGGTTATTGGATTAATTAACTAGAAATTGTATGCAAATTGTTTGAGGAATTAATTAACCTAATTGGTCAATTAGTATTTTAAGTAAATTGTGCATGTGATTCTATTAATTAATTGAATTTGGTTAAAGTGTGTTCTTGTTCTTAATTCAATTAATTAGTTATTCAAGGTTTCTTGTGGTTGCAAATTCCTTGTATAATTAATAAATTGAACCTTGGATGGTTATTCAAGAATCTTTATAGGGAATACAATAAAGAGCAAGGAATTAATTCCAAATTTGGTAAACTAAATCAAGGGCAAGGATAATTGAATTCTAGGGAGTCGAATGCAAAGCTAGCTACCATATTCTCTTAATTGTTCATCTCATTTAGTTTTAAATTCTTTTGATTTTTGTCAATTAAATTTAGTTCAATTAAATTCTAGCACTTCAACCTCAAAATAAGTTTCAGTAGCAATACTTAGAATAACCTTTCCATAAACAAATTGAGGCATAAACTCCAAGGGAGATGACCTAGGATTGCACCACTAACTATAAAAGTTTATTTCACTTCCTAGTTTTATTTGAGATTGAACGACACAATCGTCAAATTTGGCGCCGTTGCCGGGGAGTTTAGTTTCTTATTTGTTTAGAAGGCATTCTTAGTATTTAATTGCCTTATTTTTACTTTGTTTTTGTCCTATTTTCCCTTATTTTGAATCTGGAATTGGATCATTCGGTTACTTAATCTGATTTTGCTGCTTGCTGGAATTTTTGTTTGAAATATCCAGAAAATTCTTAAGCTTTGTTTTTCAAGGGTTTTGGGTATTTTAAGCAAAAATAATAGCATAGCTATTAGGTACACCATTTTGTGACCAAATTCCAATGTTTTAAATACTTTTTCTAATTTTTTAGTATTTTTCTCGATTTTTCTAGGATTTTTCTAATTTTTCTAGATTTATTGTTTTAATTTATATTTGTTTATTTCTTGTGTTCCTTCTTATTTTTTGCTTGTCTAATTGGTTTATGACAAGGAGCTCTAGTAAAAAATTAATTGATTTGGATCCAGAGATCGAAAAAACCTTTAGAAGACAAGTAAGGAATAAGAAGAGCAAAGAAAGAGTAGGAATTAGTAGTATTGTTTCTTCTGCTTTTAATTGTGTGCAAGGAGTTGATCGTGCACTTCAATTGGCTGGTAATAATATGGCTGAACAAGATCATATGAATGCTAACATGAATATGCATGTTCAGGCTAATTTGAATGCGAATGCCAATATAAATGATAACATACATGCCAGAACCATTAGAGAATTAACAGCTCCTAACGTGCATTATCAAAATCTCTGTATACAATATCCAGAATTAGATGCAAATTTTGAGCTTAAATCTGGTTTGATTCACTTACTTCCTAAATTTCATGGACTTGCAGGAGACGACCCTCACAAACATTTGAAGGAAATTCATGTTGTTTGCTCTACAATGAAGCCACAGGGAATCTCAGAGGAACAAATTAAACTCAGAGCGTTTCCTTTTTCCCTGGATGGTTTAGCTAAGGATTGGTTGTACTATTTACCTCTCGGTGCCATTACTTCTTGGGACCAACTGAAGAGGCTATTTTTGGAGAAATTCTTTCCCGCGTCTCGCACTGCATCAATAAGAAAGGAAATATGTGGAATCAAACAGAATAGTGGAGAAACTTTATATGAATATTGGGAAAGATTTAAGAGGTTGTTGGCCAGTTGTCCTCACCATCAAATCTCTGATCAGTTACTTATTCAATACTTCTATGAGGGGCTGTTGAACATAGACAGAAACATGATTGATGCTGCCTCTGGTGGAGCCTTAGGTGATATGACACCTACAGGGGCCTAGGAGTTGATTGACAAGATGGCTCAGAATGCTTAGCAGTTTGGATCTAGATCAATGCAAATGGTAAGAGGAGTCAGTGAATTGCATGCTCCAGACTATGGTCAAAGACTTGAGAGCAAGATTGATGTAATGTCTTCTGTGCTCCAACGGCTTGCTTTAGATCGGCAACAGCTACAGTTTTCCTCTACACCCTCTCAGACTTGTGCACCACAGTCCTACTCTACTCAGACACATTCTTATCCACAATGCTATACACCTGGGCAGACATCTACTTCTACTACCTTGGTGGGACCCCTGTGTGATATATGCTGTTTGGCCACACATGCTACTGATCAGTGTCCTATATTAGAGGACAGAGTAGAGGCTTGTGCTGGGATATATCCAGTTAGGCCAATGTAACAAGGGCAGCAAAAATATAATCCTTATTCTAATACATACAATCCAGGATGGAGGGATCAGCCCAACCTGAGATATGGGGGAGGGCAACAGCAAAATAGATATAATATTGCGGGATCCAGTGCACAGTCTTCCCAACCTATTAGGCCACCAGTTCCTATACAGGAGGAACTGAAGAAAAGGGATAATATGGGGGATTTAATGAAGCATCTTATGGAGAGTAATGCAAAACTCACACAAGTAGTGCAAAATTTAGAAAGGAGGGTTGATACTCAGTTAGGCCAATTTGCCACTTCTCTCAGTGAAATAAAAAGCCAAGGGTCAGGCCAGCTACCTTCTTAGACAATTGTCAATCCAAGGAATAGTAGCAATGTTAGTGCTATCACTCTTAGGAGTGGGAGAGAGGTTCAGGGATCCTCAGATATCATTACCATGGATAAGCCGGCATCATAAAAAACACACGTCGCACCAAATGAGCCTTACAAAGAAGAGGAGCCAAAGAAGATCTTACCTTTCCCACATAGACCTACCTTGGGAAAGAAGCAAACCGAAGCAGAAATGGAAAAAGAAATTCTTGAGACATTTAAGAAGGTTGAGGTTAACATACCATTATTGGAGGCAATCAAGATTATTCCTAAATACGCCAAGTTTCTTAAGGAAATATGTACAAACAAGAGGCGTCTAAGAGGGAATGAAAAAGCCAATTTTGGCAAGAATGTTTCAACACTCATACAGCCAGCAATGCCCACTAAGTGTCAAGATCCGGGCACTTTTACAATCCCATGCACTATTAGGAATTTTGAATTTTCTGATGCTTTGATTGATCTTGGTGCTGCTATAAATGTTATGCCTAAATCTGTTTATTCATCTTTGCAGATAGGAGAGTTGAAGCCTACAAGAGTGGTTGTGCAGTTAGCAAATAGAAGCATTGCCTATCCTTCAGGAGTATTAGAGGATGTTCTGGTTAAGGTAAAAGATTTGATTTTTCTAACTGATTTTTATGTCCTTAATATGGAGGATGATAGATATAGGTCTAGTGGACATGCCCCACTCATTTTAGGAAGACCCTTCTTAAAAACTGCAAAGACAATTATAAATGTGCATGAAGGTACTCTTCAATTAGAGTTTGTTGGCAATGTGATACAATTTAATATATTTGATGCCATGAAACATCCCTGTGATGACAACTCTGTTTGTAGTATCAGCCTGATTGATATGCTAATTGAAGATGCTAGTGCTAATTTTAGGGATAGTTTGTTAACTGACTCCTATGATATCGCTGATCTTGATGATTCTCTGAGACATAATTGTGATGACTCTCATTCTTGTACTATATGTAGAGAAATCGATGAATTCTTGAGCTTACATGATGATATTAACTCTAAGGAATTTATCGCTTATCAAAATGATTCTATTTCATCTAGAACCTCTGTCGATTTCACTGGTCTTGATAATCTTTCTGGTACTAATGATTCTTTGCATGATGATATGGATAGCTTAGGGAATCGTGATGCTGATGTTCGCTTAACTGTTGATTCTTTTGACTCTTCCCATGCTACTAATATTCCCAAAGCTGGGAAAGTTATTTCTTCTATCTGTGAGTTGTCTGAACAGGTATTCAGCATGGAAGAGATTGAAATCAAACAACTCATACCGTCAGTTGAACAAGCTCCCACCTTAGAGCTCAAACCACTACCAGACAATCTCAAGTATGCCTATTTAGAGAAAGATGAGAAGCTTCCAGTGATAGTAGCTAATGACATCATTCTAGAGGAGGAAGAGAAGCTTCTAACTGTCTTAAAGAAGAGAAGACAAGCAATAGGGTGGACCTTGGCTGACATACCTGGCATTAGCCCTGATACATGCATGCACAGAATTCTGTTGGAAGATGGGGCAAAGCCAGTGCGACAACCTCAAAGGCGACTAAACCCACTTATTTTGGATGTGGTTAAAAAGGAAGTTTCTAAACTTTTATCCGCTGGTATTATATATCCTATTTCTGACAGTCAGTGGGTTAGTCCTATGCAGGTGGTTCCAAAGAAATCAGGGGTCACAGTTGTCTGGAATGAGCATAATGAATTGGTGCCCACCCGTGTACAAAACAGTTGGAGGGTTTGCATTGATTATAGAAGGCTTAATTTAGTCACTAGAAAAGATCATTACCCCCTCCCTTTTATTGATCAGATGCTTAAGCGTTTAGTTGAAAAATCTTACTACTATTTTTTGGATGGATTTTCAGGGTATTTCCAGATATGCATAGCCTCGGTAGATCAAGAGAAGACGACATTCACATGCCCATTTGGAACATATGCCTATAGACGCATGCTTTTTGGTCTTTGCAATGCCCCTGGAACTTTCCAGCGGTACATGGTTTCTATTTTTAGTGATTTCTTGGAACACTGTATAGAAATTTTTATGGATGACTTCACTGTTTATGGGAACTCTTTTGATGATTCCTTGTGTAGTCTAGATAGAGTCCTAGCTAGATGCATAGAGAAGAACCTTGTACTTAATTTTGAAAAGTGTCATTTTATGGTTCGAAAAGGTATAGTATTAGGTCATATTATATCTGAGCAGGGCATAGAGGTTGATAAAGCTAAAATAGATGTTATTACTTCTCTACCATACCCGACATGTGTTCGGGAGGTTCAATCTTTTCTAGGTCATGCAGGTTTCTATAGAAGATTCATTCAGAATTTTAGTAAAATTGCTTTGCCATTGTCTAAGCTGTTACAAAAGGATGTTGATTTCCACTTTGATGATGCATGCAAAACAGCTTTTGATGATCTTAAGAAATGCTTGACTTCCCCACCCATTATTCAACCCCCCGATTGGAACCTCCCATTCGAACTTTTATATGATGCATCTAATTTTGCTGTAAGTGCAGTATTGAGCCAGAGAGTCAATAAAAGGTCCCACGTGATTGCCTATGCATCCAAGACTCTGGATGGGGCCCAAGCAAATTATACAACCACAGAAAAGGAGCTTCTTGCTATTGTTTTTGCTTTGGATAAATTTAGATCTTATTTGCTTGATACTAAAGTCATTGTTTTTACTGATCATGCAGCTTTGAAGTACTTGCTGAAGAAGCCTGATGCAAAGCCAAGATTGATCAGATGGATGCTTCTACTTCAAGAATTTGATATTGACATCCGGGATAAAAGTGGAGCTGAAACTTAGTAGCAGATCACCTGAGCAGAATTGAGGCTCCAAAGGTAAATTCCTTACCCATTGATGATGATTTCCTTAATGAGCATTTGTGTGCTGCGCATAGTTCCTACCCATGGTATGCAGATTTAGTGAATTATCTAGCTGTTTCTGAACTGCCTGTTGATTTAAATAAACTTCAGTTGAATAAGTTTAGGAGTGAAGCTAGGTATTATATTTATGGAGATTATGCAGTGACCAAGTGATCAGACGTTGTGTACCTGATGTAGAATTTGATTCTATTTTGAATTTTTATCACACACTTGCATGTGGAGGTCATTTTAGTCCAAAACGCACAGCTAGGAAGGTTCTAGATAGTGGTTTGTATTAGCCTACTTTGTTTCGTGATGCCTTTGCTTTTTGTAAAAGATGTGCCAGGTGTCAACAAACAGGTAGCATATCTAGGAGAAATGAAATGCCACAATATCCCATTTTGTTTTGTGAAGTTTTTGATGTTTGGGGTATTGACTTTATGGGACCTTTTCCTACCTCTTTTGGATTTTCATACATCTTATTGGCTGTGGATTATGTTTCGAAGTAGGTGGAAGCAAAACCCACTAGGACTGATGATTCTGCTGTGGTTGTAGAGTTTGTTCGCTCTCACATTTTCTGCAGGTTTGGTATCCCCAGAGCTATAATCAGTGACCAGAGCACTCATTTTTGCAACCGGAGTATGTATAGCTTGCTTAGCAAGTATGGTGTTGTGCATAAAGTAGCTACTCCATATCACCCTCAAACAAATGGCCAAGCAAAAATTTCTAACCGAGAGGTGAAGCAAATTTTGGAAAAAACAGTGCAACCAAATAGGAAAGATTGGAGCAAAAGGCTCAATGATGCACTTTGGGCCTATAGGACTGCCTACAAGACTCCTATTGGCATGTCACCCTATCGGCTGGTATTTAGAAAAACATGTCACTTACCGGTAGAAGTGGAACACAAAGCTTACTGGGCTGTAAAGAAATGTCATTTGGATTTGAATGGGGCAGGATCTCACAGGAAATTCCAACTCCAAGAGCTTGAAGAAATCAAATTGGAAGCCTATGATAATACAAGAATCTATAAAGAAAAGACTAAGGCATTCCCTAACAAGATGATTGCAAGGAAAGAGTTTGTTGTCGGCCAAAAAGTCCTACTTTATAAATCTTGCTTAAAGCTTATGCGAGGTAAACTTCGTTCTAAATGGGAAGGTCCTTATATAGTTTCTAATGTATTCCCTTTTGGTGCAGTTGAGCTTCAGAATGAGTAGACGAGAGTTAAATTTAAAGTTAATGGACATTGGCTCAAGCACTTTCACGAAGGAGTTCCAAACGATGACAAGGAGGAGCTCCAGCTTCATGATCCACCTTAATACCCGGTTATACTCTTTCCCTCTCCCCTTTTATATTGTGTTGTCTCTATCTGTTTATTGGATTATGTGCTGGCATTGAGGACAATGCAATGTTTAAGTGTGGGGAGGGATACAAATAAATTTTTTTGTTTTGTTATGTTTCGTTTTTGGTCAGTGGATTTTTCTAGTTTCTAGGCTTTTAGTCTCTTGAAGTTTTGTGTTATTTTTCAGTTTAAAAAAAAAAAGTTATGCTTTTGTGGAAATTGCGAGTACTAAGGGAATCATAGCTTTGATATATCTTGATTTGATAAGGAATTGATCTTGTGTTGAGAATGCAAGTTAAGTGGCAATTAGCTTGTTATAATGAAATTCGATGATGGTCAATATACCCTGTGAGATATTTGAACCTATTATTTATTCATTTCTAGTGTGTATCCCCTATCTTACTTTTACTCTAGAACTTGGCTTAAATCTTATTCAAGGCCACATTTATTCATTTGCCATGCATGAAAATGATTAAGGCATTCATTGCTGTTTTATTTTAGCTAGAGCCAAAAAGCTATCCTACATGTGTTAAATCCATTTGTTCTTTCCCTTTTGAGCCATATATATGTTTCCCTCTTACCCTTTTAGCCATAAAAACCAAACAAATGGATATTTTTTCCTACCTTGATTTGGATGTTTTCAATTATTAAGAGCATTATATCTTGTTAAGGTGGATGGAGGTGCATTGACCACATCATTTATAGGCCAATTGGTTGTTGCTTGTCAAAAAAAAAAGGAAAAAAAAAGCATTGGAAATACAAAAAAAAAAGAGAGGAAAAGCGAAGCATTTGAAAAAAAAAAAAAAAGAGAAGAGAGAAGAAGAAAAAGGAAAGAAAAGTTGTGCTTTTAGTGTATATCTTTTGGTTTGATGTAATTAAGGCCTTCAGCTACACTTACATTCCATTCTTATTCTTGTTTCAAATGCTCTTGATGATTTTTTTGGCTTCCAAATTTGCTTCTTGAATTTCCTTCATCTTTTTTTTTTTTCCATTTGTTTCATACCTTAGCCCACATTACAACCATAATAAAGACCTTCTGATTCATTCATTTGCATTTGATTTTGGTGGTGGAGATGTAGATGATTGCCAAGCTTATGGTAGTAAGGTTGGATAGGATGGAATTTGAGAGTAAACACTTCACCCTAAACACTAAAGAGTAGAGTGATAAACACTGATCCAAGTGAGGAACTTTCATTGCATTTCATTTTTTTTATTAAGTGTATTGCCATGGTATTTGCTGCATTGATGCAAGAGATATGACTTGGAGAATTAACCTATTGATTTGCTTTGAACTTCCTTGTGCTAAGTGACCTACATAACTCTATATTCTTTGATTTCCTTTCCATGATTTCTTTCTTAGAACTTTAGTCTTCTTGTGCCCAGGAGTTCAAAGAGATAAGTGTGGGGGAGTTGATAAGTACTCATTTTCATATATTTTATCCACATTTATTATTGTTTTTAATGATTAATTTGAGCTTAAATGGATTTATTATACAATATTTGAATTTGTGGTTAAATTTTGGAAAATAATACAATTTTGAATTAATTAGGAGAATTTTTGGATTTAAATTACTAAGATTTTATTCTCCAAAACTCTTTGATGATTAAATATTTTCAATCCTTAAAACACTTTTTAATCTTGGGTAGAATTTTCTTTTGGGCAAATGAATTGAAAAATTAAAATGAATTAAGAAAAAAAAAGAGTGGATGATAATTCGGTTTTTAATAATAATATATTAGATTTTTATATTGGCTTGGTTTTCTTGGGCAGAAAAACGCAGCAGCAAGGCAGAAGAGCTAGGGGAAAATTTGAATACAAGAGCTATGGGTTTTACGTAGAAGCTAGGTGGGAAAGCTAAAGAATGAAAGGAAAGAGCTACAGGTTGCACTAGTGATAGGCTACAGCTTAAATGTGGGCAGAATGAGATGGAGGTTGAGCACGAAGAAGCTGAGCTGATGGAGAGAACAACGCATTAAAAAGCATGTAGTGCAGAACGTAGAGGACATGCAGGAGCTAACGTGATGGCTGCAGCAGAGAAGAAAAGCAAGCCACGAGCTAAACGAGTTGAGAGCAAAGCAAAACACATGCACCAAGATGGAAAAAAATGAATGAAGAACAGAGCAAACATGTGAGGAAGAAGGAGCTTGATTTTGACGTAAAAGGAGATGTTGAGTTGAACGTAAAGAATGAAAAGAAGAACAATGCTGCAAGCTGGATAAAATGAATGAAGAAAAGAGCTGTGGGTTCTGGATTAAAGAAGAAACAGCAAATAAAGAAGCCATGAAGAGTTGCAATTCTACGTAAAAAGCAAGACAACCTCTGTTTGAAAGAAGAAGCTGAGCAGTACGTGAAAGCTTGCATGGTAAATTAAGAAAAGGTTCTACGTAGAAGTAGATGCATGGGAGAACTAGCTACAAGCAAAGAAAAGGAGCTGAACAATGAAGAAAAAGCCACAAACAGAAGCTATGTGAATGAGCTGAAAACAGAGCATAAAGCAACAAGCTAAGCAATGAGATTTTATTGAAATAATAAGCTGGAATTTGGGCTACAGAATTTTGTGGATTAATGAAGCAACCAACTTGAGCTACTGGTTTGAAGATGCTGAAGCTTTGAAGACGCTGAAGCTGGATGATGCAAACGCTGGAAGCCACATGAAGAAAATAACGGGCTGCACGTGATTCACTGAGGAATAAAAACGCTAGAGCAGAGGGAAGAAAGAAATGTGATTTCAGCATGCAAAGCTTACGTGGCGTTAGTCAATTAAAGAGTCACGTGAACAGGAGCAAGTTTAAAGCGTCCAGAAGCACACTCCAAGGAGGATTCATGCGTCATTCACGCCTCTCACAGTCCAGTACAGTCACGCCTCTGAATTATCACCCAGAATTTACTCCATTCACGCCTCAATATCTCAGCAAATCCTTGCCTATATATAGAATCATTCACTCATCAAGGACAGCGTGGTTTTTCAACGAAGAAAGGTCAACGAGAACGTTAAGAACACAGAAGGAGAACGAGATTCCTGAAGCATTCTTCCAACAACTCTTCTCCAATTAAATTCTTCATGGCAGCTTAATTCACCCATGGTGGCTAGCTGAAAATTGGAAGCTCCCAGATGAAGATTTGAGCTCTATCTTTTCCCACAAAATTGGATAATTATTCCTTACTATGTCTTTTAAATTCTAGCATTAAATCTTTGATTAATTTGACTAGGTTTAGTAATTGATTTAGGAATTTAGTTGCTGAGATTTTATTAATTTGTTTTATGAATTGAATTTGATTTTGGAATTTTGATTTTGGTCATCACATGTTTATAAAAAAAATTCCAGAATTAATGTACAGTTTACTTTTAAATTCCTCTTGATCTTGGGTTAATTGATGCAATGGTTATTGGATTAATTAACTAGAAATTGTATGCAAATTGTTTAAGGAATTAATTAATCTAATTGGTCAATTAGTATCTTAAGTAAATTGTGCATGTGATTCTATTAATTAATTGAATTTGGTTAAAGTGTGTTCTTGTTCTTAATTCAATTAATTAGTTATTCAAGGTTTCTTTTGGTTGCAAATTCCTTGTATAATTAATAAATTGAACCTTGGATGGTTATTCAAGAATCTTTATAGGGAATACACTAAAGAGCAAGGAATTAATTCCAAATTTAGTAAACTAAATCAAGGGCAAGGATAATTGAATTCTATGGAGTCCAATGCAAAGCTAGCTACCATATTCTCTTAATTGTTCATCTCATTTAGTTTTAAATTCTTTTGATTTTTGTCAATTAAATTTAGTTCAATTAAATTCTAGCACTTCAACCCCAAAATAAGTTTCAGTAGCAATACTTAGAATAACCTTTCCATAAACAAATTGAGGCATAAACTCCAAGGGAGATGACCTAGGATTGCACCACTGACTATAAAAGTTTATTTCACTTTCTAGTTTTATTTGAGATTGAACGACACAATTGTCAGTTGCACATAAAGAGCCTTTCAAAGTAATGTGTTAATGTGATCAAAGATTACATTGTTAAATGGATGAATAGTTCCATTAGAAGTTTAGGAACTACATCAAAATTCATGGTTGAATTATTGGTGATAAAAGATGGTTTGAAAGTGAATTATTGTTTTATTCTAATTCTTTTGATTATTGTCAATATGCTAGAAAGCTCTTTTAATAGTTTTAAGTTCAATAGTTTTTAAAACCTTAGAGTATGAAAAATGATTCCAATGGCTTATCAAGTCTAATAATTTAAAAGAATTAAATAACAAAAGGAAGTTGTGTCTATGTCCATCACTTATGTAACAGCCAAGAAAAAGAAAAGAAAAAGAAAATAGAAAAGAAATAAGAAAAGAAAAGGGAAAGAAAAAAAAAGCTGAAAATTTTTGGAAGCTAAAAATTTTCTAAGTCTGCTAGCTACAGCCTAGCTTTAGTGAATGTACCTGCTCGCTATAGCGAGAAATGGTCTAGCTATAGCGAGACTGCCTTCTAGCTATAGCGAGTTCGGGCACCCTCATACAAAATCCAGGGAGTTGCTCGCCGTAGCGAACGCCATAGCGAAGGCAGAGTTTTGGGACTTATTCGAGCTCGCCGTAGCGAGGGTTATGGCTCGCTATAGCGAGGGTTAGTCCGGAAAAGCGTGAAAATAGAGAATTTGACTTTTTAAACCATCCCAACTCATTCTTTCACTCTGTAACTGACTTAAGCTCACTTTAAGAGAGAGAAAAGGGTGGAGGAGAGAGAGAGAAGCTTAGGAGAGGAAGAAAGAACAAGAAAGGTAAGGAATTCCATGGCTTTTCTCTTAGTATGTTACTCTTCTCCCCTTATCCTCTCTTCCCACGGTTTTAATAGTTAAAGTAGCTATGTTTTGAGCTTGGTTCAGAGGAGGGAGAGTGGAGAACCACTCTTAAGGGAGGTTAAAAGTCATGTAGCCTTCTCTTCCTTGCTTTCTCTTCTTAAGAGTTGAGAGCTTGAGAGAAGAGAAAGAATAGTTAATGAATTCTAGTGAGAGAAAGAACCCTAGCTTGACATGCTTAGTAGGGTTGCTAGAAAGAGATCCTTAGCTTAAGAATCAAGTATTAAGGTATTAATTCGATGCTTTTGTGTGGTTAGGCTCAAGAGAAGCTCCCCCATCTAGAAGTTGTTGTGAAACCAACAAGGGAGGAGACAAGTAAAAGAGCAAGTAGTGAATAGCTAAAAAGGTAGTTCTCTCCACTTTCTTTCATGCATAATTGTGTGTTTACATTGTCTTGCTTGTGTGTATGAATGATATGAGCTATGAGAAGTGTGTTAGCATGATGATATGTTATGAATTGAAATGATGATTTATGTGATTTGTTTTGGTTTGCTTGACGAAATGGAAAAGCCAATAACCCTATAGCCAAGGTGAGGATGAGCCAAACCCCTAAGTTGGTTGAGACACGAGTAAAAGGTCTCCCAAAAGTGAGGTTGACTCCCAAAGAGTAAGGGTTGAGTCTAAGGACCTCTAAAGAGTGGGTAAGGTAAATCCAAAAGCCACAAGGGAGTAGGTGAGGCTAATCCATGTACTTAGCAAGCTCCTAGATGTTATGTATGGCCTACTCACATGTTGAGAATGTTTTCCTTTATGCATGGCCAACTCATATGTTTTAAATGTTTTCATCATGGTTTTTATATGCTAACATGCCATACATGCATAATGAGACTTGTTGCATGCGATATATGTATGATTGAATGAGAGTTGAACTACTGGGATTCTCCGAATCTCACCCTTCCTCTCCACCATCCAAGCATGCTAGGTGGACCAAGTGAGGCTAGAGATGGGAACCACCACCAAGCATGAGGCTAGGGAAGCTAAAGAAGAATGTAAAGGAAATTCTTGTACATATATTGTAAATGAGACATGAGTTGTAAAGTAATGATGTATATGATGTAGCCTCTATGTATGTTTGCAAGTTAATGTATGAATGATGAATGTATGAGAATGAAGTTTATGATGAATGAAGAGGCAATTTTGATATGCAATACTCAAAGTAGTGTAGACTATATGGGTGCATAAGTGGGCATGGGATAGTGAGTTTCCCCAATCTAAGTTATTAGACACTTGAGGCATGATTGATAGCTCCTATAGATGCTTTCTCATGTGCTCAAAGAGTCATAGAAGTAGAAAAGCCAAGATTGGACCCTATGAACCCCACTTTTGGCCAAGAAAGGGGCTTCTTGCACATGATATCATAGATTAGCCATATGACCTCTCTTTGTTATGATATTTGACATGTATCTAGATTATGTTTAGAGCTTTCTGGGAAGCTAGAGTTCATGTCATTTAGAGGTCTATAGCATTTTCTATGATTTTTCAAAGTTGACATCAGAAAATCGGATTTCAGAAATCATTGTTCATTTGGTCAGTTTGAGAAACGTGTCATCCGAGGGGCAAACGTAGTCCAATGCTACGAAATTTTATACACAGAAACTAGATGGTCACAGTGACTTGTAGGAACTGGAAGCACCTCATTTAGAGGTCTAGAGAGGAAGTTATGCAATTTCGAAGTTCCTGCCCAGAATCAGACACCCAACCAGACCCGAGGTACTGTTTCATCGGTTTCCGGGAAATTGGCTTGGTGAACTGATCTGGAGATATTTTTATCCTCTAGATAACATCCACATCTTTCCATATAGATATAGTTTATGAGCATTGGATTTTTGTGGAATTAGTTAGACATTTTCAAAGTCCATATCAGTAAACTGTGACAGCAAAGAAGCCCCCTCTGACCAGTGAACGATTTTGATGTCAAACGCAGAGTATGTGAGATAATGAGACTTCTACTTATTTTTAGCATGAAGTAGATGTCTCAAGATTTCTAGAATGACCCAGATCATGCAGTTACGATTTTTCTGCATTTAGTTACGGATTTTCAAACTTAGGCCAGAAATGAAGCAAAATCTGCCAATAGCGAAAATGCATGTCTCCAATCCCTTTTTGCTTTCCATGAGTTCAAAGCATATTGTGGGGATTGAAATAACTCTCAATATTGTAATTGAGCATGAGGAAGCATAGAGAGAGTTCAACCAGTCCATGTTACTTCTAAGTGGATCTCTACCCACACATAGTGCCATAGAAAAAGAAGCATAAGGTTGAGAAATTATCTCCCTTGTGAGTTCCGCATGTGTACATGAGTAAGAGGGCATGTTGGGTATGAGCTAGAGGTTAAGGTGTTACATTTGGTGGTATCAGAGCAGTAGTTCCAGGCTTTCATTATGAGATGTAGAATGATAGCAGTAAGGTTCAGGCTTTCATTGTGGATTGTAGCATAT
The DNA here is from genome assembly GCA_026724425.1 of Erythrophleum ivorense. Classification (NCBI taxonomy): domain Eukaryota; kingdom Viridiplantae; phylum Streptophyta; class Magnoliopsida; order Fabales; family Fabaceae; genus Erythrophleum; species Erythrophleum ivorense. The sequence goes on from JAIUCV010000480.1 coordinate 518,418, forward strand.
GTTTGTGAGTTGCCAAGATGTTTATGAGCTTGCTATGGATGATTGAGTGTATGAAAGTGGCATGTGTCCCTTTTATGTATGCTAAGCCATGTTATATGTTTCAGAAAGATGGTAGACACGCGACAAGGCAGAGGCAGAGGTAGAGGAAGAGGTAGGCCTTCCAGAGCGGCTCAGGCAGATGAGGCCGGGCCTAGCGATCCAGTTGCTGGAGCCTTACAGAGTATAGTGGCTCGCTTGGATCAGCAGCAAGCTGTTATCATGCAGCTACAAGAACGGCTTGCTGAGAGAGATAGCCAAGGCCCTACACCTCCCCCTCCTCAGCCACCTCCACACTCAGATCGTCCCGAGCATTCAGGGGCGACTCCTACAGATGCACAGCCACACATGCAGGCTGTTGCCCCAGTTCCACCAGCTCAGATGCCTCCTACTGAGCAGCAGCTCTCAATCAGAAAAGTAGTTACCCAGTTCAGAAAGTTCGGGCCTCCCACCTTTGATGGTGAGATGAGTGCAGATAGAGCTGAGGCCTGGATTATAGAACTAGAGCAGATATTCGAGGTTATGGAGTGTACATCTGAGCAGAGAGCCAAGATAGCCGCCTTTCAGTTAAGAAAAGAGGCGATATATTGGTGGAAGGGCACTGAGCCGATACTGAGAGTGAGGAACGTCCCGATCACGTGGGAGGCATTCCTCGAGGCATTCCACGAGAAGTATTTCCCCGACTCCATCAGAGATGAGAAGGAGTCAGAGTTTATTCTGTTGAGACAAACACCGGGGATGTCCGTGGACCAATATGTAGCAAAGTTCATCGAGCTTTCTAGATATTCCTCATACCTACAGAGACATGATGATGAGAAATGAAGGGCAGATAAGCTAGAGAAGGGTTTGCTCCCTGAGATCCGAGACAGGGTGGTGCCCCAGAGAATCAGGCACTTCCATACCCTGGTAGAAGTATGCAGAGTGACAGAAACGAATCTCAAGATGATGCAACCTACCTCCAGCGCCATACCATTACTTCCCCTCCCTGAGCCTAAGAGATCTAGAGATGGTTCCCAGCCAGCAGTGACAAGCCGTAGAGGTGGAAAGAATCAGTGGAACCAAAGGGGGAAGAAAAGGAAGACTCAGTCTAGTAGAGGCAGCGCTCCACCCCTCGTATGTCCCCAATGTGGCAGGAATCACAGTACCAAGCCGTGTTATGCGGGGCAGAATGTATGCTACAGATGTGGCAGGCCGGGGCACATAGCTAGAGACTGTATGCAAGTTCCTCCACAGGGCCCTCTACCGATCGCACAGCAGAGAGAGATGGCTCCTCCTCCTAGACCACAGACCCAGGGTAGAGTCTTTGCCCTATCACAGCAAGAGGCTAGCCAGTCCCCGAGTCTGATTCAAGGTACTATTAAGATATATGATTTTTCAGTAACTGCCTTATTTGATTCGGGCACTAGCCACTCTTTCATATCATATGACTATGTTAAGAGGTCGGGTTTGAGTATGCATACATTGCCATATGAGTTGCATGTATCTACCCCCACAGGAAACCGAGCCATTACCTCCTATGCTTGCTTGAATTGTGTGATCCAGTTTAATCATTGTCTGACCACTCTTGATTTGATATGTATCCCTCTCATTGACATTGATGTGATAATTGGCATGAACTGGATGTCTGCCAATAATGCCACACTAGACTGTAGCCACAGGTGTATTACTTTACTTGAGTGTGGGACTGTGCCTACTACTAGGGCTGAGTTGTCTGTCATGACCACTTCCCAAGCTGAGAGATCTCTAGGGCATGGTTGTCAGGGGTATATGGTCTTCTTTTCAGTACATGCTGAGGTAGAAGAGGGTATAGATGAGATCCCCGTAGTGAGGGAATTCCCAGAAGTATTCCCCAAAGAGACTAGTGGATTGCCCCCAGAGAGAGAGGTCGAGTTTCCAATAGACATCGCACCTGGGGCAGGTCCAATGTCTAAGGTCCCGTATAGAATGGCCCCCACTGAGCTAGTAGAGCTTAAGAAACAGATAGAGGAGCTCTTAGAGAAGGGTTTTATCAGACCCAGTGTCTCACCATGGGGAGCCCCAGTCCTATTTGTAAAGAAGAAAGATGGGAGCCTTAGGCTATGTATAGACTATAGGGAACTCAATAAGATTACCATTAAGAATAAGTACCTTCTCCCTCGCATAGATGACCTCCTAGATCAGTTAGCAGGAGCATAAGTGTTTTCTAAGATAGACCTCAGGTCAGGATATCATCAGCTAGTCAAGGCAGATGATATTCCCAAGACAGCTTTTAGAACCAGATACGGGCATTATGAATTCCTAGTTATGCCTTTCGGGTTGACGAATGCACTTGTAGTTTTTATGGATTACATGAACAGAATCTTCAGGCCATATCTAGACAGGTTTGTAGTAGTCTTCATAGATGATATCCTTATTTACTCAAAAAGTAGAGAGGAACATGAGCAGCAGTTGAGATTAGTCTTGGAGACCTTAAGAGGAAGACAGTTGTACGCTAAACTTAGTAAATGTGATTTCTGGCTCACTGAGGTTCAGTTTCTGGGTCATGTGATCTCCCAGGCAGGGGTCGCAGTAGATCCCCATAAGGTAGAGGCAGTATTACAGTGGGAGAGACCTAGGACAGTGACAGAGATCAGGAGCTTTCTAGGTTTAGCAGGGTATTATAGAAGGTTCATTCAGGGCTTTTCTCAAATAGCAATGCCATTGACCTAGCTTACTAGAAAGAGCGTGTCGTTTGTGTGGAATGAAAAATTTGAGAGTAGTTTTCAAGAGTTGAAGCACAAGTTGACCACGGCACCAGTTCTAGTACTCCCTGACCCGAGAGAGAGTTTTACAGTATACAGTGATGCCTCTAAGAAAGGGTTAGGATGCGTGCTTATGCAGAAAGGCCAAGTGGTAGCTTATGCTTCTAGACAATTAAAACCTCATGAGGAAAACTACCCCACACACGACCTAGAGTTAGCCGCAGTGGTATTTGCTCTTAAGATATGGAGACACTACTTATATGGGGCAGCAATAGAAGTGTATAGCGACCACAAGAGTCTTAAGTACCTCTTTGAGCAGAAAGAGTTGAATATGAGGCAAAGAAGATGGTTAGAATTTCTGAAAGATTATGAGTTTACACTGAAATACCATCCAGGTAAGGCTAATGTGGTAGCTGATGCCCTAAGTAGAAAATCCATACATGTGGCCTGTATGATGATCCGAGAGCAGGAATTGATTGAGAAATTCAGAGACATGAGTCTCTCCTGCAGGGTGTGTTCGGGAAAGTTATTAATGAGTGAAACCCGAATAGAAAGTGACCTGAGAGATCAGATAAGAGAGGCTCAGCAGTTAGATGATTATGTAAAGAAAGTTAGAACCCAGATGACCCAAGGTAATGTTCAAGAGTTCACTCTGTCTGAGGATGATATAGTAAGGTACAGGGATAGGCTGTATGTGCCTAAGAACACTGAGATCAAGGAGAAAATACTAGATGAGGCACATAAGAGTAAATACACCATTCATCGGGGGTAGCAATAAAATGTACCAGGATTTGAAAAGAATGTTCTGGTGGCCCGGGATGAAAGCAGACATAGCAGAATATGTCTCCCGATATTTGATATGTCAGAGAGTGAAAATAGAACACCAGAAACCAGCAGGGTTGCTTCAGCCCCTAGATATCCCGGAGTGGAAATGGGATAGCATAACTATGGATTTCGTCATGGGTTTGCCTAGGACATTATCGAGCTATGATGCAATATGGGTAATAGTGGATAGGTTAACAAAGTCAGCACACTTTTTACCTATGAAAGCCACTTATACCCTAGATAAGTTAGCCCAGCTGTACATCAGGGAGATAGTTAGACTGCATGGTGTGCCTAAGAGCATAGTCTCAGATAGAGATCCCAGATTCACATCGAATTTCTGGAGATCATTACAAGATGCTCTAGGTACCAGACTTAGATTTAGCACAGCCTACCACCCTCAGACGGATGGACAGACAGAGAGAACCATCCAAACCCTAAAAGACATGTTGAGAGCATGTGTGCTAGAAATGAAAGGGAACTGGGATACATACTTGCCTCTAGCAGAGTTTGCCTATAATAACAGTTATCATGCTAACATACAGATGGCACCGTATGAGGCATTGTATGGGAGGAAGTGTAGGTCCCCAATGTGTTGGGTTGAGCTAGGAGAGCGGAGCCTTATAGGCCCAGAATTGGTGGATCAGACCTCTAGACAGATAAAAACCATCAGAAGGAAACTTTTGACGGCCCAGAGTAGACAGAAAAGCTATGCAGATAAGCGTAGGCGGCCGTTAGAGTTTGAGGTTGGAGACCATGTCTTTATTAACATATCTCCATCCACAGGAATAGGTCGATCCATTAAGAGTAAGAAGCTCAGTCCCAAGTACATAGGTCCTTTCCAGATTCTAGATAAAGTAGGACCTGTGGCATACAGACTAGCTCTTCCTCCAAATATAAGCCAAGTTCATAATATTTTCCATGTTTTCCAATTGAAAAAGTACCAGCCCGACCCCTCACATGTCATAGAATATGAGAATGTGTAGTTACAGGAGAATCTATCTTATATAGTATCGCCAGAACGGATCGTGGATGCTAAACTCAAGCAGTTACGGCATAAGACGATACCTTTGGTGAAAGTGGTTTGGAAGGGTTTGTCACCCGAAGAAGCCACATGGGAATTGGAGGAGGATATGAGGAAGAAACATCCAGAACTCTTCCCATGAGGTATGTTGTCTAAATTTCGGGGACGAAATTTTTATAAGGAGGGTAGAATGTAACAGCCAAGAAAAAGGAAAGAAAAAGAAAATAGAAAAGAAATAAGAAAAGAAAAGCTAAAAATTTTTGGAAGCTGAAAATTTTCTAAGTCTGCTAGCTACAGCCTAGCTATAGCGAATGTACCTGCTCGCTATAGCGAGAAACGGTCTAGCTATAGCGAGACTGCCTTCTAGCTATAGCGAGAAAGCTTCTAGCTATAGCTAGTTCGGGCACCCCCATACAAAATCTAGGGAGTTGCTCGCCGTAGCGAACGCCATAGCGAAGGCAGAGTTCTGGGACTTATTCGAGCTCGCCGTAGCGAGGGTTATGGCTCGCTATAGTGAGGGTTAGTCCGAAAAAGCATAAAAATAGAGAATTTGACTTTTTAAACCATCCCAACTCATTCTTTCACTCTGTAACTGACTTAAGCTCACTTTAAGAGAGAGAAAAGGGCGGAGTAGAGAGAGAGAAGCTTAGGAGAGGAAGGAAGAACAAGAAAGGTAAGGAATTCCATGGCTTTTCTCTTAGTATGTTACTCTTCTCCCCTTATCCTCTCTTCCCATGGTTTTAATAGTTAAAGTAGCTATGTTTTGAGCTTGGTTCAGAGGAGGGAGAGTGGAGAACCACTCTTAAGGGAGGTTAGAAGTCATGTAGCCTTCTCTTCCTTACTTTCTCTTCTTAAAAGTTGAGAGCTTGAGAGAAGAGAAAGAATAGTTAATGAATTCTAGTGAGAGAAAGAACCCTAGCTTGACATGCTTAGTACGGTTGCTAGAAAGAGATCCTTAGCTTAAGAATCAAGTATTAAGGTATTAATTCCATGCTTTTGTGTGGTTAGGCTCAAGAGAAGCTCCCCCATCTAGAAGTTATTGTGAAACCAACAAGGGAGGAGACAAGTAAAAGAGCAAGTAGTGAATAGCTAAAAAGGTAGTTCTCTCCACTTTCTCTCATGCATAATTGTGTGTTTACATTGTCTTGCTTATGTGTATGAATGATATGAGCTATGAGAAGTGTGTTAGCATGATGATATGTTATGAATTGAAATGATGATTTATGTGATTTGTTTTGGTTTGCTTGAGGAAATGGAAAAGCCAATAACCCTATAGCCAAGGTGAGGATGAGCCAAACCCTTAAGTTAGTTGAGACACGAGTAAAAGGTCTCCCAAAAGTGAGGTTGACTCCCAAAAAGTAAGGGTTGAGTCTAAGGACCTCTAAAGAGTGGGTAAGGCAAATCCAAAAGCCACAAGGGAGTGGGTGAGGCTAATCCATGTACTTAGCAAGCTCCTAGATGTTATGTATGGCCTACTCACATGTTGAGAATGTTTTCCTTTATGCATGGCCAACTCATATGTTTTAAATGTTTTCATCATGGTTTTTATATGCTAACATGTCATACATGCATAATGAGACTTGTTGCATGCGATATATGTATGATTGAATGAGAGTTGAACTACTGGGATTCTCCGAATCTCACCCTTCCTCTCCACCATCCAACCATGCCAGGTGGACCAAGTGAGGCTAGAGATGGGAACCACCACCAAGCATGAGGCTAGGGAAGCTTAAGAAGAATGTAAAGGAAATTCTTGTACATATATTGTAAATGAGACATGAGTTGTAAAGTAATGATGTATATGATGTAGCCTCTATGTATGTTTGCAAGTTAATATATGAATGATGAATGTATGAGAATGAAGTTTATGATGAATGAAGAGGCAATTTTGATATGCAATACTCAAAGTAGTGTAGACTATATGGGTGCATAAGTGGGCATGGGATAGTGAGTTTCCCCAATCTAAGTTATTAGACACTTGAGGCATGATTGATAGCTCCTATAGATGCTTTCTCATGTGCTCAAAGAGTCATAGAAGTAGAAAAGCCAAGATTGGACCCTATGAACCCCACTTTTGGCCAAGAAAGGGGCTTCTTGTACATGATGTCATAGATTAGCCATATGACCTCTCTTTGTTATGAGATTTGACATGTAGCTAGATTATGTTTAGAGCTTTCTGGGAAGCTAGAGTTCATGTCATTTAGAGTTCTATAGCATTTTCTATGATTTTTCAAAGTTGACATCAGAAAATCGGATTTCAGAAATCATTGTTCATTTGGTCAGTTTGAGAAACGTGTCATCCAAGGGGCAAACGTTGTCCAATGGCTACGAAATTTTATATACAGAAACTAGATGGTCACAGTGACTTGTAGGAACTGGAAGAACCTCATTTAGAGGTCTAGAGAGGAAGTTATGCAATTTCGAAGTTCCTGCCCAGAATCAGACACCCAACCAGACCCGAGATACTGTTTCATCGGTTTCCGGGAAATTGGCTTGGTGAACTGATCTGGAGATATTTTTATCCTCTAGATAACATCCACATCTTTCCATAGAGATATATTTTATGAGCATTGGAGTTTTGTGGAATTAGGTAGACATTTTCAAAGTCCATATCAGTAAACTGTGACAGCAAAGAAGCCCCCTCTGACCAGTGAACGATTTTGATGTCAAACGCAGAGTATGTGAGATAATGAGACTTATACTTATTTTTAGAATGAAGTAGATGTCTCAAGCTTTCTAGAATGACCCAGATCATGCAGTTACGATTTTTCTGCATTTAGTTACGGATTTTCAAACTTAGGCCAGAAATGAAGCAAAATCTGCCAATAGCGAAAATGCATGTCTCCAATCCCTTTTTGCTTTCCATGAGTTCAAAGCATATTGTGGGGATTGAAATAACTCTCAATAGTGTAATTAAGCATGAGGAAGCATAGAGAGAGCTCAACCGGTCCATGTTACTTCTAAGTGGATCTCTACCCACACATAGTGCCATAAAGAAAGAAGCATAAGGTTGAGAAATTATCTCCCTTGTGAGTTCCGCATGTGTACATGAGTAAGAGGGCACGTTGGGTATGAGCTAGAGGTTAAGGTGTTACAACTTATCCTACACTAACAAATGCTTAAAAATGTTGTAATTTTTAAGAACTCATTATGCTACTATTAAAAATTATTCTCTAGATAGAATAATATATTATTATACAAATTATAGTTTAAATAGCTATTACCACATGGAGTTACGTTCACTTAAATTGTAAGCAACTTTTTTTCCCTATTATTACTTATCTTTCAAAAATGGCACCCTTAATTATAGGGGTAGCTAATCCATCAAAAGTCTAGATTATGTGCATCATGTTCCTAACGCCGTTGTTTCATTACAGCTTTCCATTTCCACCAATGTAACACCCCAAAATTAATTAAGGTGTTAATCATGATCTTAGATTAATTAGGAATAATTAATATGGAATAATAGGATAAGTTAAGCAAATAAAAATTTTTGAGAGATAAATTATTAATAAGGGTTGAGATTTAATTAGGATAGAAATTTCATCTAGGCCCAAATTAATGTTGGAGATCATGATAAAAAGCTAATGGAGGCCTAATAAGTTAGGTGCAGACCTAATTTGATTCAATGTGATAGAGGCCCAAGATCCACTTTGTATAGGCTCTTATAGTTGGCCTAATAACCCTTGTGCAGACCCAAAACCTTTGAGCTCTTAAAACTTTTTTTGACCCAATAAAATTTCAGCAGCCCAATGCATAAGAGCACAAAGCTAAAATCTAAAGCCCATTAGGAGTTGGATCCTTGGAGCAGCCCATGACCCATATTTGACCTAACTTAACCCAACTAAGACCCTAAACACTTCAGACCCTTCCCCCATTCTGCAGAACACAAAAACACAAAGAGAAATTCGGAGCTTGGAAAGGGGGCTATGGTTTAGGGCAAGAATTCCACGATTTGTCACCTCTAAGCTCAAAATTAGTCAAGGTACTTGTTATATATCTTAATCCTCTTCTCTTCCTCTTCAATTTGGCCTGATTAGTTTTTCATTTGGAGCATTTTCACCATACCCAAATTCTGAAACATGGTTGTTTGGTATTTTCTTAAAGGAAACTCGTAGGTTAAGACTAGGGCTGATATTAGGTAAGTGTAAACTATCCATTCTAGTGTATTTTCTGCTAGTTTAAGACCCTTATAGTTGATTTATAATATGGGTGTTAATTATGTATAAATTTGCTTAGGAATTTGGGTGATATATTGAAGTTTCTGGTAGAGGACATACTCAATCCGAATTTAGGGACTTGTAGTGACTGGGTAAGTGTTCCTTAAGTAGTCATTAGTATTTTAAATTCTTTGGGTACTTTTTGCTACTGTAAATGATGAATTAAAGTAGTAATTCTCTGATGCTATGGTTATAGGAAGATTTTTGTACTATTGGTGGCTGTTACAAATTGTCTACAAGTGAGGTAACCGGGAACTATATTAATTCCATACATGTATCTATTTTAATTTCATATTTGCTATACATGAATGATTTGAAATGTGAAATGAATTGATTGGCTATCTATTGTATTGTGATTGGACCTTGTGAGTCTATGGTGGAGTTGTAGTGCGGCTGCCACCCGTGCATATGCTTTGATCGGGTACCAGGTTATGATCAAACCCCAGATGCACTGAGCCCTGGTTGTACTCAATAGGGAGTAGGTGCCGTGGATGGGCATTTCCCAGTGTTATTGGCCTTTAACATGTGGAAATATGATTGCTAGTATGGGATAGTAATCATGATAACTTAATTATTTCATTTATTGATATGACTGGTATGTTTTCTGATGCTTATGTGAAATCATGCATATATGTTAATTAAACTGGAATATATGATGAAATTGCCTTGTTTACTAAGATTCGCATCTCACCCTGTTTTATGGGATTAATATTTCAGGTGAAGGTTCTTCAAGTAAGGATAAGGGAAAGCAAGTGGATGAAAATCCATGAACTTCGACCATGTGAGGACAAGGCTACACTTAAGCTGATTTATTTAGTATAGATGCTAAATTTTGTAATCCTTTTTGTATAGCATCATCATGTATTCATGTTACCAAGTGTAGGCTGTTATATTTTGATCATTTAGGATGTATTCAACGAGGAGTTAGACCTTATCTTAGCTTGATATCGGATGTATGAACCCATAACACCTGATATATGAATTTTACTGAATTTATGGTATGGTATATTGTTAGAAATATAATTATGTGATGTATTAGATATTGATATGAACCATTGATGTATGAAATCTCTAACGGAATGCATATCGAATGTTATTTCCAATAGTGCATAAATTCTTGTTATTATTATTCTATAGACTTGTTGGTATAGGATAGTTGGAGGAGTGAAAATTTACATTTAAGTTTTGAATTGTTAATGGTAGAATAGCTGGGTGAATAGGGTAGATAAATACTATTAGAGTCGTATAAAATGCATGGGAGTGGTCCTAGGGTATTTCTAAGATGAGAATTGGAGTGTAGGGGATGAAATTTAGGAGATGTAGCTACAGGAGGGAGTCACGCTGCGGCTAAGAAGGCTTCACCGTAGCGAAATGAGTGACAGAGGTGAAGGGCACTGCGACATGAGTAATCTCACCGTAGCGCAGGAGAATAAAATTTTCCTAGAAAGTAACAGTGGCAAGGAACGCCGCAGCTTGAGGAATCTCGCTATGGCTCAGAGTGAAAAAAATCACCCAAGAGGGTAACAAAATGAAACCTCGCCACAGCGTAGCATGTACCATCGCGGCGCTAGTCGAGGGAACAAAGTAAGGAGTGTACAGTAGTGAATCTCATCACAATGCAAGGGTGTTCCACTCGAGGCGAGGATCGTGGGACTTGGAATAGTAGCTCCAGGAGGCATTTCTGCTGCGGCACCATGTAGGCTAGCCGTGGCGATGGTCCAACTTGCCACAGCTATTTCGTGTAGGTTGCCCAGTGGTTCCTGAGAGTAACTCTGCCGCAGCGCGAAATGTTAAAGCCGTGGCTCAGGACCTAAACTCTTACCTTTGGCCTAGAAACCCCAATTTCTTCAATGGTAATGCTAGGGAATGATATAGGAATACTTGTGGGAGGTTTTTGTGTGTTGAAACTGATGAATGGATAAATCACAAACCCCTCAAGATAGTATAATTTCTTCTATGTAATTCTCACCTATGTAGTCATTTAGTGATGACCCTAACATCAAAGTCCAAATTTCCATATATCCCCATAATGTATTAGAAATGTAATGACTCTAAACCTTGACCATTAATTATTAATTGCATATTTAACTATGATTACTATGATTAGAAGACAGGGTTATCACAACCAAAATATATTAAGCATTTTTATAATACATAGAGTTAGAGTTGTCCAAGTTGATATATAGTGGTGACAATAGACAGGTACCTCCAAGCATCTAAGCACTACAAATTAAAAAGGGGAATGTGTTACAAATGTTTTATATTCAAGTCATGCCAATATTAAGTATCAGTACTCTTTTGGATGCTACAAATTATGTATACTTTAGTCTTTTTTTTTTTGGTTTGGAAAGTTTGGTTTAAATATATTTTAAGCAAATTGTAAGCAAGCCTATCAACTTTTAACTCTAAATTTTAGAGTTATGAAATTAAATTTTATTAACTCAACACCAATTAAAAAAAGTAATATACAGAGTTTTTGTATGCACAACTTGATATTATATACTATGTCTTACGTTGATACAATTATATCAACTTTGATATCATATATATAAGGAAATGAAATTTAGGTTAATTAATATTTTTATTGCAATAAGAATTGTTATATATTATAAAAACTCTTTATTTATATAGTATATATTGCCATATACCTACCCTATATTTTGGAAGAAAAAATGTTACTTGATCTCTAAATTGTAGGGTTCATTGTAAAAAGAATAAAATCCTTCAACCTAACTTGAAAAAGGGTAAGTAGCTAACATTTTATATTTTCTTGTGCCATGATATATGTGTAACGTTTTATATATGTGATAGTGTTAATACTTCAAAGGAATGAGGTGGTTGACACATGCTGTTATATAAATATAGGTGTGCAATAGCAACTCATGCAAATAAAGGCATTGGCTTAGAGATTATAAGATTATTGGCACCAAGTCGGGTGAAGGTTGTTTCAAATGTTGGGTCAGAAGCAAAGGGAAGAAAAGCTACCACAAAGTTCCCTTAGATGGGTCAATGTGGGTTTTATTAGAATGTGTGCTTCACATTTTACTCACATATTCATAATTAGTTTAATTTGCTTATCTTTTATAAATCAAATCTACTTTAGATGTTTTTTAACATATATCTAAAGCAACTATAACTAAACTAAACAAGACAACTTTTCTTTCTATCAAAGACTACATAAATTCATAAGACTAGAAATGTAAACTCCGTTTATTCACCCCCACTAATTAATTATGATGAAATAATGCCAAAATTAAAGTTGTTATAACTTAATTATTATTTGTTGACTAATAAAGTTTGTTGTTGAGTACAAACATTCCCATTTTAAGTTTCTTCTTTGTTGTTGTTGAATATAAGTCTAGAATAATATGAGTAGCTCTATCACTTTTGTTAGATTATTAAAGAAGAAATGACCAAACTAATCTTGATTTGTGCAAGTTAACAATGTTGCAACAAGTGTTGTCATGATCAAGAAGGTTTAAAGGCCTTAAATATAGATCCTGAAAGTTAGGCATGATTATAGTGTTGCAAATCACACAAGTTATTTTGATAAAAGTATAAAGGTAAATTTCATATTAGTCTCATAATTTAACCCAATATCAGTTTGCTTATATGATTTAAAGTGTATTATTCAACACCCTTATGACTTGTTTTCTCACTATTTACCCAATCTACCCCTTATTGTCCTCCAGGCTAAACCATATGAGAGTGAACTATAATTTGTCCAAAATAATATTGATCTCATTGAAATATAAATATTTGAATGAGATCAATATTATTTTAGAATTTTTGAAGATAAAAAGTGATGAAAAGCAAACTTACTTTTCTCAAATATTGAGAGTAGAGAGGGGGTAACTCTAAAAATCATAAAACTCATGACATAAAAATTAAAGCATGGAAATTGACATGAAATAGAACATAAACATGAAAATCTTGACATGGCATATAAAATTAAAAGTATTTATGTGTCATTTAAAGTGTCACATTGCATTTAATATAAGTATTGAATATGAGTCAAAACAAACATATGTCCATTTTTCAAAATGTCCAAGCTGTATAGCTCATGACAATGTGAACCTAATTTTATCTTTACTACTCTTGGTGCAACTCCCAAACAAGGTTACCAACTTGGTTTAAAGGGTTATGCAAACAACTTCTAGAAGGTAGAAGAATGTTTTAATACAAATTACTATGGTGGTGAGAGAAGAAGAGGCCATCCTATCTTTGCTTTAACTATCCCATGCAAAAGATAGGATAGTAAATGTGTCCTCTCAGGAGTAAGCCCAAGGTAAGAAAAAAAAACCCAAAGCCACAATTTGGGATGTGTTTAAAGATGGCATGCTAAGTTCTCCTTTTTTTTTTTAATTTGATCTTATTTTTCAATTGTATTCAAAATCATCTATAGCTATCAAACTCATGGTTCTTTGAAATAGATGTATTACTTTTTATAATTATAGACATTTCCTTGCCTTGAAAGGCAAATTGGTTCTTGTCTTAAAAGAGCTATTGAACCTATTGATAAATGTAATAGATTCACTTAGAAGGTTCTAAATTTTAGTTTCTTTCTTTATCTTTGCCAATCCTTTTCCTTATGCCATTTGATATGTGTATATTCTGATTTCTCAAGTACTTGGACATGCATTTATAAATTGATTTGAGTATGATGTATGAAAAAAATTCTTTGTTCATATGTTCCTTAAGATATACTATAATATTTCAGAAATAAGTTTCTAAGTGCTCCAAAAATTCACCTATCTAAAAGAGTGGCTTCATTAGACCCATTATCAATCCTATAACCATTTTCTTATTATTGAGCCTAATTGCATGAAATTCCTTTCCTTAACTCTACCTTAAAGTTGATAGCTATAACATCCATTACTTTTATACTGGGTTAGTGTAACACCCGGTTTGTTGAAAAAAGGGCTAGAAATGTGCGATTTTCAAAGGAAGTCTCTTAAAGCAAGGAGAAAGTGGCTAAATATTAGAGTAATAATCTAGACTCCTAAAAATGAAGATTTAAGGCTTGAGTTGCCTAAAAACTCGAGTTAGAAGAGCTAAGAGAATTTGCAAAAATAAGTTGGGGCATTTTTGTAATTTTTGAAAAATTTGAAAAACTTATATGATGGCTTTTTAAATGAAAAATTTAAGTTTTTTGAGGTTCTTAGAGGTCTTAAAACCCATGAGAATCCCTAGAACAGTTGAAACCCCTCTGGTAAGTGATTTTGGCTGTCAGTTGACTGAAACTTTGACTGAATAGTTTGGAATAAGTTTAAATCCATTTTGAGTGAAAACAAAGCTATTTTATAAGTTTGAGAGCTTAAATATTATGATGGAAAAGATAGATTTCGAAAAAGAGTTAAAATGAACCCAAATGGAAAGAACCAAAATAGGGACTAAAATATAAAATTAAAAAGTTGTAAAAGTGACTTTTAGACTTCATAAGAGGCGTCCCACATAGCTCCTCACTTGCATGACATATTGGTTGGTCTAAAACAAAAATTCCATCAGTCTCTTAGGGCGATCCATTATGAGGAAGAAGGAAGAGAACTTGTGAGTAAGGTGAGAAATTCATGCTTTCTTCTTGCCTTTTTCTAGGGAAAATTATGTTTAAGGACCAAGAAGAGAAAAAATTTATTTTTAATGACCATTACCATTAGGTTCAATGGTTTGTTGCTAAAGTCAGTGATAATCATCCTAAAACAAGTGGTAACAGGTCCTTAAGAATAAATATCTTCACTTTTTTGTCCTTTATTATAATTCTCCCCTTTTTTTATGCCTAGCTTTTTCTCCTTCTCTTCTCTTTTTCTATGGAATCCAAGGCTAATATGGCTCTATTTTGAGGTCAACACAATTAGAAGAAGAGAGTTTTAGAAGGAGAGACTTGTAGCAAGTGAAAGCACCTTGAGAAAGCAAGCAAATAAGGTATGGATCTTGACTTGAATTTCTTCTTTGAGGCAAATTTTGGTCAGACCTAGCCTCTCCTTAGGGAGTTGAATACTGACCTTAGTAAGAGAGGAACAAGTATTTTAGAGTATGGGAATTAAGATTTTGCAAAGGAAATCAAAAGGGAAGCATGGAAATTCAAGAATGAGAACCTAGGGATTCTTAGATAAATGGCAAAATCTGATTTCTTCCAAAGATGTTCTAGCTTATGTGAAAACTTAATTAAGTCCATTAGACCTCTAGGAAGTTTTATATGAGTCATTCCCCTAAGAAAAATCAAGCAACTCCTTGGGTCTTTTTGTTATATGCTTGTCCTAGCCTTAAGTGTAACGAATGTAATTTGTAACACCATAATTTCCTAACTTATCTTATGCTATTCTCATGCTTCATATCATGCATTTCATGAAGGAGCAAGAAAAAACTCAATTAAAATAATAAATTTCTTAGTGTTACATCGCATATAAAATTTTCATTCACTATCCCGTGGTATGAGCTCATGTATCACATTTTCATATTTAATTACATAGATACAACTCATTTCCATCACTAAAAGTGCCCCACTACTTGTGGATGGCAAAGGGAAGCATACAATTCATATATACATTTTCAGCCAAAATTCTTCCTTTTCTGTCGCAAACTTTAGAAAATCATAACTAATTCTAGAAAAATAAAAATTATACATTCTTTGCCATTCTGGAAATCTAAACATGTCTACTTTATGCTAAAAATATGTTCAGGACATGAAATGCCACATAGAAGATGTTTGACATTCAAAAAAGTGCAGAGGTCTGGTTGGCTACTGGTACTGTCATAGCTTTTTACTACAAACTTCAAAAATGTCCAATTAATTTTACAAAAATACAATCCATGAAAATGATGCCAATATGGAAAGCTACAGATGTTAGTTAGAGGAAAAAAATAACTCCAGACCAGTTTAGACATACCTAGACCTTGAAACCTAATCAAACAATACCTGTGGTCAGTTTGAGCGGCTGCTACTGGGTAGAATCTTTAAAAATTCATATCTCCCCTCTAGACATCCAAATAGGGTGCTTCTACAAGTCACTAAGAGTGTCTAGTTTTTCCCTATTAAATTTCATGGCAATTGAACATCATTTGGCCCCTGAGTGATAGAAATCATTTTCAGACCAGTATGAACAGTAACATGCCCAAAATTAGAATTTTTCCCAACTTCAAAAATTCATCAAATATTTCCCAGACCTCTGAAAATTCTGCACTTTAGCTTCCCAAAAAGCTTTCAACAACTTCTAATTGTATGCCAAGTCTCAGATCAAGAAAAGTTCACTTGGATAAAAAGTCATGTAGGTTCTAATATGGTCAATTTTTGCTTCATATAGGATACCAAAGTGTCCAAATGATTTTTCTTGATGTTTGGCACCTTTTAGGCAAGTTTAAAAGTATGATTATGACTTATATTTATACATTAATGCATCAAACTTTCAAGAAGCAAAATTTGGCATTATATGCTCAATATACATTCTAATGGTCACATAACATAATCTCTCATTTGTACATCACATATTAATATAATTATATATGCTCATAACATCATAGGATCTATACAACCATGGGTTACATCATTTGCCATCTATGTAATCTTAAAGAACAAAATCCATGCACTTTGATGTCAAGCTCTCATCTCTCATGTGGTTGGCTCCTATTTCCTTGTTCTCCTGGTCCACCTAGCATGTTAGAACATTGGAGATGAGGGAATGAGATTCAAAGAATCCCAATAGCTCATCTCCCTTTCAATCACACATAAAAAATGCAAAACCAATCTTATAAATGCATGCATGGGCATGTTAACATGTGCAAACATTCAAGAAGTATTTTCAACATTTGAGCAAGTCATACATAGCATACAAAGGCTTGCTAAGTAAATGGATTAGCCTCACCTATTCACTTATAGATTTTGGATTTGCCTCACCCATTCTTTAAGAGGTTCTTGGACTCAACCTTGCTCTTGGGAGTCAACCTCACTTTTGGGAGACTCTTTTCTTTATCTCAACCAATTCTAAGGGTTCTTGGCTCATCCTTGCCATGGCTAAGGGTTTTTGGCCTCACCACACTCAAGCAAACCAAAGTAAGCATCATAAACATGGTTTAGAAACATAAGGCATTATCATGGTACCATGGCATATGAAATCATGTTAGAGCACTTTTCATGGCTTAAAACACATATATACACATTCAAAGACAAGTCATACATTCATGCACGAGAAAAGGAGGAGTGAGCTACCTTGGAAGCAAGTACACACTTTTTCTCTTGAATTTCCTCTCCCTTCTTCGGCCTCATACACACAAAGGTGTAGGAATAATTTCTCTTGGCCTAGACACAATTTATGGAAGCCAATTAGGTTCATGGAATTAATTCTAAGGCCACACAATTTGCTTAGACACTAACTTGGCTCATTAACCCCTTTATGGTTCCAAGAATGCACCTAATGAAACAACACCTATCAAATAAATTTTAGGCTCCATTCTTTCCTTTCATATATGATTCTTGACTCCTTTTATGCCTCTTAGTGTCATCACACAATTGAAATAAAGAGACTAACTACATGTTGCTTCTTTAGGTCATATTATGGAACATATAAAGTCAACTCATTTTCTATGGTTTCTAAATTTTTCCCAAGGTCTCCCCTCATCTTCACTCATCATATATGACTCAAAAATGGGTTTAGAAAAATTTAAAACCCTCCCTAGGTATGCAAACCCCTCTTGGTTGAACCTAGGAAGCATTTTGCTCTCCATGGACTTTGCTTTGTTTTCTTGATGGAGGAAGAATATGGGGAGAGTTCTAAGGATCTTAGGAGTTCATTTAAACTCTCATTTAGGCATAGAAATTAAGGTATCAAATCAGATTTTGTAAGGAACATGTGAAACCCTAGAATTTGCATCTTGAATTTCCATGGTTATTTGTTAATTCTCTTTGCATATTCTTATTTTCCATACCCTTTTTCTTAAGAATTACCCTTGGTTCTACCTAAAAACTAATCCTTCCTAGGACTTCTTGAGAGGGGAGAACCATAGAGAGAAGGGGAGCAAGGGGTAGCAACCATGGAAGAAGAGATTACCTTGTTTTTCGTTGTTTTTTCACTTTAATCTTTTCTTCTTTGGCTTCCTCTCTTCAAATCCGAATCTTCCCCTTAATTCCATGCTTTCAAGCTTGGATTTCTCCTCCTTTTCTTCTTCCTCTTGTGTGCCACTCCCTTAGGGTTTTTCTTCTGGTCTAGGGCAGAAAGATATGAAGCTATATGAGTGGGAGAGTGGGGCACCATCTATTTATAGGAGAAGGAAGAATGACTTTTCAAAAATTTTCGTTTTGCCCTTCGTTTTTGGCATTTTCATTTTTAATTTATTTTATCTCCTTTTTTAGAACCATCTTTTTCATTATAAAATGTGGATTTCCAATTTAGTAAAATGCCTTTGGAATCACTCAAATCGGAGCTAAAACCTTCCCAAACAAATTTGTCAAAAAGTTCAGGTACACTGACGTTGGAAAATGTCTATTGGAGGGGTTTTAATTGTCTCGCTGCTTCCCATAATTTTTAGGGTCTCTGAGAACCTTGAAGTACTCAAAAATTTCATTTAAAAAGCCCTCTTGTGTGAATTCCAACATTTGCTCAAAATTACGAAAATGCCATTATGTTTCGTAAGTTTTTCGTAAGAAATTGTTTCTTCATTCTAGCTCTAATTTTCTTTTTGTCTGAGCCTAGAATTCTCATTTTTAGGAGTCTAAAATGTTGCTCAAATTTTTTGGGACCTGAACTAATTCATTTCGGGGGACTTGCTTTAAAAATGCACCCGTTTCTGTTGTTTAACGAAAATTAGATATTACATAATTTCTGTAAAACGACGAAATGAGATGTATCAAAGCAAGTCCTCTGAAAATGAACTAGATAATGTCCTTAAAAAATTTGGTAGAGTCCTAGGTTCCAAAAAATGATAATTTCAGGCTCAGATGGAAAGAAAAATAGAGCTAGGATGGTGAAACAATTTGTGACGAAACGTAATGACATTTTCATAAATAAGTACAACTTTTGAAAAAACACATAGGAGGACTTTTTAAATGTGAAATTTGAGTTTCCCAGGGTTCTCAGAGGCTCCAAAAATCATAGGAAGTCTCGAGACTGGTAAAACCCCTATAGTGTAGGTTTTCCAATATCGGTGAGCCCGAATTTTGACAGATTTGTTCGGAAAGGTTTACCTCTAATTTGAGTGATTCCAAAGGTATTTTATTAAATTAGGAACCTAAATTTTATAATGGAAAAGATAACTCTA
Source organism: Erythrophleum ivorense (assembly GCA_026724425.1). Classification (NCBI taxonomy): domain Eukaryota; kingdom Viridiplantae; phylum Streptophyta; class Magnoliopsida; order Fabales; family Fabaceae; genus Erythrophleum; species Erythrophleum ivorense. Next base: position 537,488 of record JAIUCV010000480.1, read on the forward strand.
AACAAAGAGCTAAAACGAAGCCGAAATGAAATTACCATTACGGAAGGATAAAATTGGAATTTTTGAAAAAACTAGCTTCTTGAATGTATAAGTTTCATGCCTCTTCTCCCACCTTTGTTAGCATGACTTCCTCTACCTAAAATACAGAAAAATAGTAGGCCTTTGAGGCGCACCAAGAGAGGAAGAAAAGGAGCTCTCTTTCTATGGTTTTCTTGAGTGAATTAGTTTGGTTTTTGGTCTAAAACTTAGAGGGGTAGTTCAAAAATTTTGAGGAGAGGCAAACCAAGAAGAAGCCTTGAAAGCACACTTGAAACCAAGGTAATTGTTTGTTGTTGTTGTTGCTTCTTCTTCTTACTCCATGGATGATGCTTGTTCGGCCAAGAATAGAACCATATAGAGGGAGGATTTTCTGTCCAAAAACAAGAGAGGAACTAGGGTTTTAAACTATGAGGAAGAGGATATGGCAAGAAATTCTAAGAAAAACCAATAGAAATCAACTTAGGAAAGTGTAGGCTTCTTTAGGGTTTTGGAAAATCTAATTTTGTGTGAGTAATTCCTTGGCTATTTGAGTGTTTCCTTGAGCCCCTAAGACTCTTAGAAAGTCTCCCAAGTAGCTCTCCCATCAAGGAAAAATTTGAAACTCCAAGAACCCCATTATTGCTTATAGGTTCAACTAAGCTATGATGGATAGGGTAGAGGATGTTTTAATTTATTCTAGTCTTAGCTTGTGACTCTATGATGTTAAAAGATAGGAGAAACCATTGGGAAAAATTTAGGAGCCATGGATTGGAAGGTGGGACAATGGTGTCCATAATGGTGCTTTGTGAAGCAACTTGATTCTAAGCTTGTGCAAATAATTGTATGAGGACTTTGAATGAGGCCAAGAGGCCTAGAAATAGAAAGAAATGGGAGCCTAGAGCTTGAATTGTGAAGGTTGCTTCAATAGGCCATTTATGGAACCATTATGCCACTTATGAAACCAAGTGTGTGTTCAAGAGTGAGTTTAACATCTTGGCTTGCTTCAAGTGTGTAATTATGTGTTGTTTATGGTGTTTAGGCCAAGAGAACATCTAACCACCTAGGTGTACTTGTGAGGCTGAAAAAGGAAAGGAACAAACCAAGTAAAGCTTGCATAAATTCAAGGTAGCTCTCCACCTCATTCTCCTTGCATTCTTGAGTGCATATGTGTGTCATTGTATGCTTGTGTATATTCTTGTGACTTGATGACATGCCACTTGATGTCTTGATATTACATTGGTATCATTGTGTCTCATTGAATGGCCTTGGTTATGGAAATGCCTCATAAGGTTGAGGTGATTCCAAAAGTCCCTAAATGAAGGTGAGGAGATGCCAAAAGTCTCATGGCATGGGTGAGACAAGGCCAAAAATCTTTTGGAAGGGTGAGGCCAAGTCAAAAGTCTCGAGGCTAAAAGTGAGGCAAATCTAAAAGTCCTAAAAATGAAGTAAGGAAAAATCAAAAGTCCTTAGAGCATGTTCTTGTCTTGAATGTAAATAAGTGACATGAAAATTTTGACTTTGCATACTTTATGGTTGTCAAACCTTCCATACATATGGTTTGATATGTATATGCTTTGAATGTGTGTGTGAATGGGTGTGTGAGTTATTGAGATTCTAAGAATCTCACCGATAAATGCTAATTTCAGACATATTAATCCTCCTAAACTTAGGCACTTTGATGAGTAAATATGGCTTTAGGGGTTTAATTAGGTAGAATTTGATTTCATTAGCCATTTGTACACTTTATGAATCAATTTGCAAAATTATTGATTTTAATACATGAATTTCTTTTAAATAATTTTGTGGATAATTCTACTCAATAATTTTCATTCTTTTGTGCAGATTTTAATGGGCAATTGAAGCTTGAATGAGAATTTGAATTAAATAAGAGAAGGAAAGAGCATAGTCAACACAAATCTTGCACAAGCTTTATTCTCTTGTTGACCAGCCTACATGCATAGTTCCACATTGAGCATAGCAACTCCAACCATGTACACTCACTCATACAAACACATGCATGCAAACGCAAGAAGGCAGCCTCCAAACACCATACACAAAACATATGAATGGGCTTGAGGATGTGAAGCAGAGTAGAGATGGGCCACAAGTTTGATGGAACGCTACGGGCTTGTGAAGTTGTTGTGGGAGAGAAAGAAACACGCGCATGAAGAGAAGAAACTTGTGAGCTGAGGTTGGAAGGAGACCACATGGGAAGCAAATGAAAAGCATGCAATAGCTTAAGTGGAGGAATCACGTGGAAACCAAAGGAACAAGAAGCCATGTCTAGCTCCTTCATTCATATCCATGCACACACGAGCTGTTGATGTAAGAGAAGTCTCAAGTTTCATGTGAGAAGAGGCATGGAGATTAATACATAATACACTGCATGAAGCAAGAGAAAGTTTTGAGCTTGAGTGAACAAAAGAAGCCACGGGTTGCAGCACTTACAAGAAGCTACGTGGATGAAGTAATTCGCATGAGAAGCAGAACAAAGCTTAAGAGCACGAGGAAGAAAAGCCACAAGGCAGCTAACATGGAATGAAGGACTTGAGCAATGAGGAGAATAAGCTGAGAAATGAAGAGCAGGATGGGTTGAATTAGCTGAGAGTCTAGGCAGAAACAACGTGGAAAAACATAAAAGAAGAGACGTCAAAACACACTAGCTACGGGCTCTAACAGTAACACACATATACAATAGCCAGCCACCGGTTTAGAGCTGATATAGAAACACATGCATGCAGAAATAGAGTCAGCCACGGGTTCAACGCATAGCAAAAACCATGAGAAGCTGCAAAGAAGAAGCTACAGGCTGGGCACTCTATGAAGGAAACAACCTCTGTTTTGGAGAGAAAAACGCGATGAGCTGCATGGAGAAAAGCACATGAGAAGCTCGAGTTAAGTGTACTGTGAACAGAAGCTAGGATCTTGCTACAGCTCTCATTGCATGAAGCACTTACGGATTGACGTGGAAATTACATAAGGAGGTGTAGCTTCAATGTGAAAGAGCTGAGATGGGTATACATGCATGAAGCCACAGAAAAAGGATGTAGCTCACAAGGCATCTCACGAATTGAATGAGCTGGGAACTAGGAATTAAAACACATAAAAGACGCTGGACAGAACATGCCACTACTTGAGAGAAGAAGGAAGCTCAAGTTGAAGAAGTTTGAGAGAAGAGATGGGGAAAGGAGCTGACGTGATTGTCACGATGGAACAGAAGTGTGGAGAAAACAAATGAAGAAGCTGAGCTAATGTAGAGCGTGGAAGATTAAGATGACTTGTGGACTGACGTGTATTAATGAAGCACGAGCTAGATTGGAAGCTATAGACCACGTGGAAATAAGAAAATGAAGCACGAGCTAGATTGGAAGCTATAGACCACGTGGAAATAAGAAAGAACCTCAGGCAATTTACACACACAGAACGCGTGAAAGGCTGACGTGAAAAAGGATTTAAATTGAAGCATGATGGGCACGTGACTCATTAAGAAAAGACGCTGAAGCATTTATCAAAAGGGCGGAAGATCAACGCGAAAAATGAAGAGCTGGGGAAAAAGAGAAAAAGGCGAATAACATGACAGAGAAAAGGACGCTGAGGCTCCAGAACGTGGACGAGCAAGTTGATTAATCAATTTCTCCATGGCTGAAGCTCTCATCATCGATTTTCTTCCATTTAAATTCTCATCATCTATTTTCTTCCATTTAAATTCTCTATCGCAGCTTGAATCATCCTTGGTGGCTAGCTGAAGATTAAAGACTCCCAGATGCAGATTTGAGCTCCACATTTTCTCATCAAATTGGATAAAAATTCTTTGCTTAATCTTTTAATTTCAGCATTATTTCCCTTGTTAATTTGACTAGGTTTAGCTTATTAATTTAAGAATTTAATTGTTGAAAATTATTGGATTGGTTTGATTTATGGATTGAGTATAATTTGATCTTTGGAATGTTAATTGTGATCATTACATGTTTGTGAAAAATTCAGAATTAGTGGCTGTGCAAATTACTCTTAATTTCCTCTTGATTATAGGCCAATTAATGCAATGGTTGTTGGATTAAGTGGCTAGAATTTTTGTGCAATTAATTGTTTAAGGAATTCATTAATCTAATTAGTTAATTAGTATCTTGAGTGGATTGTCCAGCAGATTTTATTGATCAATTAGGATTGGTTATAGTGTGTTCTTGTTCTTAATTCAATTGATTAATTTTTCAAGGTTTCTTGTGGTTGCAAAATCCTTGAATAATTGATGAATTGAATCTTGGATGGTCACTCAAGAGTTTTTATAGAGAATACACTAATGAGCAGAAATTTAAATTCAAATTTGGTACACTAAAAAGGGAGTAAGGATAATTGAATTCCAGGGAGTCCATCTAAAGGCTAGCTATCACATTTTCTTAATTGTTCACTTCATTTAGTCTTAAGTTTTTTATTCTTGTCATTTAAAATTTAGTTCAATTAAATTTTAGTAATCCAAAACTCCCTAAACAATTTTCATTTAGTAATACTTGGAACATTCTTTCATAAACTAATTGAGGAACAAACTCCTTGGGAAATGACCTAGGTTGCACCATTACCTATAAATTTTATCTGTCTATCTAGTTTTATTTGAGATTGCGCGACACAATTGTCAAATTTGACACCATTGTTGGGAAATTTATTCTCAATTGTTTGAGAAAGTTTTCTAAGTATTTTTATTCTATTTTAACTTAGTTTTTGTTCTGTTTTGAACTTGGATTTGGATCATTTTGGTGTTGTGCATCAACTTGTTTGCTTGTTGGAATTTTTGTTTGAAGTGCCCAGAAAATTCTTAAACTTTTTTTCCAAGATTTTTGGGTGTTTTAAGCAAAAAAAATAGTAATGCTATTAGGTGCACCATTTTTTGGCCAAATTCTAACGTTTAAGGCACTTTTTCTAATTTTTTTAGTATTTTTTGGAATTTTTTTTAAGAATTTTCAATTTTTCTAGATTTAATTTCTTTATTTTTTGTGAGTTTGTTTTATGTCATTAATCTCTGTTTTGAAGTGTTTTTCATTTTTAAGATGTTCTTAGCTTCATTTGAATTTTATTTTCTTAATTTAGAATTAATTTTAGTTATAATTTGTGAGTGATTTTTTTTCTTGTGCTAAGGTAATTGTACTTCTTATACTTTTTTACTTTAAATGGATCCATACTATTATTCTAATCAAGGTGTTTATAATTCTTATGCAAATGATAGTATTTCTCAGCAGTTGGATGAAGTCAAGTCAATCTTCAAGGCCTCATTGAACGACAAAGACAAACACAACAAGCACAATAATATCAACAAGTCTAACTACCATGCTACCAACCATACCACCATTCCTGTAAAGTTCACCCCAGTTACATTGAACCATACCACAATCCATATGAAGCCCACCCCAATTAACACCATCATTATGAGCCATACCATGATTACCATAGGCAAGAGCCAGAATATCATCCTTACAATTATCATTAGGGATACATGCAACAAGAGGTCTAGAGGGAACCAAGTAAGGAAGAGAGGATGATGCAACAATTGGAAGCCTATAATCTTAAACACCAACAAATACATCAAATGGTCCAACAAGAAAATGAACGGTTGCATCTTGAAAATTAACAAAGGTTTGACAAACTCATGAAGGATTTAGGATTTCAAATGAATCAACCCACTTCAAGTGCTACTGAATTGACTGAAGGGCAAATTAGAAGGGAATGTATAGAGGAAGAAGAATCCTATTCATTTGGTAATATCCTTCCATCTTCTAATACATTGTAATTTGTTGGAACTGATTCTAGCATGTTTGATAGCACTATGACTACTGATACATATAATGTTGTTGATTCTTAATTGCTTGATGATGATGTTGTAGATGAAGAAATTATTGTTGAATCTCCTGATTTGGTTGATTGTGGTAACTCATTAGGCAAAATTGACACAATTATTGATGTTCATGATTCCTTGTGTACTGATGCACTTGGTATTTCTACTCCTAACTGTGATCATAGTGATGAATTCATTTCTGAACCTGTTAATGATAATTCTTTTAAGTCTACGGTAGTAGATAACTGTGGGGGTGACCTAGAATGTGATAATCATTCTGTTTTTACTATGGAATTGGTTGATACGCTTGTTGATGATGTATCTTCTGAGTTTAGGGACAGTGCACCATCTGGACCATGTGATATAGCTGATTTGAATGATTCTGTTGATTGTGTGTGTGCTGAATCTGCTATATGTGATAGATACTCCCAAATTAATACTTTCATTGAGACTAATGAGTTCCTCACATATTCTAAGCATCATGATTCCTCATTAGCCTGTGATGATATAACTGTTGAAACAGTGGATGTGGCATGTGAAAATATAGATAATGAAATTGTTGGACAACTTGTTGTTGATGAATCAGACTCTAATTTGAAATGTTTCTATAATGAATTGCATACATGTCCTATATGTGCTGAGATAAATGAGTTTCTGGAGTCTGATAAGTTTGCTAAATCCAAAGATTCCTTTGTTTGCATTGAAATTATTGATAAGACTGATTCTTCTTATCATACTAGTGTTGATGAGAGCATGCATAGAGATAGTGCTGATATTGAACATCCTGTTAATCCTTATGTTGTTGTTGATACTTGTGAGAGACGGGATTTAGTTGTTGATCATTATTTAGAAATATTGTGAGCCTATTGATGTCTCTTTGGTCAGGGAAGATACTATTTCTCCTATTGAGAGTCCTGAACAGATCCTTAAAGTTGGTGAAGTAGTTCCCAACAAGCCACAAACTCTTCCAGTTGAGAAAAAGCAACTGCTTGATGCCTTGAACTCAAAAGACTGTGAGAAGTTGCAATTGCATTTTCTTATAAATGTAGTGACTCTTACTGATGAGAGTCCAGTTGATTTTATTGGTTTTGATAGATATTTAGAGAGTCTAGTATTTTTAAAATTGATTCCAAATTTTCTTTCTTTAGTTTTAAATGTCTTAAATTTGATTTTTCTTCTTTTACTACTTTTGAATATTTTGAATATGACTTTCCAAAACTATTGATGGTTGAGGAAGTCCGTAAATCATCTCTGCATGATCAATCAAAATGCTTTAAAGTAGTGAGACTTAAATTTGTTGAATTGAAAAGGAATAATGCAATTTTGATTTTGGTTTTTGATACATATGATTAGTTGGTCTCTGATAGAATTCTTTAGTTTAGGATTTAGTTTTCTTTTCTTTTCCGCATTATAGTTTGTTTTGTTTCTGTTTTGTAGGTAATAAAAGGTTGCTAACCAGTTACATGGGAATCTGAGCCGACCTTGAGATCTTTGATTCAAGTTCATCTGGTTGTACACTCTCTTTTCACTCTTTTATCTTGTGTTGATTATCTTTTTACTGGATTGTGTACTGACATTGAGGACAATGCAATATTTAAGCGTGGGGGGGAGGGCTATTTCATTCAATTTCATCTTCTCTTTGTCTTGTTAAAAAAAAACTAAAAATTTTTGAAATTTTTGAGAAAATTTTTTGAAAAATAGCGTGAATTTTTTTTTTAATTTTTCTGTCAAAATTGCAAGTTGAGATGATTATAGCTTGGATTCACTTAGACATGACAAGTGATGGATCTTGTGTCTTGATTCAAGTGAAGTGGCAATGAATTTGATTTCAATGAATTATTTGATAACCATTAGCTGGTGAGGAATTTGAGCAATATCTGTTCGATTCTAGTGTGTATTCACCTATCAGGCTTTCACTCTAGAACTTGTCTTGATTCTTTGTTGAGACTACAGTTATATTTGCATGCATGAAAATGATAAGGCATTCCTTTATTTTGTAGCTGGATAGCCAAAAGGACAACCATTACATGCATTTTATCCATTGTTTAACCACTTTGGACTTATTTTTATTTTCTTATTTAGCCTCTAGCCATTAAATATATTCCCACCTTGTTTGAAGATGCCTTTTGGATTTCAAGTAGCATTACACTTGCTTAGGATAAGAGAATGTATGCTTTGCATCCATTTAGTCCATTGATAGTAAAAGGTGAAGAAAATGTTCAAAGTTAAAGAAAAGAAGAGATAGAAAAGCAAAAAGAAAGCAAGGCAATGAAAATGAAAAAAAAAAAGAGGAAAAGAAATTTAAAATCAAAAGAAAGAAGTGTTTTAGATTGAGTTTGTAGTGCCGATACTTATAGGAAATAAGGCCTTGAATGCACATTCCTTTCTATCCTAAATCTCCATTGATTGCTTTTGAAGTCCCAAGGTATCCATTTGTTATTTGTTTTTCCTTGTTTTTGTATCCATTTCCCTTAACCCCATTACAACCCTGAATAAAGTCCTATTGATTTGTGCTTTGCATTTGGCATGGGTGGTGGAGATTTAAAAGCTTGACAAGCCTATGGCAGTGGGGTTTAGATAGGTGAAGTTTGAGTGATATATATTGCACTTAAACACTTGAGAGTTAAGAGTAAACACTAACCTATGTGAGGGGCTATGCATTCTAATTTATTCTTTTCAAATGAAATTGTCATGGAATTTGTTTTCTTGATGCAAGTGAAGTTAGTTTAGATTGTTGAAGTGATGCAAAGTTATGATTGGCCTCTAACTTGTGATTCTTATTTCCCTTTTTCATTTTCATTCTCCATTGGTCATTCCACTAGCTTTTCTTTAAGATCTTGAGCTTTTCTCAGGAGTGCAAATGTTTAAGTGTGGAGGAATTTGATAAAGGCTATTTTCATACACTGTATTCCCCTTAATTTGGATATTCTGATGAATAACTATGGCTTAATGAGTTTTATTAGATGGATAATCGATTTTGATGGCCACTTTTGCACTCTAGGAATTTAATTGCAAAATTAATGATTTTTAATACATAATTTTATCTTAAATAATTCATTCTTTTTGTGTAGAATTTGTATCTCTTGCTATGGTTTTGAAATAGAGAAAAGAGGAAATCACATGGTGAAGGATTTAAGAAGGTGCACAATTCACTCATGCATGGTTCACCCAAGTCTTCAACACATTTCCTCACTTGAAGTAACAAAGGCAAAGCAAGACACATGCACCACTCCCTCATTCATGTAGCATTTATCCAGCAAATCATACATGTAAGTAACACTCATGAGCAGCCACCACATTTCCACCTACGAGTTAGATGAGAAAAGTGAGTTAAATGAGTGAAGAGAAGTCACATGAGCAAGAAGTGAGGAAGAAGCTGAATTTGCATGGAGAAGAATGCATGAAGAAGCTACACACAAGCTAGAACATGTGAGCAGAGTAAGACAAAAGAAGCATGGAGAAAAGGCTTGAGTTAAAGGAAGAAACACGTAGCACTTCGTAGCAACTGCATGAAAGGAAAACAGAGACTCAAACACGTGAACTTAGAGGGACGTATGAAGCAAGAGTTGGAAGAATGTGGGTTTTGGTTGAGAAGTAAGAAGCTATTGTTTTTGAAATGGAGAAAGAATGATGAAGCAGCAAAAATAAAAGCAAGGAGTTGAAAACATAAGAATGGAGCTAGGAGGAAAATGTGAGGATTAAGATGGAAAATAACATTGGGTTGAAGGAGCTTGGAAGCAACACGAAAGAAGAGAAGCTACGTGAGAACTAGATTATTACATGGAAGAATACACACTCGAGCAAATGGATGGAGAAGGAAGTACCAGCCACAACACGTGGTGAAGGAGAAAAAGACATCAAATAGCGAAGAGAAAAGCTACTGGAGTTAACACGAAGAAAAAACTATGGGTTCTTAAAGTTACGAGCTACCACAAACAAGGAGCAACTGTATAAGGAAAAAGCAGTACAAGCTACAATTTTACGTGGAATAAAAGTGTGAATTGTAGAAAATGAGCTGGAAGAGCATGGGATGAACAAACACACACATGCAGAAACGAAAAACAAAGCCATGGGTTCAAAACATGAAAAAGGAATAAAAGAGCACATGATGAAGTGGCTAAAGAAGATGGGAAAAACGTAGCTCACATGGAATATTATAAAAGAAATAAATTGGGACCCACATTTATACATATTAAGAAGAAAACGCTATGAGTAATTGGCATGAAAGGGGCTGAGCACATGAAAAATAAAAGAAAACATGTGAAGGGATTAAAAAAGGACTCAGCATATTCCACACAGGGTATCACGCCATCAGACTCTCCATTCACTCCATCGATTGTCTCATTCCTTCATCTAGACACTCCATCCACCACGCCATTCCATTCGTCTCATCCATTCTCCATCTCCATTTCACCGCCATGAAGCACTAATTTCCATCTTGTGATTAGCTTAGAAGACAACCTTGGTTGAAGCTTGAGTCTATAGAATAGCAAAGGAATTTTGGCTAAGATTTTCTCTTTTTCTTGCATTTTCCCTTTTCTTGTATTATCTTGGTGGTGGTTATATTTGATTAGGAATTTGTATTGTCTACAATTAGTGGCTGGTTAGACATTAATTAGGACATTGTTTGATTGATTATTTGATTAATTTTAGTGCTGGATTTTCATTTTCCTACCATTTTCTAAGTGTGCAATCAAGGTGTTTGATGAAATGCTTGTGAGAATTGGTGTGCTTAATTGTCTAATTTAAGGATTCATTAGAGTTTGATTAGTTAATTAAACATCCTAGGGAGTTAATTCAGAGGCTAATTAATCAATTAATCATTCAATTTAAGTGTTCATTGATCTTAATGATAAAAGTTAGCGATTCAACGCGTGGTTGAGGTTTCAATTCAACATTAAATTGTTAATCCCTTTATTCTTGCGTGGTAACTCAAGATAATTTGTATTGGACACAATTAGGAATTCTTAGACTAGAATTAATCACAATTGGATTAGGATAAGGATAGTGGATACCAAGGGACGAATCCAAAGCTAGTCACAAGTCTATCATTCACCTCATTAGTTCATGCAATTAGGAATTTAGGAATTTTAATTCAATTTCATTTTACTTAGTTTAATTTAATCAAAAACCCCGCAAATTAGGTAGTTCTAGGTTCTTTTAATACTTAAAAAATCCAATTAAACATTAAACTATTTCTAAAAGAGATGACCTAAGTTATGCCACTAACTATAGAATTTAATCCAACCTAGTTTATTTTGGGGGTTGCACGATGAGCCTCTCACTTACCCTCCCTTCCCTCCATCATTTCAAAATGTCTAGGTGGCACACAAGAAGGGAGAAATGCAAGCCAAGAGCCTTGAAAAGCTATATTGGAACCATTATGTAGCTTATTTTGTAATTGAATGGCAAAGTGATTATGTATATGTTATTTTTGAGATGTAAGACACAATGTTAATATGATGTATAAATCTTGTATGGACCACATGTGGCATGAAATCAATGTAATTGTAGGATTTAGCTTCTTGAATGGCTTATGTATATTGTGTATTCTTGGGTATGGAATGGTCAAATTGAGATGCATAAAGCTTGGAACCACTTGGATAGTTCACACAAGTCATATTCATGCCTTTAAACTTGCCTAAGAGGTGCCAAACATTAAAGGAGGTCATTTAGATAGATTTGGTATCTCATATGGAGCAAAAATGGCCATTTTGGTGAGTTATATCACTTTTTGTCCAGATGAGATCTTTTTATTTGAAATTTGGCATGCATGTAGGGCTTGTTGAGAGATTTTTGGGAAGCTAAAGTGGGTATTATTTGGAGGTCTACAGAATATTTGGCAAATTTTTGAAATTGTCAATTTTTTTGTTTTGGTCAGTACACTGTTCATCTAGTCTGAAATTTGTTCTCTGTCATTCATGGGGCAAACAATGTCCAATTGCCATGAAATTTTACAGAACGAAACTAGATCATCCCATTGACTTGTGCCAATTGGAAAAACCTTATTTGGATGTCTAGAGAGGGTGATATGAAACTTTGAAGTTGTTGTCTAGTACCAAGCACACTATTAGACCCATGTTATTGTTTGATTAATTTTTGGGGTTTGAATGCTCTTAGAATGGTCTATAACTATTGTTTTCCCCTAGTTAACATCTGTTGCTTTCCAAATTGGTATAGATTGCATGGATTGGATTTTTATGAAATTAATTATGAATTTTCAAAATCTATATCAATAAGTTGTATCAGATTTCTGGACAGCTAGACCTCCCTATCTGTTCTATTGTCAAACGTGATCTAGATGGGACTTTTATGGCTGGGACTTATTTTTAGTGTAAATTTGATACCCAGAGCTTTCCAACAAGTTATGGTTGCTTTATTTTGATTTTTCTAGAATTAGTTATGATTTTTTAAAGTTGCCTTAAATTTTGCTATCTTGGAACCCGAGGCAAAATGTAATTATTTGGGGGTTTTGACCCTTGATCCGTGGTTTATGCTAAGTTTTGAGAATGTTATGATTTGTATGAATGGAAAATAATTAAATAATATTGTTGGTGAGTTCATGGGGTCCCGAAGATACGAAATGAAAAACTTATCTGCTATGCAACGTAATTTAATTCATTATTTTAATGCATTTTCTTGGGATTTCTTTGAAGAATTGTATAATCCCACTTACACAGAAGAGGATTAATGTTAGAAATAATATGGTATTACATTGAGAGTGTTTTTGCACCTAGGGAGGATTTTTTTTTATTCCAAGGGTAGAAAAGGCTTAGATGTGAATTATAGATGCTAGAGGAACCAATGAGTTAAAGTTAGAAAGTCTGGTTTGTGAGATGGAAGTTTAGGTCCCATTTAGACATAAAGGAACAACCTAGAGTTTGGCCTCTTGGATTGAGTTTATGGTGACTTCCATGAGTTTAAACAGAGTCATATAACCTAAAAAGAATAATAGTTGGGAGCCAAGACCATGATTTCAAGTGGTTGCTTCATTATGCCATATATGGACCATATTAGTGTTTTAAGACCAAGTGAGCTAGCTTAGAGTTTTATGAAGCTAGAATTGATTCCAAGGTTTGATTTGTGTCTCATTAATGTGTCTAAGCTAAGAGAATCAAGAACATCCCCATTATGTGTGCTTGGCCGAGAGGGAACAAGAGAAGGGCAAGGGGAAAGTTGGTGATTTCTAACTTGAGGTAGCTCTCTAACCTTTCTCTCATGCATTTCTTGATTTATTACTTATCTTAGATTGCTTGTGTGTGTGTTTAAAATATGTGAAATGTTTCTAGTCATTGCTTACATGTTATGGCACCATTATGTTTCTTGAAATGTGTTTATGAATGCAACATGGCTTGAATGGGTTTTGTTATGCGAAAAGTCCCTTGAGAAAGGTGAGGAAGAGCCAAAAGTCCCTAAGAGAGGGTGAGACAAGGCTAAAAGTCCCAAGAAAGAGTGAGGCTAAGTCCAAAGCCCCTAAATGTTGGTGAGACAAATCCAAAAGTCCTAAGAATGTGGGTAAGGCTAAACCAATAACCAACAAAGTCTATGTTTAAGTTAATTGAACTTGTTTGACATGAGAAATGTGGCTATGCATGGTTTTAGAAGTGTTTTATGGCATGCTTGCATTCCTTGACTTATAATGGCATTATATATGTATGTTTGAAAGGGAAAAAGATCTATTGGGATTCTTTGAATCTCACTCTTTCTCCCACATGCTTAACTTTGTCTAGGTGAAGCCCCAAGACCAAGAGGTGGAAGCCAAATGCCTTGAAGATAAGTTTTTGACACTAGATAAGGGTTTTTTTATTTTGATGTCAAGAATTTTGTACAAATGATGTATATGAGATATAGATACTTAGACATGTATGGAAGCATGTATTTATGATGTATGAATGGAAATTGGAACCATATATAGACTTATGTAAGTTTTTGACATTCATATGCTTTAGTGTGCTTGTATGTAAGTTCAAGTAGGAAAGTGAATTTGAGATGTATGAGGATTTGGACTACTTGAGCAGCCTTTATATGTTGTTTTTATCTTTTTGGATGTGCCCAAATGGTTGTGGTATGAGTAGAAGAGCATATGGTGTATTTTGACCCTTATTAGTACCTAAAAAATGCCATTTTTGTAACTTGAATCCCAAACTGACCAAATAGACAAATTTATGCATGAAATTTGGCATAAATATAAGTTTCATCTAGAGCTTTTTGCTGAGTTAAGAACCACTATTTTTGGAACTCTAGAGAATAAATTATGAATTTTCAAAGTTGAAAAAATTTTACAAATTTGGTATGTACACTATTCATATAGTCTGTTTGCTCCTCTATGTCATTCATGGGTCAAATGAAATCCAATGCTCATGAAATTTTATACAAATAAACTAGATACTACGAACTTTCTATAGCTATTAAGAGGACCTCATTGGGAGCTCTATAGAAAGAGAACCAAATTTTTGAAATTTATGGTCAGTATCAAGATGCAATAGACACTTCTGGTACTATTCTATTATTTTTCATGATCCAATTGGTGTTCTCGTGATCTAGAACTATTTTTTGTCACTAGTTAACATCCAGAGCTTTCCAAAATGCTATCATGTGCTTGATTTCAATTTCTCTAGAATTAGTTATTATTTTCCAAAGTTTATATCAGCAAATTGTCCTTGCAACCCGAGAATGGAAAATGGAAATTTTGATGTAATGGCATTTGATCCATGATGTAAGCTTCAAAATGGGTTGTTTCTTATTTGTTTGGATATGGTATGGATGAAAGTGATTTGAGGTCAATTTAAATGACTCATTTGGGCAAAATTGAAGAATTTCAATGTTTATACGCTTGATTTCCATTGCTAAAGTATGCAAGCTCCATGTAAAATGTAACATTCGGTTTTTCTGAAAATGAGAGAAAACATGAGAAACGTAATGCACGATTTCTCCATAAATGAACGAAACTCATTGGATACAAAAGGAAGTCCCTCAAAATGATGTAGTTAAGTTCCTAAAAAAATTGGGAAGTATTCTAGACTCCAAAAAATAAGAATCCTAGGCTCAGACAGAAAGAAAAATAGAGCTAAAATGAAGAAATAATTTCTTACGAAAAGCTTATGAAACATAATGGCATTTTCAAAATTTTGAGCAAATTTTGAAATTCACATAGGAGGGCTTTTTAAATGAAAGTTTTGAGTTCTGGTGGACGTTTTCTAATGTCAGTTGACCCAAACTTTGACTGATTCATTCGGGAAGGTTTTAGCTCTGATTTGAGTTATTCTAGAGGCATTTTACTAAATTGGGAACCTAAATTTTATAATGGAAAAGATGGTTCTCAAAAAGCAGCTAAAATGAAGGAGAAAGAAAAATGCCAAGAACGAAGGGCAAAATGAGAATTTTTGAAAAAGTGTTTCTTCCTCCCTTATAAATAGGTGGTGCCTCATACTTTCCCTCATTTAGCTTCAGATTGTTCTGCACAAAATCAGAGGAAAAACCCTAGGAGAGTGGTGCACCAAGGGAAGAAGAAGAGGAGATGAAATTCAAGCTTTAAGGTATGAAAATTTAGTAGTTTTTCATGCTCTTTCTCTTCCAAACCTCTTTTCCTTCATTCTCCTTTATTTTCTATGATTAGATGAAGTATATGGATCTATTTTAAAGGAGAAATTGAGGGAAAAATTCGGATTTGAAGAGAGCCGCTCAAAGAAGACAAGATTCAAGTGAGAAAAGCCATGAAAACAAGGTATTTTCTTCTTCCAAGGTTGCTACCCCTTGCTCCCCTTCTCCACCCATTTCGCCCTATATAAGAAAACATAGGAGGGCTTGGTTTTGAGCTGAGCCAAGATGATTCTTAGGAAAAAGGGTGTGGAGATTAAGAATATGCAAAGAGAATTAACAAATAACCATGGAAATTCAAGATGCAAAATCTAGGGTTTCATATATTATTTGTAAAATTTGATTTGATACCTTAATTTCTATGTCTAAATGAGAGTTTAAATGAGCTCCTAAGACCCCTAAGATGCTCCTCACATGTTTCCTCCTTCAAAAAAACCAAGCAAAACCCATGGAGACCAACAAGCCTCATGGTCTCGACTAAACATGGTTGGGATAACTATGGAGAGTTTTAAATTTTTCTCAGGCCATTCTTGAGTCATATATGATAAATGAATATGAGGGGAGGCCTTGGAAAAAAATTAGAACTCATAGAAAGTGAGTTGGTGCTTTAGGTTCCATATTATGACCTAAAGAAGCAACATGTAGCTATGCTCTTTGTTTTAATTGTGTGATGACTCCAAGAGGCTTAAAAGGAGTCAAGAATCATTTTTGAAGGGAAATAATGGAGTCTAGAATTTATTTGAAGGGTGTTGCTTCATTAGGTGCATTTGTGGACTATAATGGGGTTTATAAAACAACCTAGTGTCTAAGCAAGTTATATGGCCTTAGAATTTGTTTCATGAACCTAATTGGCTTCCATAAATCGTATTTAGGCCAAGAGAAATCTTCCCCACACTTTTGTGGATGTGTGGCCGAAGCAAGGGAGGAAATTTCAAGAGAAAAAGTGTGCGATTATGTACAAGGTAACTCTTTCCACCTTCTCTCATGCATGGATATATGCTTAGTTTGTCTTAGAATGTGTGTATGTGCATTTTCAAGCCATGAAAAGTATGATAGCATGATTTCATATGCCATGGTTTTATGATGACATATTATGTTTCATATGATGTTTTACTGTGTGCTTGGGTTTGCTTGAGTGTGGTGAGGCCAAGAACCCTTAGCCATGGTGAGGATAAGCCAAGAACCTTTAAGATTAGTTGAAACAAAGCAAAGAGTCTCCTAAAAGTAAAATGGGCTCCCAAGAGCATGGTTGAATCTAAGAATACATTAAAGAATGGGTGAGGCAAGTCTAATATCCACAAGAAATTAGGTGAAGTCAATCCACTTGCTTGGCAAGCCTTTGTATGCTATGTATGACTTTCTTAAATGATGAAAATGTTTCTTGAGTGCTTGCATATGTTCACATGACTATACATGCATTTATGAGACTTGTTTGCATCCATTATATATGATTGAATGGGAGATGAGCTATTGAGATTCTTCAAATCTCATCCCCTCCTCTCCAATGATCTCACATGCTAGATGGACCAAATGGACAAGGTAATGGAAGCCAACCACCTTGAAGACAAGAGTTTGGCAGAAACATGCTTAGTCTTTGCTTTATAAAACCATAATGATGTCAAATGTTGTAACCCCTTGATGTATATGGTCTATGACCTCTTAAACATATGTAATTATGGTATTATGCTATGTATGAATGAGAGAATATGTTTTATAGTCATTAGAATGTGAAATGGGTATATGGTGGCAAATTAGCTTCATTGGTGGTTTGATAAAATTATGTATATGTGTGGATGAAATGGTCAAAATGAGATGCATAGAGTTTGGGACCATTTGGGCAGCTTACATAAGTCTTAATCATACTTTTAGACTTGCCCAAAAGGTGCCCAATCCTAGGGAAAGCCATTTGGTTACTTTGGTACCTCATAGAGAGCTGAAATTGACCATAATGGAATCCTATGTTACTTTTTAGCCAAATGAGATCTTTGTGATCTGAGATTTGACATGCAATTAGAGCTTGTTGAGAGATTTTGGAAAGCTAAAGAACATAATTTTTGGAGGTCTACAGAATATTTGATGAATTTTCAAAGTTGTTAAATTTTTTGATTTTGGTCTGCTTATTATTCATTTGGTCCGAAAATGAAATCTATTACATATGGCTCAAATGATGTTCAATTTCCATGAAATTTTATACAAAGAGACTAGACATTCATAGTGACTCATGCCAACTAGAAGCACCTCATTTGGATGTCTAGAGATGGAGATATGAATTTTTGAAGATTCTTTCCAGTATTAGGAATTCCAGCCGACCTTTGTTACTGTTTGATTGGAATTCGAGGTCTTGGCATGCCTAAACTGGTCTGGAGTTATTTTTTCCCTCTAGCTAATATCCATAACTTTCTAGATTGGTATGAATTGCCAAATTTTAGTTAGAAAAGAGCTAAATTCTGGCAAAAAATATACATGAGTATTTTGAGCTTTCCTTCGAGTTCCTTGAGATGTAGGCCACATTTGATGATGCAAATGAGTTGTATTCATGTAATTAAATATGAGAATGTGATGTATGAGTTCACATGGTCCATATGACACCGAATGAAATTTTCATACTCGACGCAACGCAAAGAAATGTATTATTTTAATGGATTTTTCTCACTTCCTTCATAGGATGTATCATATGAGCATGTAAATGTGATAGAAATGACCTAGAAATTATGGTGTTATATTTATTGGTATTAGAGCAAAGTTCCAGGCTCTCTCGGATTGGATTTAGCTTGAGGATGTAGTAATAGAACTATGTAAAGGACTATATAAAGGCTTGAATGGATAGGTAGAGCCTTGTATGAGACATTATGGGTGTGTGAAAGTAGTTTGTGGCTTTCTTCATGATAAGTAAGTTATAGAATGGTCTTAGAGTAGTTAGTGGACACCAAAAAAGAGTAGCCTCTAGAGTTGCTTGAGCAAAGCTAAGTTTGAGCAGAGTTGAGTGATTCGACGGCTAGAGCTTAATGAGATGTGATAGCCCACCAGGATTAATGGCAAGTCTTAGATATAAACAATAAGAAATGATCTTGTTGATATGAAGAGGCTTGTTAGAGAGAGTATGTGAGGCCTAATTCTCCCTGGTAGTCATACTTAGGTTTTTTCGAGACGTCCTGTTTAATACAGAGACAAGTAGTGATGCAGCGCAGTATGAAATAAGATTGTGGCTGCACAAGACCAGTTTAGAGGGGAAATGAGAAGGGAGTATCCCCTAGTCACAACACCAAAATGTCTAGATAAATATTAGAGCTCGAAAAGTTAATTCCCTCAAGCCAGGAGTTTGAGTTACAAGCTACACCCTTTAAAGCCTAGACAACCCAAAGGTGATAGTTAGCTATTCATGAACGAAACAAGAGGTAGAACTCTCTAACTTGATGATGGGCTGGGCATAGAAGCAATAAGGCTCGGGTTGGTAGCTAAAGATGAAAATCTAATCCCTAAAAAGTAAGCCAATCAGAGGCCGTTAGTTGCGGCCAATTAGTTGCTTAGCCACTGCCAATTATTCCATGGAAGTAGCGAGCCAATCCAGAGAGTTCCTTGTCGTGACCAATTAAGAAATTAGTCACGGTGAATGATATGTTAGTCGCAGCGAATGGCACCATAAATGCCTTGTTGGTCATATTCAAGCTAACTTAAGGAATGAACTGATAAGGGGTTAGACAACCGACAGCAAGCGAGAACCCCTAGTATAAGTAGAGAAAAAAGGTAGTGAATAGTTACGGAAGATTAGTAAGAAAATCGTGGGCCTAGCAACTGAAACTGAGGAAAGAGCTCAACACAGAGGAAGTTAGACACAGGGATAATGAGGTTGTTGAGACCTGCCTTTAAGGCGTTGACTCCAACCTAGGATGCCACCCTATGAGACACTGAAATAACCTAAGAAGGCGAGCCTCATGTTATGTAGAGAATGAATGTAAGCTGAGAGCACCATAATATGAGAATGATATAGGGTTAAGGCACGTGAGTGATGAAAGCACCCAATAGAGCATAAGCTTTTAATAAAGTAAAATTCAGACAGTGAAAATATGTGTCCTAGATTGGATTAGCAAAACCCTAAAAATAGTATACTGTTCTCCTGAGGATGAGGCTAGAGAGACTGAATAGAAGAAAGCCTAGTTTTGATCCAAACGTAGGCAGTTAGTGCCTTAGTACCCCCAGGGAAGCTCGAGGGAGCTAGAGATCGCCTAAGAAGGCGAGCCTCGTGTTATGTAGAGGAAGAATGTAAGCCAAGAGCACCATAGAATGAAATTCTTGGAATTATATGAAATAAAATCCTTCTTACCAAGGGATGGTCTAGCTAAGAGCAGAGTAAGAGTATGAGCGAAAAGTAGACCCCCTTGATGTTACAGAGAGTGAATAAGTGGAGGAGCCCAGGAAAAATGTAGGTGCTCTTGAGCATAAAGAAACCTGAACTGGCAACAGAAACAACCAATAGTAGAACATCCTTTTACCTAAGTAAGAGGATAAAAAAAAGGTAGAAAGAGAAGATATAACAGTGTTCAAGTCGAGGACATATTAGATTGAGAATAGATACTTAGTTAATGTGCTTGAGTACTTAAGAAAGCACACTTATCCTTGGCATAGATGCCCTTCTAGCATGATAGTGCCCGAAGTAAAAATAGTTGGGCAATATAGAGAGATCTTGGGATGAAATAGAGGAAGAATCCTATTTTCCCTGACCACTCTATGAGAACAAGGTTGATAGAGAAAAGTAAGAGAGGAATACTTTAGATTATTGGGAAACTTGTAATATATAGGTAACAGTGGCTTTGAGCTCAGTTATAAGGCGTTTGTGTATTAATGTTTGATGTTATGGTTTGCTTGCAACAATGGTTACATGATATTGGGTTTGGCCAACCCAGTAGTAATGTGACGTGAGTGCATAGCAAACGATGGCATCAATTACCAAAGTATCCTGATAATCGAAAGGTATCCTAGTTAAAGAACAAGATGAGTCAGAAGAAAGAGGTAAAGGGATTCTAATGATATCAGAATAGTAAGAAAAATATGTAAAAAGGAATCTCTAGTAAGGAATGTTCAAATTCAGATAGCATGAGTTTAGTATGTATAGCCTGAGTCCCTTATAGTATATATAAATGAAATGGATAGGGACCAGTGCATAGCCTCTCTCCTGCTAGACATGTTAGCCACACTTAGTATGTGAGATGCCCTAGTGCCAAAGCACTTAAAAGCAGAATGTGGGCATAGTTAGAAATTGTAGGATATGAGAGGAAAAGATAGCCGAGTACAGTTAAAGTAAGAAAAGAAAGCCCAAGTGAAAAAGGGGCTGAAGTGGGAATCTGAAGATCCCATGAGGAGCGATAAACAAAAATTTAGATGCTCCTAAGTATCAGCATGATGGGATCCTAGAGAATCAGATCATACAGAACTCACTTCGCATGAAGAGCATGATGTACTTCTGAGTTTAGCTTCAGCTATTATGAGCAATGGTAATTGGGCTTAGTAAGCATGTATTTTACTGTTAGATACAGTGATCTTAGGCTTTGACATCTCCCAGAGATGGATCGCAGTAGATCCTAGCATAGCTCAGCGGGTTGCAGTAGACCCTAGTAGGGCTCTAAGAGGTCACAGTAGACCTAGGGATCACAGTAGATCCCACAGAATTATAGAGAACCCTAGCCATAGCATGATAGATCTCTGGTAAGATGACGACCTGAGATAGTTTTATAGAACAGTTAGTCTTAGAGACTAGTACAATTTCAGTCAGTTTTTATCTCAGAGACTAGAGACCTCCTGAGTCTGGTAGACCATTGCTACAAAGATATGAAGGCTTTACTCAGACAGTTAAACCACTGATTAGATCTCTTGAGAGATGAGCTTAGTGTAGAGGATAAGGAAGGTAAGAAATTAGCTTTTCAGAATTAGAGCCAGATGAACCACTACCTAGCAGATAGTAGCCCTGACCGAAGGATAGAGAGATCCTTGCATGCTAGCTTATGTATTTAGAAAAGAGTCAAATGCAGTTTTTATATGAGGTAAGTGGTACGGTATATTTTCAGTGAGCAAAACTGTGAGAATAGCTAGTATCCTACCAGAACTCAATAATAGTCAGTGGTAGTAGCTCTTCAATGTTAATATGAGATATATATTAGGCCGATCAATATTGAAATGAGAGACTATAAAATGTCACTATAAGTGAGAAAAAGTCTCGGCCTACAAAGATAGGTGTAGTAGTAAACAGAGAAGTTGGGATCATTAAAAGTAAAAACTCCTCAAAGGAGTTGTAATTCCAATAAATAACTAAGATGTGAGGCCTATGCTAGAAAGAAATGTGAATTGTAATCATGGGATGAGCTCGTAAGAAAGAACATAGAGATGACCAGTGGACAGTATACTTCAAGACAGTAGACAGATAGAAACCTCCGATGGCTCTAATGATCAAAAAAAGATAATGAGATTTTATGAGAAGCCATTGAAAGAGAATATGGGAGACAAAATGTGAAATAAATTACCTCCCAAGATGTGTAAGAGAGCCCACTGAAAGAAACATTAACCTCTGTGAACAGGTTAATAATACTAACTTGATATAAATAGTAAGCTCTCTCAAGATAGGCCTCTAGAGTCAGAAATTTCTTTTCCTTATGAGAGAGAACTAGCTAGTACATCATGGCAATAAAGCCCTCATTAAAGGCTAGTTATGAAAAATTCCCTGGTTGAGAGAAAAATTTAAACGAGTGAAATCACCAAGAAAAGTGTATAGAGCTATGAAGAAGAGAAAGAAAAGAGCAGTTAACCATAAAAGAAAAGAATAAGAAGAAAGTATACCCCAAATTTTGAGGATGAAATTTATTTAGGGGGGAGAAATGTAACATCTGATTTTCTAAAATGAGAGAAAATGTGAGAAACGTAACGTACGGTTTCTTCATAAATGATGGTTTGCTCTCAAGTTCAGATTTCAGTTTTCTAATGGCAACTTCAAAAATTCATAACTAATTCTAGAAAAATTGAAATCAAGCAAACCATGCCATTCTGGAAATTTATGGATGTCTATGTTTGACCAAAAATAATTCCAGACTAATGCAAAAGCCTTAAGCTACAAAAAATCAATGGAATAATAACACAGGTCAGGCTGTGTTATTAGTACTATCATGCAATTTCAAAAATTTATATCTCCCTCTATAGAACTCCAAATGAGGTGATCTTGGTGGCTATGGAATTTGTGCTTATAAAATTTCATAAGCATTGGACTTCATTTGACCTATGTGTGACATAGAGAAATAAATTGACCAAACGAATAGTTACCATACCATTTCTGCATAATTTAGCTGAGTTTGAAAAATCATAATAAAATCTCTAGAGCGCCAAATTAAGTGATCTTTGGCTCTATGAAGAGCTTTAGATGAGACCTACTTACTGGCCAAATTTCATAGAAAAACTCACTCATTTGGATAAAACTTTGGTTTAGCTCTCAATTTGGTCAAAGTTGAAGTTTAAAATGGGATTTTAAGACACCAAATGCTCTTCTTGACCTTCCATTACCACTTGAGCAAGTTTAAAAGCATATTTACAACATATAAAACCATGCCAAAAGGTCCAAATCATCATGGAACTTAATATCACCTTGCCACTTGCATACATACACATGAATATCACATCTCATAAAGACTCATAGGTGGCAAGAACATACATATTCATTCATCTATATTCCACATTGATACATACATCATTTATACATACATTAGAACATGATCAATAATTTACAACATGTATATATCTCATGGTTACATATTTTGACATTAAAATACAAATATAAAGCTCATTTCTCTATCCTTTTGTCAAAGTCTTGCCTCCCATAGTTGTTGCCCACCATTTATTAGTCCTTTTGACTCACCTAGACATAGTTAGGCATATGTGGGGCAAGGGTAAGATTCAAAGAATCTCAATAGCTCTTAACCCTTTCAAACATACATAATGAATGCATTTACAAGTTAAAGAATGCATGCATGACATTCAAACTATTAATGAGCATACATAAAACATTTTCCTTATCAATAAACTCATACATAATAAGCATAAGCTCTCAAGGGCATTGGTCTACTCTCACCCCTCTTTCTTAGGACTTTTGGAATTGCTTCACCCACTTTCAAGGGACTTTTAACTAAGCCTCACTTTTTTAAAGACTTTTGGCTTTGTCTTACCCATTTTTAGGGACTTTTAGCTTATTCTCACCCTTGCTAAGGGACTTTTGGCACAACCAAACTCATGCAAGCCATAATGCAACCATATACACATTTCAAGAAGTATAATAGTATCATAACAATAAGTATTGGCTAGAAACATTTCTCATGGCTCACACATACACACAAGCACTCCAAGACAATTAAAATTTCAAGCCATGCATGTGAGAAAGTGTAGAGAGCTACCTTGAAGTAAGAACACAACACTTTTCTCTTGAAATTATTTTTCCTCTTTCTCGACCAAGCCTTGCAATTTGGTGGCTCTTGGTTCTCTTAGCCTAGACGCATTAAAAGAGACATACATCACTCATGGGAACAACCCCTAGCCTTATGAAATATCTATGGAGTCTTACTTTATCTTAAGACACAATTATGGTTCCATAAAGGAACTAATGAAGCAATTATGGGAATCCATGATCTTAGCTTCCATTTCTCATTCATTCTAGGTCTATTGACTACATTTAAACTCCTTGGAGTCATCACACATTTATTTTAAGGAGGATAGCTATAAGTTGCTTCCTAATATCTCATTATGGAGCCTACACCTCCATTTCACACTCCAAGGCTTCTTTTGAGGTCCTTCCATCATATCTAGTCCCATTCTAAGTTTGGAACAAATTAAAACACTCCATAGGTGCCTTAATCTTGCTTGGCTGAGACTATGGAGGCTTGGAGCATTCATGGAGTTTGCTTCATTTCATTTAGGGAAATGGAATATGTGAGGCTTCTTAGGTGTCTTGAGAACTTATTCATACTCTTAGACAACTTAAATTATCATTAAGAAGTTTCATATTTGCCAAAGTGCAACCAAATCCTTAAATTCTATAACTTGCATTCTAAATCTTCTTTTTCAATTCTAATTGTATATTCTTAATGCTCACACTCCATAACCCTTGGTTCCATCAAGAATACATGAAAAAAATTCTCCTCCTTACTTTCTCTCTCTAGACTGAAGCATAACTGGCTTGGAAACATAAAATTTTGTAAGTGTTTCAAGTAAAGTCTTGCCTTAAAATGGAGCTCTCTTCGCATAGATTATTTTCTACCGATTAGGTCCTCTAATTCATCATAAAATTTAGGTCCTCTTTTTCATCATAAAATTTAGGTCCTCTTTTTCATCATAAAATTTAGGTCCTCTAATTCATAAAATACTTTGGTTTCATCCAAATTGGATTTAAAACTTTCTCGAATGAATTAGTTAAAGTTTAACTCAACTGATATTCTAAAACATAAATCGAAGGGATTTAAACCATTTTAAGGGTTCCTATAGTTTTTAGGGTCTCTGAGAATTCCAAAAAACTCATTTTTTTCATTTAAAAATATCTCTTTTGAGTTTTCTAAAAATGCCTACAATTATGAAAATGCCACTACATTTTCGTTACATTTCTAAAACATTTATGAAGAAACTAAACATTACATTTCTAAAACATTACATTTCTCACACGTTACTCATGGTAAGAGATTGCATATTAGAGCCCAATTGAACTACTTTAGAATTAAAATTTGGTCCAAATGAGCCATAAAATGCATCCTTGTCCTTAATAGCCTAAATGATCGAGTGTAGGGCTAAAATGTGGGGAGTAGTTAGAGGACATAGAGCTTTTTATAAAGCCAAAGTTTGTATTTTTTAGAGCTCTATAGAACATTTGGTGAATTTTCAAAGTTAGCCCCAAAGATTTGTCATGCACTGTGACTGTTCATACTGATACAGCTATGAATTTCATATTCTTTGAGGGACCTAATCGATTCATTTCAACTTGAAAATTTTAAAGTAAAATGTTTAGATTATAAGCTTTTCATGGAACCTAATTTGTATGAATTGAAGTTATATAGCCAAAGTTATGAATTTTTTAAATTTGGGCTATAATATGTAACTTTGGTCAAGTATGGCTACTTGCTTCCTTTATGCATGTGGTGTTTATACATATGATCCATGTGATGAGACGATATTTCTATATATGAAATATGAATTAAAATGGGAAAGAATACCACTTTTGGCCTTTAGTGGTCCATTTGAGGTATTAGATAGCAAAATTATTATTGCTAAAGGAACTATTGTGAATGTTTCCTTATATGTGGCATTAAATGGTATAGAATAAATTAAGTATAATGAGTTATAACACATTTTGGTATCAAAGCGATGGTTCAGGTAGCCTAGTTCTATGAAGGACACAAAGACATAGATTAAGAGGAGAAAATGAGTGAGCTAGGTGTCAAATAACTAAGAAAAGACAATTACCCTATGAGGTATGCTTTGGATTCAAAAGGGTGTGGTATACTTTGGAATAGCAACCACAGATTTACCTATAAAAATTTTAGGGGAATGATATTTGGAGTTTGAGTATGGATACTTGAGAATAATGTTTATCCTTAAAAGCCTTCAACAGAGGCATTAGTGATCCTCAACAAGAAAGAAAACAAGGATAGTGTAGAGTGGACTTGAAGCATGAGTCTATGTTAAGAAGCCCAATTACATGAAGTTAAAGAGTAACCTAATGTGATGGATCAAGTATATAAGGGTACCATGATTGTAAGAGACTACCTCTAAAGTGTTGACTTTAATTTCTATAACTACCCAACATAATAACGCCAATGGGTTAAAGGTATAAACCCCATATATAAGTAAGAGAAGTTGTAATTACTTATAAATGTCATAGCCAGTTTGGCAAAGGCATTTTTTAGGATCTAGTAATGAGTATGAGATGTTCAGTTGCTAAGGTTTATGTTCTTATTTAGTAAGAAGGATGTAGACTATTGGTGGAGGAAGTTAGAGATGTCCCCAGTGAGGAAGGAAAAGATTAACAAAAGAAGAGTGGGCTTAGTACATAAGTCTATATAAGAAATTGTAATGTTACATGTCTAAGCCCAAGGGTACATAAGATTGAATAGTAGTTGAGAATAACATTGTTGGTGCACAAGAGTAGTAATGATTGTAGAGACCACTTTCAAGGTGTTGACTCCAATCCAAGTTACTATCTTGTGTGTTAGTAGTGGTTCAGCTAAGAGTATAGGCTCGAGATGTATAGAGAATGTTATAAGTACAAGGAAATGATATACTCTAGAGATGATGTGTCCTAAAGAAAGAATTGAGATTAGAAAAAGAGAAAACCTTTAAGATCTAGTAATAGTCATATTATAAGATAATATGAACTATCTAGATCTATAGTAAGTAGTGATAGGGTTAATCTATCCTCCTAAATATAGGTATGATAAAGTGAAAGAAAGTGGGTAGAAAGATAGTAGAGAGTCAAGAAACCATTAAATGATAGTTTATGGCTGTCCAAGTGATGAGACCTTATTTCAATATTCATAGGGATATAGAAAAAAGCAAGGGCTAAGTGAGAAGTCATAACTTGAGCAAAGGTTCTTCCATATTAGAGGCAAGGAAATGAGGAAGGAATCAAGTGATAGAAAGTGATAGAGAGGGAATAAGGAGTCAAATCTTAATTAGTTTGAGTAACAAAAGTCCATTGCTAAGTTAAATAACCCTCGTAAAGTAGATTTGTGGAGCATAAAGTAGTTAATAAGGTAGGGTTAAAACACTCTCATTTGTGTGATTTACGAGAATTAGTAAGACCCTAAGGAGAATTGCATATGCTCCTTATATGAGATGAAGAGTTTAAGAAAAATGAAACTCCATCTTATAGCAAGGATGTAAATGAGAGTAAAGATGTCTTAATAACTTTAGGGAAGCTATAAAAAGTTAAGAACTGATTTAGTTGGTAAATTCTAAAATATAGAGAAGTAATCATGTAAATTCAAGGGCATAAAAGATGATTAAGCCATAGGGTCAATTGTAATAAAAAAATAGAGGATGACATAAAGGCAGGTTAGATCCCCTTGTCCTTTATAAAGTGTAAGTAAGGTAAGTTGAACCCATAAGAAATATAAGAATGTTTATAAGTAAAGTTAAATATGAGATGCAAAGAAAATCAAATAAATAAGACATACGGTCACTTGACATATGCAAAGTGACAGTATAAGTGAAGGAAAAAGAATGTGGTAACTTAAGTGCATAGCAAATGATGGTGTCAACCATAAAGAGTTTCTTGATGATGAAGAGCATCCAAGTTAGTTAGGTTAAGAAGTAAGTTAAAGAAGAAAAAGTTATAGGATTACTGACTTGTTTAGTACTTTGAGAAAAAGCTATTAAGAAGGAATCTTAGATATAAAATAATGTAAATTGAATGTGCTTGTGGTACTAGAAAGCTAAGATCAAAGAAGCACAAGTTTAATATTTTTATGAGCATGAGTCCCTTATGAAAGATAAGCAACTAAAATAGAATGTCTAAGGGACTAATATATAATGTATATCTTGCAAGGTTACTTAGCTACATTATGATGTATGAGACCCTAGAAGGTGTAAAGGGCACTATGGTGCTTAGGCATTTTGGGTGCAAGAAGTAATTAAAACTAGAAATTTCTAGATAAGAGTTATGTTAGGATGATGCTTATAAAGTACTAGAATAGTTAAATTAAGTAAAGTGAAGTAAAGTAAACTAGTTAGAGTAAAGAAAGAAAATTATGATGAGGTTAGAAGTGGGAAATTAATGATCCCATAAGGAGTAATGATTAAGTGTTAAAGTACTCCAAAGTATCATTACTGTGGGATGTTTAGATATATAAGAATGCTTACAGGACCCACTTCTCGTGGATAGTGCCTAGAAGAGCACCAAGGGCATATGAGTTTAGCCTTAAGAACTTTGAGTGATAGTTGTCAGACATAGTGAGTATGAATTTTATTGTATAGAAATAGTATTTTATTAATAGAGATAGTATTCTTAGGCTTGAAATCTCTTAGAGATGGATTGCAGTAGATACTTACATAGTATAGTGGGTTGTAATAGACCTTAGTAGGGCTTAGAAGGGGTTATAATACACTCAGGGGTCATAATAGCTCCTATAGAGCTAAAGAGTGCCTAGAGTTATAGTTGTAGCAGTTCTTTTAGGAGACAATAGCCCATGACAATTTTACATATAAGTTTAGTCTCAAAGATCAATATAGTTTTAGATAGTTTTAGTTTCATAGATCAAAGATCTTCTAGGTTTGGTAAACTACTGTAAAATAGTTATAAGGATTTTTCTTAGATAACCAAGCCACTGACTAGATTCCTCTAATAGATGAGTGTAGTATGTGGGATAAGGAAAGCAAAGAAGTAGCTTTCCAAACTTATAGTTAGATGAATCATTACTCTAGTATTAATTAGCCCTGGCCAAGAGAAAGAAGGTTCTGATACACTATAGTAGTGTATTAAGAAAGAACTAGGTGTATTTATATGTAATAAGGTAAGTGGCGGCTTTTGCCTCTAGCAATAGAAGCTATAAGAGATTAGCACCCCACATATACTTGAAACTAGGTCAGTGGTAATTGCTTTTTAGCCTTAGCTTTAGTAATGTAGTACTTGTCCAGACCTAGAAGACATGATGAGGGTGTATATGTTAGTGAATGAAAGAACCAAGGATAGGGGCCATTACCTAGTGTGCAGCTAGTAGTTAAGGCTTGATATAGGAGAGGATATGAACCTTTTAGCATGGGATGAGCTAATGATTATAAGCTTGAAAGTGGACTAAATTTATAACAAGATAAGATAGACAAATAAGGCTCTTGACAGCTTAAAGCAAACAAGAAAGAGATAAGCTGATAATAGCAAAAAGCTATCAAAGTTAAAAATTTGAGATTAAAGATTCAGTATAGTATCTCTAACCATAGAGATTAGCCAATCCACTATGATAAAAATGCTCAATCTTAAGTAAATTGATTTAGATTAGTATGATATAGAATGTTCCTATCTTCCCATTTTTGGCCTGAAAGTGTGATGACTTTATGTTCAAAGTATGAGGGACAACAGTTACCTAGCTCCCTCACATGTTAGATATCATAAGAATGTACAGTAGTATGATGGACTATATTGAATGGTAACACCAGAGAAGGGTCATAACCAAAAGGACCTAAAAGCAAAAGATAATATACATTCTCTTGTAAATTTGGTCTAAAAAGGAATTATTTTTAGGAAAAACAACCTGAGAAATAAGATAAAATGAGGAAATGTATATAGAACTGCCTTTATGGTATGGTCCAAAATAATTTAAAAGGTTACCCCCAAAATTCGAGAATGAAATTTTTATCTAAACAAGGTGAAATGTAATATCTAGTATTTTTATACTAGGTTAGACTCTAAAATAAGGTTATGAAAAGTGATGAGAGGAAGTAAAAGCCTAATTAAATGAGAAAAGAGACTCAGAAATGGTTGAAAACCAATTTACGAGCAATTGAAAAGAATCCTTGCAATGTGTAATGCCCGGTTTTCCTAAAAACATTAAAAACGAGTCAAATATAAAAGAAAGTTCCTTAAATATAAAGATTTAAGGCTAAATAAAATGAGGATAAAATTTTAAATAATGAAAAATAAGGATCTAAGGCTTATACCTAAAAACCAAAGCTATAGCAGCTAAATAAAATTAGACGAAAAGTAGTGGTATTTTTGTAATTTTGGACACTTTTTAGACAACTTAAAGGAGGGATATTTAAATGAAAAAAATTAAGTTTCCCAAGATTCTTAGAGGTCCTAAAAATCATAGGAGCACCTAGAATGGTTCAAACTCCTCTGGTTTACGTTTTAAAGTGTCAGTTGACTTGAACTTTGACCAGTTCATTCGGGAAAGTTTTAAATCTAATTTAAGTGAAAACAAAGGCATTTTATAAGTTAGAAGACCTAAATTTTATGATGAAAAAGATGGTTCTCAAAAAGGAATTAAAATGAACCTAAATAGCAATAGCCAAGAAAAGGGGATATAAAAGGAAATTTTTATAGCACGTCCCACTCTTCGCCCCATTTTAACTGGCCTAGCTTCTATCCAAAATAGAGGAGAGACTAGCAAAGAATCATGCACAAGGAGAGAGCCAAGGAAGAAGGAAAGAGCCTAGGAAAATGATAAGAAAATTGACGATTGTGTCACGCAATCTCAAATAAAACTAGGTCAGAAGAAAAGCTTGTAGATAATGGTGCAACTTAGGTCATTTCCCAAGGAGTTTTAGCCTCAATTATTTGTAAAAGAGTATTCCAAGTATCCCTAAATGAAAATTGTTTAGGAGATTTTGAATTACTAAAATTTAATTGAATTAAATGAAAAATAACAAGAGTTAAAAGCTTAAGTCTAAGTGAAGCTATCAACTAGGAAAATGTGATAGCTAGCCTTTAGATGGACTCCCCAAAATTCAATTATCCTTGCTCCCTTTCTAATGTACCAAAATTGGATTTAAACTTTTGCTTATTAGTGTATTCTCCATAAAAACTCTTAAATTACCATCCAAGACTCAATTCACCAATAATTCATGGACTTTGCAACCATAAGAAACTTTGAAGAATTAATCAATTGAGTTAAGAACAAGAACATACTAAAACCAATCCTAAATGCTCATAAAAATATGCTGAATAATCCACTTAAAATGCTAATTAACCAATTAGATTAATGAATTCCTCAAGCACATTGATTGCACAAAAATTCCAGCTACTTAATTCAATAACCATTACATCAATTAGCCTAAAAACAAGAGGAATTTAATAGCAAATTGTGCAACTAATAATTTTGGACTTTCCACAAATATTTAGAGATCAAAATTAATATCCAAATATCAAATTACAACTAATCCATAATTCAAATTAATCCAGTAAATTCCAGCAACTCAATTCCTAAATTAATGAGCTACACCTAGTCAAATTAATAAAGGAAACAATGTTGAAATTAAAAGATTAAGCAAAGAGAATTTATCCAATTGGGAGAAACAATTTGAAGCTTAAATTTGCACCAAGGGAGCCCACTCTTCAGCCAGCTACCCAGGAAATCAAGCTACCATGGAGAAGATAAATGGAA
Source organism: Erythrophleum ivorense (assembly GCA_026724425.1). Classification (NCBI taxonomy): domain Eukaryota; kingdom Viridiplantae; phylum Streptophyta; class Magnoliopsida; order Fabales; family Fabaceae; genus Erythrophleum; species Erythrophleum ivorense. The sequence goes on from JAIUCV010000480.1 coordinate 569,033, forward strand.
GACAATGGAGGAAGGAAGAAGCTGAAATTATCAAGCCCTTTTAATCAAATTCTCCTCCCCTCCGTTTCGCATTTTTTGGAGCTCACAACCAACGTCTTTTTCTTGTAGTATTTTGTGTTCTCTTTAGCTAGCTTACTCTGTCTTTTCTTCACATTTTTATTCCACTAGCTCCCAGCCCCCTTTTCGCATTCTTACATCACATGATCTATTGCCTTCTCATCCAAAAACCCATAGCTTCATTCTTAATAAGTGAATCACGTGGCTCTTTAACTTATCCACGTCATTTACCACGTTTTGCCCATGTGTGTTCATGCCTTTCATTTCCCAGGCTAGCTTCAACTCTTTAGTAATCACATGTTGAGAGATGAACGAATTGATGAATGATTGCTGCCTATGAGCTTCTATTCCCTTAATGAACACATAGCTCGTATTTTCCACATAACCATCTACATGGTTTAACTCACTTTACTTCTTTTACATCAAAACTGTAGCTCCTTCTTCATCCAACCCAACATGTGAATCTCCTCCAGCTGCCTTATGTGTTTGAGCTCATTTTTGTGTGAAGAAAACCTTGTGCTTCTCTTTATTTTAGCTATGGCAACTCTTGGTCTTTCACATTTTAGCCATGCTCTTCTTAATGCTTCATCTATTTCTGCATGTGTGTGTTTAAAGCCACCTTCTCTTTATTCTCCATACTTTTCTTCTTTTTCGCGTGCTGCTCCCTTTAATCTCCAGCCCATCTCCCTCTTCTTTGTTTGCTTCTCTCTTTCCATGCTTCTTCTTCCCACATTTCTTTATGTATTTGCTACCCATAACTAGTGTAACCCGTAGGTCTTTTCAGCTCTCCAAACCCATGGCTGCATCTCAGTTTTGCTACTTCATCACTCTTCACATGCCTCTCTACATTTTAAGTCTACTTCTTCTCTTTCTCTTATTCAGCTCTAGCATCTTCTTCTCTCATGTGTTCACATTCTGTTCGAGTGTGTGTTCTCTTCATGCAGCTCCTTAGCTAGTTCTTTTCTCATCCCATGTGCTCCTTCTTGTTGGAACCCTTCCCACATGAGCAGCTCTTCTCTAGCTTCATTCATTCCTTAGCTTCTTCTTCACGTGGCTTCATTTAGCTTATTAATCCTACTGCTACTCCATGTCTACCCGTAGCTCATTTGCTTCATCTTTCTATTAAGCTCGTGGCTACCTTTATTTTTGCATATGTGTGTTTGAGTTTCATTTACTTCTTCCCACGTGACAGCTCCATAGCTCTCTCTACACATTCTTTGTTTGTTTCTTCTTCATCCAGCCCATAGCTTTTCTTTGCTCAGTTCCTCATGTACTTCTACTCGCAACTTCTTCTCAAAACTTATTGCTCCTTGTAATATCCGATTCTCTGAAAATAAGAGAAAACATGAAAAATGTAACGTATGGTTTCTCCATTAACGTACAAAATTCACCTAATACAAAAGTAATTCCCTCGAAATGACTTAGTTAAGGTCCCAAAAAAAATTTAAGAAGCATTCTAGACTCCTAACAATGAGAATCCCAAGCTTATTTTAAGCAAATGAAGCTAGAATAAAGAAATGAAATGTAACGAAAGCGTGACAAAACGTAAGGGCATTTTCGTCATTTTGAGCAAATTTTGAAATTCTTATAGGAAGACTTTTTAAATGAAAGTTTTGAGTTTTTTGAGGTTGTAGAGGCCCTAAAAATCATGAAAAGCCTCAGGACAGTTAAAACCTCTCCAGTGGACGGTTTCCAATGTCGGTTGACCCAAACTTTGACTAATTAATTCGGGAAGGTTTTAGCTCTGATTTGAGTGATTCCAAAGGAATTTTATTTGATTGGGGACTTAAATTTTATGATAGAAAAGACAATTCTAAAAAAGGAGTTAAAATCAGCCTAAATAACGCAAACAGGCACGTAAAGGCAAGATGATCATTTTGAAAAATTGTAAAAGAGGCTTCTTTAGTGAGATTACACCTCATCACCTTCTCCAAGCTTCCATTAATAGAAAAATGGGTAGCAATGGTGTGTCATTAAGTAAACGGCCCTGTTTCATATCGTGTTAGTTAGGAAAGTTATTCCTCTTTCCAAGAGCTCTCTAATGGTGGTTTTCTTTTATTAAAAACTTGAAGATTCAGGTCTAACCCAAGGCAAAAAGGAACTCCTTTCAAGAAATCAATAGGTGAAAAATAATCTACGTGAAGAGAGCTCCATTTTATGATAAGACTTCACTTGAAACACTTGTAAAATCATGTGTTTCCAAGCCATTTAAGCTTAGGACTAGAGAGAGAAAGTAAGGGGGAGAGTTTTTCTTTATGTATTCTTGATGGAACAAAAGGTTATGGAGTGTGAGGATTAAGAATATAAACTAGAATTGAAAAGGGAGCTTTAGAATGCAAGTCATGGAATTTAGAAATTTAGTTTCACCTAGGCTAAGATGAATCTTCCAAGTAGTAATTTAAGTTGTCTAAGAGTATATATAAGTTCCTAAGATACCAAGAGAGCCTCCCATATACTTCTCCTATCAAAGAAATTAAAACAATTCCATTAGTGCCATATGGAAGCATAGCCTCAGCCAAGAAGGGTTCATGCACCAAGGGAGTGTTTTATTCCTTCCTAGCTTAGTTTTGCAACATATATGATGGGAGGGTATGAGAGAAAGCCTTGAAAAAATTTTATAAACTATAAATAGTTTGTACCAACATAAATTCGAGCTCATTTCATGATACTCATGTGCTTCACATCATTAAATTCTATGAGGGAAGTAGAAAAATCTATTAAAATAATGCATTTAATTGCGCTGTGTCGTGTATAAAAATTTCACTCAGTGTCATGTGGACCATGTGAGCTCATGCTACACATTCTCATATTTAATTACATCAATAAAACTCTTTTGCATCATAAAATGTAGCCCACAATTCATGAAAATCAAAGGGGAGCTCAAAATAATCAAGTGTATTTTCAGTCAGAATTGGTCCCTTTTCTGACCAAATTTTGAAAAATCATAACTAATTCTAAAAAAATTAAAATCATACAATCTTGGTCATTCTAGAAAGATACGGATGTCTAATTCATATAAAAAAATGTCCAGACCATAACATCTATCATAGAAGATGTTTGACATCCGAAAAAGTCCAGAGGTCAAATAGCTCATTGGTGCTCTCACAGATTTCTGCAGCAAACTTCAAAACTATCGAATTAATTCCACAAAAATCCACTCCATGAAAATTATACCAATCTGGAAAGCTGTGGATGTTAGCTAGAGAGAAAAAATAATTCTAGACCGGTTTAGGCAGCCCATATCTCAGAATTCAATGGAAAAGTAACTAAAGTTGGGTAAGGCTCCTAGTACTTAATAGAATATTTAAAAATTCATATCTTCCTCTTCATACCTCCAAATGAGGTGCTTCTAGCTGGTATAAGTTACTGGGAATGTCTAGTTTCTCTGTATAAAATTTTGTGGTAATTGGACATCATTTGAGCCATGGGTGACAGATGTCATTTTTGGACCAAATGAATAGTATAGCAGACCAAAATCAAAAAATTTGCCAAATTTGGAAGTTCATCAAATATTATGTAGACCTTCAAAAATTATATTCTTTAACTTCCCAAAAAGCTCTCAACAAGCTCTAATCGCATGCCTAATCTCAGACCAAGAAGAGCCCATTTGGCCAAAAATTGATATAGGGTTGCATTATGGTTAATATTGGCTCCATATGAGATACCAAAGCAACCAAATGGCTTTCTTAGGTTTTGGCACCTTTTGGGCAAGTCTAAAAGCATGATTAAGACTTGTGTAAGCTACCCAAATGGTCCCATACTCCATGCATCTCATTTTGGCCATTTCATCCACACATGTGCATAAGTCTATCAAACCATTCATGGAGCTAATTTTCCATCACATACTCAATTCACATTCTAGTGGCTACATAACATATTCTCTCATTCATACATGGCACAATATCATAATTACACGTGTTTAAGAGGTCATAGACTATATACATCATGGGTTTACATGTTTTGATACAAATATGGCCTTAAAGAATCAAAAACTATGCATTAGGTTGTCAAGCTCTATTCTTTAAGGTGGTTGCTTCCATTACCTTGTCCACTTGATCCACCTAGCACATTAGATCATTGGCGAGGAGGGAATGAGATTCAAAGAATCCCAATAGCTCATCTCCCATTCAATCATACATAATGGATGCAAACAAGTCTCATAAATACATGTATGGTCATGTAGACGTGTGCAAGCACTCAGGAAACATTTTCATCATTTAAGAAAGTCATACATAGCATACAAAGGCTTACCAAGCAAGTGGATTGGCCTCACCCAATTTCTTGTGGATATTGGACTTGCTTCACCCATTCTTAAATGCATTCTTGAACCCAACCATGCTCTTGGGAGCCCACTTTGCTTTTGAGAGACTCTTTGCTTTGTCTGAACCAATCCTAAGGGTTCTTGACTCATCCTCACCATGACTAAGGGTTCTTGGCGTCACCACACTCAAGCAAATCCAAGTACACATCAAAACATTATATGAAACATAATATGTCATCATACAATCATGGCATATAAAATCATGCTGGCATACATTTCATGGCTTGAAAATACACATACACACATTCTAAGAGAAGCTAAACACACATCGATACATGAGAGAAGGTGGAGAGAGCTACCTTGCACACAATCACACACTTTTTCCTTTGAATCGAAGTTGTACATTTAATTGCGCTGCGTCGTGTATAAAAATTCCATTCGGTGTCACATGGACCGTGTATGCTCATGCTATACATTCTCATATTTAATTACATCAATGCAACTCTTTTGCATCATAAAATGTAGCCCACAACTAATGAAAATCAAAAGGGAGCTCAAAATAATCAAGTGTATTTTCGGCCAGAATTGGCCCCTTTTCTTACCAAACTTTGAAAAACTTTAACTAATTCTAGAAAAATCGAAATTACACATTCTTGGCCATTTTAGAAAGGTACGGATGTCTAATTCATACTCAAAAAATGTCCAGACCATAAAATCCATCATAGAGGATATTTGACATCTGAAAAAGTCCAGAGGTCAAACTGCTCACTGGTGGCCTCATAGATTTCTACAGCAAACTTGGATATCATTTGAGCCCTGTGTGACAGATGTCATTTTTGGACCAAATGAAAAGTACAGCAGACTAAAATCAAAAAATTTACTAACTTTGAAAATTTATCAAATATTCTGTAGACCTCCGAAAATTATATTCTTTAACTTCCTAAAAAGCTCTCAACAAGGTGTAATCACATGCTTAATCTCAGACCAAGAAGAGCCCATTTAGTGAAAAATTGATATATGGTTGCATTATGGTTAATATTGGCTCCATATGAGGTACCAAAGTAACCAAATGGCTTTCTTAGGTTTTGGCAACTTTTGGGCAAGTCTAAAAGCATGATTTAGACTTGTGTAAGCTGCCCAAATGGTCCCATACTCCATGCATCTCATTTTGGCCATTTCATCCACACATGTGCATAAGTCTATCAAACCATTCATGGAGCTAATTTTCCATCACATACTCAATTCACATTCTAGTGGCTACATAACATATTCTCTCATTCATATATGGCACAATATCATAATTACACGTGTTTAAGAGGTCATAGACTATATACATCATGGGTTTACTTGTTTTGATACAAATATGGCCTTAAAGAATCAAAAACTATGCATTAAGTTGTCAAGCTCTGTTCTTCAAGGTGGTTGCTTCCATTACCTTGTCCACTTGATCCACCTAGCATCTTAGATCATTGGAGAGGAGGGAATGAGATTCAAAGAATCCCAATAGCTCATCTCCCATTCAATCATACATAATGGATGCAAACAAGTCTCATATTTCATGTATGGTCATGTAGACATGTGCAAGCACTCAGGAAACATTTTCATCATTTAAGAAAGTCATACATAGCATACAAAGGCTTACCAAGCAAGTGGATTGGCCTCACCCAATTTCTTGTGGATATTGGACTTGCTTCACCCATTCTTAAATGCATTCTTGAACGCAACCATGCTATTGGGAGCCCACTTTGCTTTTGAGAGATCTTTGCTTTGTCTGAACCAATCCTAAGGGTTCTTGACTCATCCTCACCATGGCTAAGGGTTCTTGGCATCACCATACTCAAGCAAATCCAAGTACAAATCAAAAGATCATATGAAACATAATATGTCATCATACAATCATGGCATATAAAATCATGCTGGCATACTTTTCATGGCTTGAAAATACACATACACACATTCTAAGAGAAGCTAAACACACATCGATACATGAGAGAAGGTGGAGGGAGCTACCTTGCACACAATCACACACTTTTTCCTTTGAATCCAAGTGGTACATTTAATTGCGCTGCGTCGTGTATAAAAGTTCCATTCGGTGTCACATGGACCGTGTGAGCTCATGCTATACATTCTCATATTTAATTACATCAATGCAACTCTTTTGCATCATAAAATGTATTCCAAAACTCATGAAAATCAAATGGGAGCTCAAAATAATCAAGTGTATTTTCGGCCAGAATTGGCCCCTTTTCTTACCAAACTTTGAAAAACCTTAACTAATTCTAGAAAAATCAAAATTACACATTCTTGTCCATTCTGGAAAGCTACGGAAGTCTACTTCATACTAAAAATATGTCCAAACTATAACATCTATCACAAAGGACATTTAACATCCAAAACTTTCTAGAGGTTAAACTGCTCCGTGGTGCTGTCACAGATTTCTAAAGCAAATATAAAAAATGTCCAATTAATTTCACAAAAATTCAATCCATTCAAATGATACCAATTTGGAAAGATGTGAAATGTTAGGTAGAGGAAAAAAATAATCTAGACCAGTTTAGGCAGCCTCGACCTCGAAATTTAATGGAACAGTTATTAAAGTCGGGTAAGGGTCCTAGACTGGACAGAATTTTTAAAAATTCATATCTCCCTCTCTAGACCTCCAAATGAGGATCTTCAAGTTGGAACATGTCACTGGGAATGTCTAGTTTCTCTGTATAAAATTTTGTGGTAATTGGACATCATTTGGGCCCAGTGTGACAAATTTCATTTTTAGACCAAATGAATAATGCAGCAGACCAAAATTAGAAAATTTGCCAACTTTGGAAATTCATCAAATATTCTGTAGACCTTCAAAAATTATATTCTTTAACTTCCAAAAAATATCTCAACAAGCTGTAATCGCATGCCTAATCTCAGATCAAGAAGAGCCCATTTGGCTAAAAATTGATTTAGGGTTGCATTATGGTTATTATTGACTCCATATGAGGTAACAAAGTAACCAAATGGCTTTCTTAGGTTTTGGCACCTTTTGGGCAAGTCTAAAAGCATGATTTAGACTTGTGTAAGCTGCCCAAATGGCCCCATACTCTATGCATCTCATTTTGGCCATTTCATCCACACATGTGCATAAGTCCATCCAACCATTCATGGAGCTAATTTGCCATCACATACTCAATTCACATTCTAGTGGCTTCATAACATATTCTCTCATTCATACATAGCACAATATCATAATTACACATGTTTAAGAGCTCATAGACTATATACATCATGGGTTTACGTGTTTTGATGCAAATATGGCCTTAAAGAATCAAAAACTATGCATTAGGTTGTCAAGCTCTGTTCTTCAAGGTGGTTGCTTCCATTACCTTGTCCACTTGATCCACCTACCACATTAGATCATTGGAGAGGAGGGAATAAGATTCAAAGAATCCCAATAGCTCATCTCCCATTCAATCATACATAATGGATGCAAACAAGTCTCATAAATACATGTATGGTCATGTAGACGTGTGCAAGCACTCAGGAAACATTTTCATCATTTAAGAAAGTCATACATAGCATACAAAGGCTTACCAAGCAAGTGGATTGGCCTCACCCAATTTCTTGTGGATATTGGACTTGCTTCACCCATTCTTAAATGCATTCTTGAACGCAACCATGCTCTTGGGAGCCCACTTTGCTTTTGAGAGATCTTTGCTTTGTCTGAACCAATCCTAAGGGTTCTTGACACATCCTCACCATGGCTAAGGGTTCTTGGCATCACCATACTCAAGCAAATCCAAGTACAAATCAAAAGATCATATGAAACATAATATGTCATCATACAATCATGGCATATAAAATCATGCTGGCATACTTTTCATGGCTTGAAAATACACATACACACATTCTAAGAGAAGCTAAACACACATCGATACATGAGAGAAGGTGGAGGGAGCTACCTTGCACACAATCACACACTTTTTCCTTTGAATCCAAGTGGTACATTTAATTGCGCTGCGTCGTGTATAAAAGTTCCATTCGGTGTCACATGGACCGTGTGAGCTCATGCTATACATTCTCATATTTAATTACATCAATGCAACTCTTTTGCATCATAAAATGTATTCCAAAACTCATGAAAATCAAATGGGAGCTCAAAATAATCAAGTGTATTTTCGGCCAGAATTGGCCCCTTTTCTTACCAAACTTTGAAAAACCTTAACTAATTCTAGAAAAATCAAAATTACACATTCTTGTCCATTCTGGAAATCTACGGAAGTCTACTTCATACTAAAAATATGTCCAAACTATAACATCCATCACAAAGGACATTTAACATCCAAAACTTTCTAGAGGTTAAACTGCTCCGTGGTGCTGTCACAGATTTCTGAAGCAAATATAAAAAATGTCCAATTAATTTCACAAAAATTCAATCCATTCAAATGATACCAATTTGGAAAGATGTGAAATGTTAGGTAGAGGAAAAAAATAATCTAGACCAGTTTAGGCAGCCTCGACCTCGAAATTTAATGGAACAGTTATTAAAGTCGGGTAAGGGTCCTAGACTGGACAGAATTTTTAAAAATTCATATCTCCCTCTCTAGACCTCCAAATGAGGATCTTCAAGTTGGAACATGTCACTGGGAATGTCTAGTTTCTCTGTATAAAATTTTGTGGTAATTGGACATCATTTGGGCCCAGTGTGACAAATTTCATTTTTAGACCAAATGAATAATGCAGCATACCAAAATTAGAAAATTTGCCAACTTTGGAAATTCATCAAATATTCTGTAGACCTTCAAAAATTATATTCTTTAACTTCCAAAAAATATCTCAACAAGCTGTAATCGCATGCCTAATCTCAGATCAAGAAGAGCCCATTTGGCTAAAAATTGATTTAGGGTTGCATTATGGTTATTATTGACTCCATATGAGGTAACAAAGTAACCAAATGGCTTTCTTAGGTTTTGGCACCTTTTGGGCAAGTCTAAAAGCATGATTTAGACTTGTGTAAGCTGCCCAAATGGCCCCATACTCTATGCATCTCATTTTGGCCATTTCATCCACACATGTGCATAAGTCCATCCAACCATTCATGGAGCTAATTTGCCATCACATACTCAATTCACATTCTAGTGGCTTCATAACATATTCTCTCATTCATACATGGCACAATATCATAATTACACATGTTTAAGAGGTCATAGACTATATACATCATGGGTTTACGTGTTTTGATGCAAATATGGCCTTAAAGAATCAAAAACTATGCATTAGGTTGTCAAGCTCTGTTCTTCAAGGTGGTTGCTTCCATTACCTTGTCCACTTGATCCACCTACCACATTAGATCATTGGAGAGGAGGGAATAAGATTCAAAGAATCCCAATAGCTCATCTCCCATTCAATCATACATAATGGATGCAAACAAGTCTCATAAATACATGTATGGTCATGTAGACGTGTGCAAGCACTCAGGAAACATTTTCATCATTTAAGAAAGTCATACATAGCATACAAAGGCTTACCAAGCAAGTGGATTGGCCTCACCCAATTTCTTGTGGATATTGGACTTGCTTCACCCATTCTTAAATGCATTCTTGAACGCAACCATGCTCTTGGGAGCCCACTTTGCTTTTGAGAGATCTTTGCTTTGTCTGAACCAATCCTAAGGGTTCTTGACTCATCCTCACCATGGCTAAGGGTTCTTGGCATCACCATACTCAAGCAAATCCAAGTACAAATCAAAAGATCATATGAAACATAATATGTCATCATACAATCATGGCATATAAAATCATGCTGGCATACTTTTCATGGCTTGAAAATATACATACACACATTCTAAGAGAAGCTAAACACACATCGATACATGAGAGAAGGTGGAGGGAGCTACCTTGCACACAATCACACACTTTTTCCTTTGAATCCAAGTTGTACATTTAATTGCGCTGCGTCGTGTATAAAAATTCCATTCGGTGTCACATGGACCGTGTGAGCTCATGCTATACATTCTCATATTTAATTACATCAATGCAACTCTTTTGCATCATAACATGTAGTCCAAAACTCATGAAAATCAAATGGGAGCTCAAAATAATCAAGTGTATTTTCAGCCAAAATTGGCCCCTTTTCTTACCAAACTTTGAAAAACCTTAAATAATTCTAGAAAAATCAAAATTACACATTCTTGCCCATTCTGGAAAGCTACGGAAGTCTACTTCATACTAAAAATATGTCCAAACTATAACATTCATCACAAAGGACATTTAACATCCAAAAATTTCTAGAGGTTAAACTTCTCCGTGGTGCTGTCACAGATTTCTGAAGCAAATATAAAAAATGTCCAATTAATTTCACAAAAATTCAATCCATTCAAATGATACCAATTTGGAAAGATGTGAAATGTTAGGTAGAGGAAAAAAATAATCTAGACCAGTTTAGGCAGCCTCGACCTCGAAATTTAATGGAACAGTTATTAAAGTCGGGTAAGGGTCCTAGACTGGACAGAATTTTTAAAAATTCATATCTCCCTCTCTAGACCTCCAAATGAGGTTCTTCAAATCGGAACATGTCACTAGGAATGTCTAGTTTCTCTGTATAAAATTTTGTGGTAATTGGACATCATTTGGGCCCTGTGTGACAAATTTCATTTTTGGACCAAATGAATAGTGCAGCAGACCAAAATTAGAAAATTTGCCAACTTTGGAAATTCATCAAATATTCTGTAGACCTTCAAAAATTAAATTCTTTAACTTCCAAAAAATCTCTCAACAAGCTGTAATCGCATGCCTAATCTCAGATCAAGAAGAGCCCATTTGGCTAAAAATTGATATAGGGTTGCATTATGGTTATTATTGACTCCATATGAGGTAACAAAGTAACCAAATGGCTTTCTTAGGTTTTGGCACCTTTTGGGCAAGTCTAAAAGCATGATTTAGACTTGTGTAAGCTGCCCAAATGGTCCCATACTCTATGCATCTCATTTTGGCCATTTCATCCACACATGTGCATAAGTCTATCCAACCATTCATGGAGCTAATTTGCCATCACATACTCAATTCACATTCTAGTGGCTACATAACATATTCTCTCATTCATACATGGCACAATATCATAATTACACATGTTTAAGAGGTCATAGACTATATACATCATGGGTTTACGTGTTTTGATACAAATATGGCCTTAAAGAATCAAAAACTATGCATTAGGTTGTCAAGCTCTGTTCTCCAAGGTGGTTGCTTCCATTACCTTGTCCACTTGATCCACCTAGCACATTAGATCATTGGAGAGGAGGGAATGAGATTCAAAGAATCCCAATAGCTCATCTCCCATTCAATCATACATAATGGATGCAAACAAGTCTCATAAATACATGTATGGTCATGTAGACGTGTGCAAGCACTCAGAAAACATTATCATCATTTAAGAAAGTCATACATAGCATACAAAGGCTTACCAAGCAAGTGGATTGGCCTCACCCAATTTCTTGTGGATATTGGACTTGGCTCGCCCATTCTTTAATGCATTCTTGGACTCAACCATACTTTTGGGAGCCCACTTTACTTTTGAGAGACTCTTTGCTTTGTCTAAACCAATATTAAGGGTTTTTGGCTCATCTTCATCATGGCTAAGGGTTCTTAGCCTCACCACACTCACGCAAATCCAAGTACACATCAAAATACCATATGAAACATAATATGTCATCATACAAACATGGCATATTAAATCATGCTAGCATACTTTTCATGGCTTGAAAATACACATACACACATTCTAAAAGAAGGTAAACACACATCCATGCATGAGAGAAGGTGGAGAGAGCTACCTTGCACACAATCACACACTTTTTCCTTTGAATCCAAGTTATACATTTAATTGCGTTGCATCGTGTATAAAAATTCCATTCGGTGTCACATGGACCGTGTGAGCTCATGCTATACATTCTCATATTTAATTACATCAATGCAACTCTTTTGCATCATAAAATATAGCCCACAACTCATGGAAATCAAAGGGGAGCTCAAAATGATCAAGTGTATTTTCGGCCAAAATTGGCCCCTTTTCTTACCAAACTTTGAAAAACCTTAACTAATTCTAGAAAAATCAAAATTACACATTCTTGCCCATTCTGGAAAGCTACGAAAGTCTACTTCATACTAAACATATGTCCAAACTATAACATCCATCACAAAGGACGTTTAACATCCAAAAATTTGTAGAGGTTAAACTGCTCTGTGGTGTTGTCACAGATTTTTGAAGCAAATATAAAAAATGTCCAATTAATTTCACAAAAATTCAATCCATTCAAATGATACCAATTTGGAAAGATGTGGAATGTTAGGTAGAGAAAAAAAATAATCTAGACCAGTTTAGGCAGCCTCGACCTCGAAATTCAATGGAACAATTACTAAAGTCGGGTAAGGGTCCTAGTACTGGACAGAATCTTTAAAAATTCATATCTCATTCTCTAGACCTCCAAATGAGGTTCTTCAAGTTGGAACAAGTCACTGGGAATGTCTAGTTTCTCTGTATAAAATTTTGTGGTAATTGGACATCATTTGGGTCCTATGTGACAAATTTCATTTTTGGACTAAATGAATAGTGCAGCAGACCAAAATTAGAAAATTTGCCAACTTTGGAAATTCATTAAATATTCTATAGACCTCCAAAAATTATATTCTTTAACTTCCAAAAAAGCTCTCAACAAGCTCTAATCGCATGCCTAATCTCAGATCAAGAAGAGCCCATTTGGCTAAAAATTGATATAGGGTTGCATTATGGTTAATATTGGCTCCATATGAGGTACCAAAGCAACCAAATGGCTTTCTTAGGTTTTAGCACCTTTTGGACAAGTCTAAAAGCATGATTAAGATTTGTGTAAGCTTCCCAAATGGTCCCATACTCCATGCATCTCATTTTGGCCATTTCATCCACACATGTGCATAAGTCTATCAAACCATTCATGGAGCTAATTTGCCATCACATGCTCAATTCACATTCTAGTGGCTACGTAACATATTCTCTCATTCATACATGGCACAATATCATAATTACACATGTTTAAGAGGTCATAGACTATATACATCATGGGTTTACATGTTTTGATACAAATATGGCCTTAAAGAATCAAAAACTATGCATTAGGTTGTCAAGCTTTGTTCTTCAAGGTGGTTGCTTCCATTACCTTATCCACTTGATCCACCTAGCACATTAGATCATTGGAGAGGAGGGAATGAGATTCAAAGAATCCCAATAGCTCATCTCCCATTCAATCATACATAATGGATGCAAACAAGTCTCATAAATACATGTATGGTCATGTAGACGTGTGCAAGCACTCAGGAAACATTTTCATCATTTAAGAAAGTCATACATAGCATACAAAGGCTTACCAAGCAAGTGGATTGGCCTCACCTAATTTCTTGTGGATATTGGACTTGCTTCACCCATTCTTAAATGCATTCTTGAACGCAACCATGCTCTTGGGAGCCCACTTTGCTTTTGAGAGACTCTTTGCTTTGTCTGAACCAATCCTAAGGGTTCTTGACTCATCCTCACCATGGCTAAGGGTTCTTGGCGTCACCACACTCAAGCAAATCCAAGTACACATCAAAACATCATATGAAACATAATATGTCATCATACAATCATGGCATATAAAATCATGCTAGCATACTTTTCATGGCTTGAAAATACACATACATACATTCTAAGAAAAGCTAAACACACATCGATACATGAGAGAAGGTGGAGAGAGCTACCTTGCACACAATCACACACTTTTTTCTTTGAATCCAAGCCTCCTCTTTTGGCCACACACCCACAAACTTGTGGAGATAGTTTATCTTGGCCTGGATATAATTTATGGAAGCCAATTAAGTTCATGAAACAATCTTTAAGGCCATACAACTTTCTTAGATACTAGATTGCTCTATAAGTTCCATTATGGTCCATAATTGCACCTAATGAAGCAACACCCCTCAAATAATTTCTAGGCTCCATTCTTTCCTTTTAATTATGGTTCTTGACTCCTTTTAAGCCTCTTGGAGTCATCACATAATTAAAACAAATGGCCTAATATTATGTTGCTTCTTTAGGTTATAATATGGAACCTAAAGCACTAAATCACTTTCTATGAGTTCTAAATTTTTTTAAGGCCTCCCCTCATTTTCATTCATCATATATGATTTAAAAGTGGGCTTAGATAATTTTAAAACTCTTCCTAGCTACACAAACCCCTTTAGACCGAGGCTATGAAAGAAATGGGGCTTTTTGGAGTTTGCTTTATTTTTTCAAGGGAGGATGCATATAGGGAGCCTCTTAGGGATCTTGGGAGCTCATTTAAACTCTTATTTAGGCCTAGGAATCATCATACAAAATCACATTTTACAAGATGCAATTGAAACCCTAGAACTTACATCTTGAAATGTAATGGTTTTTTGTTAATTCTCTTTGCATATTCTTAATCTCCACACCCTTTTTTCTAAGAATCACCCTTGGTTCTACCTAAAAATCAACTCCTCTTATGTCTTCTCAAATGGGGCGAAATGGTGGAGAAGGGGTGCAAAGGGTAGCAACCATGGAAGAAGAAAATACCTTGTTTTCATAGTTTTTCTCACTTGAATCTTGTGTTCTTTGAGCTCATCTCTTCAAATCCGAATTTTTCTCTTAATTTCTCCCTTAAAACAGATGTGAAAACTTCATTTTAATCATTGGAAACAAAGGAGAATGGAGGAGAGGAGGTTTGGTAGAGAAAGAACATGAAAAACTACTAAATTTCCATACCTTTTTGCTTGAATTTCTCCTCATTTTCTTCCTCCTCTTGTGCACCTCATCCTCTAAGGTTTTTCTCTAGTTTTGGGCAGAACTTGGTTGAACTAAATGAGAGGGGAAGAAGGGTGCATCATATATATAGGTGGGAGGAAGAAACACTTTTCAAAAATTCCCATTTTGCCATTCATTTTTGACATTTTCGTTTCTACTTTGTTTTAGCTCCTTTTTTAGAACCATCTTTTCCATTATGAAATTTAGGTTCCCAATTTAATAAAATGCCTTTGGAATCACTCAAATCTGAGCTAAAACCTTCCCAAACAAATCTGTCAAAATTCAGGCACATCGATGTTGAAAAAGTCCACCGGAGGGGCTTTAGCTGTCCTGGGCCTTCCCATGGTTTTTAGGGTCTCTGAGAACCCTAGAGAACTTAAAACTTTCATTTAAAAAATCCTCCTATGTGAATTCCAAAATTTGTTCAAAATTATGAAAATGCCATTACATTTTGTAAGCTTTTCGTAAGAAATTGTTTCTTCATTCTAGCTCCGTATTACATTTTGTCTGGGCTTGGGATTCTCATTTTCAGGAGTCTAGAATGCTTCTTAATTTTTTTGAGACCTTAACTAATTCATTTTGGGGGACTTTCTTTTGTATCCAGTGAGTTTCGTTCATTTACAAAGAAACCGTACGTTACGTTTCTCACGTTTTCTCTCGTTTTCAGAGAACCAGATATTACATAGTAAGATAGTATCATAGGTTCGATATTATGGTTTAAAGAAACAAGACCAAGCTAGGCTCTTTGATTTGATTGTGTGATGACTCTAAGAGACTTAAAAGGAGTTAATAATCATAAATAAATAAAGAGAATGGAGCCAAGACGACGTTTTCTTAAGGTTGCTTCATTAAGTGCATTATGAAACCATAAAAGAGCCTTATGAGTTACCTAGTTTTTCTAATGAATGTGTGGCCTTAAAATGTGATTCAAGAAAAGATTTCCACCTTCTTGGGAGTGTGAGGTCAAGGGAGAGGACACAAGACTCAAGAAAAAAGTGTGTACATGCAAGCAAGGTAGCTCTCTCCACCTTCTCTCATGCATGGATGTGTGTTTACATTGTCTTTGAATGTGTGTATATATGTTTTGAGGTATGAAAACTATTTTAACATGAGCTATTATTCCATGGTACCATGATGATGTTTTATGCATTCAAATGATGTTTTATGTGCTTGCCTTGGTTTGCTTGAGTGTGGAGAAGTTAAGAACCTTTTAGCCATGGTGAGGATAAGCTAAAAACCCTTAAAGTTAGTTGAGACAAAGTAAAGAGTCTCCTAAAAGTGAGATTGACTCCCAAGAGCAAGGTTGAGTAAAAAACCTCTTAAAGAAATAGGTGAGGCAAGTCCAAAATCCACAAGTGAATAGGTAAGGCTAATCCACTTACTTGGCAAGCCTATGCATGCTATGTATGACTTGTTTAAATGCTAAGAATGTTTCTTGAATGCTCACATATGTTAACATATCCACGCATGCATTTTCAAGGCTTATATTGCATGCTTTATGTGTGATTAAAAGGAGATGAGCTATTAGGATTTTTTGAATCTCATTCCTTTCTCTCCAATGGTCTAACATGCTAGATGGACAAAGTGGACAAGGCAATGGAAGCCTACACCTTGGAAGATAAGATTGTGACAAGAAAGTGTTTAAATTTTGTTACTTTAAGGCCATATGAATAGCAAATGTATAATTATGCTAATGTATCATATATAAATGAGAACTAAGGTTATATGTATGAAAATATGCATTTTGGACATATAATGGCAAAGTTGCATTATGGAAATGCATGTATAAATGGAAGTAGAATGGCCAAATGGAGATACATGAGATTTAGGACCACTTGGATAGTTCATACAAGTCATGTTTATGCTTTTAAACTTGTCTAAGAGGTACCAAACATTAAGGGAAGTCATTTGGACATATTTGGTGTCTAATATGGAGCAAAATTTACCATATTAGAAATCTATATCACTTTTTATCCAAAATGACCTCTTCTTGATCTAAGATTTGGCATGCATTTAGAGCTTTTTGGAAAGCTAAAATACAGAATATTTAGAGGTCCATGGAATATTTGATGAATTTTCAAAGTTGAAAAAATTTCTAAAATTAGTTCAGGGTACTGTTCATACTGATCCAAAATTAAATTCTGTCACTCAGGGGGCAAATGATATCCAATTGTGAAAAAAATTTATAGCGAGAAACTAGACACTCCCAATGACTTGTTCCAATTAGAAGCACCCCATTTGGATATCTAGAGAGGGAGATATGAAATTTTGAAATTTCTGTCCATTATTAGGTGTCCAGACTGACTTAGGTTACTGTTTGATTAGTTTTCAATACCTGGATATGGCTTAACTAGTCGGAAGTTATTTTTTCCCTCTAAATAATATTCGTAGCTGTCCATATTGGTATTACTTGCATGGATTGGAGTTTTTTGGAATTAATTGGATATTTTTGAATTTTGTAGTAGAAACTTGTATCAGTACCAATAGCTAGTTTGACCTCTACACCTTTTCAAATGTCTAACATCTTTTGTGCTATGTTGCATGACCTGGGCATATTTTTAACATAAATTAGACATTTTTAGCTCTTCATAATGGCAAATAATGCATGATTTGGATTTTTCTAGAATTAGTTATGATTTTCCAAAATTTGTGACAGAAAGGGAAAAATTCTGGCTGAAATAGCAACTATGAGTTTTATGTATTCCCTAGCCTTGCACGAGTTGTAGGCCACTTTTGATGATAAATTTGAGTTGTATCTATGTAATTAAATATGAGAATATGATAGATGAGCTCACATGGCCCACAGGATATCGAATGAAATTTTCACCCTCTATGCAACGCAAAAGTATTCACTTTTAATGCCATTTTCCTTGCCTCTTCATGAAATTCATGACATGACACATGGAGATAGCATGAGATAAGATAGAAATATATGGTGTCACATTTATTGGTATCAGAACAAAGTTCCAAGCTCTCTCAGGTTGGATTTGGCTTGAAGATGTGGTAACAAGGCTATGTAAAGGTTTGTATAGTTATGTAAAGCCTTATATGAGACATTTTGGGTGTGTGAACATAGTTGTAGCTATGTTTATGATAAGTAAGTTGTAGGATGGTCTTAGAGTAGATAGTAAATATCAAGAATGATTGGCCTCTAGAATCGCTTGAGCAGAGTTAAGGGATTCGGCGACTAGAGCTCTATGAGATATGATAGCTCACTGGGATCAATAGCAAGCCCTAGATATGAACAATGAGAAATGATCCTATTGATATGAAGGGACTTGCTAGAGAGAGTATGTGAGGCCTAATTCTCCTGATGGTCATACTTAGACCATTCTAAGATATCTCACGTAATGCAGAGACAAGTAGTGATACAGTGCGGTGTGAGATGAGACTATGCTATGCAGGACTAGCTTAAAGAGGATGTGAGAAAAAGAGTTTCCCCAAGCCACAACACCCAATGTCTAGATAAGTTTCAGAGCTCAAAAGGTTAATTTCCTTAGGCCAAATGTTTAAGTTATAAGCTACACTCCATAGAGCCCTGATAGCCCAAAGGTGATAGTTAGCTATGCGTGAATGAAGCAAAAGGTAGAACTCTCTAGCTTGATGACAGGTTAGGCATAGAGGCAATGAGGCTAAGGTTATAGCTAAAAAGATGAAGTTCCAATTCATGAAGAAGCAAGCCAATTAGAGGCCGTTAGCCATGGCTAATTAATTACTTAGCCATGACCAATTATCCCATGAAGCAGTGAGGCAATCCAAAGAGTTCCTCACTGTGGCCAATTAAGAAGTTAGCCGCGATGAATGCCAGTATGAACGCCTTATTGGTCATATTCAGGCCAACCTGAGAAATGAGTTGATAAGGGGTCAGATAACCCATAGAGAGTGGGAACCCTTAGCATCAATAGAGAATAGAGGAGTAAATAGTCACGGAAAGTTAGTAAGAAATTAGTGGGCCTAGTAGTTGAGATTGAGAAAGAGCTCAACATAGAAAAAGTTAGACACAGAGATAATAAAGTTGTTGAGAATCGCCTTTAAGGCATTGACTCCAACTTAGGGTGCTACCCTGTGAGACACTGAATGACAGAATGTTAATGTAGCCTTAAAATTTATGTAAGATAAGGCTACCAATAGCGAGGCACGTTGTCAGTGGCCTAAAAAGGTGTATCTCATAGATAATACCTAGAGATAAGTATGAGTAGCCGAGTAACAGAAGCTCAGAAGAGAATGAGGATAGCTTGGAAAGCACTAAGTTATTGCAAGCTACAGGTCTAATGAGAAAGGTAGCTCAAACTAAGTATGAGCTGAAGCCTACAGGAAGTGACCAGTAGTATCATCTAGGTGAAATGAGTAAAAAGAGAAATTAATTTGACAAGAAGCTTAATGAAAGTTCTCTCTAGATCAAGAAAGGGAAGATGAGATATCTTGAATCAGGGAGACCACTCAGTAGTGGTTAGTAAATTCCCTTAGATAGACCTCCCTAAGTCATAAAGTATAGTAATGAGAGAAGTAAGGAAGAACTGAGAAAGAGATACCCTCACTTTAGTAATAACTAAATGCATAAACTAAGCCCAAAAAGGTAAATAGATAGGGGTCTGATAGTTATTCATATAAGCTCCCTAATATGAGAATGATTTAGGATTAAGGCATGTGAATGATTAGAGTACCCAGTAGAGCATAAGCTTTCAGTAAGGTAGAATCCTAACATTGAGAATACGTGTTTTGGATTAGGTTAGTAGAACCCTAAAATTAGTATACTATGCTCCTAGGGATGAAGCTAAAGAGGCTAAACAAAGAGAAAGCCTAGCTCTGATCTGAATGTAGAAATAAGCTAAGAGAAATGACTAGCGCCTTAGTACCCTTAGGAAAATTTAGGGAGCTAGGGACTGCCTGAGAAGGCGAGTCTTGCATTATGTAGGGAAAGAGTGTAAGCCAAGAGCACCACAAAATGTAGTCCCTAAGATTACATGAAATAGAATTCTTTTTACTGTGAGACGGTTTAGTTAAAAGTAAAGTAAAAGTATGAGAGGAAGTAGACCTCCTTGATGTTACAGAGAGTGAACAAGTAGAGGAACCCCAGGAAAATGCAGGTGCTCTTGAATGTAAAGAAACACGAACTGGCAACAGAGACAGCCAGTAGTAGAGCATCCTTTTTCTTAAGTAAAGGGATAGAAAAGGTAAAAAGAAAGAGAAAGTATGACAGTATTCAAGCCGAGGACATAATAGATTAAGAATAAATATCAAGTTGATGTGCTTAATGTAAAGTCCCACATCGGATGGAATGGTCCTGGGAACGGCCCATATAAGTGGGGAGAATCCTCCCCCTCACAAGCACGCTTTTCCCGTGAGTTAAGTGGGAAGGGACAAACCCCAACGAATCGAGAAGGTAGGGTCAATGACCCACGAACAAGAAAGGAAGGGACAATACTCGTGAGGGCTTTGTATGTGTTGGTATCAGAGTCAGCCGTTCAAATGTGCAACCCGAGGACAGGTTGGCCCCCAAGGGGGTGGAATGTAAAGTCCCACATCGGATGGAATGGTCCTAGGAATGGCCCATATAAGTGGAGAGAATCCTCCCCCTCATGAGCATGCTTTTCCCATGAGTAAGTGGGAAGGGACAAACCCTAACGAACTGGGAAGGTAGGGTCAACGAACCACGAACTAGGAAGGAAGGAAGGGACAATACTCGTGAGGGCTCTATATACATAAAGGGTTTATGATTCATAAACCCCTCACGAGTATTTTTCCTTCCTTCCCGGTTCATGTGTGACAACCCTATCTTCTAATCATTGTAATTATGGTTAAATATACAATTAATAATTGATGATCAAGGTTTGGAGTCATTACATTTTGTTACATTATGAAAATATAGGAAAATTTGAACCTTAATGCTAGGGTCATCACTAAACAATCACAACCAAAACTAAGATGCATAAAAGAAATCATACTACCATGAGGGGTTTATGATTCATCCATTCATCAGTTTCCACACACAAAAACCTCCTACAAGTACCCCTATATCATTTCCTAGCATTATCATTGAAGAAATTGAGGTTTCTAGGCTAAGGGTATGAGTTTGGGAACTTGCACCGCAACCTATACCTTCCCCGCCCGGCCAAGTTGCTCTCTAGAATTATTGGGCAAATTTCACAATCCTTATTGCGGTCGACCTAAGTGGTGCCATGGCGAAAATGCCTCCTGGAGTTGCTGTTCTCAGCCCCACGATTCTCGCCTCAGCGTAATACATTTGCGCCGCATATTAACTTCCATAACTCGCACCACGACGAGTTTTAGTTCTGTTACCCTCATGGGCGATTTTTTTTGCTTTGCGCCGCGGCGAGATTTCTCAAGCCGCAGCGCTCCTCGCCACTGTCACTCCCCAGACCAATTTTCTTCTCTTGAGCCGCAATAAGATGCGTTATGCCGTGGCGCCCCTCGACTCTGTCACTCATTTGGCCACAGTGAAGCCTTCTTAGTTGCGGCGTGACTCCCTCATATGACTACATCATCCAAATTTCGTCCCACACACTCTAACTCTCATCTTATGAACACTCTAGGACCACTTTCTCCATTTCTAGTTCAAAACGTAGGTACTATATCCTAATTGCCCAACTATCTCATATCAGCAGATTCATAGATTAATGACAGCAAAAATACAAGCATTAGCAAGAATTAACATCTCATGTACATTCCATAGAGATTTCAGTCACCAGTAGTTTATGTCCACACCCAATGCATCACATAACTACAATTCCCATCTGGTAAACTATATCACAATTTCAACAAAGCTATATATATGATGCTATAAGTTCATACATCAATATCCAACTGTAATGAGACCTAAATCCTTAATGGTTACATTTCAACTAAGCAAAATATGAACGCCTACACTTGGCAACATGAATACATGATGATGCCATGTAAACTAATAACAAAATTGCATCTACACTAAATAAGTCAGCCTAAGTGTAGCCTTCTCCCCATATGCCGGAGCTCATGGATTTTCATCCACTTGCTTCCCCTTCTCCTTACCCAAAGAACCTTCACCTGAAATGTTAATCCCATAAAACGGGGTGAGATATAAATCTTAGTAACCAAGGTAATCCTATTATATATTCCAGTTTAATTAGTATACATGCATAATTTCACATAAGCATCAGAAGAATACCAGTCATATCAGTAAATGAAACAAGTAGGCTATCATGATTATCATTCCATACTAGCAATCATATTTACACATGTTAAAGGCCATTAACACCAGAGAGGCCCATCCACAACACCTACTTCTCATTGAGCACAACCAGGGCTCGGTGCATCTAGGGTTTGATCATAACCTAGTGCTCGATCGAAGCATATGCACAGGTGGCAGCCACACCACAGCTCCACCATGAAATCATAAGGTCCAACACAATACAATAGATAGCCAACTAATTCATTCAACATTTCAAATCGTTCATGTACAGCAAATATGAAATTAAAATAGATATATGCATGGAATTAATATGAACCCAGTTACCTCACTTGTAGACAATTGCAACAGTCACCAATGGTGCAGAAATCTCCCTATAACCATAGCATCATAGAATTACTACTCTAATTCATCATTAACAGTTGCAATCAGTACCCACAGAATTTAAAATGCTAATGACTACTTAAGAATCACTTACCCAGCCACTACAAGTCCCAAATTCGGATTGAAGTGTCTTCTACCAGAAAAGGTCAATATTCTATCTAAAATCCTAATCAAATTCGTACCAAATTAATACCCATATTATAATCAAGTCATTAGGGTCTCAAATCAGTAGAATTACCTCAAAAAGAAGAGTTTATACCTATCTAATGATAGCCCTAGCCTTAACCTACGAATTTCATCAAGAAAATCCCCAAACATCCACATTTCAGATTTTGGGTATGGTGAAAATACTTCAAATGAAAAACTAATTAGACCAAAATGAAGAGAAAGATGAGAGGATTGAGTTATATAACTATTACCTTGGCTGATTTTGAGTTTAGAGGTGAGAAATGGTGGATTTATGCCAAAAACCCTAGAGCCTCCTTTGGACCTCCGAATTTTGAGATGGGTGTTTATGTTTTATCAAATGGAGAGGTGGCTGAAGCATTAGGGTTTAAGTTGGGTTTTAGTTAGGTCAAATATGGGTCATAGGTTGCTCCAAGGTCCCACTCTATTTGGGCTTCAGATTTTAGCTTTGGTTGGGCCAATTTTGAGGTGTTGGGTTGCTGAAATTCAATTGGGCCAAACCAAGTTTTAAGAGCCCAAAGGTTTTGGGTTTGTACAAGGGTTATTAGGCCAATTATAAGAGCCTATACAAGGTGGGTCTTGGGCCTCTATCACAATGGGTCAAGTTGGGTCTACACTTAGCTTATTGGGCCTCTATTAGCCTCTTATCATGACCTCCTACATTAATTTGGGCCTAGATGAATTTCTCTCCTAATTAAATCTCAAACCCATATTAATAATTCATCTATCTAAAATCTCCATTTACTTAACTTACCCGAT
Organism: Erythrophleum ivorense; assembly: GCA_026724425.1. Classification (NCBI taxonomy): domain Eukaryota; kingdom Viridiplantae; phylum Streptophyta; class Magnoliopsida; order Fabales; family Fabaceae; genus Erythrophleum; species Erythrophleum ivorense. The sequence continues at coordinate 592,678 of JAIUCV010000480.1, forward strand.
TATTCTATATTAATTATTCCTAATTAACCTAATCTATGATTAACACCTTAATTAATTTTTAAAGTGTTACATCATGGATTGTTGACCCTGCCTTTCTGGTTCGTTGGGGTTTGTCCCTTTCCGCTTAACTCACGGGAAAAGCATGCTTGTGAAGGGGAGGATTCTCCCTACTTATATGGGCCGTTCCCAGGACCATTCCATCCGATGTGGGACTTTACATTCTACCCCCTTGGGGGCCAACTCGTCCTCAGGTTGAACATTCAAATGGCCGACTCCGATACCAACACATACAGAACCCTCACGAGTATTGTCCCTTCCTTCCCGGTCTGTGGGTCATTGACCCTGCCTTCCTGGTTCGTTGGGGTTTGTCCCTTCCCGCTTAACTCACAGGAAAAGCGCGCTCGTGAAGGGGAGGATTCTCCCCACTTATATGGGCTGTTCCCAGGACCATTCCATCCAATGTAGGACTTTACACTTAAGTACTTGAGAAAGCACACCCGCCCTTAGCATAGATGCCCTTCTAGCATGATAGTGCCCTAAGTAAAAATAGTCGGGCAATGTAAAGTAATCTCTGGACGAAGTAGAGAAAGAATTCTATTTTCCTCTAGTATCCTAAGAGAATAGGGTAGATAAAGAAAAGTACAAGAGGAATACTTTAGATTGTCGGAAAACTTGTAATATATAGGCGATAGTGGCTTTGAGCTCAGTCATGAGGCGGCTGTGTATTAGTGTTTCATGTTATAATTTGCTTGCAACAAAGGTTACATAATATTGGGTCTGGCCAACCTAATAGTAATGTAACTTGAGTGCGTAGCAAACGATGATATCAATCATCAAAGTGTCCTGATAATTGAAAGGTATTCTAACTAGTGAAATGATGAGATGAATCAGAAAAGAAAGGTAAAAGGATTCCAATAATATCAAAATGATAAGAAAAACATACAAAGAGGAATCCCTAGTAAAGAATGTTTAGATTCAGCATGCATAGCCTGAGTCCTTTATAGTATATGTAAATAAAATGAACAGGGACCAGTGTATAGCCTCTCTCCTGCCAAAGATGTTAACCACACTCAGTTTTTGAGATGCCTTAGTGCCAAGGCACTCAAAAGTAGAGTATGGGCATAGTTAGAAATTCCAGGATACAAGAGAAAAAGATAGCCAAGTACAGTTAGAGTAAGAAAAGAAAACCCAAGTAAAAAAGGACTGAAGTGGGAATCTGCAGATCCCATGAGGAGTGATGAACAAAAATTAAAATCCTATTAAGAAGTAGTATAATGGGATCCTAGAAAATCAGAAAATATAGAACCCACTTTGCACGAAGAGCACGATGTACTTTTGAGTTTAACCTCAATTATTATGAGTGATGGTTACCTGACTTAGTAAGTATGTATTTTACTATCAGATATAATAACCTTAGGCTTTGACATCTCCCAAAGATGGATCGCAGTAGATTCTAGCATAGCACAGTGGGTTGCAATAGACCCTAGTAGAGCTTGAGAGGTCACAGCAGACCTAGGGATCGCAGTAGATCCCATATAGTTACAGAGAGCCCCAGTCATAGCATGATAGTTCTCTAGTGAGATGACGACCTGATATAGTTTTTACAAAGCAGTTAGTCTCAAATACTAGTACAGTTTTAGTTAGCTTTTGTCTCATAGACTAGAGATCTCCTGAGTCTAGTAGACCATTGCTATAGAGATATGTAGGCTTTACTTAGATAATTAGACCACTGACTAGATCTCTTGAGGGATGAGCATAGTGCATAGGATGAGGAAAGCAAGAAAGTAGCTTTTTAGAGTTATAGCTAGATGAACCACTGCCTAGCAAATAATAGCCCTGGCCGAGGGATAGAAAGATCCCTACATGCTAGCCTATGTATTTAGAAAAAGATTAGGTGTAGTTTTTACATGAAGTAAGTGGTACAGTATGCCTCCAGTGATCAAACTGTGAGAATAGCTAGCATTCCACTAGAATTCAGCAGTAGTCAGTGGTGGTAGTTCTTCAATGTCAGTATGAGGAATATAAATTAGGCCTATCAGTGTTGGGATAAGGGACTATAAAATGCAATTATAAGTGAGCAAAGGGAGTGAGGAAAAGTCTTGGCCTACTGATATTGATGTTGTAATAAACAAAGAAACTGGGATCGTTAAAAGCAAAAACTCCTCAAAGGAGCTATAATCCAGCAAGCAATTAAGATATGAGGCCTGTGATAGAAAGAAATGTGTATTGTAATCATGGGATGAGCTAGCAAGAAAGAACGCAAAGATAGATAGTGGAAAATATATTTTAAATAAGGAAGCAGATAAATAGAAATCTCCAATGGCTATGATGATTAAAAAAAAGATGATGGAATGCTATGAGAAGCCATTGGGAGAAGATGCGGGAGATTTGATATGAAATAAGTTATCTCCCGAAATGTGTAAATGAGTCCACTAAAAAGAATGTAACCCCTATGAATGGGTTAAGACTAACCTGATATGATTAGTAAACTCTCCCAAGATAGACCTCTAGAGTCAGAAACTTCTTTTCCTTACGAGAAAAACTAGCTAGTATCTTATAATAATAGAACCTTCATTAAAGGCCAGTGGTAATGAAAATTCCCTGGCTAAAAGAAAAACTCAAAAGAATGAAATCGCTGAGAAAGCGTATAGAGCCAGGAAGAAGGTAAAGAAAAGGGCAATTAGCCAGAAAGGAAAAGAGTAAAAGGAAAGCATATCCTAAAATTTGAGGACAAAATTTATTTAAAGGGGAAGAAATGTAATATCTGGTCCTCTGAAAATGAGAGAAAACGTGAAAAATATAATGTATGGTTTCTCCATTAACGTATGAAATTCACTGGATACAAAAATAAGTCCTCCGAAATGACTTAGTTAAGGTCCCAAAAAAAATTTAGAAAACATTCTAGACTCTTAAAAATGAGAATCCTAGGCTCAGATGGAAAGAAAAATGAAGCTAGAATGAAGAAACGAAATATAACGAAAGAGTGACGAAACGTAAGGGCATTTTCATCATTTTGAGAAAAATTTGAAATTCTTATAAGAGGGCTTTTTAAATGAAAGTTTTGAGTTCTTTGAGGTTCCAAAGGCCATGAAAACCATAGGAAGCCCCAAGACAGTTAAAACCCCTCCGATGGTCATTTTCTAAAGTCGGTTGACCCAAACTTTGACTGATTAGTTCGGAAAGGTTTTAACTTCGATTTGAGTGATTCAAAAGGTATTTTATTTAATTGGGAACTTAAATTTTATGATGAAAAATACAATTCTAAAAAAGGAGTTAAAATGAGCTTAAACGGAGCAAACAAGTGCGTAAGGGCAAAATGGTCATTTTGAAAAATTGTAAAAGAGGCTTCTTAAATAAGATTACACCTCATCACCTTTACCAAGCTTCTATTTGCAGAAAAATGGGTAGCAATGGCATGACATTAACAGGGGGGAGAGAGAAGAAGTTTAAGCTTCCATTTAGGTAAGTAAATGGCCTAGTTTCATCTTGCGCTAGTTAGGAAAGTTATTCCTCTCTCTAAGAGCTCCCTAATGGTGTTTTTTTTTTCTTGAAAACTTGAAGATTCAGGTCTAATCCAAGCTAAAAAGGAACTCTTTTCAAGAAATCAATTGGTGGAAAAAAATCTAAGTGAAAAGAGCTCGGTTTTAAGGTAAGACTTTACTTGAAATACTTACAAAATCTTGTATTTTCAAGCCATTTAAGCTTAGGTCTAGAGAGAGAAAGTGAGGAGGAGAGTTTTTCTTTATGTATTCTTGATGGAACTAAAGGTTGTGGAGTGTGAGGATTAAGAATATACAACTAGAATTGAAAAAGGAGCTTTAGAATGCAAGTTATGGAATTTAGGGATTTGGTTGTACTTAGGCTAAGATGAAGCTTCCTAGTAGTAATTTAAGTTGTCTAAGAGTATATATGAGTTCCTAAGACACAAGAGAGCCTCCCACATGCTTATCTCATCAAAGGAATTAAAACAACTCCATTGGTGCTATATGGAAGCATAACCTCGCCCAAGGAGGGTTCATGCACCTAGGGAGTGTTTTAATTCCTTCTAAACTTAGTTTTGCATCATGTATGATGGGAGAGTATGAGAGGAAGCCTTGGAAAAATTTTAAAAACCATAAATAGTGAGATGGTATCATAGGTTTCATATTATGGCTTAAAGAAGCAGCACCTAGCTAGGCTCCTTGATTTGATTGTGTGATGAGTCCAAGAGGCTTAAAATGAGTCAATAATCATAAATAAATAGAAAGAATGGAGCCAAGATGACGTTTTCTTAATGTTGCTTCATTAAGTACATTATGGAACCATAAAAGAGCCTTATGAGTTACCTAGTTTTTCTAATGAATGTGTGGCCTTAAAATGTGATTCAAGAGTATAATTGGCTTCCATATAATGTGTCTAGGCCAAGAGAAATGATCTCCACCTTCTTGGGTGTGTGAGGCCAAGGGAGAGGACTCAAGGCTCAAGAAAAAAGTGTGTAAATGCAAGCAAGGTAGCTCTCTCCACCTTCTCTCATGCATGGATGTGTGCTTACATTGTCTTTGAATGTGTGTATATATGTTTTGAGCTATGAAAAGTATTTTAACATGAACTTTTATTCCATGGTATCATGATGATGTTTTATGCATTCAAATGATGTTTTATGTGCTTATCTTGGTTTGCTTAAATGTGGAGAAGCTAAAAACCTTCTAGCCATGGTGCGGATAAGCCAAGAACCCTTAAAGTTAGTTTAGACAAAGTAAAAAGTCTCCAAAAAGTAAGGTTGATGCCCAGGAACAAGGTTGAGTCAAAAACCTCTTAAAGAAATGGGTGAGGCAAGTCCAAAATCCACAAGTGAATGGATGAGGTTAATCCACTTACTTGGCAAGCCTATGCATGTTATGTATGTAACACCCTAAAATTATTTAAGGTGCTAATCATAGATTTAGGTTAATCAAGAATAATTAATATGGGATGATTGGGCAAGTTAAGCAGTGAAAATTTTAGAGAGATAAATTATTAATAGTTTGAGATTGAATTGGGACTTCATCTAGGCTTCAATTAATGTAAAAGATCATGATAAGAGGCTAATGGAGGCCCAATTTAATTCAATGTGATAGAGGCCTAAGATCCACCTTGTATAGGCTCTTAGGAATGGCCCAATAAACCTTATGGAGACCTAAAACAATGGAGTTCTTAAAACTAGGTTTGACCAAATAAAAGTCTACAGCCCAACACCTTAAAACTGGCTCAAGAAAACTAAAATCTGAAGCCCATTTGAAGTTAGATCTTTAGAGTAGTCTATGACCCATATTTGACCCAACTTAACTCAACTAAAACCCTAAACACTTAAGCCCTTCCCCATTTTTCTGAAACACACATCTCATTTTTGGAGGTTTGGAGGGAGGCTAGGGTTTAGGGCAAGAAATCCATCATTTCTCACATTTAGGGCAAGATTCAGCTAAGGTAATAGTTACATAACTTAATCCCCTCATCTTTCTCTTTAATTTGGCCCGATTTTTTTTTCATTTAGAGTATTTTCACCTACACCCAAAAATCTGAAACTTGTCATTTGATGTTTCCATGGTGAAAATTCGTAGGTTGAGGTTAGGGCTGACATTAGGTAAGTATAAACTCTTCTTTTTAAGGTATTTCTGTTAGTTTAAGACCCCCAATGATTGGATTATAGTATGGGTATTAATTTTGTATGAATTTTCTTAGAATTTTTGGTGAAATATTGAAGTTTTTGGTAGATGACATTTCAATCTAAATTTAGGAACTTGTAGTGGTTAGGTAAGTGTTCCCTAGGTAGTCATTAGCATTTTAAATTCTTTGGGTACTTGTTGCTACTGTAAATGATGAATTAAAGTAGTAATTCTCTGATGCTATAGTTATAGGGAGATTTTTGGTACTATTGGTAGTTGTTGCAAATTGTCTACAAGTGAGGTAATCGGGACTATATTAATTCCATGTATATATCTACTTTAATTTCATATTTGCTACACATGAATAATTTAAAATGCTAAATGAATTGGTTGGCTGTCTATTGTACTGTGTTTGGACCTTATGAGTCCATGGTGGAGCTGTGGTGCAGCTACCACCCGTGCATGTGCTTCGATCGGCCACCGGGTTATGATTAAACCCCAGATGCATTGAGCCCTGGTTGTGCTCAATGGGGAGTAGGTGCCATGGACGGGCCTCTCCCGGTGTTATTGGCCTTTAACATGTGAAAATATGATTACTAATATGGGATAGTAATCATGATAGCCTAATTATTTCATTTACTGATATGACTGGTATGTTTCCTGATGCTTATGTGAAATTATGCATATATGTTAATTAAACTGGAATATATGATATAATTGCCTTGGTTACTGAGATTTGAATCTCACCCTATTTTATAGGATTAATATTTCAGGTGATGGTTCTTCAAGTAAGGATAAGGGGAAGCAAGTGGATGAAAATCCATGAGCTCTAACTATGTGGGGAGAAGGCTACACTTAGGTTGATTTGTTTAGTATAGATGATAAATTTTGCATTCCTTTTTGTATAGTATCATCATGTAACTAAGTTGCTAAGTGTAGGCTCTTATTTTTTATTACTTAGGATGCATTTATTGAGGAGTTAGGCTTTATCTTAACTTGGTATTAGATGTATAAACTTGTAGTATTTGATATATAAACTTTGTTGAATTTATGATATAGTTTACCATTTGGGAATTGTAATCATGTGATGCATTAGATATTGATATGAACCATTGACGTATGAAATATTTAACGAAATGTATATTGAATGTTAATTGTCAATAGTGAATGAATTCTTGTTGTTATTACTCTATGGACTTGCTGATATAGGGTAGTTAGCTGAGGGAAAATTTACATTTAAGATTTGAATTGGCAATGGTAGCATAGCTGGGTGATTAGAGTAGATAAATACCAGTAGAGTCATATAAAATGAGAGGAAGTGGTCCTAGGGTATTCCTAAGATGAGAATTAGAGTGTATGGGATGAAATTTGGGAGATATAATTACAGGAGGGAGTCACGTTGTGACTAAGAAGGCCACATCGCAGCCAAATGAGTGACAGAGGCGAGGGGAGCTGTGGCCTAAGGCATCTCGCCGCTGCGCAAACGAAGAAAATTTCCCTGGGGAGTAACAGTAGTGAAGAACACTGCAGCTTAAGGAATCTCGCCACTGCTCAGAGTGAAAAAAATTTGCCCAAGAGGGTAACAGAATGAAACCTCATCGCAGCGCAGCATGTACCACCGCGGTGCTAGTCGAGGAAACAAAGTGAGGTGTGCCAGTAGTGTGTCTCACCACAGCACAAGTGTATTACGTTGAGGCGAGGATCGTGGGACTTAGAATAGTAGCTCCAGGAGGGATTTTCGCCACGATGCCATGTAGGCGGCCCACGGCGATGGTCTAACTCGCCATGGTAAAAGTTGCCCAGTGGTTTCTAAAAGTAACTTAGCTGTGGCGGGAAAGGTCAGGGCTGCAGCTCAGGTCTCCAAACTCCTACCTTTAGCCTAGAAATCCTAGTTTTCTTTGATGGTAATGCTAGGAAATGATATAGGAACACTTATGGGAGGTTTTTGTATGTTGAAATTGATGGATGGATGAATCATAAACCCCTCATGATAGTATGATCTCTTTTATGCATTTTCATGTTGTGGTTGTTTAGTGATGACCCTAACATCAAGGTTCAAATTTTCCTATATTTTCTAAATGTAATAAATTGTAACAACTCCAAACCTTGATCATTAATTATTAATCGCGTATTTGACCATAACTACTATGTGTAGAAGATAGGGTTGTCACAATGTATGACTTGTTTAAATGCAAAAAAATGTTTCTTGAACGCTCACATATGTTAATATGTCCATGCATGCATTTTCAAGGCTTATATTGCATACTTTAGGTGTGATTGAAAGGGAGATAAGCTATTGGGATTCTTTGAATCTCATTTCTTTCTCTCTAATGTTCTAACATGCTAGGTGGACAAAGTGGACAAGGCAATGGAAGCCCACACCTTGGAAGATGAGATTGTGACAAGAAAGTATTTAAATTTTGTTACTTTAAGGCCATATGAATAGAAAATATTGTAATCAATGGTTGTATATGTCCTATGATGTTATGAACATGTATAATTATGCTAATGTATCATGTATAAATGAGAACTAAGGTTATATGTATGGAAATATGCATTTTGGACATGTAATGGCAAAGTTGCATTATGGAAATGCATGTATAAATGGAAGTGGAATGGCAAAATGGAGATGCATGAGATTTGGGACCACTTGGGCAGTTCATACAAGTTATGTTCATGCTTTTAAACTTGTCCAAGAGGTGCCAAATATTAAGGGAAGTCATTTGGACACATTTGGTGTCTAATATGGAAAAAAATTTACCATATTGGAAATCTATACCACTTTTTGTCCAAATGACCTCTTCTTGATCTAAGATTTGACATACATTTAGAACTTTTTGAGAGCTTTTTGGGAAGCTAAAGTGCAGAATTTTTAGAGGTATATGGAATATTTGATGAATTTTCAAAGTTAAAAAATTTCTAAAATTGGTTCAAGGTACTATTCATACTGATCCAAAATTAAATTTTATCACTCAGGGGGCAAATGATGTCCAATTGCCACAAAATTTTATAGAGAGAAACTAGACACTCCCAATGACTTGTTCCATCTAGAAGCAGCTCATTTAGATGTCTAGAGAGGGAGATATGAATTTTTGAAATTTCTGTCCATTATCAGGTGTCCAGACTGATTTAGGTTACTGTTTGATTAGTTTTCGATGCCTGGACTTGGCTTAATTGGTCTGGAGTTATTTTTTCCCTCTAGCTAACATCTTTTTCTTTCCATATTTTTATCATTTGTATGGATTGAATTTTTTTGGAATTAATTGTACATTTTTGAAATTTGTAGCAGAAACTTGTATCAATACAAGTGGCTAGTCTGACCTCTAAATATTTTTGAATGTCAAACATCTTTTATGTTATCTTTCATGACCTAGACATATTTTTATCATAAATTAGACATCTGTAGCTTTCCAGAATGGCAAAGAATGCATGATTTTGATTTTCTTAGAATTAGTTATGATTTTCCAAACTTTGTGACAGAAAAAGGAAAAATTCTGGCTGAAATAGAAACTATGAGTTTTATGTATTCCCTTGCCTTGCACGAGTTGTAGGACACTTTTGATAATGGATTTGAGTTGTATCTATGTAATTAAATATGATAATATGATACATTAGTTCACATGGCCTACGAGATATCAAATGGAATTTTCACCCTTTACGCAACATAAAAATATTCACTTTTAATGTCATTTTCCTTGCCTCTTCATGAAATTCATGACATGAGACATGGAGATAGTATGAGATAAGGTAGAAATATATGGAGTTACACTCCTCATCTGCTTCTTTTCTTTATTTATTCCAACCCTCCAAACTTATGGCCTGCTTGTGTTTAACGTGGCTAGACCATGAATGATGCTTTGTGGGGTAATGAGTGAAGCTCCTTTGGCGTGTTTGTTCTGCTCCTAGCTATGCAAATCTCCATTCCATCTTCTTCTCATGAGCTCATCTTATAATCATGTGAAACCTTCTTCTTCTTTAATCCCTTCAACTTGTGGTTATCATGTATGTGTTCAAAGCATGAATGGATGAGCTAGAAGTATGCATGGAGTGTGTGAGTTGGAGCCATAAGTCAACGTGAGAGTGAAGAGTGCATATGTGTGTGATGACCTCCCTTGCCATGTAAACCTCCTTCATCTTTGTCCTTTACTACACATGATTTATTCCTCCTATTTTAATTCTATTTACCCATAAAAAATTCTACAAAAAATAATAAACAATATTAAGCAGAAGAAATTTTATAAAATTATTTAAAGGAATTTAAGCATTAAAATCAGTAATTTTGTAAATTAATTCTCAAAATGTAGAAAATCACCAATTAAAATCAAATTCCATTCAGTTACATCCATTAAGCCATATTTAATTATTAAAGTGCCAAAATCAAGAGGATTCATGTATATAAAACTAGCATTCATCAAAAACCTTGGAATTTCATGCTCCTTTCTTTATTAATCTTGTTCTCCTCTTCCTTCTTATGGTTTTAATGTTTGTTTTGGGACTAGTTTATGGCTGATTTAGAGGGAGGAAGTTAGAATTTGAAGGAGAAGCTTATAGCAAAGGAAAGAGCTCTAGAAAAGGCTAAGAAACAAAGTAAACTTCATGGATTTTCTTGCTTCCTTTTCTTTGTTCCTCCTTGAGTAAGTTTCGACCAAGACTAGAACACCTCGAAAGGATTAAGTTCTAACCAAAACCAAGCAAGAAACCTAAGTTTTAGAGTGTGGGAAACAGGAATATGCAATGAAACTCAAAAGAAAAGCATTGGATTTCAAGATGCAATAACTAGAGATTTAGTTACACCTAGGCCAATATGAAGCTTCCCAATTTTAGTTGTTTAAGAGTGTGTATGGGTTCTTAAGACATCTAAAAAGTCTCACATGTGCCAATTCCTTAAAGGAAATTTGCAAAACTCCATGGGCTCTATACCAAGTGCATGTCTCGGCCAAACCATGTTCAAGTACTTAAAGAGAGTATTAAATTTTTCTAAGATTAGAAATGGACTAGATGTGATAGATGAACATCAAAGGAAGTCATGGAATAAATTTAGAAACCTTAGTTTGTGAGATGGAGAAGTAGGCTCCATAATGAGACGTAAAGAAGAAATTTATACCCAAACTCCTTAAAATGAATTGGTGATGACTCCAAGGAGTTTAAATGGAGTCAAGAGACTTAGATTGAATGAGAAATGGAAGCCAAGATCATGAATTCCAATCGTTGCTTTATTATGCCTAGTATGGAAACATAACAAAGCCATATGAGAAAGTAGCCTCACATAGAGTGTGTGTGATGCTAGAGCTTGCTTCAATGATGTAATTGTGTTCCATTTGATGTGTCTATGCCAAAAGAATCAAGCTCCACCTAGTTACAAGTGTTTGGAATAATCAAAGAGAAAAGTGTGTGAATCTTGCTTCAAGGTAGCTCTATAACCTTTTTCACATGCATTGTTTGGGTGTTTATTTGTCTTTGAGTATTTGTATATATGTTTAAACTATAAGAAATGTTTCTAGCCATTGCTTACATGTTCTGGTACCATTATGTTTCTTGAAATATGTTTATGTATGCAAAGTGGCTTGAATGGGTTTGGTTATGCCAAAAGTCCCTTAGCATAAGTGAGGATGAGCTAAAAGTCCCTAGAAATAGGTAAGACAAAGCCAAAAGTCTCAAGAAGAATGAGACTAAGTGAAAAGTCCCTTGAAAGTGGATAGGGCAAATCCAAAAGTTCCAAGGAAGTTGGGTGAGTCTAGACCAATGCCCTTGAGAGTCTATCTTGGCTAGGTATGAGTTTATATGACAAGGAAAATGATTTATATTTATTCACTAATAGCTTGAATGTCATACATGCATTCTTTGACATGAATTTTCATCCATTATGTATGTTTGAAATGGTTAAGAGCTATTGAAATTCTTTGAATCTCACTCTTCCCCCATAAATATCTAACCATGTCTAGGTGAGCCAAGTGAACCAAGAAATGGAGGCCAACAACCTTGAAAAGTAAGACTTTAACAAAGAGATAGAGAAATAGGATTTTTAATAGCATTTTGATGTCAAGAATTGTAGCCATATGATGTATATATGATGTAGGCCCTTGAACATGTTTAAATGTATGTAAATATGATGTATGTATCCATTTTGGAACCAAATAAATGAATACATAAGATTTTGCAACCTATGAGCCTTTATGTGCATGTGTATAAATGCAAGTAGCAAGGTAAGAATGAGCTCCATAATGATGTAAACCATTTGGTGTGCTTTTATATGTTGTAATTATGCTTTTAGATGCGTCCAAGTAGTTATGAAATGTTAGGAGAGTCATTTGGTACCTTATGATGCCATTATGGACTTCAAAATTGACCAATTCTTGAGCTGAACTAAAGTCTAACCAAATGGATGAGTTTTTGCATGAAATTTGGCCAAAAAATAGTCTCATCTAGAGCTTTTCACAAATCTAAATAACACTCAATTTAGAGCTCTAGAGAATTTATTATGATTTTTCAAAGTTAGCCAAATTATGCTGAAATGGTATAGATACTGTCATATGGTTAGTTTGCTTCTCTGTGTCACATAGGGGTCAAATGAAGTCTAATATTCATGAAATATAACAAGAGTAAACTAAATGTCACAAGCTTTCCATAGCCACTGAGAACACCTCATTTGGAGCTTTATGAAGGGAGAACCAAATTTTAAAAGTTTCAAGTCCTGGAGTTGTTCGAGAACTAACCTAATGTACTATTCTATTACTTTTCATAGGCTAAATGCTTTTGTCTTGGCTTGGAACTATTTTTAATCATTATTTAACATCCAAATATTTTTAGAAACCTATCATTTGCATAATTTTAATTTTTCTACAATTAGTTATGAATTTCCAAAATTCATATCAGAAATCTACGATAGCAAACCCAAGAGCAAATCTAGTTCTTCTAGAATTTTGGTTCCAAATCCGTGATGTATGAGATGAATTGTGATGTTTATGATTTGAATGGATATGTTATGGATAGAAAATAATATTGATAAGCTCACATGATCCTTAAAGCATAAAATGGATTATTTAAGATTTTCATTACACAATTATCTGTGCATGAAAGTGTCACACCCTTGCAAATGTGTACCAACATACCAAATATGTGTTGGGATAGCTTATATGACCATTGTGTAAGGGTTAGGAGGTTAAGGTATTATACAATGCAATAGGGGAAAATTAGGAACTTAAGTATTTAGTTGTGTATTGTAATACCATATTAAGATAGCACAAGTTCTACATCAAAAGATGCTTATAACATCATTTCTTATATATTTGGCATTTTTAGTAGTAGGAAATACCATCATTGAATGTCAAATTAATTCATTTTTTCTCAAATGAATCATTTTTACTTATCAAACTTATCTTTCATCCTTAATACACTTGTTCATTTAAAGACATCATAAAACGAAGCATGAAATTTAGGTTTAAGGTCAAGCATCACATATTAGAACTATTTCCCCATTTTCATGTCATTCCATAATTCTTTCCAAAACTTTTAAAAATTTTTACCTTGAGTTAGAGATCTCCAAATCATGCAAATTAAGACTTTATAGAAAGTTCAAGACATGAAATAGCCATTGTAAAAATCCTAGATCAAAACAAATTCATTTGGGTCATGAAAATCTAATGGAATAGTACCATTGTTAGTTTTTCATGCATGTATAGACCTAAAACTTTGGAATTTCATATCTTGATCTACACAACTTCAAATTAAGTAGTCTTAGTGGCTATAGAAAGCTTATGATGTTCAATATATGTTTATAAAATTTCATAAGCATTGTAATTCATTTGTCTCCTCAAATACATAGAGACCAAAATTAACCAAATAAACAATGATAAGGCATTTCTGCATAAATCAGCCAACTTTGAAAAATTATAAGAAATTCTACAAAGCTCCCAAAAATTGTGTTCTTTGGCTTTGTGAAAATTTCTAAATGAGACCTATATGTCTACCAAATTTCATACCAAAATTCATCCATTTGGTCTAGTTTTGGTTTAGGGGCAAAATATAGGTCATTTTAGTATCAATTTGGTTCCAAATGGTCCATAATAGCCTCTACTTGTGCAAGTGAACATTTAAGCATGTCTAGCACAACATTTATAACATATATAGGCATTAAAATAGGGCTAAAACCTCATAGAAGTCAAAACCTCATAGGATTTACGCTTCCAAATATGATTCATACATCATAATGTCATACTTTTACATATGAGTGAGGGTTTACATTCCATAATTACCATATACATATATGCTTTGACATTAAATTACATAAAATCCTATTATATTTTTAAAATGACATAAATCAAGCTTCTTGCCATCTATTCTTTGCTCCATGAGAATTCTCTAGACAAAGTTAGACATAAAGTGAGGAGAATGAGATTCAAAGAATCCCTATAGCTCATTCACCCTTTCAAGTATATATATGGCATGTTATCATGTCAAGAAAGCAAGCATGCATCCAATGCTTCCAAGTATCAAACATAATCATATTGTCAAGGTCATATGGATTTATCAAGGTTAAGAGTAAGCTCTAGGGTCTTTTGGTCTAGTCTCACTTAATTATATGGGACTTTTGGATTAGCCTCACCCATTTTAGGGGCTTTTGACTTAGCCTTGTAATACCTTAACCTCTTAGCTATTATACCATGGTCTCCTTGTCCATCTCAATGCATTTCATATGGATTGGAACACAAATGCAAGAAACCTTACACTTCACATGAAATAGGCAATAAATTTAATGGTATTTATTTGTGTTACATAAGATCTCATTTTTTTAATTTATACCCCATGGACCATATGAACTATCAATATCATTTTATATTCATAAAACATCCATAAAAGTCATAACCATCACCAAATATTTCAAGAACCTTAGGCTTTAAGCTACATTTCACAAAATCCATGGTTTGCTCTCAAGTTTAGATTTCAATTTTCTAATACCAAATTTAGAAATTCATAACTAATTCTAAAAAAAATCAAATTAAGCAAAAAATACCATTATAGAAAGCTGTGGATGTCTACTTTTGACTAAAAATAATTCTCAATCAATGAAGTATCCTTAAGCCACAAGAAATCGATGGAACAGTAACATAGATCAAGCTACGTTACTAGTATGTCATGCAATTTCAAAACTTCATATCTCCCTTTATAGACCTCTAAATGAGGTGATCTTTGTGGCTACAGAAATCCTATGGTGTCTAGTTTGTGCCTATAAAATGTAATAAGCATTGGACTTCATTTGACATACGTGTGACATAGAGAAGATAATGACTAAATTTTGCATATTTGGCCAAATTTGAAAAATCATAATAATTCTCTAGAGCTCCAAATTGAGTGCTCCTTAGCTCTGTGAAAAGCTCTAGATGAGACCTACTTTTTGGCCAAATTTCATGGAGAAACTCACTCATTTGGTTAAACTTTGGTTAACTCTCCATTTGGTCAAAGTTGAAGTCCAAAATGGGATTTTAAGACACCAAATGCTCATCTGAACCTTCCACAACCACTTGAGCAAGTTTAAAAGCATACTTACAACATATAAAAGCATGCCAAAAGGTGCAAATCATCATAGAGTTCAATCTCACCTTACCACCTGTATACATACACATGAATATCACATCTCATAAAAGACTCTTAGGTGGCAAGAACATATATATTCATTCATCTAGCTTCCACATTGATACATACATCATTTATACATACATTAGAACATGCTCAATGGTTTACATCATGTATACATCTCATGGTTACATATTTTGACATCAAAATGCAAATACAAAGCTCATTTCTCTATCCTTTCATCAAAGTCTTGCCTCTCATAATTGTTGGCCACCATTTCTTGGTCCTTTTAGCTCACTTAGACATGGTTAGGCATATGTGGAGGAGGAGTGAGATTCAAATAATCCCAATAGCTCTTAACCCTTTCAAACATACATAATAGATGCATTTACAAGTAAAAGAATGTAGAGTGGCTCGTCGCGCAACCCTCAAAATAATACTAGGTTGATAAAATATGTAGTTAATGGCATAACCTAGGTCATCTCCTTTGGAATTGGCGTTCAATGTTTAATTGAGTTTTTCAAATATTAAAAGACTCTAAAAATTCCTAAATTAGAGGGTTTTGATTTAATTAAACTAAGCAAAAACTAAATTAAATTAAAATTCCTAATTGCTATCTAATTGTATGGATTATGGTTGAAAGATGGACTTGTGACTAGCTTTGGATTCGTCCCTTGGTATCCACTATCCTTATCCTAATCTAATTGTGATTAATTCTGGTCTAAGAGTTCCTAATCATGTTCATAACAAATTATCTTGGGTAACCACTCAAGATTCAAGAGATTAACGATCTAACGTTGAATTGAAACCTCAATCCCGCATTAAACTGTCAATTCTTGTTTCTAAGATCTTGAACACTAAATTTGATTGATTAACTAATTGATTAGCTTCTGAATCATCCTAAATATTTAATTAACCAACTAAACATTAAGGAATCCTTAATTTAAACAATTAAGCTCACTCATGTATTTTATCGAACATCTTCGAAGCATACATGGGAAGTCAAATAATATTGAAATTAATCATATCCATTAATCAACAAAAATACTTTCTAATTAATATCTAACCAGCCACTAATTACACAAATTCCCTATCAAATACAACTTAACCAAGACAATAAATGAAAGAGAAAAAGTGTAGGACAAATAGAGAAATTCTTAGCCAAAATTCTAAATTTTCTCCATGGATTCAAGCTTCTCCAAGGGCTTCTTCCTTGCTAGCCTCAAGATGAACTAAAGCTTCATGGGATGTTGGATGATGGAATGAGTATGGAGTGGAAGAATGGTGGAGTGGATGAATGTTACTGCCGAATGAATGGATGAATGGATGGTTGAGTGATGCCCTTTGAACGAATGAATGGCTTGATATATATAGGCATGAGTTTCTGGAAATATAGAGACGTGGGATGGGTGGATTGTGAATGGATTAAGATATACGAATGGATGAAGGAAGCGTGCAAACTTGTAGAGACGTGAATGAAGTATAGGCGTGAATGGAAGGATCCAATGAATTGAATGAAGGAGGCTTGAATGTGCTGGATGCTTGCTTCCTCTCACGTTTTGTTTTAATGATTCCACGTGCTCACATGCAGCCTCTTTCGTGCGTATTATGCTTGGATCTGAACTCTTCTCACTATTCACGTACTTCTATTTGCTTTGCTCACGAGCTGTTTCTTCTTTGAAACTCAGCTTCTTTATGTGTTTATAAGGTGGGTTCCACTTCATTTTATTTCACATAAATTCCAGCCCAAGCTCCACGTCATTTTTCTCATGTTGGTTTTTAGCTCTTGCTTCAAATCTGCTCCTTACTTCTCACGTTGCTTTCTTCGAATCATGTAGCTTTTCTTGTTCCTTCTTCAGCCAAGCTCAAAGCTTCTTTAAACCTTCCTTTCATTTAATCCTTCATCCACGTGTTTCTTTGTTCTGCTCGAGTTTAGCTCGTTCAGCTCGTCCTCCCAGCTCATACAAGTTCAGCTCTAGTTTCTGCATGTTCTGGAGCTTTCAGCGTCAGCGTCTTCAAGCTTCAGCATCTTCCAGCGTTAGCATCATCCAGCTTCTTCAAACCAGTAGCTTGAGTTGGTTGCTTCATTAATCCACGCAATTCTATAACTAAATTCTAGCTTATTATTCCAATAAAATCTCACATGCTTAACTTGTTACTTCATGCTCTGTTTTTCAGCTCATTTACATAGATTCTGTTTGTGGCTTTGTCTTCCATTAACTTAACTCCAGCTCCTGCACGTTGTCTACGTAAACATGCTCTCTTTTCCACGTTGGCTGCTGTTTGCTTTGCTTTCAGCTCCTTTTTCAGCTTTTTGTATCTTTGAAGCTCACCCAGCCAGCTTTCCTCTTTGTGTGCTCTCCCAGCTTCATCTGTTGCCTCCAAGAGCTTCTATTCTTCGAGAAGCCTTCCCACTTACTGCTTCATCTTCATTGCATTTCCTACGTTGTTCTTCAGCTCCAAGCTTCCTTCTTTCCAGCGTTCTCTGCTCATCTTAAGCTTCTCCCTTCCACGTAGCCTTAGCTCATTATTTCAGCTCGTGCAAGCTTTTTCTTTCTTGAATCAGGAACTCAAAAATAGAGGCTTCTTTTTCAGCGTCACTTCTTCTGCGTCTCACCCAGGCACCATATTTCTTCTTCATTCCCCCACACGTTCTTTATTTGTTGTGTGCTCTAGCTTTTTCCTCTCAAGCTTCATTCATTCGATGCTGACTCTTGCCCGAGTAATGATCACGTGTTCTTCTTATTTGCTCATTAATCCAGGTCAACCCGTAGCTTTCCTTCACGTTTTAGCCTTGCTCTTCTTCACTTCTTGTTCACATGACATGCTTAACGTGATTGTTGCCTACTGCATGAGCTTATATTCCCTTAATGAATTACATAGCTTCTCACATATTGCTTCCACATATTTTCCACATGCTCAGGTGTTCTTCATGCAGCTCCTTTTTCGTGTTGCTTCTCTTCATTCTTGCTTTGTGTTCTGCTCATCCAAACTGTAGCTTTTCTTTATTCTTTTCTGCTCACAAGCTTCTTCACGTAACTCTGCTCTGCCTTCTTCATTCGTGTTGCTTTCTTTGTTTCTGCATGTGTGTGTTTGGCAGCCCTTCTCTCCTTTTCTTCTCACCTTTTCCACGTTAAAACTGTAGCTCCTTCTCTCTACAACAACTCGTGCTTCCTCATCTGTTTTGTGTTCGTTGCTTACAAGTCTCTTCTCTTTTTCTTCAATTTAATTTTCTATTCAAAACTCCAATTACATATTAAAATTCTGCACAAAGAAGTGAGAAAATTCAAATAGGAATATTCACAGAAATTATTTAAGATAAATTTAAGCATTAAAAATCAATAATTTGCAAATAAATTCCTAAAATATAGAAATGACCACTTAAAATAAAATCTTATCTAATTGAAGTCTTAGAGCCATATTTAATCATTAAAATGCCTAAGTTAAGGATAATAAAGTATATATAAATTATGCTTATCAAATGCATGCATGACATTCAAGCTATTAACGAGCATACATAAAACATTTTCCTTATTACATAAACTCATACATAACAAGCATAAGCTCTTAAGGGCATTGGTCTAGCCTCACTTATCTTTCTTGGGACTTTTGGAACTGCCTTACCCACTTTCAAAGGACTTCTGACTAAACCTCACTCTTCTTGAGATTTTTGGCTTTGTCTTATCAATTTCTAAGAACTTTTGGCTCATCCTCACCCTTACTAAGGGACCTTTGGCACAACCAAACCCATGCAAGCCATAATGCAACCATAAACACATTTCAAGAAGCATAATGATACCATAACATATAAGCATTGGCTAGAAACATTTCTCATGGCTCACACATACACAAGCACTCCAACACAAGAAAACATCCAAGCTATGCAGGAGAGAAAGGTTAGAGAGCTACCTTGAAGTAAGAATAAAATAGTTTCCTCTTGAAATTCTTCTTCCCCTTTCCCAGCCAAGCCTTGCAATTTGGTGGCCCTTAGTTCTCTTAGCCTAGACACATCAAAAAAGACATACATCACTCATGGGAAGAAGCTCTAGCCTTATAAAATTTCTATGGAGTTTTACTTTGTCCTAAGACAAAATTATGGTTCCATACAGGACCTAATGAAGCAAATATGAGAATTCATGATCTTGCCTTCCGTTTCTCATTCATTTTAGGTCTCTTGACTCCATTTAGACTCCTTGGAGTCATCACACATTTATTTTAAGGAGCCTAGCTATAAGTTGCTTCCTAATGTCTCATTATGGAGCCTACACCTCCATTTCACATTCCAAGGCTTTTAAATTTTTTCAAGTCTTCCTTTGAGGTCCATCCATCATATCTAGTCCCATTCTAGGCTTAGAACAAATTAAAACACTCCCTAAGTGCCTTAATCTTGCTTGGCTAAGACTATGGAAGCTTAGAGCATTCATGGGATTTGCTTCATTTCGTTTAGGGAAATGGCATATGTGAGGCTTCCTAGGTGTCTTGAGAACTCATTTATATTCTTAGATAACTTAAATTATCATTAAAAACTTCATATTTACCAATGTGCAACCAAATCCCTAAATTCTATAACTTGCATTCTAAAGCTTCCTTTTTAATTTTAGTTGTATATTCTTAATCCTCACACTCTATAACCCTTGGTTCCATCAACAATACATGAAGAAAAACTCTCCTTCTCACTTTCTTTATTGAGATCGAAGCTTAAATGGTTTGGAAACACAAGATTTTATAAGTGTTTTAAGTAAAGTTTTACCTTAAAACGGAGCTCTATTCGCGTAGATTATTTTTCACTGATTGGTTTCTTGAAAAAAGTTCCTTTTTGGCTTAGGTCAAATATGAATCTTCATGTTTTCAAGAAAAAAAAATCACCATTAGAGAGCTCTTAGAGAGAGGAACAACTTTTTTAACTGGCGCAGGATGAAATGGGGTCATTTACTTACCTAAATGGAAGCATAAACTTGTCCTCTCTCTCCCCTCTTAATGTCATGCCATAGCTTTTTAAAAATATGAAAATGGAAGGTTGGAGAAGATGATGAGGTATAATCTTACTTAAGAAGTCTCTTTTATGATTTTTCAAAATAACCATTTTGCCCCTACACACTTATTTGCTTTATTTAGGCTCATTTCAACTCCTTTTTGAGAACCGTCTTTTCCATAATAAAATTTAGGTCCTCTAATTCATAAAATGTCTTTGGTTTTATCCAAATTGAATTTAAAACCTTCCCGAACAAACTAGTCAATGTTTGGGTAATCGATGCTCTAAAACGTAAACTAGAAGGGTTTAAACTATTCTAAAGTTCCTATGGTTTTAAGGATCTTTGAGAACCTTAAGAAACTCCTTTTTTCCATTTAAAAATTTTTCCTTTGAGCTTTCTAAAAAGTGCCTAAAATTATGAAAATGTGACTTCATTTTTGTTAAGTTTTGGAGTTGCAACTGTTCATTTTCCCGTTGGAGTTGAAGATTATAAGCTTCTAGTTGTTGCATCATCCTCTCTTCCCAACTTGGTCCCAATTAGGCTCTTACTGAATATACTCCTCATGGTAGTTGTAAGGATGATATTCTGACTCTCGCATATTGTAATTGTGGTATCACTCATAATGATGGTAGTAATTAGGGCGAACTTCATATGTATGGTGGTGATAAGGTCGGTAGCATGGTGGTTGAACTTGTTGTTCTTGTCTTTGTCACTCAAGAAGGCCATGAAGCATTGATATAACTTCATCCATATTTTGTACAATCATATCATTTGCACAAGAATCATAGACACCTTGATTAGACACATAATATGGATCTATTTCAGACAAAGAGTATGAGAAGTACAATTGATTTTAGCACAAAGCAAATCACTAGCAAACTACACTAAAATTAACTCTAAATCAAGAAAATAAAAATCAAATGAAGCTAAGAACTACCTAAGAATAAAAAACACTACAAAACAGAGGTTAATCACACAAAATGAACTCATAATAAATAAATAAATTAAATCTTGAAAAATTCCTAAAAAATATTAAAAAATTAGAAAAGTGCGTTAAACATTGGAATTTGGCAAAAAAAAATGGTGCATCTAATAGCGTTGCTATTATATTTGCTCAAAACACCTAAAAACCTTGGAAAACAAAGTTTGAGAATCTTTTGGGCACATCAAACAAAAATTTCAGCAAGCAAACACTTGTTATGCAACATCGAAATGTCCAAAAACTAAGTCTAAAACAGAGCAAAAATCAAACAAAAATAGAGCTAAAATACTTAGAAATCCTTTTCAAACAATTGAGAATCCAATTCTAGCAATGGCATCAAATTTTGACGGTTGTGTCGCGCAACCTCAAAATAAATTAGGTTAAAAAATATATAGCTAGTGGTGCAACCTAGATTGTCTCCTTAGGAAATGGAGTTCAATGCTCAATTAGGTTTTCCAAGTGTAAAAGAACTCTCAAAATTACCTAACTAAAGGGGAGTTTTGCCTAAATTTAACTAATAAAAATTAATTGAAATAAAATTCCTAATCACTACCTAATTGCATGAACTATGGGGTGAATGATAGACATGTGACTAGCTTTGGATTCATCCCTTGGTATCCACTATCCTTATCCTAATCCAATTGTCATTAATTCTAGTCTAAGAGTCCCTAATTCATAATAATATATCTTGAGTTACTACACAAGAATTAAGAGATTAACAAATTAATGTTGAATTGAAACCTCAATCCCCCATCAAATCACTAACTCTTATCATTAGGATTAATGAACACTTAATTTGATTAATTAATTAATCAATTAGCCTTTAAATTATCACCCTAAGATATTTAATTAACCAATCAAACTCTAAAAAATCCACAAATCAAATAATTAAGCACACAATCTCACCTATATATTTCATCGAACACCTTGATGGCATACATGAGAAACTAGAGAATAAAGAAAATCCAACACTAAATCAATCAAATAATCATTCAAAAAGTATCTTAATTAATGTCTAACCAGATATCAATTATAACACCATAATTTCTAGCTCTTCTCTATCACATTTGCATGATCATATGATACATTCCATGAGGGGAAATAAGAAAATCCAATAAAATAATACATTTCTTTGCGTTGCGTCACGTATAAAAATTTCATTCAATGTCATGTGGACCGTGTAAGCCCATACCATACATTCTCATATTTAATTACATGAATAAAACTCATTTGCATCATAAAATGTGGCTCACAACTCATGAAACTCAAAGGAAGGCTTAGAATATTCTATCATATTTTTGGCCAGAATTTGGCTCAATTCTACTACAATTTTGAAAAATCATAACTAATTCTAAAAACATCTAAATCATGCATTCTTGGCCTTCTAGAAAGCTACCGATGTCTACTTCATAGTAAAAATATGTCTAGATCATAACATCCATTACAGAGGATGTTTGACATTCAAAATGGTTCAGAGGTCAAACTATCCACTGGTCCTATCACAAATTTCTACAGCAAATTTCAAAAATGTCCAATTACTTCTATAAAACTCCAATCCATGCAAATGATATCAATCTAGAAATCTATGGATGTTGAATAAAGGGAAAAAATAATCCAGACTAGCTCAGGCATGTCCAAACCTTGAAATTCAATCAAATAGTAACTGAGATCAGATGAAGTTCCTAATATTAGATCGAATCTTTAAAAATTCATATCTCCCTCTCTAGACATTCAAATGAGGTGCTTCTAGTTGCCACATGTCACTGGAAATGTTTAGCTTCTCTGTATAAAATTTTGTGGCAATTAGACATCATTTGAGGCTTGTGTGACAATTTTTATTTTCGAACTAGTATGAACAGTGACATGACTAAAACCAGAAAATTTGCCAACTTTGAAAATTCATCAAATATTCTGTAGACCTCTAAAAATTATATTTTTTAACTTCCCAAAAAGCTCTCTACAAGCTCTAACTTCATGCCAAATATTCGATCAATAAGAGCTCATTTGGGTAAAAAGTAACATAGAGTTCCGTTATGGTCAATTTTAGCTTCATATGGGATACCAAAATATTCAAATGGTTTTCCTTGGGTTTTGGCACCTTTTGGGCAAAACTAAAAGTATAATTAGGGCTTGTGTGAGCTGCCCAAATAGTCTCAAACCCCATGCCTCTCATTTTGGCTATGCCACATGCAATTGTACACACACACCTCAAGCTTTCAAGAAGCATATCTTGGCGTTACATACCCAAATTACATTCTAGGATTCACACATCATATCCATTCATTTATACATCACATATTATCATAATTACACATATCCAAGAGGTCATAGACCATATACATCAATGGATTACATCATTTAACATAAATATGGTCTTAAAGTAACAAAACTTAAGCACTTTGTTGTCCAACTCTTCTCCTCAAGGTGGTTAGCTTCCATTACCTAGTCCACTTGGTCCGCCTAGCATGTGAGATCATTGGAGAGGAGGGAATGAGATTCAAAGAATCCCAATAGCTCATCTCCCATTCAATCATACATAATGGATGCAAAGCAAGTCTTGAAAATGCATGTATGGATATAATTGATGTCATGAGCATTCAAGAAGCAAGCTTGGCAGGTGGATAAGTCATACAAAACATCCAAGAGCTTGCCAAGTGGATGGATTGGCCTCACCCATTTCCTCATGGATTTTGGACTTGCCTCGCCCATTCTTTAAGAGATTCTTGGATTCAACCATACTCTTGGGAGCATACTTTGCTTTTGGGAGACTCTTTGCTTTGTCTCAACCAATCTTAAGGGTTCTTGGCTCATCCTCACCATGGTTAAGACTTTATGGCCTCTCCACACTCAAGCAAATTCAAACAAACATCATAGCATCATTTAGAAATATAATATGTCATCATAAAATCATGGCATATAAAATCATGCTAGCATACTTTTCATAACTTGAAAATACACATACACATATTCTAAGATAAGCTAAACATACATCCATGCATGAGAGAAGGTGGAAAGAGCTACCTTACACACAATCACACACTTTTCCCTTTGAATTCAAGCTCCTCTTTTCAGCTACACATACACAAAAGTGTGGGGAAGGTTTCTCTTGGCCTAAACACAATTTATGGATGCCAATTAGATTCATGAAACAAATTTTAAAGCCACACAACTTGGTTAGACACTAGGTTGTTCTATAGACCCTATTATGGTCCCATAATTGCACCTAATGAAGCAACACCCCTCAAATAAATTCTAGGCTCTATTCTTTCCTTTCAAATATGATTCTTGACTCCTTTTAAGCCTCTTGGAGTCATCACACAATTAAAATAAAGAGCCTAACTACATGTTGCTTCTTTAGGTCATAATACGGAACCTAAAGCACCAACTCACTTTCTATGAGTTTTAAATTTTTTCCAAGGCCTCCTCTTATTTTCGTTTATCATATATGACTCAAGAATGGGCTTAGAGAAATTTAAAACTCTCCCTAGCTATACCAACCTCCTTAGGCTGAGACCATGAGGTTTATTGGTCTCCATGGATTTTGCTTGGTTTTCTTGAAGGAAGAAGCATGTGGGGAGTATCTTAGGGATCTTGGGAACTCATTTAAAGTCTTATTGAGGCCTAGGGATCATCATACAAAATCAGATTTTACAAGGTGCACATAAAACTTTAAAATTTGCATCTTGAAATCTAATATTGTTTGTTAATTTTCTTTGCATATTCTTAATCTCCACACCCTTTTTCCTTGGATTTATCCTTGATTCTGCCTAAAAATCAACTCCTCTTATGGTTCCCAGGGTTAGGCGAAATGGAGAAGGAGGGAGGATGAAGATAGCAACCATAGGAAGAGAAATTACCTAGTTTCCTTGCTTTTTCCTGCTTGAATCTTGCTTTCTCCAAGCTCCTCTCTTCAAATCCAAAATTTCCCCTAAGTTTCTCCCTTAATTAGATTTGTAAACTTCATTTTAATCAAAGGAAATAAAGGAGAATGAAGGAGAGGAGGTTTGGATGGAAGAAAGCATGATAAACTACCATGGAAGCATACCTTTAAGCTTGGATTTCTCCTTCTTCTTCTTCCTCTCTTGTATGCCTAAAACCCTAGCTCCTTTCTTTGAAATTAGATAGAAATTTCTAAGTCTAAGTGAGGGAGAAAGTGGGGCGCCACTTATATATAGGGGGAGGAGGAAGCATTTTTCAAAAATTCCCATTTTGCCTTTCGTTCTTTGCATTTTCGTTTCTCCTTCATTTTAGCTCTTTTTTGAGAACCGTCTTTTCCATTATGAAATTTAGGTTCCCAATTCAGTAAAATGCCTTTGAAATCATTCAAATTGGAGTTAAAACTTTCTCGAACAAATCCGTCAAAATTCAAGCACACCAACGTTGGAAAATGTCCACCGGAGGGGATTTAATTGTCCTGAGACTTCCCATGGTATTCAGGGCCTCTGAGAACATCGGAGAACTCAAAATTTTCATTTAAAAAGCCCTTCTATGTGAATTCCAAAATTTGCTCAAAATTATGAAAATGCCATTACGTTTTGTAAGATTTTCGTCAAAATTTGTTTTTTCATTCTAGCTCCGTTTTTTTTTCTGTCTGAGCTAAGATTCTCATTTTTAGGAGTTTAGAATGTTACTCAAATTTTTTGGGACCTTAACTAATTCATTTCAGGGAACTTGTTTTGAAAACGCGCCCATTTCTGTCATTTGACAAAAACCAGACATTACAATTCTCTCCCTTTTAAAAATTTCATCCTTGAAATTTAGATAACATACCTCATGGGAAGAGTTCTTGATATTTCTTTCTCATATCATCCTCAAGCTCCCAGGTAGCTTCTTCGGGAGATAACCCTTTCCAAACCACTTTCACCAGCAGTATCGTCTTATTCCGTAACTACTTGAGTCTAACGTCCACGATCCGATCTGGTGATACAACGTATGATAGATCATCTTGTAAGTGCTGTGACAATCCTATCTTCAAATCATGGTAATTATGGTTGAATACACGATTAATAATTAATGATCAAAGTTTGGAGTCATTACCTTTCTAATAAATTATGGAGATATAAGGAAATTTGAACCTTGATGTTAAGGTCATCACTAAACAACTACATAGGTGAGAACTACATAAAAGAAATTATACTATCATGAGGGGTTTGTGATTCATCTATTTATCAATTTCAACACACACAAAAAAACCTCCCACAAGTGTTCCTATATCATTCCCTAACATTACCATTGAAGAAATTAGGGTTTCTGAGCTAAAGGTAGGAGTTGGGGTCATGAGCTGCGGTCCCGACATTTCACGTTGCAGCGGAGTCATTCTCGGGAACCATTGGGCAATCTACGCGATGAGACAAGTTAAACTATTGCCACGGCAGAAACTGTCACGGCGAGCTGGACCATCACCGCGGCAGCAATGCCTCCTGGAGCTATTGTTCCCAGTCCCACGATCCTTGCCTCGGCAGAACACCCTTGGACCGTGGCGAGATGCGCTACTGGACACTCCTTACTTTGTTACTTCGACTAGCGCCACGGTGAGGTTTCATTCTGTTACCCTCCTGGGCGATTTTTTCACTCTAAGTCGCGGCATTCCTCGCCACTGTTACTCTCTAAGAAAATTTTATTCGCTTGCGCTGTGGCGAGATTAATCAAGCCACAGCGCCCCTCGCCTTTGTCACTCATTTGGCCACGGTGTAACTTCCTCTTGTAACTACCTCTCCCAAATTTCATCCTTTACACTCCAATTCCCATTTTAAGAACACCCTAGGATCACTTCCTCTCATTTTATATGACTCTAATAGTATTTATCTACCTTATTCACCCAGCTATTCTACCATTACCAATTCAAAACTTAATGTAAATTTCCACTCTTCCAACTACCCTATACCAGCAAGTCTATAGAGTAATAACAACAAAAATTCATGCACTATTGGAAAATAACATTCGATATACATTCCGCTAGAGGTTTCATACATCAATGGTTCATATCAATATCTATTACATCACATAATTATATTTCCAACAGTATATCATACCATAAATTCAATAAAATTCATACATCAAGTGTTATGGGTTTATACATCCGATATCAAGCTAAGATGAGGTCTAACTCCTCAATGAATACATCCTAAGTGATCAAAATATAAGAGCCTATACTTGGCAATATGAATACATAATGATGCTATATAAAAAGGAATACAAAATTTAGCATCTATACTGAATAAAACAGCCTAAGTGTAGCATTCTCCCCACATGTTAGAGCTCATAGATTTTCATCTACTTGCTTCCCCTTATCCTTACCCGAAGAACCTTTACCTGAAATATTAATCCCATGAAATGGGGTGAGATGCGAATCTCAGTAACCAAGGCAATTACATCATATATTCTAGTTTAATTAACATATATGAATAATTTCACATAAGTATCAGAAAACATACCAGTCATATTAGTAAATGAAACAATTAGGCTATCATGATTACTATCCCATACTAGCAATCATATTTTCACATATTAAAGGTCAATAACATCGAGAAAGGCCTATCCACAGCACCTACTCTCCATTGAGCACAACCAAGGCTTAGTGCATCTGGGATTTGATCATAATCCGGTGCCCGATCGAAGCACATGCACTAGTAGCAGCCGCACCATAGCTCCACCATGGACTCACAAGGTCCAATTATAATACAATAGATAGCCAACCAATTCATTTAGCATTTCAAATCATTCATGTAGAGCAAATATGAAATTAAAATAGATACATGCATAGAATTAATATAGTTCTTGGTTACCTCACTTATAGATAATTTGCAACAACCACCAATGGTACAAAGATCTCCCTATAACTATAGCATCAAAAAATTACTACTTTAATTCATCATTTACAGTAGCAACAAGTACCTAAAAAATTAAAATGCTAATGACTACCTAGGGAACACTTACCAAGCCACTACAAGTCCCCAAATTCTGATTGAAATGTCCTCTGCCAAAAACTTCAATATTTCACCCAAAATCCTAAGTAAATTCGTACAAAATTAATACCCATACTATAATCCAATCATTGGGGTCTCAAACCAACAAGAATACCTCAAAAAGAAAAGTTTATACTTACCTAATGTTAGCCCTAACCTCAACCTACGAATTTTCACCATGGAAACATCAAATGGCAAGTTTTAGATTTTCGGGTGTGGGTGAAAATACTCCAAATGAAAAACTAATCAGGCTAAATTGAAGAGAAAGATGAGGGGATTAAGTTATATAACTATTACCTTGGTTGAATCTTGCTTTAAATGTGAGGAATGATGGATTTCTTGTCCCAAACCCTAGCCTCCCTCAAAATCTCTGAAAATGAGATGTGTGTTTCAACAAAAAGGGGAAGGGACTAAAGTGTTTAGCGTTTTAGTTAGGTTAAGTTGAGTCAAATATGGGTCATGGGCTACCCCAAAGATCCAACTCTAAATAGGCTTCAGATTTAAGCTTGTTGGGCCAGCTCTTATGTATTGGGCTGCTGACTTTTCATTAAGTTTGGGCAAGTTTAAAGAACTCAATTGATTTGGGTCTACACTAAAGTTGTTGGGCCAATTATAAGAGCCCGTACAAGGTGGATTTTTTACCTCTATCACATTAAATCAAATTGGGTCTGCACCTAGCTTATTGGGTCTCCATTAGCCTCTTATCATGATCTCCTATATTAATTTGGGCCTAGATAAAATTTTTATCCTAATTAAATCTCAAACTCATATTAATAATTTATCTTTCCTAAAATTTTCATTCACCTAACTTATCCGATTATTCCATATTAATTATTTCTAATTAATCCTAATCCATGATTAATACCTTAATTAATTTTGGGATGTTACAACTGCACATTCTCATATTCTATGACATGTGAAGGGTCGGGCTGATACATTTTAAGCTGGGAAACATAGGATACGTTGTGGACTTGGCTTAAGTTTGGGGAAAGGGCTAATCTGTAAGCCATAGGTCTTACTTTATCAAGAATCTGGAAAGGACCTATGTATTTTAGACTAAGCTTTTTGCTTTTTATAGACTGACCTATCACTGTGACTGGAGACACTCTAATGAAGACATGGTCTCCAATCTCAAATTCTAATG
The DNA here is from genome assembly GCA_026724425.1 of Erythrophleum ivorense. NCBI lineage: Eukaryota > Viridiplantae > Streptophyta > Magnoliopsida > Fabales > Fabaceae > Erythrophleum > Erythrophleum ivorense. Next base: position 621,933 of record JAIUCV010000480.1, read on the forward strand.
GCCATCTACATCTATTTGTATAGCTTTTCTGTCTACTTTGGGCCATTAGAAGTTTCTTTCTAATAATCTTTATCTATCTCGATGTTTGGTCCACTAATTCTAGGCCGATAAGTCTCCGCTCTCCTAGCTCAACCTAACACATCAGAAACTTACACTTCCTCCCATACAATGCCTCATATGGTGCCATCTGTATACTTGCATGATAATTGTTATTGTAGGCAAACTCTGCTAAAGGAAAGTATGTATCCCAGTTTTCTTTCATCTCTAGAACACACGCCCTCAATATGTCCTTTAGGGTTTGAATGGTTCTCTCCGTCTGTCCTTCCGTATGAAGGTGATAGGTTGTGCTAAATATGAGTCTGGTATTTAGAGCATCCTGTAATAATCTCCAGAAATTTGATGTAAATCTGGGATCTTTATCTAAAACTATGCTCCTAGGCATACCATGCAGTCTGACTATCTCCCTGATGTACAACTAGGCTAACTTATCTAAGGTATAAGTGGCTTTCATAGATAAGACGTGTGCTAACTTTGTTAACCTATCCACTATTACTCATATTGCATCATACCTTGATGATGTCTTGGGTAAACCCATGACAAAATTCATAGCTATGCTATCTCATTTCCACTCCGGGATATCTAGGGGCTAAAGTAACTCAGCTGGTTTCTGGTGTTCTATTTTCATCGGGAGACATACTCTGCTCTATCTATTTTCATTCTAGGCCACCAGAACATTTTCTTTAAATCCTAGTACATTTTATTACTGCCTAGACGAATGGTATACTTACTTTTATGTGCCTTATATAATATTTTCTCTCTGATTCTGTATTTCTAGGCACATACGCCTATCTATGTATCTCACTATGTTATCCTCAGATAGATTGAATTCCTGAATGCTACCCTGGGCTATCTGGGCTTTAACTTTACTTATATGGTCATCTGTCGAGCCTCTCTTATCTGATTCCTCAGGTCATTTTCTATTTGGGTTTCACTCATTAATAATTTCCCCAAATACACCTCGCAGGAGAGACTTATCTCTGAATCTCTTAATCAATTCCTACTCTCAGATCATCATACAAGGCATATGTATGGATTTTCTACTCAGGACATTAGCTACCACATTAGCCTTACCGGGATGGTATTTTAGTGTGAAATCATAATCTTTCAGAAATTCTAACCATCTTCGTTGTCTCATATTCAATTCTTTCCATTCGAATAAATATTTAAGGCTCTTGTGGTCATTGTAAATTTCTATAACTGCTCTATATAGGTAATGTCTCCATATTTTCAAAGCAAACACCACCGCGACTAACTCTAGGTCATGTGTGAGGTAGTTTTCCTCGTAGGATTTCAGCTGTCTAGAAGCATAAGCTACCACTTGGCCTTTTTATATAAGCACGCATCCTAACCCTTTCTTAGAGGCATCAGTGTATACTACAAAAGTTTCTCTAGGGTTAGGGAGCACTAAAACTGAGGTCGTGGTTAACTTGAACTTCAATTCCTAAAAACTAGTCTCACATTTCTCATTCCACACAAACAGTACATTCTTTCCAGTAAGCCGAGTCAGTGGCATCACTATCTAAGAAAAGCCTTGAATGAACCTCCTATAATAACCTATTAAACCTAGGAAACTCTTGATCTCTGTCACTATCCTAGGTTTCTCCCACGATAATACTACCTCTACCTTATGGGGATCTACTGCAACCCCTGCCTGGGAGATCACATGACCTAGAAACTAAACTTCAGTGAGCCAGAACTCACATTTACTAAGTTTAGCATATAACTGTCTCTCTCTCAAGGTCTCTAAGGCTAATCTCAAGTGCTGCTCATGTTCCTCTCTACTTTTTGAGTAGATGAGGATGTCATCTATGAAGACAACTACAAATCTATCCAAGTATGGCCTAAAAACTCTGTTCATATAATGTATGAACACTGTAGGTGCATTCGTCAACCCAAAAGGTATAACTAAAAATTCATAATGCCTGTATCTAGTTCTAAAGGTTGTCTTCAAAATATCTTTAGCCTTTATTCTGAGCTGGTGATATCCCGACCTGAGGTCTATCTTAGAAAATATTGACACTCCAACTGACTGATCTAGGAGGTCATTTATGCGAGGGAAAGGGTATTTATTCTTGATGGTGATCTTATTAAGTTCCTTGTAATCTATACATAGCCTAAGACTCCCGTTTTTCTTCTTTACGAATAGGACTGGAGCTCCCTATGGCGAGACACTGGGTCTGATAAAACCCTTTTCTAAAAGCTCTTCTATCTATTTCTTAAGCTTAGCTAGCTTAGTGGGGGCTATTCTATATGGGGCCTTAAACACTGGACCTGCTCCAGGTATAATGTCTATAGGAAACTTTACTTCTGTCTCTGGGAGTAGTCCGTTAATCTCTCTGGGGAATACCTTTGGGAACTCCCTCACTATGGGAATCTCATCTATACCCTCTTTTACCTCTACCTATACTAAAAAAAAATTAGATATCCTTGACAACCATGCCCTAAAGATCTCCTAGCCTGGGAGCTGGTCATGACAGATAACTCGGCCCTCATACTAGGCACAGTCCCACACTCAAGTAAAGTAATACATTTGTGGCTACAATCTAGTGTGACATTATTTGCAGAAATCCAGTTCATGCTAATAATCATATCAATATCAACAAAGGGCATACAAATTAAATCTGGGGTGGTAAGGCAATGATTAAACTGGATCACACAATTCAAACAAGCATGGAAGGTAATGGCTTGGTTTCCTGTGAGGGTAGATACATGAAAATCATAGAGAAGTGTTTACATACTCAGACCCAACCTCCTAGCACAGTCATATGATATAAAAGAATGGCTAGCACTTAAATCAAATAATGCAGTTACAGAAAAATCATTTATTCTAATAGTACCTTAGATCAAACTTAGGGACTAGCTAGCCTCCTACTATGATAGAGCAAAGACTCTACCCTGGGTCTGAGGTCTAGGAGGAGGAGCCATCTCCCACTACTGTGTAATCTATGGAGGAGCCTGGGTGCAATCCTTGGCCGTGTATCCTGGCCTACCACACCTAAAGCATATGTTCTGCCCTACATAACATGTTCTGGTGCCGTGGTTCTTGCTATACTGGGGACATGTGATAGGTGTGAAACTGCCTCTGCTGGACTGAGTCATCTTTCTCTTTACCTTTCGGCCCTACTGGCCTCTGCCACCTCTCCAGCTAGTCACTGCAACTTGTGATCCCTCTCTAGGTCTCTTGTATTGGTGATTGTGTCTTAGGCCAATCATTATATTGCAAACATTGTACTTTATTAAGAAATCAGAGTTTTCTTTTATTACATTATTATATTGTTTGCATGTTCTATATAATAATATCTTTGGATAAATCATATAGATTATCCTAAATATCTTTAGTCGATCATCATTGTGGGAATGATGATGAGCTAAGACTAGTATGATTTTGATTGATGATTGTGTTAATCATGTATATAGATATGAATCAAAATTATAGGCATTCATTAAGGAACTACATGGATTAAGTCATAAGTGTATCTCATATATAACCGTATCACCAAGCCCTTAGACTGAAGATCACCATAGTTTCCAACATGAGGAATATTATTTTTTGGTATAGTCAAAAGTTATCTTTAACTAGGTGATCATAAAGGTTATGATCAGGTATAGTGGAATTCATGTAGAAGAAGATGAGTGATCAAGATAGAAATTGTCCCTCTGATTAATAGAGAGATATCTCTGGGCCCTTTGATAAGTGAGACTGAGAAATGCGTGGCCATGCTTGAATGGAAGGGTTTCCATTTATACTATCAGTCTGCACGTAGATCGAGAAAGTGACGATCAAGTAAGATGAGGATGATGTTTCCATGCCTCATACTTGATCTAGATATTGTGTGACAAAAGGGATGTGATAAGGTTATATAACAGGTTGCATCAGATCACCGATCCCTATATGATTTGGGTAGTCTTAATGTCTTACTAGAGACCGCTTATGACTTGTGGGTCAAACAATCTTATTAGCCCATTGCTAACATCATATGGTCCTATAGGGTTGCATATAAGAACGAGTCAACTTGAGCTAAAATGTCCAAATTCGTTGAATCTGAAATTGCGTCTAAATTCAATGAATGTCATGTCCAAATTCATTGAATATGAAATTGCGTCTAGATTCAATGAATGTCATGTTCAATCAATGGTGGAAGAATTTTATAAATAAATAAATATATATTTGATATATATATTTATAAAATTCAAAAAATATATATCCTTTAATTAATTTAAATCAATTAGTTTTAAATTCAAATTTATATGATAAATTTAAATTTAAACTAATATGATAATTTAAATTTAATTAATGAGATAAATTATATTTGAATTAAGTTCTAGATTTATATTAAATAATTAGTTAAATTTAAATCTATTAGATAGACTTAGATTTAAACTAATCTATTTGATTTGATTTGATTTGATTTAAAATAATGTTTTTAAATTAATCAAACATATCTGAAACTCTAATAGGATACCTCTATAAAAGGGTAGGAGGCTTAGGTTTTCTAGAACTACAAAACAAAAGAAAAACCCTAGAAAGAGAAAGTGTACGGATGGTGTACTAAAATTGTACGAAACGGTGTATGGACGCCTAGAGAGAGAAAGTGTACGAATATTGTATGGACCCCCTAGAGAGAGGTAGGGGAGAACGTCTTCTCTACCAAAAATGTATACAGACATTGGTAAGAGGTGTTAGCACACCATTCGAGTTGAGCATCCGTTCGTGTGGATACCAGTAAAGGGAGCAAATCTATATATCAATTTCTAAGATCCAACAAAAAGGTAAATATTCCTAGATTTACTCGATTTAAACAGCATTGATGGATCCATGGGAAGGGATTCAGGATTTTAATTTTTCGCTACGCATCCCTAAATTCTCAACATCTTGGGCTCAAGGAAGGGTGGTCTAGCGCTAGAAGTAGGCTGCATCATCTTGAGATTCGTCTCTGTCACTCTATATACTTCAACAAGGGTGTTAAAGTGCCTAATTCTCTGTGGCACTATACTGTCTCTAATCTCAGGAAGCAGGCCTTTCTTTAATCTATCCGCTCTCCACCTCTCATCATCATGCCTCTATAAGTAAGAGGAGTATCAGGAGAGCTCTATAAATTTTGCCACATATTGGTCCACGGACATCCCTTCTGTTTGTTTAAAAAGAATGAACTCTGACTCTTTCTCATCCCTGATTGAACTGGGGAAGTATTTCTCATGGAATATCTAGAGGAATGCCTCCCATGTGATCAAAGAATTCCTCGCCCTTAGAATAGGCTCAGTGTCCTTCCACCAATAGTCTGCTTCTTTATGCAACTGAAATATAGCCATTTTGGCTTTCTGCTCAGATGTGCACTCCACCACCTCGAAGATTTTCTCTAATTACATAATCCAAGCCTCAGCTTTATCTAAGTTCATCTCACCATCAAAGGTAGGAAGCCTGAATTTTCTGAATTAAGTGATAATTTATTAGTTGAAGGTTGCTGCTGTGTAGGAGGTGTCTGAGCTGGTTGAATAAGGCCAACCACTTGCACGTGTGACTATGGATTTGGATGAGTCACCCCTAAATGCTTGGGATGATCTGAGTGTGGAGGTGGCTGAGGAGGAGTAGGTGTAGGGCCCTGGCTATCTCTCTCAACAAGCTATAACACCCCAAAATTAATTAAGGTACTAATCATGGATTTGGGGTAATTAAGAATAATTAATATGGAATAATCGAGTAAGTTAAGTAAATGAAAATTTAAGAGATAAATTAATAATATGAGTTGAGAATTAATTGGGATAGAAACTTCATCTAGGCCCAAATTAATGAAGGAGATCATGATAAGAGGTTAATGGAGGCCCAATAAGTTAGATGCAGACCCAATCTGATTCAATGTGATAAAGGCTCAAGATTCACCTTTTATAGGCTCTTATAAATGGCCCAATAAACCTTGTGTAGACCCAAAACAATAGAGTTCTTAAAACTAGGTCTGGCCCAATGAAATTTTGCAGCCCAACACCCTAAAGCTGGCCCAACAAAGCTAAAATTTGAAGCCCATTTAGAGTTGGATACTTGAAGTAGCCCATGACCCATACTTGACCTAACTTAACCCAAATAAAACCCTAAACACTTCAACCCTTTTCCCATTTTGTTGAAACACAAAGGAGAAATTCAGAGGTTTGAAGGAAGGCTAGGGTTTGAAGCAAAAAATCCATCATTTTTCACTTCTAGAGCAAGATTCAGCTAAGGTAATAGTTATATAACTTAATCCCCTTCTCTTTTTCTTCATTTTAGCCTGATTAGTTTTTCATTTGGAGTATTTTTACCATACCCAAAATCTGAAATGTGGTTGTTTGGGATTTTCATAATGAAAATTCGTAGGTTGATGCTAGGGCTGATATTAGGTAAGTATAAACTCTCTATTTTGATGCTTTCTTTGCTAGTTTGAGACCCTTATAGCTGATTTATAATATGGGTATTGTTGCTGTGCGAATTTACTCAGAATATGAGGTGTTATTTTAAGGTTTCTAGGGTAGGAGCAACCAAATCCGAATTTGGTTTAGTGGTGATTGGGCTGAAGTAACATTCAATTAGCTCTTAGAGGATTGGCTACAAGAAAGGTAACCGGGACTATATTAATTCCATGCATATATCTGTTTTGATTTCATATTTGCTATACATGAATGATTTGAAATACTGAATGAATTAGTTGGCTATCTATTGTATTGTGATTGGACCTTGTGAGTCTATGGTGGAGCTGTAGTGCGACTGCCATCCATGTATGTGCTTCAATTGGGCACCGGGTTTTGATCAAACCCCAAATGCACTGAGCCCTAGTTGTGCTCAATGGGGAGTAGATGCTGTGGACTGGCCTCTCTTGGTGTTATTGGCCTTTAACATGTGGAAATATAATTGCTAGTATGAGATAGTAATCATGATAGCCTAATTGTTTCATTTACTGATATGGTTGGTATGTTTTTTGATACTTATGTGAAATCATGCATATATGTTATTTAAACTAGAATATATGATGGAATTGGCTTGGTTACTGAGATTTACATCTCACCCTGTTTCATGGGATTAAACATTTCAGGTGAAGGTTCTTCGGGAAAGGATAACGGCAAGCAAGTGGATGAACATCCATGAGATGAGGCCTGGTGTGGGGAGCTACACTTGGTCTGAGTAGAATAGAGTAGATGTTAATTCTGTTAACCTCTGTATAGCATCATCATGTATCTGTATTTCCAAGTGTAGGCATTTGTATTTTGATAACATGGAATGTAACCAATGAGAAATGGGCCTCATATTAGTTGTTGATGTGTAATGCCCGATACGTTGTAAAAACACCGAAACTGGTCGGTTTGAAATACAAGTCCACTGAGATGAGTGATTCAAGGTCAAATAAAATTTGGATAAAATTTTAAATAATAAAAAATGAGGATTTGAGCCTTGAGTTACCCAAAAACTATGGCCGGAGTGATTCAAAAAATTTGTCGAAAGGCCAGTAGCATTTTCGTAAATAAGTACAATTTTGGAAAAACACCTAGGAGGGATTTTTAAATGGAAATTTTGAGTTGCCCAGGGTTCTCAGAGGCCCCAAAAATCATGGAAAGCCTTGAGACTTGTAAAGCCCCTCCGGTGTACTATTTCCGACGTCGGTTGACCCAAACCTTGACTGGTTCATTTGGGAAGGTTTTAGCTCCGATTTAAGTGATTCCAAAGGCATTTTATTAAATTGGGAACCTAAATTTTATGATAGAGAAGAAGGTTCTCAAAAAGGAGCTAAAATGAAGCCGAAGCAAAATTGCCATTTTGGAAGGGCAAAATTGGAAATAATGAGTTCTTGAATGTTCTAAAGAGTTCCGTACTTTTCTCCCTTCTCCTATTTAATGAGCACGACCCTTTCTACCCAAAATATAGAAAATCTTTAGCTTTTTTAGGCGCACTAAAGGGAGGAGAAAAAGAGGAAGAAAGCCAAGGAGAAACTAGGTAAGTTCATGGATTTTCTTACTCCATCTTCCTTCAATCTTGTTCTCCTCTCTTCCTCCTTTCTTTCCATGGATTTTTTGAATGATTTGGTTCTATTTTGAGGTCAAACCAAGGAGCAAAATTTCGTGTTTGGAGAGGAGAAGCTAACCAAGGGAAGAAACATCTAAGAAACTAAGGAAAAATAAGGTAAAATGTCATTCCTATGGTAGCCTCTTCTTGTCCCTTCTTCTTGTATGTTTCGGCCAACCTAGCATGGGGTAGGAGGGGCTGGATTTTAGGCAAAACCAAGGGAGAAACCTAGGGAAAAGAGTGCAAGGATCAAGAATATGGCAAGAAATTCCAAGAAAAACCAAAGGAAATTAAATTAGAAAAGTGTAGTGTTCTTGGAGGTTTTGTGAAATCTGATTTTGTGTGAGTAATTTCTTGGCTATTTGAATGTTTCCTTAAGCTCCTAAGACCCTTAGAAATCTTCCCAAGTGGCTCTCCCATCAAGGAAAATTTTAAAACTTTAAGAAGCCCAAATTCATGCTTGTCTTGGCCAAGAGGGGTTTAATGGGCTAGGGAGTGTTTTAATTTGTTCTAGCCTTGATTTGGGACTCCATATGGTATTAGAAGATGGGAGGAACCATTGAAAAAAATTTAGGAGCCATGGATTGGGAGATGGGACAATGGTGTCCATAATGGTGCTTTATGAAGCGACTTGGTCTTCCAATGGTGCAATTGAATTGATGATGGCTCCAAGGACCTTCAATGAGTCCAAGAAGTCTAGAAATAACAAGAGAATGGAGCCTATCACTTGAATGATATGAGTTGCTTCAATAGGCCATTTATGGAACCAATATTTTCATTATGGAACCAAGTGTGGAATAAGCTTTAGTTTAATGTCTTGGCTTGCTTCAAGTGTGTAATTGTGTGATGGTTGTAATGTCTAGGCCAAGAGAACTCTACTCCACCTAAATGCTCTTGTGAAACCAAGGAGGGGAAGGAAATTGCAAAGTGAGCTTGCATAAATAAAAAGGTATCTCTCCACCTTATTCTCTTGCATTCTTGTGTGCATATGTATATGTTGTGTGCTTGTATATGCTCTTGTGATTTGAGAACATGCCACTTGATGTCTTGAAATTGCATTGGTACCAATGTGTTGTCTTGAATGACTATGGTTGTGGAAAGAGCTCATAAGGGTAAGGTGATACCAAAAGTCCCTTGATGAAGGTGAGGAGATGCCAAAAGTCTCATGGCATGGGTGAGACAAGGGCAAAAGTCCCTTGAATGGGTGAGGCAAAATCAAAAGTCCCTAGACCAAGAGTGAGGCAAATTCAAAAGTCCTAGAAATGGGGTGAGGTTAAACCAAAAGTCCCTAGAGCATGAGAGTGATCTTGACATGTGAATGTGGCATGGAATGGAATTTATTGCACACTTTATGCTTGTATAGTTATGAAATTGATGTATGTATGCCTTGAATGTGGTGTGAATGGGTGCGTGAGCTATTGAGATTCTTGGAATCTCACTCCCCTTTTTCCCTCATCCTTGAATTGTCTAGGTGGTGTTCCAAGTCAAGGAGATGCAAACCAAGGACATTGAACATCTTTATTCTAGTGTATTATGTACTTTAAGTGGTGGTTAAATGTCAAAATAATGATGTATGTAATATTTTTGTGATGTAAGACCATAGACAAGTGTAAAATGATGTATGAATATGATGTAGACTTTATATGATACTAAATCAATAGCATTGTGCAAATTGGCTCTTGGATGGCTTGATGTAACTATGCATAAATAGATGTTGAGAGACTAAAATGAGATGCAAAAACTTACCCAAAAGGTGCCAAGACCCAAGGGAAGCTAAATGGCAATTTTGGTACCCTATGTAGAGTCAAAAGTGACCAAAATGAAACCCTATATCACTTTTTAGCTAAATGATTTATTCTTGATTTGAAATTTGGCATGCTATTAGAATATGTTGAAAGCTTTTTGAGAAGCTAAAGATCATAATTTTCGGAAATCTATAGAATATTTGATGTTTTTTCAAAGTTGGCCAAAATTATTGAAATTGTCTGATGCGTTGCTACATTGGGTTTGAAATTATTTTCTGTCACATGAGGCTCAAATGAAGTCCACTTGCCATGAAATTTTATACGCAGAAACTAGAGATTATAAGTGACTTGTTCCAACTAGAATTACCCCGTTTGGATGTCTAGAGAGGGAGATATGATTTTTCAAAGATTCAGTCTAGTGTCAGGCATCCAACCAAACCTTAGTCACTGTTTGATCGAAATTCAGGATCTGGACGAGCTTGACCTAGCTGGAGTGATTTTTCCCTTCTAGATAACATCCTCAAATTTCCATATTGATATCATTCACTCGAATTGGAATTATGGGGAATTAATTGGGCATTTTTGAAGTTCATATTAGTAAATTGTGGCAACATCAGGACCCAGTCCGACCCCTAAACTATTTCGCATGTCAAACGCTCTGTGTGTGGGATGTTATGACTTGTACATATTTTTATCATGAATCACACATCCCAATATTTCCATTATGACCAAGATTACATGATTTTGATTTTTCTAAATTTAGTTATGATTTTCTAAAGTTTTGGACAGAATGGGAGCAAATCTGGCCAAAATTCAATAAGTTCAATTTATGCTCCATTTCGGTTTCCTTGGCTCATGAGCAACATTTTGTGATGCAAATGAGTAGTAATGATGTATTTAATTATAAGGATGCATGGTAGGAACTCACACAGTCCACGTGACACCAATTGTGAATTTTTAAACATGACGTAACGCGATCAAATCCATTATTGTTGGTTCCTTTTCCATGTGCTCTTATGAACATGATAATATGGAGCTTATGAATGCCAAGAATGGGGTTAGATATATATGGTATTACATGATGGATGTATGAGTTTATGACACTTATTATGGCTTGTAAAGCTGCATTTTAATAGACTACTTGAGTAATGAAATCATGTGATATATGGATTGTGGATTTGAGCTAGCAATGCATGAATTATCTGATGAAAACATGATTGAATGACCATTGTGAGAAATTTACAAATCTACTGATATAAGACCAATGAATGAGTAGGAGAATCTGTCTTTAATTGTGGGATGGGTAATGATTTAATGGCTAGGGCAAATCAGCTAGATAAATGTTATTAGAATCTCATAACAAGTGGGAGAGTAGCCCTAGAGAACCCTTAGATAGAAAGTGGAGAGTAAGAGATAAGATTTTAAGAGTTGTAGGATCAGAAGGCATTTCACCGTGGCCAAAATATTATTAGCCACGGCCAATAGAGGCAAAGTTGCCCAGGGAGAGTACCAGAGAGCAATTCGGCGTGGCAAAATGTGAGAGGCTAAACTGGGAGTCATCCAGAGGGTAATTCACCATGGCTAAATGGTTATTGGCCGCGGTGAACTTTTATGAGAATTTTTTGGGCATTCCATAGAGGAATTAGCTATAGCAAAAGGAGGTATTGGCCGCGACCAGTAGTGAGAGGTGAGTGAGGTAGGTTCCAAGAGGCTTCCTCGTCGTGACACCATGTAGGTTGGCTGCAGTGAAGATCCAATGTAAGGTGGGAAACCAAGAGGAATTAGCCGCAGCTAAAGGGAATTTAGTTATGGTAATCGTCTTGAAACCCTTATATTAACTTAGAAATCTTGGTTCTTCATATGGTGACCTCAAGGGATGACTTAGAAACATTAGTAGAAGATTCTTATGAGTTGGAATTGATAGGTAATAGAATCAAAGGCTTATAAATGAATGTTTGTTTCCATAATGTGCGTAAGTGTTTGTAATTATATGGTTGTTGATTCTAATAACATTAAGGTTCAAATTTCCCCCCATTTCCAAAATGTTAGTCTTAATGTCATGTAACCCTAGTTTATGGTTATTAATAATGTATTTAACCTTAATTACAATGATTAGAAGTTAGGGTTGTCACAGTTGGTATCAGAGCAATGGTTCAGGCAAATGTGTGTGATTTACAACTTTATGGTTAGGAAACTTGACAATCATGATGCATGCATGATAGGAATAGGAGCATTGTGACTTAGTGATAACTCTTATACATACATATACCTATCGTAGGTGGAGTTGTATTTTGTTTACCTTGGGCTGTAGCTTAATGGGGGATGCTTATGGTTGTGCTTGTGGCATTGCAGAACTAGATGGCTACCCATAGAGAAACAACTAAGATGCTAAGAGAGATGTAAGAGGCTATAGCTGCAATGGCCAATCGAATGAGAGAACAAGTTGAGGCCCATGAAACTATAGTTAGGGTAATGACTGACCGGCTTCAAGAGCAAGCTGAGGCTCATGCAGTGACTGTGCAAGTGCTACAACAGCTACATGAAAACATGAATAAGCAGAATGAGGAGGTGCTAATGGAAAATCATATGGGGGCTGGTCATAACCCTGGTGTAGGACACCAAGGGGAGGATGGTGACCTCTCTATTGTATTGGCCAAATTCAGAAAAACTGATCCTCCATCATTTTTAGGGGAGTTAAACACTGAGAAAGTTGAGAGATGGCTAATGCAACTAGAGAAAATCTTTAAGGTTATAACTTGCACCACAGAACAAAAGGAAAAGTTGGTCGTCTACAAGTTGGAGGGTGAGGCTAAGCATTGGTGGAGGAATGCCTCTATATTATTGATTGCTAGGGGGATACCCTTGACTTCGAAAAGTTTTCAAACTGCTTTTAAGAGTAAGTATTTCCCACGATCAGTGAAGGCTGACAAGGAAGCTGAGTTTAACTTCCTTGAGCAAAGAGACATGAATGTAGATCAATATGCAGCCAAATTCATTCAATTGTCTCGCTTCTCCACCTACTTGAAAAGATTTGATGATGAGCCATGGAAGGCTAAAAAATTTGAAAGAGGCTTAAAACCTAAGATTAAGGACAAAATTGTATCTCTACAGATCTGCAATTTTGATGAATTGGTGGAAAAGTGTAGAGTAATGGAGAAGGCCATGATGGAAAGTGAGGCCAAGTGGAAGAAGACCCTGGAGGGTAAACATGACCGTGGTATGGAGCGCTTTAGGGGCAAAAGTAAGAAAGGAGCCAATAGTGGGAGTGGCTCTTAGGGTAGGAGACCACCCCCAAGGAATGTCCTTCAAAGAAGAAGCATAGGACCACCAAGAAGTGCAATGAGTGCCCCACTCACTTGTGCCAAGTGTGGAAGGAAACATGGGAATCGGCCATACCCGGTGTGCTATAATTGTAGGAAGCCTGGACACTATGCACGTACTTGCACGATGTCATGGGAATCAGCCTCATCAGTTAAACCACTTATCCAGGGAAGGATGTTTGCCCTTATATAGTAAGAGGCTAATAGATCCCCTAGTCTGATTCGAAGTACTTTACTTGTCCATAATCATGTCATAAATGCATTGTTTGACTCAGATGTGACCCACTCATTCATCTCATATGACTGTGTTAAGCATGTGGGTCTTAAAATTAGTCTGTTGCCATTTGAATTATCTGTGCCCACCCCTACTAGATATTCTATGATTACATCTTATGTATGCTTAAATTGTACTGTACAATTGGATAGCCGTTGTACTACCCTTGACTTGATTTGCATCCCTTTATGTGATTTTAATGTAATCATTGGTATAGACTGGCTATCAACTAATAATGTGATACTTAATTGTAATCATAAGACTATTTTCTTACCTGGAAATATACCTAAAACTTGTCTTGTGACTGAGCTTACTTGTGTGTCTACCGCCCAAGTGGGGAGGTGCCTTAAGCATGGTTGCTAAGGGTTTCTAGTATTCTTTTTATTGCATGTTGAGGTTGATGATGGGTTAGAGGACATGCTTGTGATTAGGGAGTTCCCTGAGGTTTTCCCTAAAGAGTTTAGTGGACTACCTCGGAAGAGAGAGCTAGAATTTTTTGTTGATCTAGTACTCGGTACAGGTCTGATCTCTAAGGCCCCATATAGAATGGCACCTGCTGAGTTAGTTAAGTTGAAAAGTCAATTAGAGGAGCTACTTGAGAAAGGGTCGATTAGACCAAGTATGTCTCCATGGGGAACACCAGTGTTATTTGTCAAGAAAAAAGATAGTAGCCTTAGGCTTTGCATTGACTATAGACAATTGAACTAAGCGACCTTCAAGAATAAATACCCTTTGCCCAGAATTGATGACTTGCTTGACCAATTAGCTAGAGCGTTGGTCTTTTCAAAGATTGACCTTAGATTGGGATATCACCAACTTAGAGTTAAGGCTGAAGATGTACCTAAAACTGCCTTTAGAACTCGATATGGCCATTATGAATTCCTAGTCATGCCTTTTGGGTTAACCAAGGCCCCTGCCATTTTTATGGGCTACATGAATAGGATTTTTAGGCCTTATCTTAACTGGTTTGTGGTAATGTTTATTGATGACATTCTCATCTATTCTAAAAGTAGCGAAGAGCATGAAGAGCATCTTAGGATAGTTCTTCAAACATTGAGGGAACATTAGTTGTATGCTAAGTTGAGCAAGTGTGAGTTTTTATTGCGAGAGGTTAAATTCCTAGGTCATGTGATATCAAAACAAGGGGTAGCGATAGATCCTAGCAAGGTAGAAGCGGTACTGAATTGGGAGAAACCCAAAATGGTGACCAAAATTCGTAGCTTCTTAGGTCTAGCTGGCTACTATAGAAGATTCATTAAGGGATTTTCTCAATTAGCCATGCCTTTGACGAAGTTGACTAGGAAGGACCAACCATTTGTGTGGGATGCTAAATGTGAGAATACCTTTCAGGGGCTTAAGGATAGGCTTACCACCGCACCTGTGTTAGTGATACCTGACCCTAAAGAGACATTCACCATCTATAGTGACGCTTCTAAGAAGGGATTAGGGTGTGTCTTAATGCAACAAGGTAGGATGATAGCCTATGCCTCTAGATAACTTAGACCCCATGAGGAGAATTACCCCACCCATAACCTAGAGCTAGTGGCTATAGTATTTGCCTTTAAGATTTGGAGGCACTATCTCTATGTGCCCAATTTGAGGTGTATAGTGATCACAAAAGTTTGAAGTACTTGTTTGACCAAAAAGAGTTAAACATGAGGCAAAGGAGGTGGATGGAATTCCTTAAGGACTATGATTTCTCCTTAAAGTATCATCCAGGGAAGGCGAATGTGGTCGCCGATGCCTTGAGTAGGAAATCTATTCACATGGCAATGATGATGCTTAGAGAGCAAAGGCTGATTGAGGAGATGAGAGATTTTTATTTATCAATTTCAATGAACCCTAGAAGCCTTCTTTTGGGAGAATTAAGGATAGAAAATGACCTTAGGAAGAGGATTAAAGAAGCTCAAGAGCGAGAAGCCTACTGGGGAGGAATTAGAGAGTAACTGGGGAGTGGTGAGGTCAAAGATTTTAACCTATCAGAAGATGGTTTGGTGAGGTACCAGGGTAGAGTGTGCATACCCAAGGATGAAGAGTTGAGGAATATAGTGTTGTCGGAAGCTCATAAGAGTAGGTATACTATTCATCCGAGCACCACTAAGATGTATAGGGATCTAAAGAAGAGTTTTTGGTGGCCTGGGATGAAGTCAGACATAGCAGAGTTTGTTGCTAGATGTCTAGTGTGTCAGAGGGTTAAGGTTGAACACTAAAGACTCGCAGGTTTGTTACACCCCTTAAAAATTCTGAAATGGAAATGGGATAGTATATCCATGGATTTTATGATGGGTTTTCCTAGAACATCTTCGAGTTATGATGTTATTTAGGTGATTGTGGATAGATTAACGAAGTCTGCCTACTTTCTACCTATTAAAACCACTTATCCTCTAGATAGACTAACTCAACTGTATGTTCATGAAATTGTAAGATTACATGGTGTTCCTAATAGCATTGTGTTAGATAGAGACCCAAGATTCACATCAAAATTTTGGCAGTCTCTACAAGAAGTTTTAGGTACTAGTCTTAACTTTAACACTGCCTATCATCCTCAGTCTGACGGACAGACTGAGAGGACCATTCAAACCCTTGAGGACATGCTTAGAGTGAGTGTGCTAGAGTTAAAAGGGAGTTAGGATGTGTACTTTCCTTTAGCTGAGTTTGCTTATAATAATAGTTACCATTCCAGTATCTAGATGGCACCATTTGAGGCACTTTATGGGAGGAAGTGTCGGTCACCCTTGTGTTCAGTGGAACTTGGTGAAAGAAGTCTCTTAGGTCCAGACATAGTGGACCAAACCACCCACCAAATAGAACTCATCAGAAAGAAGTTGTTAGCTGCCCAGAGTAGGCAAAAAAGTTATGCAGATAAGAGAAGGAGACCCTTAGAATTTGACGTAGGAGACCATGTGTTCCTTAAGGCTACTCCGATGATGGGTGTAGGATGGTCTATCAGGACAAGAAAGCTCAGTCCTCATTATCTTGGTCCTTTCCAAATCCTTGAAAGGATAGGACTCGTGGCCTATAGAGTTGCTTTACCTCCAAACTTGGCCAAATTGCATGATGTGTTCCATGTGTCCCAACTGAAAAAATACCACCCAGACCCTTTGCATATCATTGAGCATGAGAATGTGCATCTACAAGATGATTTGTCTTTTATGGTTGAGCCGGAAAGGATTGTGGACTCAAAGGTCAAACAGCTGCGTAATAAGGACGTCTTCCTAGTAAAGGTAGTATGGAAGGGACTTACTCTATGAAGCAACTTGGGAGACAAAAGAGGCAATGAGAAAGGATTATCCTGCATTACTTTAGTAAGGTATGTCTAATTTTTAGGACAATTTCTAAAAGGAGGGGAGAATGTAACACCCCAAAATTAATTAAGGTACTAATCATGAATTTGGTTTAATTAAGAATAATTAATATGGAATAATCAATAAGTTAAGTGAATAAAAATTTGAGAGATAAATTAATAATATGAGTTGAGAATTAATTAGGATAGAAACTTCATATAGGCCCAAATTAATGTAAAAGATCATAATAAGAGGCTAATAGAGGCCCAATAAGTTAAGTGTAGACCCAATCCGATTCAATGTGATAGAGGTCCAAGATTCACCTTTTATAGGCTCTTATAAATGGCCCAATAAACTTTATGCAGACCCAAAATAATGGAGTTCTTAAAACTAGGTCCGGCCTAATGAAATTCTGCAATCCAACACCCTAAAGCTGGCCCAACAAAGCTAAAATCTGAAGCTCATTTGGAGTTAGATACTTGGAGCAGCCCATGACCCATACTTAACCCAACTTAACCCAACTAAAACCCTAAACACTTCAGCCCCTTCCTTATTTTGCTAAAACACAAAGGAGAAATTCAAAGGTTTGAAGGGAGGCTAGGGTTTGGGGCAAGAAATCCATCATTTTTCACTTTTAGAGCAAGATTCAGTCAAGGTAATAGTTATATAACTTAATTCCCTTCTCTTTTTCTTCATTTTGGCCTGATTAGTTTTTCATTTAGAGTATTTTCACCATACCCAAAATCTGAAAGACCTTGTGAGTCCATGGTGGAGCTGTGGTGCGACTGCCACCCATGTATGTGCTTCGATCGGGTATCGGATTATGATCAAACCCTAGATACACTGAGCCCTGGTTGTGCTCAATGGGGAGTAGGTGCCGTGGATGGGCCTTTCCCGATATTATTGGCCTTTAACATATGGAAATATGATTGCTAATATGTGATAATAATCATGATAGCCTAATTATTTCATTTACTGATATGGCTGGCATGTTTTTTTATACTTATGTGAAATCATGCATATATGTTAATTAAATTGGAATATATGATAGAATTGCCTTGGTTATTGAGATTTGCATCTCACCCAGTTTCATGGGATTAAACATTTCAGGTGAAGGTTCTTCGGGTAAGGATAAGTGCAAGCAAGTGGATGAACATCCATGAGCTGAAGCCTGGTGTGGGGAGCTACACTTGGTCTGAGTAGAATAGAGTAGATGCTAATTCTATAAACCTCTATATAACATCATCATGTATCTGTATTGCTAAGTGTAGGTGTTTGTATTTTGATAACATGGAATGTAACCAATGAGAAATAGGCTTCATATTAGTTGTTGATGGATGTATGAGTTTATGACACTTATTATGGCTTGTAAAGCTGCGTTTTAATGGACTACTTGAGTAATGAAATCATGTGATATATGGATTGTGGATTTATAGCAATGCAGGAATTATCCAATGAAAATATGATTGAATGACTATTGTGAGAAATTTATAAATCTGCTGATATAAGACCAATGAATGAGTAGGAGAATCTGTCTTTAATTGTGCGATGGGTAATGATTTAATGGCTAGGGCAAATCAGCTAGATAAATGCTATTAGAATCTCATAACAAGTGGAAGAGTGGCCCTAGAGAACCCCTAAATAGAGAATGGAGAGTAGGAGATAAGATTTTAGGACTTATAGGATCAGAAGTTATTTTGCCGCGGCTAATAGAGGCGAAGTTGCCCAAGGAGAGTACCAGAGAGTAATTCGTCGCTGCGAAATATGGAATTAGCCATGGTGAAATGTGATAGGCTAAATTGGGAGTCATCCAGAGGGTAATTCACTGTGGCTAAATGGTTATTGGCCGTGGTGAACTTTTGCAAGAATTTTGTCAGGCATTCCAGAGAGGAATTAGCTACAGCGAAAGGAGGTATTGGCTGCGGCCAGTAGTGAGAAGAGAGTGAGGTAAGTTCCAGGAGGCTTTCTCGCTACGACGCCATATAGGTTGGCCGCGGCAAAGATCCAATGTAAGGTGGAAAACCGAAAGGAATTGGTCACAGTTAAGGGGAATTTAGCCACGGCGAATGTCCTAAAACCCTTATATTAACCTAGAAATCTTGGTTCTTCATATGGTGACCTCAAGGGATGACTTAGAAACATTAGTAGAAGATTCTTGTAAGTCGGAATTAATAGGTAATAGAATTAAAGGCTTATAAATGAATGTTTGTTTCCCTAATGTACGTAAGTGCTTGTAATATGGTTGATGATTCTAATAACATTGAGGTTCAAATTTCCCCGCATTTCAGGAATGTAATTAGTCTTAATGTCATGTAACCCTAGTTTATGGTTAGTAATCACGTATTTAACTTTAATTATAATTATTAAAAGTTAGGCTCGTCACAATCGTTCCTGTAACTGCATAATCACGGCCTACTACTGATCTAGGCGAGCCATAATAGATTTTAAGGCTCCAACAACTGGATCACTAGGCCCAGCTTCATCAACACGAGCCTCTCTAGAGGGCTAACCTCTCCTAGTGTTCACCATTATGCTAAAACATCATAACAAAATTTAACATGAAGTAGGGAACACTTCCACCATCAAACACACTCAATTCATTCGAAAATAAGCTCATATAGATCTAAGAAACTCATAAACACAAGCCACAACCTATATCAAGAGCCTGAACCTTTGCACTGATACCAATAAAATGTAACACCATAATTTCTAACTCATCTCTATCACATTTGCATGCTCATATGATACATTCCATGAGGGGAAATAAGAAAATCCATTAAGATAATAAATTTCTTTGTGTTGGTCGTGTATAAAAATTCCATTCAGTGTCATGTGGATCATGTGAGCTCATACTATAATTCTCATATTTAATTACATGAATACAACTCATTTACATCATAAAATGTGGCTCACAACTCATGAAACTCAAAGGAAGGCTTAGAATATTCTTACATATTTTCGGCCAGAATTTGGGTCAATTCTGCTACAAATTTGAAAAATCATAACTAATTCTAGAAAAATCAAAATCATACATTCTTAGCCATTATAGAAAGCTACAGATGTCTAATCCATATAAAAATATTTCTAGACCATAACATCCATCACAGAGGACATTTCACATTTGAAATGTTCCAGAGGTCAAACTACCCAATGGTGCTGTCATAGATTTCTGCAGCAGACTTCAAAAATGTCTAATTAATTCCAAAAAAATCCAATCTATGAAAATGATACCAATCCAGAAATTTATAGATGTTATATATAGGGGAAAAATAACTCCAGACCAGCTCAGGCACATCCAGACCTTTAAATTCAATCAAACAATAACCGACATCGGATGAAGTTCTTGATACTGGATATAATCATTAAAATTTCATATCTCCCTCTCTAGACCTCCAAATGAGGTTCTTCTAGTTGTAAAAAGTCACTGGGAATGTTTAGTTTTTTTGTATAAAATGTTGTGGCAATTGGACATCATTTGGGTCCTGTGTGACAGATTTCATTTTCAAACCAGAATGAACAATGACATGACCAAAACTAAAAAATTTTCCAACTTTGAAAATTCATCAAATATTCTGTAGACCTCCAAAAATTATGTTCTTTAGCTTCCCAAAAATCTCTCAACAACATCTAATTGCATACCAAATCTAAGATCAAGAAGAGCTCATTTGGGCAAAAAGTGACATAGGGTTCCATTATGGTCAATTTTGGCTCCATATGGGATACCAAAATGTCCAAATAGTTTTTCTTAGGTTTTGGCACCTTTTGAGCAAGTCTAAAAGCATAATTGGGACTTGTGTGAGCTGCCCAAATGGTCTCAAACCCCATGCCTCTCATTTTGGCTATGCCACATGCAATTGTACACACACACCTCAAGCTTTCAAGAAGCATATCTTGGCATTACATACCCAAATTACATTCTAGGGTTCACACATCATATCCATTCATTTATACATCACATATTATCATAATTATACATGTCCAAGAGGTCATAGACCATATACATCAATGGATTACATCATTTAACATAAATATGGTCTTAAAGTAGCAGAACTCAAGCACTTTGTTGTCGAACTCTTCTTCTCAAGGTGGTTGGCTTCCATTACCTTGTCCGCTTGGTCCACCTAGCATGTGAAATCATTGGAGAGGAGGGAATTAGATTCAAAGGATCCTAATAGCTCATCTCCCATTCAAACATACATAATAGATGTAAAGCAAGTCTTGAAAATGCATGCATGGATATAATTGATGTCATGAGCATTCAAGAAACAAGCTTAGCATGTGAATAAGTCATACAAGACATTGAAGAGCTTGCCAAGTGAATGGATTGGCTTCACCCTTTTTCTCATGGATTTTAGACTTTCCTCACCCATTCTTTAAGAGATTCTTGGACTCAACCATACTCTTGGGAGCCCACTTTGCTTTTAAGAGACTCTTTGCTTTGTCTCAACCAATCTTAAGGGTTCTTGGCTCATCCTCACCATGGTTAAGAGTTCTTGGCCTTTCCACACTCAAGAAAACTCAAACAAACATCATAGCATCATTTAGAAACATAATATGTCATCATGAAATCATGGCATATAAAATCATGCTAGCATACTTTTCATAACTTGAAAATACACATACACACATTTTAAGACAAGTTAAACACACATCCATACATGAGAGAAGGTGGAGAGAGCTACTTTGCACATAATCACACACTTTTCCCTTTGAATTCAAGCTCCTCTTTTCGGCCACACACACACAAAAGTATGGGGGAGGTTTCTCTTAGCCTAAACACAATTTATGGAAGCCAATTAGGTTCATAAAACAAATTCTAAGGCCACACAACTTGGTTAGACACTAGGTTCTTCTATAGAGCTTATTATGGTTCCATAATTACACCTAATGAAGCAATACCCCTCAAATAAATTCTAGGCTCCATTCTTTCAAATATGATTCTTAACTCTTTTTAAGCCTCTTAAAGTCATCACACAATTAAAACAAAGAGCCTAACTACATGTTGCTTCTTTAGGTCATAATATGGGACCTAAAGCACCAACTCACTTTCTATGAGTTCTTAATTTTTTCCAAGGCCTCCCCTCATTTTCATTCATCATATATGACTCAAGAATGGGCTTAGAAAAATTTAAAACTCTCTCTAGCTATCCCAACCTCCTTAGGGCGAGACCATGAGGTTTGTTAGTCTCCATGGATTTTGCTTAGTTTCTTGAAGGAGGAAGCATGTGGGGAGCATCTTAGGTATCTTGGGAACTCATTTAAACTCTTATTTAGGCCTATGAATCATCATACAAAATCAGATTTTACAAGGTGCACATAAAACCCTAAAATTTGCATCTTGAAATCTAATAGTTGTTTGTTAATTTCCTTTGCCTATTCTTAATCTCCACACCCTTTTTCCTTAGATTCATCCTTGGTTCTACCTAAAACTCTACTCCTCCTATGGTTCCTAGGGTTAGGCAAAATGGAGAAGGAGGGAGGATGAAGATAGTAACCATAAGAAGAGAAATTACCTAGTTTCCTTATTTTTTTTCTTACTTGAATCTTGCTTTCTCCAAGCTCCTCTCTTCAAATCCAAAATTTCCCCTAAGTTTCTCCCTTAAATCAGATTTGTAAACTTCATTTTAATCAAAGGAAATAAAGGAAAATGAAGGAGAGGAGGTTTGGATGGAAGAAAGCATAAAAAACTACCATGGAAGCATACCTTTAAGCTTGGATTTCTCCTTCTTCTTCTTCCTCTCTTGTGCGCCTAAAACCCTAGCTCCTTTATCTGAAATTGGATAGAAATTTTTGAGTCTAAGTGAGGGAGAAAGTGGGGCGCCACCTATATGTAGGGGGAGGAGGAAGCATTTTTCAAAAATTTTCATTTTGCCCTTCGTTCTTTGCATTTTTGTTTCTCCTTCGTTTTAGCTCCTTTTTTAGAACTATTTTTTTTATTATGAAATTTAGGTTCCCAATTTAGTAAAATGCCTTTGGAATCACTTAAATCGGATCAAAAATCTTCCTGAACAAATTCGTCAATGTTCGGGCACATCAACATTAGAAAACATCCACTGGAGGGGATTTAGCCATGAAAAGTATGCTAGCATGATTTCATATGCCATAGTTTCATGATAATATATTATGTTTTTAAATGATGTTATGATGTTTGTTTGGGTTTGCTTGAGTGTGGAAAGGCCAAGAACCCTTAAGATTGGTTGAGACAAAGTATAAAGTCTCCCAAAAGCAAGATGGACTCCCAAGAGTATGGTTGAGTCTAAGAATCTCTTAAAGAATAGGTGAGGCAAGTCCAACATCCACAAAAAATTGGGTGAGGCCGATTCACTTGCTTGGTAAGCCTTTATATACTATGTATGACTTTCTCAAATAATGAAAATGCCTCTTGAATGTTTGCCCATGACAACATGACCATACATGCATTTATGAAACTTGTTTGCATCCATTATGTATGATTAAATGGGAAATAAACTATTGGAATTTTTTTAATCTCATCCCCTCCTCTTCAATGTTCTAACATGATAGGTGGACCAAGGGAGAAAGGTAATGGAAGCCAACCACCTTGAGGATGATAGGATGACAACAAAGTACTTGAATTTTGTTACTTTGAAACCATATAATTGGCAAATGATGTAATGCATAGATGTATATGTATCATGATGTCATGAACACATGTAATTATGATAATATGTTATGTATGAATGAGAGAATATGTTATTTGACCATTAGAATGTGATTTGAACATGTTTTGGCAAATGAGCTTCTTGGATAACATTATGGAAATGTGTATAAGTGTGGATGAGATGACCAAAATGAGATGCATGAGATTTGGGACCACTTGGGTGGCTCACACAAGTCCTATTTATGCTTTTAGACTTACTCAAGAGGTGCCAAACCCCAAGGAAAACTATTTGGACATTTTGGTATCCTATATGGAGCAAAAATTGACTATAATGAAACCCTATATCACTTTTTGTCCAAATGAGCTCTTCTTGATCTGAGATTTGGCATGAAATTAGTTTTAGGAAGCTAAATAACAGAATTTTTGGAGGCCTAGAGAATATTTGATGAATTTTCAAATTTGGAAAATTTTTTGGTTTTGGTCATGTCACTATTCATACTGGTCAGAAAATGAAATCTGTCACACAAGGTCCCAAATGATGTCCAATTGCCACAAAAGCTTATACAGAGAAACTAGACATTCCTAGTGACTTGTGCCAACTAGAAGCACCTCATTTGAATGTCTAGAGAAGGATATATAAATTTTCAAAGAATCTGTCTAGTATCAGGAACTCCAACCAATCTCAGTTATTGTTTAATTGAGTTTTTGAGATCTGGATGTGCCTGAATTGGTCTGGATTTATTTTTTCCCTCTAGCTAACATCCATAGATTTTCAAATTGGTATCATTTTCATAGATTGGATTTTTTTGGAATTAATTGGACATTTTTGAAATTTGCTGTAGAATTCTATGACAGCACTAGTGAGCAGCCTAACCTCTGGACCTTTTTAAATGTCAAACGCCTTCTATGATGGATTTTATGGTCTGTACATATTTTTATCATGAAGTAGACATGTGTAGCTTTCCAGAATGTCCAAGAGAATATGATTTTTATTTTTCTAGAATTAGTTATGATTTTTCAAATTTTGTGACAGAAATGTGGAAAATCTGGCCAAAAATATATGTATGTATTTCGTGCTTCCCTTTGAGTTCCACAAGATGTAGGCCACCTTTAATGATGCAAATGAGTTGTATCTATGTAATTAAATATGAGAATATGATACATGAGTCCATATCACCCACGAGACTCCGAATGAAAAATTTATGCATAGCGCAACGCTAAGAAATTCATTATTTTATATCCTTTTTCTTGCTCTTTCATGAAATGCATGATATGAAGCATGAGAATGACATGAGATAAGCTAGAAAATTATGGTGTTACACTTTAACCTGTGGCTGCTTCTTCAACTTGCTTCATCCATGTTCCTCGTTTCACATGCTTCTTCTTTTCCTTCCTTATGGATCCCCCTTGCTCTTTCACTTTAAAACTGTAGGTTCTTCTTCGTACTCAGCTCTGCTCTACCTTCATTCATTCGTGTTGCTTCCTTTTTTTCTGCCCGTGGCTTCTCCTTCTTTTAAAAACTTATAGTAGCTGCTCTCTTACTTCTGTTCACGTCCCCCGTGTGTTTGTGTTAGAGTTCTCCCCAGCCCATGGTAGCTTCCTATTTCATTTCCCACATGATCTCCTTCTCCATGTCAACCCATAGCTCCTTCTCTTTTCATTCCATGTGAGCTGACGTGGCTTTCTTTGTTGATTCTTCCTCCCTCATTTGTTCACATTTTACTTTCCAACACATTTTGTCTCTTCTCATGAATTCGTGGCTTCTTAAACATGTTCTTCTCGAGTATGTGTTCTCTTCATGCAGCTCTCTGTACATGTTAGATTGTAGCTTTATT